>JARQOD010000005.1:327493116-327544191 GCA_033576555.1 Oophaga sylvatica | reverse complement strand
TTATTGTCAAACCCAAATGTATGTTCTCGGTTGAGGAGATCCCTTTCCTGGATATTGTTTCTTCACTGGTTTTCGCATGGTCCTTGAAAAGTCCGGCGATATTGGATTGAGATTGTCCAGAGGATTTGAAGGCGTTGCAAAGATTTTTAGGTTTCGCCAACTACTACCGTAAGTTCATAAAAACATTTTCAGTAGTAGCCAAGCCTCTTACGGAAAATGACCAGGAAGGGACGGACTTCTCCAAGTGGTTCAGTACTGCCAGGGAGGCTTTTGATAAGTTGAAAAGGTGTTTTTCTTCTTCGCCGATTCTTATACAGCCTGACGTCTCTCAGCCTTTATCATTTGAGGTCAAACATCTGAGGTGGGAGTGGGGGCCTGTATGTGCCTATTTTTCTAAAAAACTGTCACCGCTGAGAAAAAATTATGACATTGGTAACAGGGAACTCTTAGCTATCAAATCAGGTTTTGAGGAGTGGCGTCATTTTTTGGAGGGAGCGGCTCACCCAATGATGGTAATCACGGATCATAAGAATCTGGTATACTTGGAATCAGCAAACCGTTTAACACCTCGACAGGCAAGATGGGCATTGTTCTTTACCAGGTTTAACTTTTTTGTCACTTATAGGCCGGGGGAACAAACACATTAACCCCTTTCCAACATCGGGCATACATTTACGCTGATGTCGGACTCCCTCCCTTTGATGTGGGCTCCAGCGGTGAGCCCACATCTTTTCCGGGACATGTCAGTTGTTTTGAACAGCTGACAAGTGCCCGAACAGCCGCAGGTGGAATTGCGATCCACCCCGCGGCTATTAAACCCGTAAAATGCCACTGTCAAATGCTGAAAGTGGAATTTAACATGCACTTCCGGCAATCGCGCTGGAAATCCAACCACAGGTGACCTTTGTCACCGGTGGGTTGACATGACAACTGGAGGTTTACTGGAGACCTCTATGGTTGTCACTGCCGGCTTGCTGTTAGCGCCCCCCAGTGGTTGGCGCTCATAGCAAGTGAGCAATTCAGCTACATATAGGCAAATGTGATCAGTAAAATGTCTCATTTTATCACTTTGCCCTCTTTAACCGAATGCCAAATCCTTGGCGCAAGTTTTCATGAAGGAAATAATTAAATACATGGGATCCCAACCGAAATTGTTTCTGATCAGGGGGTGTAGTTTGTCTCCAAATTTGGAGGGTATTTTGCACCCGTCTGGGGATCCATTTGTCATTTTCTTTGTCTTTACACCCTCAGTCTAATAGGCAGACTAAACGGGTTAACCAGAATCTAAAGACGTATCTCAGGTGCTTCGTTTCTGAAAATCAAGAGGACTGGGTTACCTATTTACCGTTAGCAGAATTCGTAGCAAATAATCGTTGTCAGGAATCAACCGGTAAGTCCCTGTTTTTCGGGACATAGGGGTTCCATCCTCAGTTTAGTTCTTTTAATGGTAATCACCCTTCTGGATTACCGGAGGAGGAACGGTTTTCATCTTCCATTTCTACCATATGGCAAGGGGTTATTAATAATTTGAGGGAGATGAGATCCAATATAAGAGTGTGGCTGATCGGAGATGTTTGGTGGGTTCAGACCAGTGTGTTGGTGACTTGGTGTGGTTATACTCTAGGAACATTAAGCTGAAGGTTCCGTCCTGGAAACTGGGTCCCAGGTTTATCTGTCCTTATAAGATCATAGCCATCGTCAATCCCGTAGCATTTTGCCTTGCCTTACAGCCCTCCTTCAGGATCCATAATGTATTTCTTCATTCTCTCTCTTTAAAAAAATATGTTGCATCTTCTGTACCATCACATCTACTACCATCTCCTGTCATGGTCGATGGTAATTTAGAGTTTCAGATTGCAAAAATGTTGGGCTCTCGTCTTATTCATCGGTCACTTCAGTATCTGGTACATTGGAGGGGTACGGTCCTGAGGAAGAATGTGGATGCCCGCATCTGATGTTCATGCGGCCAGACTGGTCTGGGCTTTTCCCATGGCACACCCTGATAGCCTGGTCCTGAGATTCCAGAATTCCTCCGTAGAAGAGGGGTACTGTCACTGTGTTACCTCGACAGTGTGGAGCCAGAAGACCGCAGCGTCTGATTCCTTCTACTCCGGCGCTGAGAAGAAGGACTTCTCCTTCAATTTTAAATGGTTTATTTCTTCTGGCAGAAGAGGGGTTAATCAGCCATGCTGGAATTCCCTGTGCTCACAGCTGTGCTTGGTTAGCCACTCCTTTTCCCTTTATAATCTGGGGTCTGTTACTAATCCTCATCAGAGCTAGCATTTGCTGCATGGCCATCGGTGGGAGAGGAGTACATATGAGAAAGAGAGCTGAAGGAGTTATTAGTGACTGTTGCTTGGTTTGAATGCATGGTAATTCCTTATCCTTGTCTGTTTTTGTTTATTCCCCTACCTTCACACCCCGGTGGGATTCCTCTGTTACATGTGAGTGAATATTTTGTATGCCTGGAGTTTTCCGTTACCCCTTGTCCGTGTTGCCTTGTTTTGTCGGGTTGGTGTACTAAGGTGCACGGTAGCACCCCCTCTTCACTGGGTGGGAGAGGAAAACAGATGGATGGCTAACTTAGGAGATAAGGCAAAAAGGGAGGCCCCGGCATCTTCCCCATCTGATGTATCCTGGGGAACAGGAGGAGCTAGTGTTAGGAAGGAGCCCCTGGTCCCAGGTCACCCAGCAGCTGTGTTGAGACAGATACGGTCCTGAAGAGAGGATGTGGGTACCAGCATCTGACGTCCATATGACCAGGCTGATCCGGTCTTTTCACGTGGCACACCCTGATAAACCCTGTTCTGTGGTTCCGGAAGTCCATCGTAGAAGGGTGGGGTACAGTCACGGGTTTACCGCGACAGACAGGAGCCAGAAGACCTCAGCGTCTGATTTCTCCTACTCCTGCACTGATTAGAAGCACTTCACCTTCATATTAAACGGTGTAAATTTCTTTTACCAGTGCAGGGGTTAATATTCTCAGCTGAGAGCTTCTGGAGGCTTCCCTGCATAAAGGCTCTCAGCTGTACACTGTTAGCCACTCCCATCTCCTTTATAAACTGGGTCCTGGCTAGCTCTCAATTGTCAGAGCTAGCTTATGCTGCATGGCTGGAGGTTGTTATAGAGTCGTGGCATTAGCTCTGACCGAAACCATTTATTTTTTATCCATTATGGATGCTATCACTGCTCTAACAGGGCAACTGCAGAAGATAAGCCTGGAAGAGGCAGATGTACACACTGTCGTTTTGCAGCTCACTAACACATCCAGTTTGAAGACCATGACTCTCAGGCCGGGATCACACATGCGACGAAAACGTCCGAGGCTCGCATGTGAAATCCCAGCTCTGGCGCCGGCACTAGTTGTATGCAGCCGCTTGCTCCACTCCCGAGTGCCGGTGCCAGAGCTGGGATTTCACAAGTGAGCATCGGACGTTTTCGTCGCATGTGTGATCCCGGCCTCACACTCATACATGCATGCACACAAACAGTATGAGTGTCCCCACAATCCCACACACAGTTTGATCACCTGCACAGTCCACCCACATACTGTTGATTGCCACACATCCGACTAAACATGGTAAGAAGGCCCCAAAGATATCCTGCACACATTATGTCTGCACAAAACTAGTCATTGATAATATCAATCAAAAAAGAGATAACTCTTTACCTCACTCCGCTGCTCCAGGCTCTGCAGTGTGTGTTCTGAAGTTCTGTACAGCGGGCGCAATGTAGTGACAAGATCGAGCCCGCTGTGCTGTAACGTCAGAGCTCAGCCTCAGAGTGAATGATAGAACAAATAGCTGACGACTCCCTTTTTCTACTATTATTTTCAACTGTATCTGCGTCCATGATACTGATGAAGAAATGCCAGACAGGGATGTGGGAGCCAGGTGACAATATTGGCAACGGTCAACCCAGACTCAAAGGCCCCATAGAAGCCAATAAGGGTATGTGCACACGATCAATAAACACTGCGGGTTGGACGCTGCGTACTTCCACAGTGTCCAACTCGAAGCATCGAGATATTACAACATGGTGGATGGCATTTCAAGAAATCCCATCTCCACTATGTGTCCAGAGACACCCGTGGATCATCTGCGGAGACGGACATGCAGCGCGTCTCTCCAGACTGTAGCATGTCTATTCACCCATGCAATGTATTGGACGCGGTGAATCCGCATAATTTAGTATACACATGTGGATTCACCTGCGTTCAATAGACAGCGGCACTTTGGATGCAGTTGACATGTGCAGCGTCCAAAGCACTGCCAATTTCTGATCATCTGTATATATCCTAAGGGAACAAAATAGACTTGACACTCTGTGAAATGATCCTATCATGAAGGGGTTAAGGTTTAAGCATTGAGGAAATTGTGCTGCTGTCATGGGAAACTTGACAGCCCAACCCTGGACTTCCCTGTTCATGTTTATAGCAGTGACAACCAGTTGAAAACTGAAAAGAAACTACAAGACACAAAACAAGATAGTTGTGAGGGCGAAGGTTTTACAGTTACAGTATACCAACTGTGAGGGCATACATATACAGTATACCAGCTGTGAGGGCAAAGGTATACAGTATACTAGGTGTGAGGGCAAAGGTATACAGTATACTAGGTGTGAGGGCAAAGGTATACAGTATACTAGGTGTGAGGGCAAAGGTATACAGTATACTAGGTGTGAGTGCGCACATATACAGTATACCAGCTGTGAGGGCAAAGGTATACAGTATACCAGCTGTGAGAGCAAAGGTATACAGTATACTAGGTGTGAGGGTGCACATATACAGTATACCAGCTGTGAGGGCAAAGGTATACAGTATACCAGCTGTGAGGGCAAAGGTATACAGTATACCAGCTGTGAGGGCAAAGGTATACAGTACACTAGGTGTGAGTGCGCACATATACAGTATACCAGCTGTGAGGGCAAAGGTATACAGAATACCAGCTGTGAGGGGGCACATATACAGTTTACCAGCTGTAAGGGCACACATATACAGTATACCAGCTGTGAGGGCAAAGGTATACAGAATACCAGCTGTGAGGGCGCACATATACAGTATACCAGCTGTGAGGGCACACATATACAGTATACCAGCTGTGAGGGCAAAGGTATACAGTATACCAGCTGTGAGGGCACACATATACAGTATACCAGCTGTGAGGCCGCACATATACAGTATACCAGCTGTGAGGGCAAAGGTATACAGAATACCAGCTGTGAGGGCGCACATATACAGTATACCAGCTGTGAGGGCACACATATACAGTATACCAGCTGTGAGGGCGCACATATACAGTATACCAGCTGTGAGGGCACACATATACAGTATACCAGCTGTGAGGGCGCAAATATACAGTATACCAGCTGTGAGGGCGCACATATACAGTATACCAGCTGTGAGGGCACACATATGCAGTATACCAGCTGTGAGGGCGTACATATACAGTATACCAGCTGTGAGGGCAAAGGTATACAGTATACTAGGTGTGAGGGCAAAGGTATACAGTATACTAGGTGTGAGGGCGCACATATACAGTATACCAGCTGTGAGGGCAAAGGTATACAGTACACCAGCTGTGAGGGCAAAGGTATACAGTATACCAGCTGTGAGGGCAAAGGTATACAGTATACTAGGTGTGAGGGCGCACATATACAGTATACCAGCTGTGAGGGCAAAGGTATACAGAATACCAGCTGTGAGGGCGCACATATACAGTATACCAGCTGTGAGGGCACACATATACAGTATACCAGCTGTGAGGGCAAAGGTATACAGAATACCAGCTGTGAGGGCGCACATATACAGTATACCAGCTGTGAGGGCACACATATACAGTATACCAGCTGTGAGGGCGCACATATACAGTATACCAGCTGTGAGGGCAAAGGTATACAGAATACCAACTGTGAGGGCACACATATACAGTATACCAGCTGTGAGGGCACACATATACAGTATACCAGTTGTGAGGGCACACATATGCAGTATACCAGCTGTGAGGGCATACATATACAGTATACCAGCTGTGAGGGCAAAGGTATACAGTATACTAGGTGTGAGGGCAAAGGTATACAGTATACTAGGTGTGAGGGCGCACATATACAGTATACCAGCTGTGAGGGCAAAGGTATACAGTTTACTAGGTGTGAGGGCAAAGGTATACAGTATACTAGGTGTGAGGGAGCACATATACAGTACACTAGCTGTGAGGGCAAAGGTATACAGTATACTAGGTATGAGGGTAAAGGTATACAGTATACTAGGTGTGAGGGCATACATATACAGTATACTAGGTGTGAGGGCAAAGGTATACAGTATAATAGGTGTGAGGGCATACATATACAGTATACTAAGTGTGAGGGCACACATATACAGTATACCTGCTTTGAGGGCACACATATACAGTATACCAGCTGTGAGGGTGCACATATACAATATACTAGCTGTGAGGGTGAAGGTATACAGTTACAGTATACCAGCTGTGAGGGCGCACATATACAGTATACCAGCTGTGAGGGCATACATATACAGTATACCAGCTGTGAGGGCAAAGGTATACAGAATACCAGCTGTGAGAGCGCACATACACAATATACCAGCTGTGAGGGCACACATATGCAGTATACCAGCTGTGAGGGCGTACATATACAGTATACCAGCTGTGAGGGCAAAGGTATACAGTATACTAGGTGTGAGGGCAAAGGTATACAGTATACTAGGTGTGAGGGCGCACATATACAGTATACCAGCTGTGAGGGCAAAGGTATACAGTTTACTAGGTGTGAGGGCAAAGGTATACAGTATACTAGGTGTGAGGGCGCACATATACAGTACACTAGCTGTGAGGGCAAAGGTATACAGTATACTAGGTATGAGGGCAAAGGTATACAGTATACTAGGTATGAGGGCAAAGGTATACAGTATACTAGGTGTGAGGGCATACATATACAGTATACTAGGTGTGAGGGCAAAGGTATACAGTATACTAGGTGTGAGGGCATACATATACAATATACTAAGTGTGAGGGCACACATATACAGTATACCAGCTTTGAGGGCACACATGTACAGTATACCAGCTGTGAGGGCGCACGTATACAGTATACTAGCTGTGAGGGCGAAGGTATATAGTTACAGTATACCAGCTGTGAGGGCGCACATATACAGTATACCAGCTGTGAGGGCATACATATACAGTATACTAGCTGTGAGGGCGCACATATACACTATACTAGCTGTGAGGGCGCACATATACAGTATACCAGCTGTGAGGGCACACATATACAATATACCAGCAGTGAGGGTGCACATATACAGAATACTAGCTGTGAGGGCGCACATATACAGTATACCAGCTGTGAGGGCGCACATATACAGTATAGCAGCAGTGAGGACGCACATATTCAGTATACTAGCTGTGAGGGGGCACATATACAGTATACTAGCTGTGAGGGCGCACATATACAGTATACCAGCTGTGAGGGCGCAAATATACAGTATACAAGCTGTGAGGGCGCACATATACAGCATACAAGCTGTGAGGGCGCACATATACAGTATACTAGCTATGAAGGCACACATATACAGTATACCAGCTGTGAGGGCGCACATAAAAGTATACCAGCAGTGAGGGACCACATATACAGTATACTAGCTGTGAGGGCGCGCATATATAGTATACCAGCTGTGAGGGCGCACATATACAGTATACCAGCTGTGAGGGCGCACATATACAGTATACCAGCTGTGAGGGCACACATATACAGTATACTAGCTGTATACAATAATGAACATATACAGTATACATTGGGAAGATGCAGTTATACACTAGGTGTGAGGGAACAGGTATACAGTATGCTAGGTGTAAGGATGCACAAATACAGTATATCGGGGCAGGGCCTGCGTTGGGGGCAGGCAGACCAGGCAGCTGCCTAGGGCCCCCGCTTCCCCAGGGGCCCCCAGCTGGCGGCACATCACACAGCCGCTATGGGGTCCGTGAGGCAGGGGGCCCGCCTGCCGCCAGCGGCGACTCCCCTGCGCCGCATTCAACTATACTGGCGTCATAGATGCCAGTACAGTTCAAAGCAATGATGTAGGAGAGAGCGTCAGCTGACGCTCCCTCTCCCATCATTCCCCGCTCTGCCTGACACAGCGGATGCGCGATGACGTCATCACACACTCACTGTGTACCAGGCAGTGCAGACTGAGCCAGGAGACAGCCGGGAGCAGCGTTGGCACGAGGAGAGGAGCGTTTTTTTTTTTTAATGTAACAGTGAGTGCTGGACTATGGGCCATTCTAGGGAGGGGGGATGTTATATGCCATGTGGTGCTGTGCTATATACCATGGTACTGTGCTATATACCATGTGGTACTGTGCTGTATACCATGTGGTGCTGTATACCATGGTACTGTGCTATATACCATGTGGTGCTGTGATGTATACCATGTGGTGCTGTGTTATATACTATGTGGTGCTCTGCTATATACCATTTGGTGCTGTGCTGTATACCATGTGGCGCTGTGCTATATACCATGGTACTGTGCTATATACCATGTGTTGCTGTGCTGTATACCATGTGGTGCTGTGCTGTATACCATGGTACTGTGATATATATACCATGTGGTGCTGTGCTATATACCATGTGGTGCTGTGCAGTATACCATGTGGTGCTGTGCAATATACCATGATACTGTGCTATATAGCATGGTACTGTGCTATATACTATGGTACTGTGCTATATACCATGGTACTGTGCTATATACCATGTGATGCTGTGCTGTATACCATGTGGTGCTGTGCTATATACCATGGTACTGTGCTATATACCATGGTACTATGCTATATACCATGTGGGGCTGTGCTATATGCCATGTGGGGCTGTGAAATATACCATGTGGGGCTGTGCTATATACAATGTGGTGCTGTGATGTGTGCCATGTGGTGCTGTGCTATATACCATGGTACTGTGCTATATACCATGTGGGGCTGTGCTATATGCCATGTGGGGCTGTGCTATATGCCATGTGGGGCTGTGATATATCATGTGGGACTGTGCTGTATACCATGGTCAGGGCCGCCATCAGGGCATTACTGCCCTTACTGCTGTATGGGGCCCGGTGAACAGCAGTACAGAAGGGGGCCCACAGGTCAGGGGCTCCGCTCCTGTGCTTCTAGTCATCGGGCCCCAAGTGCTGTGCGCTGCGATCGGGCCTGCAGCGCACACATCAGCAGAGCCACCACAGCGGCCGACATTACAGAGCTACACGTGAAAGAGCTGAAGGACCTGTGGTGACGTCATCATTATCTCAGGCCTTCACCATTTATCAGCTCCGCCCCTGATCACATGAAGATGACGTCACCACAGGTCCTTCAGCTCACACAGCAGCAGCTGCATCTTTGCCGCAGGAGCGCGGCCAGTTAAGAAGAAAGTTTTTTTTTTAATTTTAATTTATTATTGAAAGCGGCAATATGTTTCCCCGGCATGATGGAGACACGGGGACAGAATTAAGACACGGGGGCAGGATGGAGATACGGGGGCAGAATGAAGACACAAGGGCAGGATGGAGGCACAGGGCAGTATGGAGACACGGGGCAGAATGGAGACATGGGGCAGAATGGAGACGGGGGCAGAATGGAGACACGGGGGCAGAATGGAGACAAGGGGCAGGATGGAGACACGGGGGCTGGATGGAGACAATGGGCAGAATGGAGACACGGGGGCAGAATGGAGACAAGGGGCAGGATGGAGACACGGGGCAGAATGGAGACACGGGGCAGGATGGAGACACGGGGCTGATTAGAGACACACGGGGCAGATTGGAGACACGGGAGCAGATTGGAGACACGAGGCAGAATGGAGACACGGGGCAGAATGGAGACAAGGGGCAGATTGGAGACAAGGGGCAGAATGGAGACACGGGGCAGATTGGAGACACAGGGGCAGGATGGAAGCATGGGCAGATTGGAGACACGGGGGCAGGATGGAGACACGGGGCAGATTGGAGACACAGGGCAGAATGGAGACACGGGGCAGAATGGAGACACGGGGCAGAATGGAGACACGGGGCAGAATGGAGACACGGGGCAGAATGGAGACAAGGGGCAGATTGGAGACAAGGGCAGAATGGAGACATGGGGCAGATTGGAGACACGGGGGCAGAATAGAGACACGGGGCAGGTTTGGAGACAAGGGGCCGAATGAGAGACAAGGGGCCGAATGGGAGACACTGGGGCAGGATGGGAGACACATGGTGCAGGATCATGGGGCAGGATCGATACGATGGAGACAGATGGGGCAGGATCATAGGACAGATGGGCTGGATGGAAAGATCATATGGGGCAGGATAAACATCTAATGGGGGCAGAATGGATGATCATGAGGGCAGGATGGGAGAACATGTGGCTGGAGTCAGGAATGAGACACACGGGGGCCAGGATGGGGGGATTGTTGTGAATATGCTGGAGGCGGCTTCTGAGCTGGGGCTCCCTCCGGTGGTTGCTGAGGGTAATGAACTGATTAATGAATGGCCTTCAGCTGGCGCTGAATGGTAGGATATAAGTGGCCTGAGTTCCCAGCAGCCTTGCTGGTTATCAATTGTCTTCTGGTCTTGCTTGAAGCTCTGCTAGTTTCCTGCTCTCCTTCAGGTAAGTGTTTGCTGTTTTTTTTTCTCTGTTTGATTTTCTCTGCTGGTTTGCTGCCTGCAGTGGACTGCAGCCTGTCCCCTTTTGGGGGTCTGGCGCTGCAATTGTGCTTTGTTTGTGTCTGTACTTTTGCTTTACTCTTTTGTTACTTTTAATTTGCTGAATAGCGTTTTGTTACACCAGAGATCTGATTTAGGTGGAAGAGGTCGTGTGATCTCAGGTTTTTTGGCAATCAGAAGTGTTGGTATTTTTGTTAGGGTTTTTGTTGGATTGCAGTCAGAATCCTTTCCTGTACTTTTCTGTCTAGACAGATTGGGCCCCAGCGTTTGCTCATTCTATTTTCTGTCTGTGTCCTGGCTTTCTTCTTGTCTAACCGCCATTACATGTTTGGGGCTTCCTATTTTCTTTGGGGATCTGCTCCGGGGCAGATAGCTTTCATCTTTCTGCCGTTAGGTGTAGTTATCTCTCAGGCTGTGACGAGGCATCTAGGATCAACGTAGGAACGCTCCACGGCTACCTCTAGTTGTGTGGTTAGTTCAGGTTACTGCAATCCAATAGGTTCCAGCCTCTCTGGTGTATTAACGCTTTTACTATTTTTTGCCATTTCTCCTCAGTTACCGAAACATAACAGGGGATATTATTACCATAGGGGCTAATTAAGGGATATTATTACTGCAGTGATGTATTTATTTTATTTTTTGAGTATACTGTTTTAAATGGGGGGCGGTCCTATTACTGTGCAGAGTAACACTATGTCACCTTTTTTTCTTCATCTGGTGTAGTTTAGAATTTTGGGAAAAAATGAAGTAATTTGTTCTGCAAGCGGAGCTCTAGATAACTGTGTTATTTCCTGCAGTGACGGCGGTCTGTGCTGGATGAAAGATGAAAAGGGAAAATGAAGGACTTCACCTAGAGACGTCACTGGTGAGTCAGTGTGTTACCTATACAATGACACTATACACTGTTTATTATATACAGTGGTCCTGTGTACAATGTCACCAGTGATCACTGTAGTAAAATGTACACTGACACTATATACAAAGCTCCTGTGTATAATGTCACCAGTGATCACTGTATTACCTGTACACAGACACTGCATACTAAGTACAGATCTCCTGTGTATAATGGCACTTATGGTGATATTAGTATTGCGGGTTTTTTTTTATTAATGATCATTTTTTTTAGTATTCAGTCTCTATTTTACGCCTTAAAACTACTGGAACAGCATGTATATCTCGAACTGTCCTCCCACCTTTCCTCCTGTTCCCTCTTTGACCGGTTACAATCTGGCTTCCGACCACATCACTTAACTGAAACTGCCCTAACTAAAGTCACTAACGACCTGCTAACCGCCAAGAGCAAGCGACACTACTCTGTCCTCCTTCTCCTGGACCTGTCTTCTGCCTTCGACACCGTGGACCACTTGTCACGGATGTGTCGCTACGAAGATCGTCGCGATTGCACACCCTGACTTCTCACAGCTGAGTTTCTAGTGCTGGGTGTTTTTCGGCAGTGAGGAGTTAATTCTCCCTCTCTCTGTGCTAGACAAAGCCAGCCTCGCCCAGCTGCAATTAATGTTGCTGTAATTGGATTCCTTCAAATACCTGCCAGTCTGCTAGGGAAATGTCGGTGAAAGCATTCATGCAGACCAGCAGAGCGGATCGTGGTGTTGTGAAGTCTGAATTGAAGAGTACCTGGTGTGGTCTTTTCTCCCCTCCTCGCTTTATCATTTATCTCCGTACCCGTTGGTGTTCCCTCTGTTTTTTGTGGTGAGAGTTTGGTATGCAAGGTGGATTTTAGTTTACCCCTTGTACTGTCTTGTTCGTCTATTACTGTGTCTAGGCATATACCTTCCAGTCCCCGGTGTTGTGATCAGGGTCCTTCTCAGGACTAGATCACTGAGGTTCAGGGATCCTCAGGAGGTAGGGATTACGCTGGCGGCCTGGACCTCTGTACCATCAACAGTACCTCCAGGTAGAGGGATTAGTCAGGACCCCAGCTTAGGGTCAGCATAGACCCCGGACCTCATGTATGCAGTAACAGCGTGACATTTTCACCGACCATATAAAAAAAAAAAAAAAATTTCTCCAGCTACCATGGATCCAGTAGCCAGTCTTGCTCGGCAGTTGCAGAGTTTGTCCATGGAGCTGGCGGACGTTAAGTCCAAGGTTTTGTACCCCCCGGAGCAAGCCGGACCAGAACCTAAAGTAGCTCTCCCTGACAGGTTCACTGGGGGGCGAGACAAGTTTTTTGTTTTCCGGGAGGCATGTAAATTGTACTTTCGGCTGCGGCCACTGTCATCGGGGAGTGATGAGCAAAGGGTGGGAATTGTCATCTCGCTCCTACAAGGGGACCCACAATCATGGGCGTTCTCCCTTCCTCCGGGCTCCCCGGCTCTCCAGTCAGTGGATAGGTTTTTTGCAGCTCTGGGTCTTGTATATGATGACCCGGATCGGATCTCCCTTGCTGAATCTAAGTTACGTAGGATCCAGCAGGGAGATCGTCCGGCGGAGGAATTCTGTTCGGAGTTCCGTAGGTGGGCCACGGACACCCAGTGGAATGACCCGGCTCTTAGGAGCCAGTTTTGTCAAGGTTTATCTGACAAATTAAAGGATGTGGCTGTGTTTTTAGGCAAGACTGTGAGAGAGCCGTTACCCTTGGCTGAGAAGCAACCCCACACATGAATTGTTTCAGGATGCTTGACAGTTGGCATGAGCCAAGACTGGTGGTAGAGCTCACCTTGTCTTCTCCGAATGAGGGGTTTTCCTGATGTCCCAAACAATCGAAAAGGGGATTCATCAGAGAAAATAACTTTACCCCAGTCCTCAGCAGTCCACTGCCTGTACCTTTTGCAGAATATCAATCTGTCCATGATGTTTTTTTCTGGAGAGAAAGTGGCTTCTTTGCTGCCCTCCTTGAGACCAGGCCTTGCTCCAAGAGTCTCCGCCTCACAGTGCGTACAGATGCACTCACACCTGCCTGCTGCCATTCCTGAGCAAGCTCTGCACTGCTGGTAGCCCGATCCCGCAGCTGAAACACTTTTAAGAGACGGTACTGGCTCTTGCTGGTCTTTCTTGGGCGCCCTGAAGCCTTTTTGGCAACAATGGAACCTCTCTCCTTGAAGTTCTTGATGATGCGATAGATTGTTGACTGAGGTGCAATCTTTCTAGCTGCGATATTCTTCCCTGTTAGGCCATTTTTGTGCATTGCAATGATGACTGCACGTGTTTCTTTAGAGATAACCATGGTTAACAGAAGAGAAACAATGATGCCAAGCACCAGCCTCCTTTTAAAGTGTCCAGTGGTGTCATTCTTACTTAATCATGACAGATTGATCTCCAGCCATGTCCTCATCAACACCCACGCCTGTGTAAATGGAGCAATCACTAAAAAGAGGTTAGCTGGTCCTTATAAGGCAGGGCTGCAATGATGTTGAAATGTGTTTTGGGGGATAAAGTTCATTTTCTAGCCAAATATTGACTTTGCAAGTAATTGCTGTTAAGCTGATCACTCTTTATAACATTCTGGAGTATATGCAAATTGCCATTAGAAAAAGTGAAGCAGTAGACTTTGTAAAAATTAATATTTGTGTCATTCTCAAAACTTTTGGCCATGACTGTATTATACTATATGGAGGGCTATGGGGAGTGTATTATACTATATGGAGGACTATGGGGGGTGTATTATACTATATGGAGGGCTATGGGGAGTGTATTATACAATATGGAGGACTATAGGGAGTGTATTATAATGGAGGACTATAGGGAGTGTATTATACTATATGGAGCACTATGAGACGGAGTGTATTATACATTGGAGGCTTGAGAGTGTATATACTATATGGAGGACTATGAGGAGTGTATTATACTATATGGAGGACTATGAGGAGTGTATTATACTATATGGAGGACTATGAGGAGTGTATTATACTATATGGAGGACTATGAGGAGTGTATTATACTACATGGAGGACTATAGGGAGTGTATTATACTATATGGAGGACTATAGGAGTGTATTATACTATATGGAGGACTATGAGGAGTGTATTATACTATATGGAGGACTATGAGGAGTGTATTATACTATATGGAGGACTATAGGGAGTGTATTATACTATATGGAGGACTATAGGGAGTGTATTATACTATATGGAGGACTATGAGGAGTGTATTATACTATATGGAGCACTATGAACGGAGTGTATTATACTATATGGAGCACTATAAGGTGTGTATTATACTATATGGAGGACTATAGGTGTGTATTATACTATATGGAGGACTATGAGGAGTGTATTATACTATATGGAGCACTATGAGGAGTGTATTATACTATATGGAGGACTATAGGGAGTGTATTATACTATATGGAGGACTAAGGAGTGATTATACTATATGGAGGACTGAGTATTATACTATATGGAGGACTATGAGGAGTGTATTATACTATATGGAGGACTATGAGGACGGAGTGTATTATACTATATGGAGGACTATGAGGACGGAGTGTATTATACTATATGGAGACTATGAGAGGAGTGTATTATACTATATGGAGGACTATAAGGTGTGTATTATACTATATGGAGGACTATAGGTGTGTATTATACTATATGGAGGACTATAGGGAGTGTATTATACTATATGGAGGACTATAGGGAGTGTATTATACTATATGGAGCACTATGAGGAGTGTATTATACTATATGGAGCACTATGAGGAGTGTATTATACTATATGGAGACTATAGGAGTGTATTATACTATATGGAGGACTATAGGGAGTGTATTATACTATATGGAGGACTATAGGATGTATTATACTATATGGAGGACTGTTATTATACTATATGGAGGACTATGAGGAGTGTATTATACTATATGGAGGACTATGAGGACGGAGTGTATTATACTATATGGAGGACTATGAGGACGGAGTGTATTATACTATATGGAGCACTATGAGACGGAGTGTATTATACTATATGGAGGACTATAAGGTGTGTATTATACTATATGGAGGACTATAAGGGAGTGTATTATACTATATGGAGGACTATAGGGAGTGTATTATACTATATGGAGGACTATGAGGAGTGTATTATACTATATGGAGCACTATGAGGAGTGTATTATACTATATGGAGGACTATGGCGAGTGTATTTTACTATATGGAGGACTATAGGGAGTGTATTATACTATATGGAGCACTATGAGGAGTGTATTATACTATATGGAGGACTATAGGGAGTGTATTATACTATATGGAGGACTATAGGGAGTATATGGAGGACTATGAGGAGTGTATTATACTATATGGAGGACTATGAGGAGTGTATTATACTATATGGAGGACTATGAGGAGTGTATTATACTATATGGAGGACTATGAGGAGTGTATTATACTATATGGAGGGCTATGAGTTATACTACACTAGGTGTGCAGTTATACAGTGGACAGCTCTTGTCTGTGTGTAGAAAGTCCATTTACTGCACAGTGAGAGTGAGCCAGGCAGCCGCGCACAGTCCGGACCAGCTCCGTGTGCCGGAGCCCAGTGACCGCAGAGCCCAGTGCCGCCAGGGCTGCTGTGCGCCGGCCGGGGGAGACCGCGTGTGAGCGCCCCACACATAGCAAAGCGCACGGCTCCTAACCACATTGTGACACAGCGCCTGTCCTACAAGGCTTTCATAACTGGCCAATAGGAGGCAGGCGAGGGCGTGGCCTGTGCGGCAGGGCGGAGACTCTCGCCAGTGCCTGTTCTGCTGCCCTGGGGCTCCGTCAGTGCCGGGTAGAGGCAGCGGAATGACTGGATGTGTGTGTACAGGGTGCGCGGTCACCTGGCCAGTGCTCCCCGCCCCGGGGCTGGGGGAGTGAGCGGCCCTGCCTCCACTTTCACGAGAAGCAGGGATTCCCACACAGCGGGCTGCCCCCTCCCGCGCTTCCCTCGCTCCTCCCCTCCGATAAACTCTGACAAACAGCCCGGGAAGTGGCAGGCAGACTCCGGACGGAGCGGAGAGCACGCTGCTCGGGCTGCGCTCCGGGACTGAGCGGAGGAGTCGGTGCGCTCACCTGCGGCTGAGCCGGGCTGTGCACACGCGGAGTGGGGGCAGCGGTCATGCCGGTCGGCAGTCTGCTGCCGTTCAGTGTGTCCCCGCTGGGGTCGGGGAGCGGAGCTGGGGGCGGGTCGGGCGGACTGGCCCCTGGAGGCGGGGTGTCCGGGCTGAGCTGGCTGGGCCCCGCGGGGAGGAAGCTCTCCGGGTTCCGGCTCACTGAGAAGTTCGTGCTGCTGCTGGTGTTCAGCGGCTTCATCACCTTGTGCTTCGGGGCCATCTTCTTCCTTCCCGACTCCCCCAAGCTGCTGAGTGGTGTGTTCTTCCAGCAGCCTCCGCAGCGCACCCCCCTGGGTCCCGGACCGCAGGACGAGGAGGACGGGGGGCGCCTCGCCCGGATCCGGGAGGAGCATGAGCGGGCGCTGCGGGAAGCCAAGGACACCCTGAACCGGCCGCCCGAGCAGATCAAGGGGGACATCCAGAGCGACAAGGACAGGCTGCGGGCGCAGGGCAGGGGGACTGCTGCTGCAGCGGGCAAGCTGACCCTCCGGCCCTTCAAAGAGCCCATTGGCGTGGTGGGCAAGGAGCCCGCGGACCCCGACGTGCAGCAGAAGCGGGACAAGATCAAGGAGGTGAGCGCTGCCGCCGATCACTGCACATGTCACACAGTGCCGGGCATGAGGGGTTACAGGTGACACATGCTGCAGAGGAGACTGTCAGATCAGTGCCACTCAGATGGGCAGTGTGGGTGAGAGGGCTCCGTGCCAGTGTCCGGCCGAGTCCTGCGTGTCAGGGAGCTGCTGTCATATCTAGCTCTAGTATCTGTCCATCCATCCTGCAGCCGTGGTTGTACAGTGGCAGCATGCTCTGGCTTCACTAATGGTCTGTATCCCAAAGCTAAAGGGACCCGTGCCCTCAGTGGGTATGCTCCTCACCCACAGGGTGCCACCAGGGTCTGCCTGCCACCCTCCGCCCTTAGAGATGGCACCTGTGTAGATGGATAAGTGGTGGCCGACTATAAGGTGCGCAGGTTCCTTTCGCTGGGTCTTCACTTGTTCCCTGTGACATCCTGATTCTTAGTTTTTTCCCCTTTAATAACCAGGCTCAGAACCCAGGCAGCCAATGTCATCGATTTTCAAGTTGTATTCTCATGCCTGCTGGCTACTAAAAGAAAGTCAATCAGGTGGAGTGTCCAAAGCGGCTGAGATGCAATGTACCAGTGTCATCTGTCCGTCCTGGTCATTAAGCCCGAGTGATGGCATGATTCGGGGGTCTCTGGATCGGCGGTCCTTGCTGCTTCTCCATGGCACTGTTACTTCAGGCAGAATCTGGCTAGTCTTCAATGCCAAGTTGTCAAAATGCTATTTGAGTGGCTTTTGGAGGGGCTTATTTTCCTTAGTCGTTGTCTTCTCTTGCTCTGCGCGGTGAGTGGCTGCTTTATTACCGCTATCGCTTCGTAACTTTAATAATCATAGCGGACTTCTGTACCGGACGTCCTATATAAGCCCTAATAGAAGGTATAATGGATACATTAGTGCTTGTAGTCTACACATAGAGACCCAGGCTGCAGACAGCGGCTTCTTGCTCGTGATTTATGTCTTCCCATTATAAGCCACCTCAGATTTACTTGCTGCCATTGATTTGGGGTCTATTACAAGGTAGAAGTGAGAGTGGCTTTTTTTTCCTCCCTCAAGAAATCTACGACTCTGCGTTCTTTCGCCTTAAGACCTATTGGTTATTGACTTCTTTTCAGGGGGGGTGTAAGAATAGTCATAAAAGGGATATAATGTTTTGTGTCTTGGATCTCACTGAGAGTGAGGTCGGATTAGGACAGAGGTGCCAACTTAAATGGTTTCTCTGTTGGCCCCCCCCCAAAAAAAAAAGTAGTTGCCACTGAACATATATATTTATTTATTATAGTGCTGGCTGTAGCATTGTGAAACTGTGGAGTTAAAAGAAAAGCAAGCTTGGTGTCAAAACAACAAAACAGGAATATACAAGCTTTGGCTACTAGAAGCCCCCTACGCAGGATCTCTTTGGGAGGAATGCCATATTTGTAAATATAGAAAAGGGGAGATAAATGTAAACCACTAGAACTTAATAGCAGTGTGGGTATAGCCTAACTTGTACTAGAAAGGAAGCCACAGTGACATGCACCAGCACTCATCAGGATGATCACCCCAGGGGTCCGCCATCCTCATGGTCCTGGAGAGATAATCGCAATGAACGCTACCGAGGACTGGTTACCGAGAATGATCATGCCCAGCCTGTAACACAGCTAGCCTGCAAGTTTCCTCCTTGGTAAGCTATTAGAAAAAAATGCAAAACTGCATTTCATTTTATCTGTATTCATATAAATGAGTCAGTGTTACAATTGGTCCCTAACTATTCTTAGTTATTGGGATGGGAAAAATGTGAGAGCCCTGAGAAGTTCATTCCTGCCAATTATCTGTCCTTGTGGCACAAACTGTAAGTGAAAAACAACTACTCTGGGGTCTTACGATGAGCCGTTCCTCTTTTAGTTTGTAACCAGAGACCCACAACGTATAATATTAAAATATTACATTTTATTAGTCAAATCATGTACTAATTTCCATGTATAGGAAACCAACTACAAAAAGAAAACAATGTTCTTCTCAATAGGACGTAACATGCACAACATGATCATAGGAGTATTAAAATAATACGATCGTATGAACAGCTTTATGTTGGCCGGCTGAAAGAGCCACAATATCAGCCATTAGAGACATAGAGCAGGTCAGTATGTTCGAGGAGAACCCTATACAGAGCCTAGAAATATACCCCTGCGTAATATGGAGTTTGGTGCCCAAATGAATAGCGACAATGGCTCCCTCATCCAACGATGACTGTCCTATAAGGTATCTCTGTGGCTTACCCTTTAAATAGATGCATTATGACATAAAACAAATAGTTAAAAAATGCTGAACAGTAGTCATGTGCAGAATTCCCAAGTACTAGTTGGAGAGATGATATCCACATAACGGAGGTCTCAATGTTCCCAAAATCGTGGTCTCAACATGTTTCTCCCTGGAAGGTTTTTAGGGATAATCCAAGAGACAAATTCCATTATATGGGTACAATTACCCATGGCATAACGGAAGGGGTATCCGTTCAAATATTGCGTTTTTTATTTGTTTTACAGTACCAGCAAAGTCTGAGATTTCAGAGAGCTTATGCACATTCTTTTTTTTTTTTTCTCTGACTGAATTGGAAAACTGCTGTGTTTTTGCAAACTGCAGCATGTCGCTAATTTCATAGTTTTTTCAGCGTTTTAGCAGAGTTTTTTCACCCATAGAAAGCAATGAGTAAGTGCAAAAACGCAGCAAAAAACGCAAGAAATCAGGTGTTGCTGTGTTTTTGGGACAATAACCTTAAGGAAGCTTCATGATGATTTTTTGGGGGGCACTAAACATTATCACCATGCACAAGAGACAACAAAAATGCAGCAACACCTGCTTTTTGTAAGCAGCTCCTTTACTGCCAGAGAGAAGGTTTTTCCTGCAGGAAAAAAACAGCAAAAAGCGCAACGTGTGAACATAGCCTTAGTCCTACAGCAAATTTAGAAATGGATTTGACAAGTTGGCGTTACCAGTTGGGGGTGTCCCTGCACATCCTGTCACTGTCCAATCAGTACTCTCCATGTTGGCCTATGTAGCGACACACCCGATTGGTTATTTATCTGTACCTCTTCAGGGGGAATAACGGAGGCGCTACTCAAGTGTTCATCCTAAATTGTTCCACAAAGGTAGAGTATTTGGCACGAGAATACATACCTTTTTTTTGACAATTTTGTAAAGTGTCAAGAAATAGAGGATGTGTGGCTAAGAGGAGTCTGAAAATGCAGCACATTTATTAAAAACAAACTTCTGATTCCCCCCCTCAGCATGCGCACTGTGCATTGTGAAGATTCGCTGTTCTCTGCCCCGGGAACGGAGGTCAGGTATGCGATATGCACACTTCTGGGTAGGACCCGTCTACGGGGCCCAGCCCCGCTCAGTACAAGTGTACTGGTGACACCAGGCCCGCGAGATGGGACGCGACCGTGCCAATCCACTTGTACCGAGCGAGGCTGCGCCCAGTAGATGGGTCCTACCCGGGAGTATGCATAACGCATACCTGACCTCCGTTACTTCCCGGGGCAGAGAATGGCGAGTCCTCGCTGCGCACAATGCATGCATCGGGAGCATTCAAAGGTCTGTAGTCGCACAAAGTGACTGCAGACGTTTCGTTTAGACCAGATAACTCTTTAATTTTTTTTTATTTTTTTTTTTACCATTTATAGCAAAATGATGCAAAAAATTGTGCCAAAAATACTGGCATAAATCAAATCACCCCAGTAGAGACCAGAGTACATTTGTGACAAAGTTTATAACATTTCAAAATGGACAAAACATCTGGAAATCAAGAACACCGCCCACAAAAAAAAAAAAGCAAACACATATATAAAATAAAGTTTGGAGGCGCAAATTAAAAATAATTAAGATGTGAATCTGAAACTTCAAAAACTGTGCACAAAACTGGATCAAATGTGTTAATGAGTTGAGCCATTTATTTTCGTGTTTATTCTGTCTTGCGGATTTTTAGCACTAAAATGTAGACATTTTGCTATTGTGCCAAAACTTCTGGCACACATAAAATCCCTCCGGAAGGGGATGAGTTTGAGTACAATTACGTTAAATTTTCCTGACTTTTTAAAAAGTATGAATTCGTGAATCAGCCAAAAAAAACAACTATTAAACCCCAGTGCCTGGTCGCAATGGCTAAAACCACATGCACACGTTGAGTGGTTTTTTTTTTTTTTTTTTTTTTTTTTTTACCATAGTAGAAAATCCAGAAGTGGTGACATGTTTCTATTATACTTTTCCTCTGATTGTTCCACTCCTGGCTCACAAGTGGCGCAAGCCACTTTTCAGATGGTATTGGTTGAGTCTAGGCAATGTTCACATGCTGCTTCTTTTTCTGCAGCTAAAGCCTCATCGCTTGGTAGTAAAAAAAAAAAAAAGCTGCAGACAAAAAGCAGGGCTTGCTGGCTTTCTTGCTGTTTTTTTTTTCGCTGCTTTTGTCAGGAACCCAAAGTTCAGTTTTGCTTGTACAATGCAAGGTGTTAGGCCACCAATGCAGGATGTATGTGGCGCCTTAAATCATTTTTTTGGGGAAAAAAGCAAATTGATCAAATTTTTTAGTGGAAAGAAGGTTATTTATGCCTGAAAGAATGACCATTCTGAACAAACAAGTTCATGAAAAGTGTGTGGGGGGGGGGAGTTGCATCGGTCAGGCATGTTTTACCTAACACATTGGTAGTGCATTGAGTTGGTAGACATTGTTTTCACACATTGGTAAGGCAGTGTTTACTTGCACACATCGCTAATTTAACTACTGTACTAATACTAACATCCATGCTCGGGTGAGGAGACCAAGACATTTTGATTTAAATTTGAGTAAATCCCAAATATAAATGAGTTTCACATCCTGTGTTGCCTCTGAATGGTAGACGGGAGCCTGTAGATGCCTTCAGCCCCATGTGCTGCTGTGCACTGGATGAATGTGGCTCCCTATGTGGAGTAGCTGTCAGCAGCGGTGGGTTGGAGAACAGTTGTAGACATCTTGTCATTACTTCCTGTAGAACAGTTCTCTGTATGTTTTCATTAGCTGTAAGCCGCTCCTTACATTGTGCTAGCCTTGGTGACCTTTCACTTGCCACAGATAGAGATGTCATGAAGAATGCTGCTCCAGGAATGTGATAAAACTTCTCATGGACTCCTCTTCTGTCTGTAGAAGTGACAGCTTATCTAGCTGTTGTGTCCCTCCTCCCCCTATAACTCTGCTTCTTATGTTTAAAAATTGTTCATTGGGTTAGTTGGAAATACTGCTTTGATGTAAAACTAAACCCTGAGACTCGCTCTTGCATTCTGCTGTCTGTGAAAGATGCCTAATTGCTAGAACAGTGGCTGCATCCAATAAGCTACTGATTTAGCTTCACATTTCTCCTAGTAAAAGGGTTTCTTGGATAAATTATCCATGGTTGCTCAGTTTGACCCGACTGTCAGCGCAATGAGACGCCGCTACCATAGCGGTCAATATTTGTTGACTTTCGTGGTTGTATGTTGTGCCAGGAAAATGCAAGCTATGTTCAAATCTCAAAATGTGTCCTCATAGACCCAATGATACTGTCCTAATGCAACACACGGCCCCCTAAGGAATCCTCCTGCGTTCCGGAACACACTGTCAAACTGTAAGACCTCATTCAGATGTCCGATGTTCTCGTATGAGTGCTATCCATGGTTTTCAAGTAAAGCACTTGTACTTGGCCATTGACGTGGCCATGATTTTTCGCGAACCAAGCCGTCAGCAGAAAATTTGCGGAGGCGTTTCCGGTTTTGATCCAAGGGTCAGCTCAAAATTGGCAATGCAAGTCTATGGGTCCATGAAAAAAAAAAATCAGACCTCAGATGACATCCAGATGCTGTCGCATTTTTATGGACTGTCAAAAAAGAGAAGGTGGAGAAACTTTTTTTTTTTTTTCTCAGACCACACTATGATCAAAGTTTGATCAGTCTATTTTTATTGTACGTGAGAAAATCTGATGTGTGAATGATACTCAATTGTTTGATAGGCTGGTATGTAATGTTACATTTCCAAGGCAGTGGTGTATGTATTGCAAAGGGATAACCAAATGTGATTCTGGCTAGTTTCCTATTACCGGGCCAATCCCCATGTGTATAGCTGGATATGGGCAGTTCAAAGTGTCAGTAAATGTGTAATCCCCTGTGGTCTCATATGTTCCCCTTGTGGTCCAGTTGATGAGATTTTGGAAGTCTTTGTAATCAGTGTGGTTGGTGAAATGTGTCTTAGAACACAATCTGTTACATGGCTACTCCAGTAAAATGTTATTGTATCCCATGTTTCCCTTTGTAGCAGTTTCAGGTTTCCTTAAGGCGTTCATAGTATCCATTTCCATTGTTTAATGGTGACAGCCTTCCTTTTGTGCCTCCTTATGGTTACTGAGCAGCAATTCAGGCTTTGTCCTCGTACAACAATATTGTCCTGACCTGTAAAATATACTCATAGTAAAAGGTTAATTCCAACCATTCGTTTGGTCAGTTATCGCTGGATTTCCTCCTTGGGGTATATAATAATAATAATAATCTTTATTTATATAGCGCCAACATATTCCGCAGCGCTTTACAGTTTAACAGTTTCAAAACACAAGTCATAGGTAACAACGTTAACAATACAATAATTAAAGCAAAATAAGCCGACCCTGCTCGTGAGAGCTTACAATCTACAATGAGGTGGGGGAGATACAAAGTACAGGTGTGTATATACAATGGTGCATTTACAATAATGGTCCAGCCATCTTGAGGGAGTGAGGCATGGATGGAGATAGTGAATGGGCTACACATACACACTTAAACATAGAACGACTTTGGTTAGTGAATGTGATAGGCCACTCTGAACAAATGTGTTTTGAGGGAGCTCCTGAAACCATGCAAATTGTGGATAGTCCTAATTTCTTGGGGTAGAGCATTCAAGAGGATTGGCGCAGCGCGGGAGAAGTCTTGGAGTCGGGAGTGGGAGGTACGGATTAGTGCAGAGGTTAGTCGAAAGTCGTTTGCAGAGCGCAGCAGTCGGTTAGGCCGATAGATAGAAATGAGGGAGGAGATGTAGGGGGGTGCTGCACTGTGGAGAGCTTTGTGGGTGAGAACCAGTACTTTGAATTGGATCCTATAATGAATGGGCAGCCAGTGTAAGGACTGGCGAAGAGCGGACGCGTCCGAGTACCGATTAGCCAGATGGATGACCCTGGCTGCTGCATTAAGGATGGACTGGAGAGGGGATAGTCGAGTAATGGGGAGGCCAAGTAATAGAGCGTTGCAGTAGTCCAGGCGGGAGTGGATCAATGCTACAGTGAGGGTTTTTGTTTCCATGGTGAGAAAAGGGTGGATTCTAGAGATGTTCTTTAGGTGTAGACGGCAAGAGCGGGCAAGAGATTGTATATGGGAGGTGAAGGAGAGATTGGTGTCAAACATAACACCCAGACAGCGAGCCTGCTGCCGGGGTGTTATTATGGTGCCGCCCACAAAGAGGAAAATGTCAGATTTAGGGAGGTTAGTAGACGGCGGGAGCAGAAGGAGTTCAGTCTTGGAGAGGTTAAGTTTCAGATAGAGAGCGGACATGATGTTGGAGACTGCGGACAGACAGTCGGTGGTGTTCTGTAGAACAGCGGGGTAAGGTCGGGGGATGACGTGTATAGTTGTGTGTCATCGGCATAAAGATGGTACTGAAAGCCAAATCTGCTGATGGTCTGTCCAATTGGGGCCGTGTAGAGGGAGAAGAGAAGGGGGCCAAGGACTGAGCCCTGGGGTACACCGACAGTGAGAGGAAAAGGAGATGACGTGGAGCCAGAGAACGAAACACTGAAGGAGCGGTCAGAAAGATAGGAGGAGAACCAGGAGAGAACAGTGTCCTTAATACCTAGTGACTGGAGCCTAGAGAGTAGGAGACGGTGGTCAACCGTGTCGAAAGCTGCAGAAAGGTCGAGAAGAATGAGCAGAGAGTGGTCGCCGTTACGTTTTGCTGTAAGAAGGTCATTGGTCACTTTGATGAGTGCAGTTTCAGTCGAATGTAGGGGGCGGAAGCCGGACTGTGAAGGGTCTAGGAGGGAGTAAGTGGAGAGGTAACGGGTGAGGCGGGAGTAGACTAGGCGCTCCAAAAGTTTAGAGATGAAGGGGAGATTGGAGACCGGTCTTTAGTTGTTTGTGCAGGAAGGGTCAAGAGCGGGTTTCTTTAGTAGTGGAGTAATGATGGAGTGTTTGAAGGAGGATGGGAAAATGCCAGAGGAGAGTGAGAGATTAAAGATTGTAGTTAGGTGAGTTGTGACAACTGGAGAGAGAGACTGGAGGAGATGTGAGGGGATGGGGTCGGTAGTGCATGTAGTCGGACGAGAGGAAGAGAGGAGTCTGGAGACTTCTTCTTCTGTGATGGGATCAAATGTGGAAAGTGAGCCAGGGGAAATGCAGGGTGGGATGGGAGTCACAGCACTTGGTGGTTGAGAGCAGATTTCCTGACGGATAGTATCTATTTTTTCTATAAAGTGGGAGGCCAGGTCGTCAGCACAAATGTCTGTGATAGGGGCTTGTGCTTTTGGCCTGAGGAGGGAGTGAAAAGTGTCAAAAAGTTTCTTGGGGTTGTTGGCTAGTGAGGAGATCAGTGTGGTGAAGTAGGTCTGTTTGGCGAGGTGAAGGGCAGCATTATAAGTTCTTAACATGAATTTAAAATGGATGAAGTCTTCTGGTGCGCGGGTTTTTCTCCAGAGGCGTTCAGCACTCCTAGAGCATCGCTGAAGAAGTCGAGTTTGCAATGTGAGCCAGGGCTGTTTTACTGTGTGTTTGGAGGTTCTGAGGGTGAGCGGTGCTACTTGGTCAAGGGTGCTTTTAAGAATGTCATTGTAGTGATGAACAGCCAGATCAGGACAGGAAAAAGAGGAGATTGGGGACAGTGATGAGTGTAGGGAGTCTGAAAGTGTCTGAGGGTTAATGGCTTGTAGATTTCTGAATGTGTGGTAGGTAGGAGTGCGCTGGGGTGGTGGAGGATTTGTGAGCGTGAAGGAGAGAATGTTGTGGTCAGAGAGTGGAAGCGGTGAGTTATTTAGGTGGGAGATTGAACAGAGGCGGACAAAGACCAGGTCAAGGGTGTTGCCATCCTTGTGTGTCTCAGAGGTTGAAAGCTGTGAGAGGCCTAGAGAAGTGGTTAGTGATAGAAGCTGAGATGCAGATGTGGAAGTAGGGCTGTTAATGGGGATGTTGAAGTCTCCAAGGATAAGGGTTGGTAGTTCTGAGGACATGAAGTGCGGCAGCCAGGCTGAGAAGTTGTCAAGGAACTGGGTGGGCGAGCCTGGGGGCCGATATATGACCGCTACTCTGAGGGAGAGGGGATGGAAGAGCCTGATGGTGTGGACCTCAAAAGAAGGGAATGAGAGTGATGGAATTGGGGGGATGACCTGGAAAGTGCATTGTGGGGACAGGAGTATGCCAACTCCACCACCATGTCTGTTTGTGGGTCTCGGGAATGGGAGAACTGTAAACCACCATAGGAAATGGCAGCAGGGGAGACAGTGTCAGAATCCTGAATCCAGGTTTCAGTGAGGGCCAACAGATTAAGAGAGTGGTTCAGAAAGTAGTTGTGCAGGAAGGATAGCTTGTTGCATGCAGACCGTGGATTCCAGAGGGCACAATTGAAAGAAGGAGATGAGGGAGTGCAAGTAATATTAATAAGATTATTATGGTTTCGGTATGAGGTAGGGTAGGGATTGAGGTTGGGGGATGGTGGACCAGGGTTGGGGGAGATGTCCCCTGAAATCAGTAGGAGTAGGAAGATAAAGAGCAGGTAGTTGTTGGAATTGTAAGTAGGTTTTTTCTGTGATGTGTTTGGGCAAGATGGGCTGAGGTTTTTCAGGAAGGTGAGGAGTGCATGGGAGCTGTACATGGGAGAGGGAAGGATAGAGGGGCTGATGTGTATGAGTCGTGATGGAGGGGGGATGGGGCGGTGAATGTGGATGGCAATGGAACACAGGAGGAAATAGATAAAGTACATAATGAAAAATAAGGCAAAGTGTGGGGTACCTGATTCCAGCCCTGATTAACTGCCATGAATAACTGCCGTTTTCAAGATGCTTAACTTCTGGGATGCATGCGCCCCCACAATGCATGCGCCCCTTAAGGTACTGCCACACTAAGCAATCCCGCTAGCGATCTCGTTAGCGTTGCATACTAATGAGATCGCTAGCGGGATTGTTTCTATATCGCTAAATGCTGCCGCATTTAGCGATATAGTTAACGACGCTATCGCCGTTAGCGATCTTCTTAACGACTTTAGCGGTACAAAAGTACCGCTAAATCGCTAAGAAAAGGTGCCACACAGCGATTAGATACTTACCCAGCGGGAGCGCCGACGAGAAAATAGGGTCCGGAACGATTCCAGCGACGAGCGAGATCACAGCAGGAAGCTCGTCGCTGGAAGCTGCCGCACACAACAACATCGCTAACGGGATCGCTAAATAGTGACGTTTTTTAGCGATCCCGTTAGCGATATTGTTTAGTGTGGCATACCCTTTAGACTACTCCTAAATATATAGTCCACACTACAGGGTCAGGAAAGTGGGATTGTGGGAAATGCTTTGGGATAATTTGCCAGCTGGGGCCAGCACACCAGGGGGTGGTTAGATCAAAGGCACTAGACCTGGCAACATCTATATGTTATAGCACCTTCCACCTGATAGCATCTACAGAGGCCCCAGTCACACGAATACACAGCAGTAAGTATTAAGCACAGTGCAAAAAATGAATTATACTAAAGTTTTACCAGGCACATTAAACTATGTTGCAAAATGGTACAGCAGTGGTTGGCAGCAATCAGAAGTATGGAGTGCATACTATTGCTATATATTTCCACATGCAAGACAGAAGGGGCTTGTGTCATTCAGCTGCTTGCTGATAATGAATGGAGTGCATACATGCAGAGAGGATCAATTCAGAGGATGAATGATTTGGTTACCTGTGTGAATGCCCACGTTACGTATTTGGTGCAGAAATGTCTGCATCTCTTGGCAGGAAAAAAGCAGCAGCCAAAACGTGTTTTTTGTGCAGATTTTTTTCCTACTCATTAGTATGAGTGAAATCTGCAGCAAAAACCCTGAGGGTAGGTGCACACGGTCAGTAATCGGCAGCACTTTGGACGTATTTCATGTCTGCTGCCGTCTATTGAACGCAGGTGAATCCGCATGTGTTCATTAAACTGTGCGGAATCACCGCGTCCAGTACATTCTATGGCTGTAACATCTGGCCACTGTGGATGTACGCAGCTCAAAACCGGCAGCGTTTACTAACCGTGGGAACGTATCCTGAAAGAATTGACATGCTGCAGACTTAAATTTGCAAGTCACAAATGAGCAGCGTGAGCATGAGACTTCAGGGTTCACTTTCAGTTTGCTGGCATCAGGAAACCCTTTAGGTTTTGTGACATCTGCAATGTGTGCACAAGGCCTTAGAAGAAAAAAAAGCTGTACCAAAAATGCACCTTTAACTGTTGAATGAAACAAACCTAAAGCCAACTGCTCTAAAACTGATTAAACATAATTGTGGATATCTGTTGACTATATGATTTTTTATTTTTTTTCAAATGCATTTTTCATTTCTGCATTGGGTTAACAATGCCACAATTCTCCCTGAGCCTTTGGAAGCAACCTGCCCATGACTTCCATTGGGCAGAAATAATGGTCCCTGTCTGTCCAGTTTTTCCATAGTTTATTAGTTTATTTACTAAATAACTAGAAGGCTTGTAGAAAACTATGTCACTAGCTGCTGTCCACGTGTCTCTGATTAGATACATGCACTAAAAACCCTTAAGCAATTACTGAAAACATGTACTGCAATTTATAATAGAGCCAGTAAATGACAGCCTGAAATAAGATATTCATATTTCATGCCAAGTAGCTGCATGAACTTAGATATTTGGGATACTCACCTGCTCAGTGCCACAAAGCACTTTTTTCATTTTTGTGTATTAAATGAAAAAAAAAAAATAACAAGTGAGGCCATTTTCTGATGTCTGTAATGTAGTAGCTTTTTATTATAATCACCACTGCCTAGTTATTCCATAAGCTGGGAATGTCACCTACGCAGATGTCTTGGGCAATTGGCATACAACCCCATATAGTCCTTTTTTAAGGTGCCCATACACAATGGAAATCTGCATGAAATCTGCTTTTCTTGAATTTTATTTTTTTTAAATGGGGTTTTAGCTACATTCTTCACATGAAGCAGAAAATTTCTACTTAAAGAATAAGTTTTTCGGTCAGAAATGCCAAAAGCTAGATGTGACTCCCATATTGGTGTGTAAGACTCATCTTGCCACTCGCAGGCGCTGTGTGTATGGCAGCCTTCTGCATGAGGGTTAAAACATAGAAGTAACTAGTTTGACAATATAAATCTGTTTTTTAAAAGACTCTGAGGAGCAGCACCAAGGCTTCGTTATATTCTGAGCACCCGGTTAGAAACTTTCTAAATCTTTTGCATGCAGATAGTATGTTGGTGAAGCATGAAATATGCAATTCTTCACCTGACCAGCCAGTTCTGTATTGGAAAGTGAATGTTACCAGTGTTCGATGTGTTTCTAAGCCAGGTGAGAGAGGGACGTGATCCACCTGCATATGCTGGAAGTAAACTTCCAGGTATACATTTCTACAAACGAGATGACTTGTCTAAATCAGCATCAATGTTCCTTCTTTGACATGAGCTACGGGGTTAACAGATTTCTGCACAAGTCTTTCCAAATTATCTGATGAGGATCTTCTGAAGGTTATTTGCCCCCTTGGCAATTTTCAGTACGTCGGGTCATACAAATAATGGACCTGACTGGCTCTGGTACATTGCAGATGGGTGCCAGAGTTGCCTTTTCATTGCAGGCATTATTCTGGTCTGCAAAACGAACCAAAGTAGCGCATGCTGCAATTTTCTTTATTTCTGACCTTTTGGACTTTTTGGAAAATAGGCTATGTGCCCTGGCACAGCGGATAGGAGTCAGTGTGTGATCTGTAGCGCACATGGGCCAATTATATTCTCTTCTAAACTCGCCCTTAGGTTTTTTTTTTTCCCACATAAACATGCTGAGTGATGGCTTTAGCACACATTGAGAGATTTGTTTGACGTTTTCACTTATGCCACCTTTTGGATCGCTGACTTTAGTCTAGAAATTTTGGCTAAAATTGTGGCACGTCACTAATAAATATGGTGCATATTGGCCTCCTTTTTCTAGACACTTTTTTTAACGTGCCTAGCAAGGAACTAAAAGTGCTTAAGAATTATTTTCCCCGCACTTTGCACCCCATTCTACTGCTTCTGCTCTGTACTTTGTAGTTTTTTTTCTGCAGATCCATCAGTTGGAAAAACCTCATATTAAAGTATGTCTGTATTATTATCCTCACTGCTGAGCTCTGCGGTATCGAGCGCTGTTCTGCTCCTCTTCTCAGTGACGTCACACTGTGCGCTGCCTGACCTAAAACTGACTCTTACAATGGAAGTCTATGGAGTATCATAAAGAGACTTCCGACTCATAAAGTAAGCTGAAGAGCGGTGACATTACTGAGAATAGGAGCAGAATGGCGCTGGATTCTGGAGGAGGTCGGCAACTATATTAATACACTCGCATAACATGCACATATACATAGATTTATTTAAAAAAAAAATGAATGGGAGTGCTTCTTTAAAGACAATTTTACTAGATTTATAGTGAAATTTTCATTTTGAACAGTTTCTCAGTAGAACAGAAGATAACAGCAAGTAACCCTTTCAGAAATGCTCTGAGTCTGTATTTGGTTTGCTTCATATGACTTAGATGAGATGCATGCAGTCTAAAGGTCACCGTATTCCACTCAGTAAGTCTAACGTGAAGGCAATTCTCAGATGTTGGCATTTCATTCTCTAATGGAGTTAGACAATGCAATTATTGCAGATATCCTCCTCTTGTCATCTTTCTAGTGGATGCTGGCTGTGTATGTATATTTATATATTCCTGCGCTCTGGCATGCTAAATCAAACTCTGCATCTCCATTCATATTCTTAGAAACAATTAAATGACTTTTCCACCACTTTTATATTGATAACCAGTTTTCAGGATAAGTCATCACTATCAGATTGGTGGAGGCCTGACACCAAGCACCCCACACTGATTAGCTGTCATCACCTCTGGTGGCAGATAAATGTGCAATGGCTTGCAAAAGTATTCACATCCCCTTGGCATTTTTTTGTGTTTTGCTACCTCACAACCTGGAATTTCACATTTTATTTATTTATTTTTTTTGAGGGTTTGCATCAGTTCATGTAATGAACATGTCTACAACTGTGAACATTTTGGTTTTCTTCTTATTGTTACACAAACAACAAATGGGACAAAATGACTGAAAACTTCTGTGTATAACTCTTCACCCCCTAATGTCAGTAGACAGTTTGTAGAGCCTCCTTTTGCGGCAATTCTCTGAGTGTTCCACATTTTGTCACTGTGATTTTTGCCCATTACTCAAGGGAAACTGCTCCAGCGTCTTAGGCTGTGGTTCCACGGTCCGGAACCACAGCGCTTTGGACGGAGCGGAAATTCCGCTCCGTCTAAGCCCCGCCCCCTTTCTGACGCGCGCTCTTTCCGGAGGTGTTCAGGACACCTCCGGAAAGAACGCAGGGCTACATAGCCCTGTGTTAAATTCTGTTGCGGCGACGCACCGTCGCCGCAATACGCGAGGACATGCTGCGGTCTGAAAAGACGTGCCGCATGTCCGTTTACGCAGGTCTGCCACCTGCGTATTGTTACGCATAGTGGAGACGGGATTTCTTGAAATCCCCTCCACTATGCTGTAACATCTGGACGCTGCGTGTTTGGCGCTGCGCCAGCGCACAGCGCCAAACACGCAGCGTTTCCTGACCGTGGAAACTCACCCTTAAAGTTGGTACCACCCCCTGACGAAGCCGACGCGAAAATGCGTGTTGAGGGTGCATGGCGTGGATCCAGCTATACCACAGGACCCATGGCTTGGGTGGTTTTCATACTTATGGGGTATTTAACTCTAGGCTTATAGGAGCTTTATATTAGCCATACTCCCCACCCTTTCCTGGTGTTTTCTTCCGTTGATTGACACGTATTCTTGGATTGACACATCTGCTTGTGCTACTTTGTCTACCCTCGCTGAACATGTAATACTTTTTGATTTTTCTATCAACTTTTATTCCTGGTTTGTGAATAATGTAACTTTGCATTGAATAAACATGTACCTTTTTAAGCATTTTTGGACTTTTACTCCATATTCTTTCTCTGGGTGTAAGGGTCTTAAAGTTAGATGGTTTCCTCTGGTGATGAGCAACCTTTAAGCCAGACCACAGATTCTCAATTGGATTATGGGCTGGACTTTGACTAGGTCACTCTAAAACATTTAGATGTTTCCTCTTAAACCACTCAAGTGTTTTTGCTCAAGAATATCTCGGTATTTCGTACCATCCATCTTCACCTCGACTAGAACCATTTTCCCTGGCCCTGCTGCCAAAAAAAGTCCCCAAAGCGTGATGCTTCCACCACCGTGTTTCACTGTGAGGATGGTGTTCTTGGGGTGATGAGATGTGATGGTTTGGCGGCAGACATAGCGTTTACCTTGGTGGCCAGAAAGTTCAATTTTAGTCTCATCTGACCACAGTACCTTCCTCCATACATCTGGGGAATCTCCCAAATGTATTTTGGCAAACTTAATAAACAGGCAAACCCTTCCGTCTGTCTACTGCCCCAAAACATTCAGCCGCAGGGACTCGAGCATATTTGCAGAGCACTAAAAGATGCTCGAATAGCACCTTATCTAAGCACTTTTTCTCAGCACTACTGTGTATAGACTGACAGACCATGTGACACTTAGATTGTACATCTGTGGTCTTCCTTTCACTAAGCATCTGATTTATGAAGGTAATTGCTTCCACCAGAAATTTTTAGGGGCTTCATAGCCAATGGGGTGAATACATATGCACATACAGTAGACTATTTAGTGCTGATGCATCATATACAAATCAGATTACAAAAATATTTAAACACAGGTTGTAATGTAGCAAAATGGGTAGAAAGCCAAGTGGTGAATACGTTCACAAGCCACTGTATATTACCGGACATCAGTATTTGTAAGGAGTGGGATAAAAAAAAATGCAGAAGTAGTGCTCATGTTTCTATCTGCTTACAGACACTGATATAAAATACTGACCAAATACTTGGTCGTATAGTATAACTGGACTTGTGCACATAACTAATCAGTGATCACATTTAATTTTTCAAAAGCAGTGTAAGGAATGGAAGCGGAGTTCTGATTGGTTGATATGGTACAAGTGCAGGTTTCTTTTTCTTAGTTTTAGATAATTGAGGCACAATGTATTCATTTTCAAAAGACAGCTGTAAATGTAATAAAATAGAAAACTACAGATCCAATCTGCTGCTGTGGCGGTCTCCGCTGTTTCTGCAGCAATGTCATGTCCATCTTTCACATAACCACTACTGCCATGGCCTCCCCTGTGACTGCTGAAACCAGTGTCTAATAAATCTAGTGAACAAGCGGTGATTAGCACACATTGGGTAAGCACGGTGACTCAGTGGTTAGCACTGCAGCCTTGCAGCGCTGGGGTCCTGCATTCAAGTCCCACCAAGGACAACATGTGCAGGTAGTTTGTATGTTCTCCACATGTTTGTGTGGGTTTCCTCTGAGTGCTCCAGCTTCCTCTCCACAGACACTGATAGGGAATCTAGATTGTGAGCCCCAATAGGGACAGTGATGATAATGTCTGTAAAGCGCTGTGTAATTAATGGCACTATAGAAGCAAATAATTACATACTTGCTGGATTCCATCCATTGTCATGGTGACTTAGGCTCTGTACTTTGATGTGGTCATAAACCGGCTTAGGCTACTTTCACACATCAGTTTTTTGCCGTCTGGTGCGATCCGGCTTTTTTTTTAAAAAAAAAGATAACGTTTTTTTCTACCGCCGGATTCATTTTTTTTCTCATTGACTTGTATTAGCGCCGGATCGCGCTGCATGGCCTTCCGTTTTTTTTTCCAGATCCGGCCAAAATTTTCATTCTGGCGTCTTGAAAAAACGCTTCTAGGAACGTTTTTTGTATGCTGCAAAAAACCGGTCAGCACCTTCTCTCTCTCCCTCCCCCCACCCCCCTTGAGTCACGTGCGCGTTCTATCCCTGGTATTCACATGAATTCATTGTACTTTATGAAGTTGTTAACATCCATGTTTTTTTGCAGATCATATTTTCCACATAGAAATTGCAGACATGCCCATTTTAATCCTGATCAAAATTACATAAATCTATGGGTCTGTGAAAAGCACTAATTTTCCACATTGCCCTCCATGTGCTGTCCGTGGTTAACATCACCATGAATTGGAGAAGTTTTGCAATTTGTAATTTTTCTGTAAACCGTGAAAATCGCTGCTGAAACATTGACCGAACACTGCTGAACATTGAATGCAAATCAACCATGAAAAATGATCTGTTTCATGCAAAAAAAAAAAATCTGGTATCTGAATGCGGCCTAATTGTTGCCGTCTGGTAGATACTTTGATACATGAAACCCTGTGGCAAGTATTGTCAGCCAAAAAGGCATGCGTTGATGTAAAAAGTAACTTTTTCCTGGAGCATAGCTGGCCTTACTGTGGCGGAGCAGGCCTCACTGGACAGTCATTAAGGGCGCCAATGGAGTGCATTACTCACAACCGGTTCCTTTTTCTAGCTTCCAAGTAGAATTTCTGGACAGATGTTAGTGAGTGTTGTCTACTACGTATAGGCCCATTCAGATTTCTGATATTTCACATACGCAGAATAACCTTTTCAGCAGTGTTTTGTCCATGTGTCAGTTATCAGTGATTTTCATGTATGACATAAATTAGACCGCTTCCCCTATACATTACAATGTTAATCGGTGACTGCACACAGATAACATGCTGATGCCATCCGTGTGTTGTGTGATTTTCACAGACCCATGAACATCCTTGACTCAGAAAAGGACATGTCTCTATCATTTGTTTGCAGATTCATGGTCCACAAAAAATCTGGACATGTGAACAGCCCGATAAACTTTGATGAAATTCTCGTTATTGATTAGACCTTTTTTCCTCCATATTGGCGCTGTAGGGAAGTGGGCATCTATTTCCCCATGCCTGCCACTTACTTTTTGTGCCGACGTACAGTACAGACCAAAAGTTTGGACACACCTTCTCATTCAACGATTTTTCTGTATTTTCACGACTATGAAAATTGTAGAATCACACTGAAGGCATCAAAACTATGAATTAACATACTGAACCAGCATACTGAACCAGCATGGCTACCACAGCATCTTGCTGCAGCATGCTATTCCATCCGGTTTGCGTTTAGTTGGACCATCATTTATTTTTCAACAGGACAATGACCCCAAACACAACTTCAGGCTGTGTAAGGGCTATTTGACCAAGAAGGAGAGTGTTGGGGTGCTACACCAGATGACCTGGCCTCCACAGTCACCAGACCTGAACCCAATCGAGATGGTTTGGGTTGAGCTGGACCGCTCACCGCTTCAATTTTGAATAAATCCCCAACAGTGTCACCAGCAAAGCACCCCCACACCATCACACCATCTCCTCCATGCTTCACGGTGGGAACTAGGCATGCAGAGTCCATCCGTTCACCTGTTCTGCATGCAAAGCAGTAATCAAAGCAAAAGGTGGCTACTTTGAAGAACCTAGAATATAAGACATTTTCAGTTGTTTCACACTTTTTTGTAAAGTGTAATGTATAATTCCACATGTGTTAATTCATAGTTTTGATGCCTTCAGTGTAATTCTACAATTTTCATAGTCATGAAAATACAGAAAAATCTTTGAATGAGAAGGTGTGTCCAAACTTTTGGTCTGTACTGTATGTGAACCAGAGTGCTTCTCTCTCAGGAGGACCTGTCCTGTGTGGCATTGTACAGACTGTGCATTGCTTTAAAGGATTGTGTAATGCCATTTCTGACTTGGTAGTGCTGCATGGTTAATGACAGGGATCCCTCAGGGCCCAAGTAAGATGTCATTTTGTGATGTCATGGGACTCGCATATCGAGAAGTGATCGTCCAAAGCTGAGACCCCTATATATTGAGACCCGTGATCCAGGCCAAGGGTCGTTTGTCTTCAGTAGACTGATAATGATTTACAGCCAGTTTGGTAACATGAAGCTGCACACCAGGCAGAAGGTTTTGCCTCAAACAGGTGACTCACTAAGGTATGTTTCCTCTGAACACAAAGCATTGCAGCCAGCAGTGGTCACTTCCTTGTATTCCAGCAGCAGCACCGAATGACGACAATGAAGTCTTTCTAGATTTGCTTAAAAGAATATTTGGGCTCTGTACTATTATTGCTAAAACGATCATCACAATTTTTGGCTAAAATCAGATATTGAGTCATATTCATTTTTTTTTTTTTTTTTTTGAATCATTTGGTGCCAACGCGTAATTGTCACACAAAAAAGTAGACACTTTAGTCAGTGCCAAAAATCGTTCCGTTTCCGTGTGTCAACACATGGACACCACGTCTAAGATAAAAACATGAGTCCTAGGTGTGGTGTCTTGCATTGTGAGACAACTCGGGCTAAATTCACACCCCGCTAAGTGTAGCAGTCCATGTATGTCACTGGAGAGCGGCTTGACCGGTAACATTTTTTTATGCGTTTTTTTTTTTTTCCACCACGTATTTAACAATGCATTTTTGTACAATAACAGCAGAATTAGACTTCTGAAATCTAATTCACGCTACACAATATTTTTACCTGTTGTGCACCACGTCAATTGTCGCAGCAGTTTACTGCATTTTTTTTCTACTGATTGATGAAAACGGCTTCGCACCAAAAAAGGGCCTCAAAAATAGTCCAAAAAAAGTGTATTACTTCCACTGTGGTTTTCTAGCTGTAGCCTCATTTTTCATGACTGTGCACTTATATTGCTTGTATATATCCTATAGGCTTAGAAAAGTTTTTATTTTGTATTTCATAAATAGTGCACGTAAAAATGAGCAACTTTTTAATATATCTTATCAGAGACATCTACTTCTTTCTCTGCCAAAATTGATCTGTATATATACCGTAATTTTTGCCTCATCCAAAATAAAACCATAAAAAATACACCTGTTTTATCACTGCGTCAAAACACCAGTATTTAAGTTTTTTCGATCGCAACAACATTGCAATAACAGGCGATCAAAGTATCGTATCTGCCCCAAAATGGTATCCATAAAAGTGTCAGATCGGAGCACACAAAAAATAAGCTCTCACCCAGCCCCATGTCCCCAAAAAAGTGTTTTGTTTTTTTTGTATACAAACTTTATTTTTTTCACCACTTAAATAAAAAAGAATCCATAAATGTTTGGTTTCTGAAAACTCGTAATGACCTGGAGAATCATAATGGCAGGTCAGTTTTAGCAATTGTTTTTTGTGGAATTGCACTTTTTTTGCAATTTCACCGCACTTGGAATTTGTTTCCCATTTTCCAGTACATGACATGGTAAAAGCAACGGTGTTGATTAAAAGTACAACTCGTCTCGCAAAAAAATCAAGCCCTCACACAGCCATATTGACGGAAAAATAAAAAAGTTATGGCTCTGGGAAGGAGGGGAGGGAAAAAAAAAAAAACGGAAAACCCAAGGTGGTGAAAGGGTTAAAATACAGTAAAAACAGAAAAAACAGTAAAGTGAAAAAAGCACTATTTATTAAAATGTAAAATTCAATCAGTAACTGGCATAATGAGGGGAAAAAAATCAAAATGCCAAAATTCCTTTTTTTTTTTTGTCACCAACATTGCAAAAAGAGGCGATCACAACATTGTACCTACTCCAAAATGGTACCTGTGAAAACGTCAGCTCAGGGCGGCCGGCACACAGCCCCAGATGCTGAAAACTGAAAAATTATATATAATATAGTATTACATTTTATACAAATGTCCTATTTTTTTTCTCATTAGTGGCGTGGCCAGAGTTATTCATAGCTTTTAGATCTGCAGCAGTGAAATGATTTTTATTACAATGACTGCATGCGGCTCCATAAATGACACATTGCTGGAATCAGGGTCTCTGCCCTACAATATGCTGCTCTCCGATGGGTAGTAAACCCCTGGTGACGACTTATTAGCAGTTATGCAGCATTAGGGCTGGGATTTCTCTAGTATTGGCCCTAGTAGAATGATCTGGGAGCCCATATCTTAGCTGTGCTCTGATTGGTGTGTGCTTTGTATTGCTGTGTTGTCTGGTGCCCTGTGTTCCCAATGCTGTGTTCTCTGTAGTGTGTAATTTATTGAATGCCTTAAAGCCACTTGATCATTTTTAATCTAATTGTGGAACAGGTTTTGGGCAGCGGCCAGTGAAAATTCAGCCGTTTTTAATTGATTTTGTATGTGGCTGCCAATAAAATGCTTGTCAGACTCTGACGTGACTTTAATATACTGGAATGCTTTCATCACGGTATTCTGCATTCCCACAGGTAGTCCCCCCCCCTCCCCCCCCCCGTTGTGGTAAAGGGGGAAATGCCCGCACATGACAAGTTTCTGTTCTTTGTCCTGCCTGATGCTGTTCTGGATGTAGCCATGACATCTATTCTCTTCAGTCTTGCATCACTGCTTTCCTAAGGTTGGCGTAGCTGTGTGAGGGCTTAGATTTTGGCCAGGAGAATTGTTTTATTCTAACAGGACCGTTCTTAGAGAACATTAGTCACATAGGGCTCTAATCTTTAGGAGTTTGTCTGCAGCGGTTTCCAGTACCCGGCCTTGCGGATGACACCTGTCACACATGCAGATCCTGGTGTAGAGAAATCTTCAGTGTGTATACCTTACCCATGCTTGGAAAGTAGAGGTAAGTGGGTCACCCGGCCCCTCGCTTCCACCGCTCGGGGTCATTTATATACACCTTCTCCCCCGCTTGTTTTCCTCTATCTCCACCCTCTTCTCTGACTGACAGCTCTGGCTTCATAGGGCCAGAGAAGGGAGGAGATGGATGGAAACCAAACAGGTGGGAAGAGTGCCTGTGCTAGGTTTGAACAGTCATTCAGTGCTGACAGGCCCTTTAAGGGCGTACGAGTGTGCAGTATAACAGAATGTCACTGTGCCGCCATTACTGCTGATTCGTTTTTTGGGCTATAGGGTGTAAAGATGACTTTATCACGTTCTTTAAATGTTTGCAGAGTTTCTTTTCTTTTCGTCTCCCAGTGGTAAATATTCTGCGTTTTGACGAGAAATCACTTTGATCCAATAAGTTATTACATTTGCTTTGGATAGCGGCAGGTTCTGGCTAGTTATTACAGGAAAGTGGAGCTAATTGCTGCACTGATTATTCTCTCCCATGTAGCAATGTCATAGCGGAGCCCCAGGAAGCATGGCAGAATTATCTGAAGAAAGGCAGCAGCTTTTTCTGTTTGTTACTGTGCTAATGTCCCCTGAGTTCCAGTATGAAGGACTGTCATAAGACTAAGCAGAATTATTCATTGTTGCCTTTAAGGCACAAAATCATTTTCTGTAAATGGCTGCCAGTAGTGAGAGCTCAAGTGGGATTTTCTTCAGTTTTCTTTGCCAAATACACTGTTTGGATCAGGCAGCCAGGTCTCTTTACTTCCTTCCATCAAAGTTTTAGTAGAGTGACTTCAAAGACCGCTTCTACTTTTCTATGCCCTCAAGGGAAATTCTATCTGTTGCATCTGCACCACTTACTAGCTATATGGAGGCCTTTTCTATCAGAAAAATGAAGTATTCAAAGCTGCCCTTTCTTTTTCCCTGGGTTCTGCTGTTTGGGGGAGCGTCCTGTAGTCAGTAATATGAATTAACATTTTACTGTTCAATGTTTGTTCTCGGTTGTCCTATAGAATGAGGCTGCGCACATCAGAGACGTCCAACAGGTGGCAGTAAGAGCTGGTTTTCTTGAGATGAGTTCTATGTAGAAGTGCTTGTCTGTACCTATATAGAGCCATATATGCGTCAATAACATAAATACAGGACAGACCAAAAGTTTGGACACACTTTCTCATTCAATGATTTTTCTGTATTTTCATGACTATGAAAATTGTAGAATCACACTGAAGGCATCAAAACTATGAATTAACTCATGTGGAATTATACATTACACTTTACAAAAAACAACTGAAAATATGTCTTATATTCTAGGTTCTTCAAAGTAGCCACCTTTTGCTTTGATTACTGCTTTGCACACAGAAAAGGTGAACGGATGGACTCTACATGCATGGTTCCCACCGTGAAGCATGGAGGAGGTGGTGTGATGGTGTGGGGGTGCTTTGCTGGTGACACTGTTGGGGATTTATTCAAAATTGAAGTGGTGAGCGGTCCAGCTCACCCCAAACCATCTCGATTGGGTTCAGGTCTGGTGACTGTGGAGGCCAGGTCATCTCGCGTAGCACCCCAACACTCTTCTTCTTGGTCAAATAGCCCTTACACAGCCTGGAGGTGTGTTTGGGGTCATTGTCCTGTTGAAATATAAATGATGGTCCAACTAAACACAAACCGGATGGAATAGCATGCTGCTGCAAGATGCTGTGGTAGCCATGCTGGTTCAGTATGCCTTCAATTTTGAATAAATCCCCAACAGTGTCACCAGCAAAGCACCCCACACCATCACACCACCTCCTCCATGCTTCACGGTGGGAACCAGGCATGTAGAATCCGGCCGTTCATCTTTTCTGCGTGCAAAGCAGTAATCAAAGCAAAAGGTGGCTACTTTGAAGAACCTAGAATATAAGACATATTTTCAGTTGTTTCACACTTTTTTGTAAAGTGTAATGTATAATTCCACATGTGTTAATTCATAGTTTTGATGTCTTCAGTGTTATTCTACAATTTTCATAGCCATGAAAATTTAGAAAAATCATTGAATGAGAAGGGGGAAACGCACTTGGGAGGATTAGGTACCAGGACACACACTTACAATATGGTAGAACTTGAATTGTACCTCTGAATTGTTATATACGTCTGACTAATGTCTTCACTTGCGCTGCGTTTTTCTGGTCTGTCTTGCTTTGCATGTTGGTTTTTAGCCTTGTACACTTTCCTGCGAGCTCCATCCCCCAGCTGCCCGACTATGTCCCACCCCATGTTACTGTCTAGGGCTGTCCGGACGTGCTCACACTCCTGCAGCCTCCACTTATCACTGGTAAAATGCAAGATATGTCGGAAGTTAGTGAAAGCCTTGGCTCTAGAGCAGCGCAGGTCCCGGGAGGTGCCGGTCACAGAGTCCCGGTGTCTGCTCCGGCCGCTGCCAGACTGCAGTGCACTAGAGCCCGGCCTTGTTTTGCATGTATTTATGCTGCTATTATAAATTACTGTAACATGTTTTGTGCTCCCAAGTGTCGATGGTTTTTAATCTTCTCTGGGTGTTTTTGTCATTTATTACTTGCGCCCAAAAGAAAATATATTTTTGTGAGAAGCTGTGTGGCTTGGTTCCGTAGATTTCCAGTGCATTGTAGGTGATAGTGATGTTGAATTTCAACTTGTAATTGTTTTGTTCTTGTTGGGGGTTGTGGGCAGTGACGCATGCTTGGCTATGCGATTATGCATAATGCGCTTATAGTATTTCTATATTGCTGAGCTATATATCTGACTAATGCGAATCACAATCTCATTGGCGCTCCAAGAGGAGTTAATCCCAGTGGTTAGAATTAGCCGTGCCAAATCACGTTTTCACAGATGGGTGTATACTGACTTTTTTTGACAGTAGCAAGTGTACGCTACAATAATAGAATATAAATCTGATCATAAGCAGTTACAGACATAGCATGTCAGACAACCTGTTTGCAATTTAGGAACATCTTTAGATAAAGCTGTGTTATGGTATTCTTCTGATGTTCCTCCTGGAAGTGAAGAAACAAACGGACATTAATGAATTGGGGCCTTGGTGTTACATTCTCCAAGTGTTTATTCAAAATAAAAACAGGCATAAAACACTTTAAAGAGTTGCAAATTTTTTGTACAATGATGTTTTTTGCAACTTTTGGCATTTTTGGGCAGCTCTACTAAAATAAGCGAAGCTGGTATGGGACATTTTTTTTTTTTTTATTCCAGAAATGTTACTCCAGTCCTTAAAGGAGTAGCATTTCTGGCAAGACTCAGAGGTACACGCCATATAGAAGATTAACCTCTTAATGAATTCCACTCGACCCTTTTGTTAAGAATGGTGTGTACAATGAATCGGACTCCAAGTTGTTGAAAGACCTTGTCAATACCACACGTCGCACTATATTTCAGCACCAATTAGTTGATTTTCAAATATTTGGTATTGGTTTTGTGAAGTGGCCTTTGTTCCTGCATTGCTATACCTTATAACTTTGATCAGACTGCAGAAAGTGAAAAGTCCCATGGTGGGAATAAGCTAAAAAAAAAAAAAAAAAGTTGTACGGTAAATATTTTATTTGAAAATCACAAACCAGAAGTTTACATACACTATGTAAAAAGATGCATATGCATGTTTTTCTCAGTAGCTGACATGAAATCCGAATACACCTTTCCAAACTTTTGATCCAAGTCATTCAGTTTAAGGGCAATGGTACCAAATGCTAAAGAAATATATGTAAACTTTTGACTTTGCAGTAAGTAATAAAAATGCCTTAACATTCTCTCTCTCTCTCTCTCTCTCTCTCTCTCTCTCTCTCTCTCTCTATCTCTATCTGGCAAATATTAATAATTATGGTAAGCCTAATTGATCCTAAACGGGAATGGTTTATTCTGATTTCATATCAGATATTGAGAAAAACAAAACATGCATCTGTCTTTTTATATAGAGTATGTAAACTTATAGTTTCAACTGTGTACGTTGTAACATTTCCAGGGATATAGCTCTAGGATCGCTGTCTGGGTAGACAGAATGGCGCGAAAACAGTTCATTCAGACAGCAGTTCTGGTGTAAAACTGGCCGCAACCAGTTTTATTAAAGTCCACAGCAAACAGATAAAAACAAATCATAAACAGAAAACCTAGGCTTGTCTAGCCACTAATTACACATAGATAGATTTCCCTCTCTATCCGGGTCCAGCCTCTACCAGGCTGTGCCCAAAACAACACATATGTTATATGTTACCAGTATGGAGTTTCACAGATACTCCTCTTTATGTCTGAAGGCACCTCCAACGTCCAGACTTGAGAGAGATCACCTCCTATTCAGTAGTCACCAGCATGGAGTGTCGCAGAGTCTCCTCTTTGTGTCCGGGGTACTTCCTGCACCCAGACTGAGATAGCTCACACTCCTGGAGACACCTTCTGTACCTGGACCCCTTGTCCAGATTAAACGTGCTCCACTCCTGGAGTCTGCTTCTTGTGCCGAGACACCTTCCCTGTGTCCAGGCTAAGCTAGCTCTCAGACTGTGTTTGCAGACACCTACTTCTGGTCTCCTAATTAAGACCTGAGTAGTTTCAGGCCTGAGCTGCAAGTGTGTAATGAATGTAAGGTGTAGTGACCTTTCTCTACCACTAGGTCTACAAAGCCACACACCTCCCTTATACCAGTCAGTAAAGTAGCTAGGTGAAATATACACCCCATTCAATACACATACTCTCACTGTCTCACATATCCCCCCCCTCTTCTCCAGACCGGAGGGCTGGTCATCCAGACCGGAGGGCTGGTTAACAATCCAACAGAGACAGTGAACTCTGGACCAGTCATGGCCCTCATCAGCTTCATCTTCACCACTGTCATTTGTATCTTCACCTGAGTCATAGCCAACATCAGCTTTCTCTTCATCTGAAGCATCCGTACTACCCTGTACCCTCCCAGGCCTATGCTCTCTGCGGGCCTCGGGTATCCTGCACGGTTTCATCTTGACCTTAGGGCCGGGCTCAGTTTCGATATAGAGCCTTGCCAGAGAAGTACGACCCGGCACATCAGAACACTTCTGCTGACTCTTCCTCAGAAACTCACGTACCTCCTGTTCCTGGTGCACTGACCATGTGTCACCAACTATCACAGAAGGTATAGGGGGTTTTTCACTTTTCTCCAGTTCCCCTTGAACCCTCTTTACTTCATTGAGCTTCTCCAGAAGATGCTTATGGCTCTCATCACGCTCCTTCATCACAGTTTGGAGTTTTCTTCGAGAAGCAATCAATTCATCTTGTACCCGTTGGACGTCCTTCATGTCCTCAGCCCCTTCTTCAGGCTCTTCTGGTAGGACATGCTCAGAAGCCCCACCGTCAGTCTTACATTCTACTTCTTCATTCACATCACTATGGTCTCCAATATCTCCATCCATTCCAGCTCTCAAATTCTCCTTGACAGCTGCATCTGTACACTCAGAACCCGCCGGATTCTTCTCTTCCACCATGTTCTGCATCCCATCTGGGCTCCCGTGTGTCTGCAGCGGCAACGGAGTGACACATCGCTTTTCCCATTTGTTGGGACGTGGCTCCGATGTAGACTCCATGAAAGTGCGCTTGAGCTCACCAATGCCAGCTACTGATCCGGACCGTAACCCGTCCACTCCGCTGTCTTCGGCAGAAAAAGATTCCTGGACAGAGTCAGTCCCCATATCTTCAGTCTTGTTCCTCACAGCTTCACTTGAAACCTCAGCTTCTGATGAGGCATCTGGCTTGGTGACCACCACTTCCATGGCTTTTTCCACCTCTGCAGCATTACCTTCAGAGTCCTGGGCATGATGCAGCTCCATACCATACACCGACAACTTCTCATCTTCAACAGCATCCACTTGTGCTGTGTTCAGGTTCAGAGTCCTGCCTTTAAAGCTCAGCTCTCCTCCTTTCACCTTAGTCTTCGCCAGGGAACGGCCAACTGTAAAACATCTTCAGATGCCATCTTCTGTCTGGCTGTAAGGTCAGTATCAGCTTTCTTCTCAGGACTCTCAACCTCCTCTGCTACCATGCCTTCCTCATTTGCACTGGTTGCTTTATTGTCATCAAATGATTCACTATCATTCCCACTATCCCTGTCTGACCTCTTTTTCTCAGCCACATCCGGGTCACTTTCAGGGTTACACACTTCATTTTCATTCACATCCTGCTTACTGTCAGGGTTATACAATTCATTTTCATTCACATCCTGCTTACTGTCAGGGTTATACAATTCATTTTCATTCACATCTTGATCTGGAACCTTAGTTAACATGTCATCCACAACATTAACTGCACCATCTGGTCCCTCAAGTATGTGACTATGTGACAACCCCAGCACTATACTTCTATATAGTTCAGGTACTAGGAGCTGACTCACGACTCTCCCTGGACTTCAGTGTCCCTATACAATAGGCTGTTGTCCATGGCAGCATGAGGAAACCTCTCCTCAGGGCCACGCTCCTGGGAAACCTCATTTAGAACAATCATATTTTCCTGTGCGGTCCTAAGAGTGGGGTCTCGCCACTGCTCACTCTCAAAATTGTCACAGGACACAGGCAAGTCAGGGACACTCGGCTCCCGAGAACCACCATCCTCGTCTCCCAACATCACCTGCAAAGGAATTTCATCACTATCACAGTCATCATTATTATCAATATCATTATCATGACTATGATCAGTATCATCATCACTATCATGATCATCATCACTATCATTATCAGCATCATTATCATGGTCATCATCATTATCATTATCATCATCATTATCATTATCATCATCATTATCATTATCATCATCATTATCATTATCATCATCATTATCATGGTCATCATCATTATCATGATCATCATCATCATCACATAAGTTTAACGGCCCACTAGCATTGTGTTCCGCCCCTCGGGACTGCGCACCCTCAGTAGGAGCTTCATCACACTGTCCATCAGAAACATTTCTCCCCAGAGACCCTTAGATCGGGGAAAGTCATTACCCAATATGACGGGGTGCACCAGGTTCTTCACTACCCCACTTCATATGAAACCTCCCCGAGTTTGGGGACCAAGTCCACGGCAGTTCTGGGTAGACTTTGGTGTCTCCATGGATGCACACCATACTCAGGTGCTTATCAGGGATGAAGTCCCTATCAATCAGGCTGTCACATACGGAAGTCACTGGACTCTCTGAGTCCAAGAGGGCCTGTGCTGGGCAGTCATTTACAACCACCGGGCACATCTGTGGTCCAGTCTCTTCGGCTGAGGTGGACACACACACAGGCTCTGCGCAGGAGAAAGAGGGATCCGCCAACATCACAACACATAGGCTCCCCCTCTATTGGACAGTTGGCTGCAATTTCACGACATCTCCAACACTGTCCATCACACTCTCCCACCCATATGTCCCCTCGGGCCCGAACCCGCTTATCAGCATACCCCATGTCCCCAACAGCTGGAACGCTCTTACCGCGAGAGTTCAGCGTCCGGGAACTCTGAAGTGACGACCTCTCGACGGCTGGTCACGGAGACAGTCTTTGCTGGCGAAGGCCTTCTCCATCAGGCTGACCAGACGATTGGCGTCCTCAGGAGGACATGCTCGGGTGTAGCGGTTCACTATCACCTTTTCAACTCTATAATCAGGTTTGCTTACTGCAGACTCCCAACTGCATCTCCAGTCATGAACTCCCCTGGCACGGGCTGTCACCGTAACACCCAGCCGGGTAAGAATCGCCGCTTTCAACTTGGCATAGTCTTCGCTGTCCTGCTTGCTCAGGTCAGCCCAGACTTTTTGGGGTTCCCCAGTCAGATAGGGTACGACCGCCATGGCCCATTCATATAGTGGCAGATTCTCCTTCTCTGCCAGTCTCTCAAACCTAGTAAGATATACCTCCACATCATCACGAGGTGTCATTTTTCTCAAGGACCGTCTTACCGCCTTCTTTATAGCGGACAACGCCGGTGCCTTCACAACATTACTTCGGGACGCGGCACCGAAATCCTTTTTTGGTGCTGTCATCTGCTCAACAAATAACCGGTTATTCTCCTGCTGCTGCAGGAATTGCTGCTGGGCCTGCTGCATGCGCTGCTGGTGCTGCAGGCGCTGCTGCTCCATGCTCTGCTGCATGCTTCGCTGGGCCTGGGCCAGGTACTCAATGAGCTCCTCCATACTGCCGGACTCATCTGTCTCAATCACAGCAGTCTTATGTTGCATATTAACTTGCGCCATTTGTTCAAACAGCGCCTCCATGCTGTCAGACTTCTCTGTCTAACAACGGCAGTCTTCACTCAAGACATACACTCTACAGTCTTTTCCATAGAAAAATTCAGCTCTGCTGTGCAGACACTTTTTTTTTTTTTTTTCTTTGCAAAGTCTATTAGGGCTACTGTCTCTTTAAGACTGCTCCACAGACTTTTCTTTCGCTGCTGCACATTCCACAGTCATTTTCACAACAAGTTCAGCTTTGCTGTGCATACATTTTCTCTCTGCAGACCCTATCAGGGCCACTGTCTCTCCAAGACTGCTCCAAACAGATGTTTCTGCTGACACACTTTTTTTTTTTTTCTCTGCTGCTATTTCAACAGACTTCACCTTTATTGCTGTCTCTAAGCCTCTGTGCTGCATGCACACTCAGCACTAACTGTATCAGCCACTGCGCTGCCCCAGCATTCTCCGCCAATTGTAACATTTCCAGGGATATAGCTCTAGGATCGCTGTCTGGGTAGACAGAATGGCACGAAAACAGTTCATTCAGACAGCAGTTCTGGTGTAAAACTGGCCGCAACCAGTTTTATTAAAGTCCACAGCAAACAGATAAAACAAAGCATAAACAGAAAAACCTAGGCTTGTCTAGCCACTAATTACACATAGATAGATTTCCCTCTCTATCCGGGTCCAGCCTCTACCAGGCTGTGCCCAAAACAACACATATGTTATATGTTACCAGTATGGAGTTTCACAGATACTCCTCTTTATGTCTGAAGGCACCTCCAACGTCCAGACTTGAGAGAGATCACCTCCTATTCAGTAGTCACCAGCATGGAGTGTCGCAGAGTCTCCTCTTTGTGTCCGGGTACTTCCTGCACCCAGACTGAGATAGCTCACACTCCTGGAGACCCTTCTGTACCTGGACCCCTTGTCCAGATTAAACGTGCTCCACTCCTGGAGTCTGCTTCTTTGTGCCGGGACACCTCCCTGTGTCCAGGCTAAAGACAGCTCTCAGACTGTGTTTGCAGACACCTACTTCTGGTCTCCTAATTAAGACCTGAGTAGTTTCAGGCCTGAGCTGCAAGTGTGTAATGAATGTAAGGTGTAGTGACCTTTCTCTACCACTAGGTCTACAAAGCCACACACCTCCCTTATACCAGTCAGTAAAAGTAGCTAGGTGAAATATACACCCCATTCAATACACATACTCTCACTGTCTCACAACGTATATATGTGTAGCAAAATTTACAAAACTCTTTTTTAAGGACCAGTCACATTTGAAGTGCCTGAGGGAAAACTGAGAAATCGCTGGTCAACTTTTAACCCTTATAACTTCCTAACAAAAAAAATGTTTAAAGAATTGTGATGTAAAGTTGACGTGGGAAATGTTACCACGATCATAAGTGCAATGTGTCGAGGAAAAAAAGCAATCTCCGAATCATTGGGAACCGTTGAAGTGTTCCAGTGTTATTACCACATAAAGTGATACTAGTCAGAATTGTAAAAATTTGACTTGGTCATGAAGGTAAAAACAGGCGGGGGGTTTGAAGGGTTAATTTGATGGGGTGCTATGCTTGGTAACCCGGCAGCTTTTAATGGGGGCTTAGCCTTGGTATTTGCCCTTTAACCCCTCTGTGATCTTGACTTACACTGGGGTCCCTGGTTTGTATCAACGCATTGTCTGATGGATGATTGAGGAGCCAACAGAGGGTGGTCTCGGAAAGCTGCATCAATACCAGGAGGTCGGGGACAGGAACAGAATCATCAGGCAGAATGATAGTCTAAACGAACGCAGATGTCTAAAACTGGCATTAAAAACATTATATTGGCAAGTGGATTACGGTACTTCTTACACCGAAATGGAGTGCCATTTTGTCTGTTTCACGGTGGATATGCCTTCATCTAGAGTGGTCGAGATCCAGAGAATGAAGATATTTGTGTATGTGCGAAACCGTTCTTGACTTTCTGTCTAAATGCACTTTTTGTTAGACACACTAGCTGTCAAATCCCCAACAAACATGCAGAATTGATGGGGAAGGATTATGGTGATGGGGCGTTTGAATGAAAGACATTTTAGAGAAACAGCTTGAGGAGGTCTAAACATTAAATTTTGATATGTGACATTTGATCTCAAACAACTCCTGTTATGACAGACCCTGATGATTATGTTACTTATCACTTGATCAGGCATATATCACAACCAGCCCTTAAGGGTATGCCACACTAAGCGAGATTGCTACTGCGTCACCATTTATGACCAGTAGCGATCTCGTTAGCGACTTAGCTGTGTGTGACATGTAGCGGCGATATGGCCCCTGCTGAGATGTCGCTGATCGCTTATGAACGTTCTGAGCCGTTTTTTGGTCGTTGGTGTCCCGCTGGTGAGCCTGAATCGCTGAGTGTGACACCCTTTATGAACGACTTTACCAGCGTCGCAGGTGGGACTAGATTTTCCCAAGACCGCAGAGGTCGTTATACAGATCACTGATGAGTTGTGTTTGGAATCACAGATCGCTGATGAGTTGTGTTTGGAATCTAACTAGCGATCGCACTAGCGATCTCACCAGGTTAAGTCGTTGTCGTGATCGCTGGTGCGATCGCTAAGTGTGGCTGTGCCTTTAGGGTCAACAACGCTGTGCGCTAAAGCATTGTCATTTCTTTTCTACATTGATGTATAGACAATCCCCTCTATCTGACAGGCCATCTGACCCAACATTTGCTTTCTTTCCTCTTAATATTTTTCCAGTTACTTTCACTCACAGGATGGAGTGCACCTATTTTGTCAGTCTATTGTTGGCATGTTACATTTGGCATTCAGAATTTCCTGTTATTTATCTGCACTTCTAGTTTCCTGTTCATCTGTCAGTGTCCCGTTTTCCTGGTATTGTGTTGCTTCATCTCCACTTTATCATCTTTATTTTACTTTTTGACCTTTTTGCTCGTTTAAACCTTTAATGAAACCTAGTTGTTCAGAATAATCTTAACTGGATGACTTAAGCACCATGATAGTAATGTGCATATACCCAGTGCCATGTCTGATGCCCGTGAGCTGGCATTTTCCACTAGTGCAGGAATATATATTTATCTGAAAATAATAAAATGCCTGGTGTCTTCCAGCCCCTGTATAAGGAAGCTCCAAATCAATTTACTAATGCAGGAAACCAAGTAAAGCTTATCCAGAAAGCCAGTACATTTATACAAAGCACAAAGTAAAAAGGGAAAACACCAGTAAAAAAAGTCACAAGATATGTACTGAAAGTAGAACACAGTTTTGGTATTTAAAGGGATTTCCCAGTAGAAAGAAACTCCATTCAATATTTTTTTAATTAAATCTTTGTATATAGTTTGAATGTATTAATATTACCATACTCTCCTACCACTGCCCTCTCCGGGATCCGGCTGTGTTCTGCTTAGTTTCTCTGTGGGTCACCCACTTCCAATAGCTGGCTCACTTATGCTCCATGTGCAAGCTGGCCGTCTTTTACAATAATATCTCTGGAGCCCTTGTTCTGATGCTGCGTTACTTACATTGTACTAGCCATTTCCAAAGAACGCAGTGTGACACGGAGGGTCTGCAGAACAAAGACGTAAGAGGAGCACAACGGCGCGCACACCGAAGAGGCATTGATACAATATATTAATACAATTATATTACATGCACAAACACACATACAGTTTTAAAAAAAATATATAGAGGAGGGCTTCCTTAATGGGTTTCCATTGATCTCCTGTGCTGATAAACTTATAAA
>JARQOD010000005.1:327417546-327493016 GCA_033576555.1 Oophaga sylvatica | reverse complement strand
CCAGCGGGGGAGGGGATGCTGCGGCAGGAACCGGTGGCTTGGACATCATACTCACCCCTCCCCATGCCATCGCTGAACGTCCCTGCAATCCTGCGTTCTCCCCGGCTTCCTGTAGCTCTCCAGCGCTGAGCGGTGACGTAATACCCGCTCATTAAGGTCATGTAATATGGACACGACGCCACTCCCATAGGCGTGGCCTCCATATTCATGGCCTTAATGAGCGGTATTACGTCACCGCTCAGCGCTGAAGAGCTGCAGGAAGCCGGGGAGAACGCAGGATTGCAGGGACGTTCATCGATGGCACGGGGAGGGGTGAGTATGATGGAGGAGAGGACAAGGAGCACGGAGCAGGATGGGGGGGGGGAGAGAACGGTGGACGGGGGAAGCATGGAGGACGGGGGAAGCATGGAGCAGGACGGGGGGAGAACGGTGGACGGGGGAAGCATGGAGGAGGACGGGGGAGAACGGTAGACGGGGGAAGCATGGAGGAGGACGGGGGAGAACTGAGGATGGGGGAAGCATGGAGCAGGACGGGGGGAGAACGGTGGACGGGGGAAGCATGGAGGAGGACGGGGGGAGAACGGAGGACGGGGAAGCATGGAGGACAATGAGCACGGAGCAGGACGGGGGGAGGATGGGAGGGCACAGAGGAGCACGGAGCAGGACAGGGGAAGAGGATGGAGGGCACAGAGGAGCACGGAGCAGGACGGGGGGACACAGGAGGACGGAGAAGGAATGGGGGAGCACAGCGGAGGACGGAGCAGGAGGGGGGAGTACAGAGGAGAATGGGGGAGCAAGGAGCAGGACGGGGGCAGCACAGAGCAGGAGAGCAGTTTATACACCCGGCTTATACACGAGTCAATAAGTTTTCCCAGTTTTTTGTGGCAAAATTAGGGGGGTCGGCTTATACACGAGTATATACGGTATATTCTTTTATTGTGCTGTGTAAACCTTCCCTTTTTCTCCATGTAGACAGCACATGCACCCTTGGGCAAACTGAGCGTGCATATGTATGAGGTTTTTATTGGGAAGAGTTGCCCAGAAACTGCTACACTATTGAAAGGGAATGGCCGGCTTTTATTCCCGTGAAAGCATTTAGCGCTTTTGTAAAAGTGTGATTCATGAATAGTTAATTTGTGTTATCTAGAATGTTAGTTATCCTGCGATCCGGAGCAGTTAATGTAGGATGGAATAAGATCGGAGGAGGGCCAGCAATAATCACACCACATATTATAAAACCAGGTTAACAGATCTCATTTGGGACAGATGTTATTCCTTATCTGATAGTTTATGGTTTTTGGGCAAAAGAAACCGGTTACAGTTCAAAGCACAAGTTGTCCGAAGTAATGATCGATAAGTCATATAACATCTGATTACAATATTTCAAATTCTTCTTACACTGTATAAGAACAAAGCGACTTGAGTCTTTACAATGCCTAAAGGGTTATATGTGGTTGTTGGGGTTCAGAATGAATATGGGGGCATATTTATCAATCTATATGCACTACACCAATGGTGCAGTTTGCCCCCAAATCCTGTCTTCCATGACTAGCGCCATAATATGCATCAGCCTTTACAGCAGCTGGCCTCACAAGAGGGGGCGTCCCCTTGGTCTTAAGTGGACATGGCCTCCATTTACACAGCGAAGATGTCATCAAATGAGTTCACATATGCTGGGTGATGGTAGAAGGCTAGCAAAATCCACACGCAACAGACAATTTTTGCTCTTAGCATTTTAGCATGATACATTTTTATGTACTCTTTTAAACCAGAAGAATTCTTAAAAAAAAAACATTAAACACACACTGGTATTGTGAGGTATTGTGACAAGCATGAGAAGAGCAAAAATCCATGGTGATGATAATTTCCTATCCAGACAGTCCAATGGCATATATTTAGTCATAAGAAAGAATAGACACGTGGATATGAAAATAACCGGCAATATTGACCGATCAACAACTCCCACTATAAGCCGGCTGTCAATACAAATTCTTTCTTAACACTGATTTCACACTTGTGTATTTTTTTTCTATGTAATGGATATTTGATACCAATTCTGGGAATCGGTGTCAAGTGATAGGCGCTTGTACTTTTTTTTCTTTTTTTTTTTTTTTTTTTTTACAGTTCAACTAATCATGTAAATTATTGCCTTTATGCACATGGTTGAGTTATGGCTAAAATTGCACATCCATTTCTATTTTTACATACGTGAAAAAATGATTTTTTTTTTTTTTTTGTTGTCATCCACTTTGCTCCCATTATCATCCCCTTTTTTTTTTCGTCTCCTCCATTCTTAAAAACTGAGGCAGATAGACTGTTGGAGATGGATGTGAATAGGACACGCTTGGAGTCTCATGGGCGGGGAACATGGATCCATTTTTAAAACTGATGTCTGTATGAATCAGTGAAACTGTCTGGGTCAGTGTGCTGTCTGAGGAAATATTGGCCAGCACCCAGATGTGGAATTATAGTCTTCATCTCAGCATCCCATGGAGCTGGAATAGGGAAGGCACAGACTGGTCAGTCCTTACTGAACATGTGTATGCCTCTAATTTCATACAGGGGTTTTTTCCTGTCACTGTCTGGGGAAAAAAAAATCCTGGAGCCTTTTTAGAGTTTGAGCCTTTTTTTTACACTGATGGTAATAACGGACACATGGACTGTACACTGACCACACATTGATGGTAGTAACGGGCACATTGACTGCACACTGACCACACATTGATGGTAATAACTGACACACGGACTGTACACTGACCACACATTGATGGTAATAACGGACACACGGACTGTACAATGACCACACACTGATGGTAATAACGGACACACGGACTGTACACTGACCACACGCTGATGATAATAACGAATACACGGACTGTACACTGACCACACAGTGATGGTTATAACGAACACACAGACTACACTGACCACACGTTGATGGTAATAACGGACACAAGGACTGTACAATGACCACACACTGATGGTGATAACGAACACACGGACTGTACACTGACGACACACAGATGGTAATAACGAACACGCGGACTGTACACTGACACACAGATGGTAATAACTGACACACGGACTGTACACTGACCACACACAGATGGTAATAACGGGACACACGGACTGTACACTGACCACACACTGATGGTAATAATGGACACACGGACTGTACACTGACCACACACTGATGGTAATAACGGACACAGGGACCATTTTCTTCACCTATGTGCTTAAACACGGACGTGTGAAAGAAGCCTAAGGCAGTATGTTGATACAGTAAAGATGTATATCTTAGTACTGTGTTAGCCAGTAGATAGAAAAATATTTAGAATTGAGAGTCCTCAGTGGTTGATACCTTTTAATGCCTAACTGAAAAGATGGTAACAAATTGCAAGCTTTCGAGACTACTCGGGTCTCTTCATCAGGCAAACACTAATACAAAATCTGAAGAATCACATATTTGTACACAACACAGCACAGAAAAAATGCAATAGATGAGACAAGTGACGTGAAGCAGAACTGTCATTATGGGAGAGGGATGAACAGTTGTGGCAATAAATATTGGACTAGTTCATAGATAAGGAGTGTGAAAGTTTTATTGCCCTCTGATTGGGGTCTGGTGGTAATGTTTTGTGATGTTCTCACAGGGTCTTTGAAGCAAATTCCTTAATTGATGTAATAGGCCATAAATCCATGTGATGGGTTCATTCCAGCATTGAGAGTGTCAAAGGTCACCATCAATTTGTATTCGCAAACTCTCCTGTGTCTGAGATGTGAAATCACCTTTCAGTACAAGTAATTTCATGTCCAACATGCTATGACCGGGATGCAAAAGTGTTTGGCCACAGGTAAATCCATTCTTTATTGTCTTATTGTGTGGCGATGAGAATTCATCCTTGTTCTATGTTTTTGCCCTGTCTCCCCCACATACAGACCCCCAGTTGGACATTTTGTACAAATAATTAGGTACACCACATTAGATGTGATGCAGCTGAAAGTACCTGGGATCTTGTAGTCCTGATGTGAGTTGGGGATCTTTATCTTGTCCGTGGTCATTATAAATGGACAGGTTTTGCATTTCTTCTGGTTGCATGGAAAGGTTCCTGCAGCTGTTGGGGAGGACAGGGAACTTCTTACAATGATGCTTCTTAGATTTGGGGGCTGCCTAAAACACAGTAGTGGGGGGTCTGGAAATATGGATTGTGATCGGCATCTTTTTGTAGTAAAGGTTGTAGTTTCCGTGCAGCTCCCCTTAGCATCTCCAGATTTGGATTGTAGGTGACCACTAGAGGCACCCGGTTGTTTTCTTCTTTAGTTTTGTAATGTTGCAGTTGATTCCTTGATATTCTGGTGGCTCTTGTAATTTGGTTTTCAATTGTTCTTGGATGGTAGCCCTGATTTAAAAAGGTATTTCTGAGGCGACGAAGGTGTTCATCTCTATCCATGGGGTTGGAACATATACGGTTGTATCTGATGGCTTGGCTGTAGACAATAGAGTTTGTGTTTTGGATGGAAACTGTCCCATTTAAGGTATGTTGGACGGTCGATTGGCTTCTGATACAGGGATGTCTCTATTTCATTGTTCTTTAGCTTAATGATGGTGTCCAAAAAGTTAATTTCAGTGCTGGAGTAGTTGAGTGTTAAATTGATGGTGGGATGAAATTGATTGAACTGTTCATGGAACGTCTTTAGCTGTTGCTCAGACTCCGTCCAGATGATTAAAATGTCATCAATGTAGCGGTAGTAGGCCAGAGGCCTGATGGGACATGAGGACAAAGTCTCTTTCAAGCTTGGCCATGAAAAGATTTGCATACTGTGGAGCCATTTTATTTCCCATCGCTGTGCCAGTCGCAGAGTGATTAGAAGCCTCAAGTTGAGGTGGGAGAACAAGAAATAAAGCCTTTTCCCCCAAGTATTCCTCCATACACGCACATTAGGATTGGATCGAAAAGGCAGCAAAGTGCGATATTTTTCACCTGTCCATTTATAATGACCACGGACAAGATAAAGATCCCCAACTCACATCAGGACTACAGGATCCCAAGTACTTTCAGCTGCATCACATCTAATGTGGTGTACCTAATTATTTGTGCAAAATGTCCAACTGGGGGTCTGTATGTGGGGGAGACAGGGCAAAAACTTAGAACAAGGATGAATTCTCATCGCCACACAATAAGAGAAAAAAAAAAAAAAAAGAATGGATTTACCTGTGGCCAAACACTTTTGCATCCCCGGTCATAGCATGTTGGACATGAAATTACTTGTACTGAAAGGTGATTTCACATCTCAGAGACACAGGAGAGTTTGCGAATACAAATTGATGGTGACCTTTGACACTCTCAATGCTGGAATGAACCCATCACATAGATTTATGGCCTATTACATCAATTAAGGAATTTGCTTCAAAGACCCTGTAAGAACATCACAAAACATTACCACCAGACCCCAATCAAAGGGCAATAAAACTTTCACACTCCTTATCTATGAACTGTTCCAATATTTATTGCCACAACTGTTCATCCCTCTCCCATAATGACAGTTCTGCTTCACGTCACTTGTCTCATCTATTGCATTTTTTCTGTGCTGTGTTGTGTATAAATATGTGATTCTTCAGATTTTGTATTAGTGTTTGCCTGATGAAGAGACCTGAGTAGTCTCGAAAGCTTGCAATTTGTTACCATCTTTTCAGTTAGCCATTTAAAGGTATCAACCACTGAGGACTCTCAACTCTAAATATTTTTCTAAGGCAGTATGTGGCACTCAGTGGTTTCCATGGTTGGTTATGGCCTATTTACACTGCTTATTAGTAGTAACTTGCAGTCCAGTCGTTATTTGTCAGTGATGATCCTGACATTCTGCAGAGTAATGAATATATAAGAGTCTTTCACAACAAAATATCTTAAAATAAAAGTACCTTTTGATGGTTTTTTTAACCTCATTTCCCTTTTTCCTACACAGATGATGAAATTTGCCTGGGATAATTATAAGCGAAATGCATGGGGATTAAATGAGCTGAAACCTATCCAAAAACAAGGGCATTCAAGTAATTTATTTGGTAAGTAAATTCCACTTTATAAAGTTAGTGCAGCATTTGCAGAATGAGCAGTGGTGACATATTATACAGATAAAGATACATATAAGCCTAAAATTCCATATCAAACTTGTTAACTTAGATATTTTTTTTCTCTGATCTGTTTGTTTTTAGTGAATTTTTTGAGCTATAAATGTTTGTTTTTGCAGTTTTCTTCCTGGCTATATCATTTGCGCTTTTGATAATTTAGTGATAAAGAACAGCACAGGCTGTAGAGTTTTTCAAAAATACCCCAGAAGTAAACCTTAGACTACGTTCATATGTTGCGTTTTTTTTCTGCGTGTTTTATGCAGCAACGTGTGAACATAGCCTTAGGGACCTCGAAGTCAGATCGGATTTTGGGTAATGATTTAGCAAAGTAAACACCCTTTCACTGTAAAGACCACGCAAAGCCACATGGTGGGCTCTCCGCACCATAGAATCGTTTATCAGCAGATCCTGGCAAAATTGTCAGTGTCCTCCAACGCGAATCTCCTGTGTCCAGTGCCGGGTTTACAGGAGAAATCGGAGCTAGGTTTACAATAAGCGATTATGCCTTTTAGTACCATTGTTAGTCTTCCATTATGAGACATGGGAGATGAAATGTCATTTGTCATGGAGTGATTAGAAGCCTCAAGTTGAGGTGGGAGAACTACAAATAAAGCCCTTTCCCCCAAGTACTCCTCCATACACGCACATTAGGATTGGATCGAAAAGGCAGCAAAGTGCGATATTTTTCACCACGTAATGAAATATTATGTCCACAAGTTTTTATTTTCTTACCAGGAGAGCAAATAAAAATGCGGAGTTTACGCTCCCAGTAACCTGTTAAGTCTGTAAAATCTGTAATTACCTTCTGCGTGTATTGGAGTTTGTGCGGATTTGTGAAGGCTTTTCCCACCATACAATGGAGAACTTTCATCCGTCAGTGTTCTGGAAAGTCATGTAACTGAAGCACTCACTGAATTGCACATTTCATTGACATAACAGGAAGTGATCACTGTTTGCAGATGTCTCTTCATGTTTACTGTTCCTTTGCCCTGAGGTTCTTTACTGGGAACACAACTTCATGTTTTCCTTAAAGAAGGAGCACATCTTGGCTTTACCAGCGTGACATATTCGAAGGCTTTGTAGAATCTGCAAGAAAGCCCTCCTGAAGTTTTCCACTTGCAGGTGCACAGCTTATTCGATTAATACCACGCTCAGTATATTACATTTCTCGCACTTGTTTTTCAATCATGACATATTCATGTGCTCTTCATAGACCCAGTGTGAGACTAAGCAATGGAGGATAAGCTAAACCGCTAGTTACAGTAAGTGGAGCCGTGTAACACCATTCCCTAACCCCATATATTGTCATATGGCATAGAGTGGGGGAAATACTTATTTTCCCCACTGAACATAAAATATGAAAACTGGATACAATCGGCTCTGGGTACTGACAGTATATAGATATTGTGATGCACGGAAACGCCAAGCTCTTGGGTGCATAGAACCAAAAAATATAATCCAGCACCAACAAAAAATGAAACTCCATTCCATAGGTGGCTAAATGCTTAGAACCTGGAGTGGTTTGAAATCCTCTACTTTTCGCGATCTGTAGAATATTTTGTAATGACGTTTGAATAAAGTAATTTTTTTGTTTACTCTTTTGTAGGTGCTGGATTGTATTTTTCTGTATTGCGTTTGCTCTATATAGCCTGGTGCCCATGCTTTATTATGCTTGCTTATATAGCGCCATACATTCCACAGAGCTTTACAGACATTATCATCACTGTCCCCATTGGGGTGCAATATAAATTCCCTATCCGTATGTCTTTGGAGTGTGGGAGGAAATCAGAGAACCTAGAGGAAACCCACACAAACACGGGGAGAACATGCAAACTCCTTGTTTACATACAGCAAATCTGGCAACCCAAAGGCTTAAAAGGTGGGTTGGACACTGACCGCACACTCCTATACTGTGCACGTTATAGAGGAGCCTGGCACCATTTCATTGTAGCCCGGCACCATTTCATTGTAGCCCGGCACCTCTAGAACTCGTCTGAAGAATTCGAGCAGCAATTCATCATTTAAGTTTTTTTTTTCTTTTTCAACCTTTTGGTTATCCACTGACTTTTCATCAAAATGGAACAATACGATTCATGGATTTTACCCAAATTCCTTTTTCTCTGACTTTAACTGGTTTTGTGACTGCTCAGCTAGAAAAGTTGCACATCTTGCAATATGTTGCAAAAGTACACCAAAATAACTGGCGTACATAAACTAAAGCCCCCGTCACACACAGCGATCTCGCTGTGTGTGACATTCAGCGACGATCAGCCCCCCTGCCGGGTATCGCTGATCGTCGCTGAATGTCCTGGACATTTTTTTAATCGTTGGTCTCCTGCTGGCCATCACGCATCGCTGCGTGTGGCAGGCAGGAGACCAGCGATCAGCTGGTGACCAAGGTACACATCGGGTTTCCAGGTGCCGCGCAGCACCTGGAAACCCGATGTGTACCTTGGTTACCAGCTCCCTGCACCAGCGGGCTGGTATCCAACGTACACTGCGGGTAACTAAGCGACGTTACCGCAGTGTCGCTGTCCTGATCGTTGCCTGTTTGGCAGCTCAGCAGCGATCATGTAGCGACACACCAGCGATCCTGACAAGTGCATATCGTTGTCGGGATCGCTGGTGTATCGCTATGTGTAACGGGGCCCTAACTCCGTGGGAAACTTGAAAAGAGGTGCACCAAATTTTGAGACTTTTAGAAAAGTCACATTTCAAGAATCTGAAACCACAAAAGACAACATGGAAAAAGGGGCAAATCGCTATCTCCGTTACAGTAGTCATTGCACATAGGCTGCAGTAGTTCTCGGCAGTGAGATTCTGGTTTACACAGGACAATGCACAACCGAAAACAATATAATCTTTTTTGTGCTGGACAGAAAATAACTTCACCCGGTGAACAAGTGTTTTGCTAATTCATTGAGAGTTCAGCAACCTGTTTACACGGTAAGATTGTGAAACAAGCATTTTCAGCAACACCCATTTACAATTAAGCTGAGTAAATGCCTCTTCAAGATGTGACTTTCTCTTTAAAAGCAGATTTACTTTTAAAAGGAATCTGTTGGTGGCATTTAACCCCCAAAACTATTTATACGAGTATGTGCATGTTGCTCTTACAGACAAATAACTTTACATGGCCTGTCAATTCATTCATTACTGAGAAATCAGTGTTTAGCCTCATTGGCATATCAATTCATTGCTATGTGTAGATCTGAAGCCTCTGTCACTCCAGATCTGTTCCCTGCCAGCGCCACTCAAACTGTGTCTAGTTAAAAGTAGTGATGAGCAAATGTGCCCAGATAACGTGTTATCTATCTTTGGTGTGCTCGAATAATATGTTCAGGTCCCCGCTGCTGCATCATTCACGGCTTTTAGTTAGGCGATCCCCGCTGTCCAACAGCCGCGGATCATGCAGCCGCGGGGACTCGAACATATTATTTGAGCATGCCAAAGATACTTAGATATCGCCTTATCCGAGCAAATTCGCTCATCACTAGTCAAAAGCATTGCTAGACTTGTCTTTTCAAAGAGCTACATGTGCATAAAAATAGTTGGGGTGTGAAATCCTTCTTACAGATTCCCATTTATTTAAGATCTGTAAAGATTGTTGCCTATCCAGCTCTATAAGCAAAATAATAATCTTTACTAATAGTGTTTGCCATTCTTTTGTTCCCTGCAGTTGTACTGCTGTTAGGGTGTAATGTGTTTATTTTGGAACAGAATTATTACATGATGCTTGTTGCTGGTTATAGTAACTCTTGACTTATAGGGCTCTTAACTGTCCGCTTTGAAGTGTTGTGTTTGTAAAGTATTTTTCTTGCTCTTGAGGCATTTCTGTTGCTTGTTAGTAATTGTACAGATTGGTGTGTGTCATAATGTGCATGTTAAAGGGAACCAGTCACCAGTTTTGTCCTCTGTCAACTAAAACTATGACCTTAATCAGCGCCTGTGCTGCAGTCCATCAATGGGTATATAACCCGCTGACTCTCCCTGTATCCCCCCAAAAAAACCTTTTGTAGTTCTGCCGTAGCCGTCGTCCTGTTGTAATTGATGTCAATGACGCCTTCTGCATCATCCACATAGCTGGGCAAAATTTCGCACCTGCGCAGAGAAATCGCCAGCCTGCGCCTTATTGCTGGCAAAGCCTACATCATAACGCGGCATGCACATTTATGTTTTCAGCTCTGCCCGCAATAGGGCAAAGCATTGTGCGCAGGCGTGAGACGGTGATTTCTATGCGCAGGAGCAAGATTTCACATGGCTATGTGGATGATGCAGAATGCGTCATCCATGTCCATTACAGCAGGAGGACGGCTATCAGCAGATGGGAGGAGGGATGGAGACCGCAGAAACCGCGCCCATTGGACTGGACCAACAGGATTAACATACAGCACGAGAGAACTACAAAAGGTGTTTTCGGGGGTACACGAGGGAGGGGGGGGAAAGTCAGGGGGTTATAACCATTAATGGACTACAGTACTGGCGCTGATTAAGGTCATTGTTTAGTTGACACAGGACAAAACTGATGGCAGGTTCCCTTCAATGGGAAAGTGAAAGTCTCCATGGCCTCTAGATGGGTCTTCTTTCATCAAATTCAGGTTTGTCTGCAGCTTGTAATCTTACTGATTAATTACTTAGATTTCATTCGAATTGTTAAAGCAGACACACTTTTTTTTTTTTTTTCCCCCAAAAGCTGCTGACTCCAATTGCTTGAGTAAAGGTGTGGCTTACCGCGTGGCCAAAGCTCCATCCACCAGTGGTGGTGGCAGTGCCTTCATGATTGTCCAACAAAATTGTGCGGTAATTGATGTATAGCCTCATCCTAAAGGAATTCAGGCTAAATTTTGAGTGATGCCATGAATGTGCTCATTGGGCCAGGGGTGGTCAAATAATATTAGACTCTGCTCACACTTGCAACGCAACCTCAGTTTCTAACAGACCCACTGAACAATGGATAACTCCAGAAACCCACCAGTAGGTTTGTGACTTCTAGAACAATAACCACTCTGCGGTAGCACCTGAGATCAGAGGATACAAATTTTGATCCAGATCTTGCTCAACTCATCTTTGCCTTAATTGACAACTCCACCGACTCCTTTCCTGCCAAACCCCTTGATGTATCAGAGCAGTAGAGCGGATAAGCAAGGACTGGGGCTCACTGCTTTGCCTTCTAAGCTACTTGATTACAAATGGAGTCAATTACCGTACAGCTTGAATACAGAATGACCCTTGAGAAATTCCTTGCCTATCAAATAATAATTTTTCAGGGACTCGATCCTGTCTCTTTTGGGTAATTGAGTCTCAAGTGGCTGTTCTTAAAAGCTAAATGGTCTAGAATGGAGGCCAAGGAAGGTGCAGAGTAAGGGACATGCACCTCTACTCGCTTTCTAAAAACCTCTGGTTGTATCATCAAACATGGTGTCAATGTTTATGCCTCCAGAATTTAACCTAGGAGTGACTGGGCCATCGTTTAGTTTTCATCTGCTTTTTGAGTGTCTCAAATTTTTTGTTTTTTATCTTTATAATTGTAATAAAAATCACTTTACCTTGCTTTTATTGGACGCTGCAATAATTTATTAGTGTCCGGGTTCCTAGCATATCTTAATTCTTAGCTATGTGCAGTCATGTTTGCTCGTATTGTAACCATTCCAACCGGGTTTTAAATGTGTATCCCGCAGCGGACGGAACACTGCCTACAATGAATGCCTTCCAATAATCTAATGTTATTACTGCCGTCAAGAAAATCAGTGCAGAGTAATAATGTGGAACAAATGCTTCAAGCGCATTGTCAAAAATGTGATGGAATGCGTTAAGAGTCATGAAGAACTAATAAAGCAAGAAAACAATGTGCTCCCTGCAAAGAACCCTGGTTCAGTTTGGCATGTCTTCCTCCTTGTTTTCTTAGCTACAGGACAATAATGCTATTATTGATGCATTGACATACACAGTATCTTTGAACCACTGTAATGCCTGTAGAGCTAGGTTATAACTCAATTCTTGAGATTGAGAAGATTTGCTCTAGAATTAAATGACCAAGACAGTCTGTGATATAGGAAAGATGTGTATCTTCGTACCGTGTTAGCCAGTAGATAGAAAAATATTTAGACTTGAGAGTCCTCAGTGGTTGATACCTTTTAATGGCTAACTGAAAAGATGGTAACAAATTGCAAGCTTTCGAGACTACGCAGGTCTCTTCATCAGGCAAAGACTAAAACAAAAGCTGAAGAATCACATATTTATATACACAAAAGGACACAGGAATAATGCAATAGGTAAGACAGTCTAAGCATAGAATAAACTTATGAGAAACCTTTTGTAAAGTGGCCTCCAGTAATGGTATTGTCCCATTTGTCGGCATAAATTCACATACCAAAAAAGTAATGCTTTTTATGACAAAGTTTGAAATTAGATGTTTGTGTTCACATTTAATCTTTTTTGTCAAATTGACAGAAACCAAAGACTGAACTCGCACACTGTGATTGATGAATACATACTCATCTATTCAAGACACTATTGCTAATCATTTGCCTCTCCGTGTACTCCCAACGGACCTCGTATGAACTAGGAATGAGATAGAAAGGCTTAATTAATATGTAGGCTTTTGCAGACTGCACATTTATATTACTGTCAGCCAAACTATTGTTTGGCCAACAGCCATCTCAGCTGACTCTCCCATACACGAGTGCTCGTTCAGCCGTGCACGCCTTATTGTCCTCTACAAGAAAACCGACGGCTGACATGTTGGCCTGTGGCTTATCTCCAGGAGGATAATGCGATTGGCATAACTAAACCAGATATGTATAATCGACATCTCCCCAACCATTAGTTGACCGGCGTACCCATATATTAGACTGTCGTACGAACCCGTCTATATCTGAGATTTCAACTAACATTGGAAAGTGTGTGGGTGCCTTTAGCTATTAATTTAAATCTTTCTGGGAAAATGGAAACCAGTGCGATCCGCCAGTCCTAGTCCTTACGGGTTTCAGAAAATTGTTTCTTTCATCAGAGGAGACTGTCAACACGCTATACTTAGTGGCTTTTGTATCCCTGTCCTGCAGAAGATTAGCTAGATTATGGTTAAATAACAAGCATATAATGACAAAATATGTACATAAACATATACAAACATAATTTATTAACCCCTTTACCCCCAAGAGTGGTTTGCACGTTAATGACCGGGCCAATTTTTACAATTCTGACCACTGTCTCTTTATGAGGTTATAACTCTGGAACGCTTCAACGGATCTTCGCGATTCTGAGATTGTTTTCTCGTGACATATTGTACTTCACGTTAGTGGTAAAATTTCTTCGATATACCGTATATACTCGAGTATAAGCCGACCCCCTAATTTTGCCACAAAAAAACTGGGAAAACTTATCGACTCGAGTATAAGCCTAGGGTGCAAAATTAGGCAGCTACTGGTAAATTTCAAAATTTAAAAATAGATACCAATAAAAGTAAAATTAAGTATGTTAAATGTTTTTGAATAGCCATATTGAATCAGGAGCCCCATATGTTATGCCCCATATGCTGCCCCATGTATTGTGCCCCATATGCTGCCCATGTATTGTGACCCATATTGTGCCCCATATGCTGCCCATGTATTGTGCCCCATGTATTATGCCTCATATGCTGCCCTTGTGTTGTGCCCCATATGCTGCCCCATGTATTATGCCCCCATATGATGCTCCATAGATTGTGCCCCATATGCTGCCCATGTATTATGCCCCATATTCTGCCCCATGTATTGTGCCCCATATGCTCCACAGATTATGCCCCATATGCTCCACAGAATATGCCCCATAAATTCCACAGATTATGCCCCATAAATTCCAGATTATGCCCCATATGTTCCACAGATTATGCCTCATATGTTCCACAGATTATGCCCCATATGTTCCACAGATTATGCCCCATATGCTCCACAGATTATGCCCCATATGCTCCACAGATTATGCCCATATGTTCCACAGATTATGCCTCATATGGTCCACAGATTATTCCCCATATGCTCTATAGATTATGCCCCATAGTATAGGTCCCTCATGCTGCCGCTGCTGCTGCAACTAAAAAAAAAATGACTCCCCTCTCGTCGCTGGGGGCCAGGTGCCGGTGTCCTGAGCAGGCGGGAGACACCGGCGCGCTCTGGGGGCAGGTGCCGGTAAAGAAACCAAAACAACAGTGGAGGGCACCATTCAAGAAATACTTATAGAAAGGCATCAACCTGGGGTATGTAATAGTAATGCTAGAAAGACAAGAAAGAGTAGAAGGTGCACCGCTGGCTCAGGGCCCGGCACCTGCAATATTCACCTGTCCCGTTCCACCGCTGCGCGCCGCTGTCTTCTGGGTCCTCCAGCAGTGAATGCTCAGGGAGAGGGCGCGGCGCGCACTAACCACGTTATCGCGCCCTCTGACCTTAACATTAACAGCTAGAGGACGCGAGGACACAGCGGCGAGCAGCAGTGGAACGGGGACAGGTGAATATGGAATATACTCACCCTCTCCTGGAGCTGTCTCTGCAGCCCCTGCTCTTCTCCCACGTTCTCCGGCGCTATGCCTAACTTCAGCGGTCTCATTAAAGTCATGAATATGTGCATATTCATGACTTTAATGAGCGGTACCACTGATGGCTGAACACAGGCGCCGGAGACCGTGGGAGAAGAGCAGGGGCTGCAGAGACCGCGCCAGGAGGGGTGAGTATATAGGACAGCTGCGCTCCCCCTCCCCCGGTATATGACTTGAGTATAAGCCGAGAGGGGGACTTTCAGCCCTAAAAAATGTGCTGAAAATCTCGGCTTATACTCGAGTATATACGGTAACTTGTTTGTGAAAAAAATGGAAATATGACAAATTTTGTAATTTTCAAACTTTGAATTTTTATTCCCTTAAAACAGAGAAATGTCACATAAGATAGTTAATATATAACATTTCCCACATGTCTACATCAGCACAGTTTTGGAACCAAAATTTTTTTGGGTTAAGAAATTATAAGGGTTAAAAGTTGACCAACGATTTCTCATTTTTACAACAAAATTTACAAAGCCATTTTTTTTAGGGACCATCTCAAATTTGAAGTCACTTTGAGGGGTCTATATGGCAGAAAATACCCAAAAGTGACACCATTCTGAAAAACTGCACCCCTCAAGGTACTCAAAACCTCATTCAAGAAGTTTATTAACCCTTCAGGTGCTTCGCAGGAGCTGAAGCAACGTTGAAGGAAAAAAATGAACATTTAACTTTTTAGTCACAAAAATGATCTTTTACAAACAATTTTTTATTTTCACAAGGGTAAAAGGAGAAAATGGACAGATAAAGTTGTGCAATTTCTCCTGAGTACGCCAATACCCCATATGTGGGGGAAAACCACTGTTTGGGCGCACGGCAGAGCTTGTAAGGAAAGGAGCGCCGTTTGACTTTTTCAAATCAAAATTGGCTGGAATTGAGATTGGACGCCATGTCGCGTTTGGAGAGCCCCTGATGCGCCTAAACAGTGGAAACCTCCCACAAGTGACACCATTTTTCAAACTAGACCTCCTAAGGAACTTGTCTAGCTCTCTTGTGAGCACTTTGAGCCCCCAAGTGTTTCACAAAAGTTTATAATGCCTGTGTGAAAAAAAAAAATTTCCACAAAAATGATTTTTTAGTCCTCAATTTTTGATTTTTCCCAAGGAAATTGGACCCCAAAAGTAGTTGTCCAATTTCTCCTGAGTACGCTGATACCCCACATGTGTAGGGGGGGAAATGGGTGCACGGCATGACTTGGAAAGGAAGTAACGTTTTGGAATGCAGACGTTGATGGTGTCTTGTTCCGTTTGCAGAGCCCCAAATGTGCCCAAACAGTGGAAACCCCCCACAAGTGACCCCATTTTGGAAACTAGACCCTCTAAGGAACTTATCTAGATCTGTGGTGAGCACTTTGAACCCCCAAGTGCTTCACACAAGTTTATAATGCCCGGGCATGAAAATAAAAAATCCTATTTTTTTACCCACAAAAATGATCTTTTAGTCACCAATTTTCTATTTTCCAAAGGGTAACAGGAGAAATTGGACCACAAAAGTTGTTGTCCTATTTGTCCTGAGTACGCTGATAACCCATATGTGGGGGGGAACCACTATTTGGGCGCACGGCAGAGCTCGGAATGGAAGGAGCGCCATTTGACTTTTTCCAACCAAAATTGGCTGGAATTGAGATTGGACGCCATGTTGCATTTGGAGAGTCCCTGATGTGCCTAAACAGTGGAAACCCCCCACAAATGACACCATTTTGGAAACTAGACCCCCTAAGGAACTTATCTAGGTCTGTGGTGAGCAATTTGAACCCATATGTTTATAACGTAGAGCCGTAAAATTAAAAAATCATTTTTTCCACAAAAATGATCTTTTCACCCCAATTTTTATTTTCCTAAGGGTAACAAGACCCCAAAAGTTATTGTGCAATTTGTCCTGAGTACGCTGATACCCCATATGTGGGAGAAAACTACTGTATGGTCACATGTCGGGGCTTGGAAGGGAAATGGTGACGTTTTGGATTGCAGACTTTGATGGAATGGTCTGCGGTCGTCATGTCGTGTTTGGAGAGCCCCTGATGTGCCTAAACATTGGAAACCCCCCACAAGTGACCCCATTTTGGAAACTAGACCACCCAAAGAACTTATCTAGATGTGTGGGGGGAACTTTGAACTCCCAAGTGCTTCACAGAAGTTTATAATTTTTTTTCCACAAAATTATTTTCGCCCCAATTTTTTTTCCCAAGGATAACAGTAGAAATTGGACCCCAAGAGATATTGCGCAATTTGTCGTGAGTACGCTGATACCCCATATGTGGGGTAAATTACTGTTTGGACGCATGGCAGAGCTCAGAAGGGAAGGAGCACCGTTTAACTTTTTCAACGCAGAATTGGCTGGAATTGAGATTTGATGCCATGTCACATTTGGAGAGCCCCTGATGTGCCTAAACAGTGGAAACCCCCCAATTCTAACCCCAACACACCCTTAACCTTAATTCTAACCCTAATGGGAAAATGGAAGGGGTTTGATTTTACTATTTATAGCTGGTTTTATGTTTGGCAGCTGTCACACGCTAAAAGATGCTTTTTGTTGCAAAAAATAGTTTTGGCCTCCCCACATTTTGAGAGCTATAAATTTTTGCGTATTTTGGCCCACAGAATCTTATGTCTTATTTTTTGCAGGACGAGTTGACGTTTTTATTGGTACCATTTTTTGACACGTGACATTTTTTAATTGCTTTTTATTACGATTTTTGGGAGGTTAGAATGAACAAAAATCAGCAATTCATGAATTTCTTTGGGAGGGGCGTTTATACAGTTACGCGTGTGGTAAAATTGATAAAGCAGTTTTATTCTTCATGTTAGTACGATTACAGCGATACCTCATTTATATCATTTTTTATGTTTTGGCGCTTTTATACAATAAAAACAATTTTATATAAAAAATAATTATTTTTGCATCGCTTTATTCTGCGAGCTGTAACTTAGTTTTTCGCTGATGATGCTGTATGGCAACTTGTTTTTTACGGGACAAGATGACATTTTCAGCGGTACCATGTTTATTTATATCCGTCTTTTTGTTGTTCCACTTTTTGTTCGGCGGTATGATACAGCATTGTTTTTTGCTTTTTTTTTTTAATTTTTTTTTAAGGGGTTCACTAAAGGGGTTAACTAGTGGGATAGATTTATAGGGCGGGTTGTTACAGACGCGGCTATACCAAATATGTGTACTTCTATTGTTTTTTTGTTTTTTTTATTTACATAAAGAAATTAATTTATTGGGGAATGTTTTTTTTTTTTTTTGGGGATTTTTTTAAAATTATTTTTACAGATGTTTATTTTATTTTTTTTACATTTTTACATTGTCCCAGGGTGGGATAACTGTATGTCAGATCGCTATTCTGACAGTTTGCTTAGCACTCTGTCACACCAGCTATCTGACAGGCACTGCAGCAGGCTTTCTCAGCGCCTGCTCTCAGCAGGCACGGAGGAAGCTGCCTCCCTGCAGGAACCGGAAGGACCCCGCGGCTATCTTGGATCCGTGGTCCTGCAGGGAGGAGGCCCTCGGAACAGTGTGATCACATCGCTCTGAGGGTCTCAGGGAAGCACGCAGGGAGCCCCCTCCCTACGTGATGCTTCCCTGTGCCCCTGGTACCCTGCGATCATGTTTGATCGCGTTGTGCCAGGGGTTAATGTGCCGAGAGTGGTCCATGACCGCTCCTGGCACATAGTACCGGGTGTCAGCTGTGATAATCAGCTGACACCCGGCCGCGATTGCCGCGCTCCCCAACGCGTCCGATCGCAAGTGACGTACTATTTTTTTTAGAATGGTGTTACTTTTGGGTATTTTCTATCATATAGACCCCTCAAAGTGACTTCAAATGTTATCTGGTCCCTAAAAAAAAAAAAGTGGTGTTGTAAAAATGAGAAATCACAGGTCAACTTCTTTTAACCCTTATAACTTCCTAACAAAACAAATATTTTGGTTCCAAAACTGTGCTGATGTAAAGTAGAAATGTAGGAAATCTATTCTATTATTTCTAATCACTGTTTTTCGGTGATTACTTTGTATCTCCGTTCATACTGCACCCACACTCACAAATGGTACACCATTTGAAAGGTAAACTCGCCCCCTTAAGCAAGAAAATAGCCAAACCACACATCCACGATTTGATCACAAAATACAGTTTGAATATTAATTTACATAAACCTGCAGTAAGGAAAAATGACCTGCAGGTGGCACCACAGTACCCCAAAACACACTACCACAAAGCTGCTTACAGACATCACAAACAAATCCAAACTTTTGCCTTAGGGGCTTTCCAGCTTGCTCAAGTGCTTGCCCAGACTATTTCAGGCACATTGGAGGATTGCACACTTCACTGCAGGTGAGTCACATATGCAAACACATTTGTATACATGCACTGCTTTTTCGGTGATTGCATATGTGACTCACCATTTGTTTGTGTGGGTCGAAATAAACACATTTGTAAGCATGCACTTCTTTTTCGCTGATTACTTCGCCCCACACACACAAATGATACACCATTTGAAAGGTAAACTTGCTCCCTTCAGCAAGAAAAGAGCCAAACAAACCACACATTCACGAGTTTATCACTAAATACAGCTTAAACATTAATTTTCATAAACCTACAGAAAGAAACAATGACCTGCAGGTGGCACCTCAACCGGAAGACATATTTTGGCCTCTACTTATCAAACCAATTTATTGTATTACCAGGCTACATATATATATATAAATACCTGTCTGTGTTCATCTGATGAAATACATTTACATTTGACCAGCTTGCGTTTTCTTAAATTGCCTGCGCCCCCGACGACCAATGTGCGAAAATTTTGCACGGGCTAAGCTAGTGTTACTTAAGTATTTTGCGTGACATGTATCTGTGATTTAAGGGCATGAAAATTCAAAGTTGGAAAATTGCAAAATTTTCAAAAAATTTTTCACCAGATTTTTTTATTTTTATTTTTTTCAGAAATAAACGCAAATCATATCAAAGAAATTTTACCACTAACATGAAGTACAATATGTCACGAGAAAACAATGTCAGAATCACCATGATCTATGGAAGCGTTCCAGAGTTATAACCTCATAAAGGGACAGTGGTCAGAATTGTAAAAATTGGCCCGGTCATTAACATGTAAACCACCCCTGGGTGTTCAGGGGTTAAAATATGCTAATTATGCAAATACCACAAAATATTCGTATAGAGCTATCTGCATATGCTGCCTGCAAAAGGGAAAAATACATATGTAAAAAATATTTATGTACACTCATCTCAAGTTATGTAGATCTCCCTTATGGACAGTATGTTATATTTTATGTTTTCATCCTCCATAGATTATGCAGGAAAAGAATTCCCACATGTATGTAAGTTAATATGTAAATTGCTATATCCCCTTACCTCTGTTTACCATTATCCAGAGGAGCTAAATTCAGAGAGTAAGTGGTTTGAGAAATGAATTCAGAGACTAAAGGACCACAGTACAAGCACTACATAAAGGTTTAATTAAAGGCAAAAAGTTCTACAGTCATGGCCAAAAGTTTTGAGAATGACATAAATATTATATTTTCACATGATCTGCTGCCCTCTGGTTTTTATGTGTGTTTGACAGATGTTTTTATCACTGACAGAAATATAATTGCAAACATATGAGTAACAAAAGCTTATAGTGACAGTTAGAATGAGTTAATGCAGCAAGTCAATATTTGCAGTATTGACCCTTCTTCTTCAGGACCTCTGCAATTCTCCCTGGCATGCTCTCAATCAACTTCTGGACCAAATCCTGACTGATAGCAGTCCATTCTTGCACAATCAATGCTTTCATTTTGTCAGAATTTTTAGGTTTTTGTTTGTCCACCTGTCTCTTGATGATTGACCACAAGTTCTCAATGGGATTAAGATCTGGGGAGTTTCCAGGCCATGGACCCAAAATCTCTATGTTTTGTTCCCTGAGCCATTTAGTTATCACCTTTGCTTTATGGCAAGGTGCTCCATCATGCTGGAAAAGGCATTGTTGATCGCCAAACTGCTCTTGGAGGGTTGGGAGAAGTTGCTCTTGGAGGACATTCTGGTACCATTCTTTATTCATGGCTGTGTTTTTAGGCAAGACTGTGAGGCTATGGTTCCACGGTCCGGAACCATAGCGCTTTTGACGGAGCGGAAATTCCGCTCCGTCTAAGCCCCGCCCCCTTTCTGACGCGCGATCTTTCCGGAGGTGTTCAGGACACCTCCGTAACACCTCCGGAAAGAGCGCAGGGCTACATAGCCCTGTGTTAATTCTGTTGCGGCGACGCACCGTCGCCGCAATACGCGAGGACATGCTGCGGTCTGAAAAGACGCGCCGCATGTCCGTTTACGCAGGTCTGCCACCTGCGTATTGTTACGCATAGTGGAGACGGGATTTCTTGAAATCCCCTCCACTATGCTGTAACATCTGGACGCTGCGTGTTTGGCGCTGCGCCAGCGCACAGCGCCAAACACGCAGCGTTTCCTGACCGTGGAAACTCACCCTGAGAGAGCCGATTCCCTTGGCTGAGAAGCAACCCCACACATGAATGGTTTCAGGATGCTTAACAGTTGGCATGAGACAAGACTGGTGGTAGCGCTCACCTTGTCTTCTCCGAATGAGGCGTTTTCCTGATGTCCCAAACAATCGAAAAGGGGATTCATCAGAGAAAATAACTTTACCCCAGTCCTCAGCAGTCCACTGCCTGTACCTTTTGCAGAATATCAGTCTGTCCATGATGTTTTTTCTGGAGAGAAGTGGCTTCTTTGCTGCCCTCCTTGAGACCAGGCCTTGCTCCAAGAGTCTCCGCCTCACAGTGCGTGCAGATGCACTCACACCTGCCTGCTGCCATTCCTGAGCAAGCTCTGCACTGCTGGTAGCCCGATCCCGCAGCTGAAACACTTTTAAGAGACGGTCCTGGCGCTTGCTTGTCTTTCTTGGGCGCCCTGGAGCCTTTTTGGCAACAATGGAACCTCTCTCCTTGAAGTTCTTGATGATGCGATAGATTGTTGACTGAGGTGCAATCTTTCTAACTGCAATACTCTTTCTTCCCTGTTAGGCCATTTTTGTGCATTGCAATGATGACTGCACATGTTTCTTTAGAGATAACCATGGTTAACAGAAGAGAAACAATGATGCCAAACACCAGCCTCCTTTTAAAGTGTCCAGTGGTGTCATTCTTACTTAATCATGACAGATTGATCTCCAGCCATGTCCTCATCAACACCCACACCTGTGTTAATGGAGCAATCACTGAAAAGAGGTTAGCTGGTCCTTTTAAGGCAGGGCTGCAATGATGTTGAAATGTGTTTTGGGGGATAAAGTTCATTTTCTAGCCAAATATTGACTTTGCAAGTAATTGCTGTTAAGCTGATCACTCTTTATAACATTCTGGAGTATATGCAAATTGCCATTAGAAAAAGTGAAGCAGTAGACTTTGTAAAAATTAATATTTCTGTCATTCTCAAAACTTTTGTCCATGACTGTATGTCTTGGTTGAGACCACTAGGTATTAGAGTATTCAAATTAAAAATCCGTTTGGATTCCACCTTGACATACGTGCCGTAAAATTGCCACCCCTCCAATCCCTAACGATATTCTTCAGACCGAAGAACTTGGCTCCCTTAAAAGAACAATGGTGTTTAATAAGAAAATGTCAGGAGAGGGGATGGTCAATAAAACCCCTTTTGATGTTGTACACGTCCTTTTACCCGCTCTAGACGCATTCTTATTGTATGGCATGCATATATTTTCCCACACTGGCAAATGATGACGTAATTTATGCCTTTATCATGGTAGTTAATATGGCCCCTAATTTGAAAAGTCTCTGTCCAGGTGGAGTTGTTAATCTCATTGCAGGGTTTTCCATAGGTGTTGGAGACATTGCAAAAGCCACAGTTTAAAAAAAAAACAAAAAAAACAGTATTAACCCCTTCATGACCCAGCCTATTTTGAACTTAATAACCTGGCCATTTTTTGCAATTCTGACCAGTGTCCCTTTATAAAGTAATAACTTGGGAACGCTTCAATGGATCCTAGCGATTCTGAGATTGTTTTTTTCATGACATATTGGGCGTCATGTTAGTGGTAAATTTAGGTCAATTTTTGCGTTTATTTGTGAAAAAATTGGAAATTTGCCAAAAATTTTGAAAATGTCGCAATTTTCAAATTTTGATTTTTTTAATCTGTTAAACCAGAAAATTATGTGACACAAATAAATTAATAAATACAATTTCCCAAATGTCTACTTTACATCAGCACAATTTTGGAAACAAATTTTTTTTTCGTTAGGGAGTTATAAGGGTTAAAAGTTGACCAGCGATTTCTAATTTTTGCAACAAAATTTACAAAACCTTTTTTTTTTTTTTTAGAGACCACCTCACATTTCAAGTCAATTTGAGAGGTCTTTATGGCTGAAAATACCCGAAAGTGACACCATTCTAAAAACTGTACCCCTCAAGCTGATCAAAACCACATTCAAGAAGTCTATTAACCCTTCAGGTGTTTTACAGCAGCAGAAGCAACATGGAAGGAAAAAATGAACATTTAACTTTAGTCCTGAGTACGCTGAAACTCCATATGTGGGGGGGAACCACTGTTTGGGCGCACGGAAGGGAAGGAGCGCCATTAGACTTTTTAAATGGAAAATTAGCTCCAATCGTTAGCGGACACCATGTCGCGTTTGGAGAGCCCCTGTGCCTAAACTTTGGAGCTCCCCCACAAGTGACCCCATTTTGGAAACTAGACCCCCCCAAGGAACTTATGTAGATGCATAGTGAGCACTTTGAACCCACAGGTGCTTCACAAATTGATCCATAAAAATGAAAAAGTACTTTTTTTTTCACAAATTTTCTTTTAACCTCAATTTTTTTAATTTTCACATGGACAACAGGATAAAATGGATTCTAAAAATTGTTGGGCAATTTTTCCTGAGTACACTGATACCTCATATGTGGTCATAAACCACTGTTTGGGCACACGGCAGGGCTCGGAAGGGAAGGAGCGCCATTTGACTTTTTGAATGGAAAATTAGCTCCAATCGTTAGCGGACACCATGTCGCGTATGTAGAGCCCCTGTGTGCCTAAACATTGGAGCTCCCCCACAAGTGACCCCATTTTGAAAACTAGACCCCCCCAAGGAACTTATGTAGATGTGTGGTGAGCACTTTGAACCCCCAAGTGCTTCACAGAAGTTTATAACTCAGAGCCGTGAAAACAAAAAATCTTTTTGTTCCCCAAAAAATGATTTTTTTAGCCCTCAATTTTTTATTTTCACAAGGGTAACAGGAGAAATTGGACCTCAAAAGTTGTTGTCCAGTTTGTCCGGAGTACGCTGATACCCCATATTTGGGAGGAACCACTGTATGGGCACACATCGTGGCCGTCATGTTACGTTTGCAGAGCCCTTGATGTGCCTAAACAGTAGAAACCCCCAAGAAGTTACCCCATTTTGGAAACTAGACACCCCCCCAAGGAACTTATTTAGTTGTGTGGGGAGCACTTTGAACCCCCAAGTGCTTAACAGAATTTTATAACGCAGAGCCGTGAAAATAAAACATCATTTTTTTTCCACAAAAATAATTAGCCCCAATTTTTTATTTTCCCAAGGGTAACAGGAGAAATTAGACCCCCAAAGTTGTTGTGCAATTTTTCTTGAGTACGCTGATGCCCCTTATGTTGGGGTAAACCACTGTTTTGGCACACGTCGGGGCTTGGAAGGGAGGAAGCACCTTTTGACTTTTTGAACGCAAAATTGGCTGGAATTAATGGTGGCGTCATGTCGCCTTTAGAGAGCCTCTGATGTGCCTAAACAATGGAAACCCCTCAATTCTGACTCCAACCCTAACCCCAACACACCCCTAACTACAAACCTAACCATAACCCTAGCCCCAGCACACCCCTAACCCTGATTCCAACCCTAACAGAAAAATTAATGAAAAAAAGAAAATATATTTATTTTTTTTCCTTACCTATGGGGGTGATAAAGGGAGGGTTATTTACTATTTTTTTTTATTTTGATCACTGTGATAGTCTATCACAGTGATCAAAATGTATCTGGAACGAACGAATGAATTTGCCGGCTGGCAGATTCGGCGGGCGCACTGCGCATGCGCCTGCCATTTTGGGAGATGGTGGCGCCCATGGGGGAAGACTGACGGACATCGGGACTCGGGAGGTACCGGGGGTGGGATGGGAGAGTGGAGGACAGGACAGAGGGGAGGAAAGACTGACAGCGGCGGCAGATCGCTGGCGGTGGCGGGGGCAGATCTCGGTCTCCAGCCATGGCTGATGATATTGCAGCATCGGCGATGGCTGGATTGTAATATTTCACCAAGTTTCATTGGTGAAATATTAAAATTGCTCTGATTGGCTGTTGAAAGTGAAACAGCCAATCAGAGCGATCGCAGCCACGGGGGTGAATTACAAGTCCTCCTGTACCTGCGGGTTGGGTGACCTTTCAGTGACCCCTGTCACCCGACCCGCAGAACGCAATCCCACCATGACGCATATGCTGCGTCACAGGTCGGGCAGGCACAGGTTCATTTACATGTATACCCATTTTACTGTTGATGTATATATTTTTTTTTAAACTTGGCACGTTCTACGTGTCCCTGGGAATGGCATACTAGCTCAAAGGTATATACCTATTTGATTTCTTGAGTGTATCTTATTTAAGTTTGCACACATTTGACAGGGTGTGCAACATACCTGTTTGCAGCTTTTGTTTTCTCCCATAGGCTGTCCTGAAGGCTTTTAACGCAGGTGTCTCATTTTGACTGGTTTGTTAGGAAGAGTTAGGACATATGAAAGGGGGACAACATGCGTAATATTTGACCACCGTGTATTAATTTAATACTGTAATTGTGCAGAACTGTTTTTCTATGATTTATTGACTTATTATATTTTTGGGTGGGGTGTGCATTGGGATGTGTGGCCTACTCTTGAGCTGTGCACCCTTGTCCACCCATCTTTCTCTAAAAAGTTTTAATAAGAGCCAAGCCTGGATCCTATCTCTTCCCAGTCCACTGGAAGTCTGTTTGGGCACATGGAGAGGTCAGTCATTAGAGGTAGCGCTATCATGATAAATTTACATCTTGTCCTGGTTGGATGGCTTTTACAGTTTAGATTAAAATAAGAATGTTAACTTAAGTATTTTGATTCATACATATTTAACAATAGTGGAAGTCTTGTATTCATGAATTAGTGTGCCAACACATTATGTATGTATGGATTTCATGAAAGTATTGTGCAGAAAATAGCCTTCAGATTAGCAGAGCCATAAATCTGGACCACAAGTTTTCTGTTCTTGAGTAAAATGGCTCAGCAGTAGTGCATATGCTGGAGCTTCCCAACTACGGCCTATAACCCCCCAATCACTAGAGATGGGGTCCTAAGTGATTTCACAGACCCATCTTTTGCCTCTGATGACACCTAGTTGAGGTTGCACCTTTTATGACTCCGGTTTGTGTCCACGCTTTGCAGCACCGTTCATTAACTATTGGTTGTTGTACTTTTTCCCCTCACAGAGCCATTTATAAAGAACTAAGCTCAGAGCTGTGTACTGTAAATATTAGTTTGACGAAAATGCAGAATTAGATTTGTTCTTTCAGCACGAATCTATGTGAAATAGCTCTCATAGGAGCACACTGCTTTTAGGAGTTGTGTAATGGCTAATGGAAAGTGCTGCTTATGAAAACTTTATGGGTTTCCCTGGGTTTTATCAACAGATGTATTTTCGGCATTTTTCTTTATTGTTCGTTTTTTTTTGTTTTTTTTAGTAGACTCATCATTTTTTTCCAAACAATTGTTTAATTTGCCCTTTGCAATAGAGCTGCAGAAGAGATGCTGACAGTGCCGGCACGGATGATGGAAGTTGTGCTTGGCACATTTTCTCCCCTCTATGCACTGGTTTCCCTTCTAAATAGTCATATTGATAAAGGGATGAAGAATCTTTTGGGGGTTGAGGTTGGTATCAAATGACTCTTCATATCCCTAAAAAGGATCTGTAATGACCTGTTAATTTTTGATTTATCATTTTTGTCAACCTCCCCAAATGTAGCGCGCTTACGCTTACAGAAGAGGGAGCACGGATGCAGCTTTTCACACACCTGCCATTCAGGCATAAGGCTATGTTCACAATTTGCGTTTTCTTTTTTTTTTTTTTGCTGCTGCTTTTTTATGCAAATTGTTATAAATTGCAGGACCAGAAGAAGCTATGAGATTTCAGAAATTTCATGCGCATACATTGTTTCTGACTGAATTGGAAAACTGCTGTTTTTTTTTAAAACTGCATTATCACCAATTTCAGTGTTTTTGCAGGATTTTTTAACCATGGAAAGCAATGAGTAAGTGCAAAAACGCAGGTATCTGGCTTTGCTGCTTTTTTGGTGCAGAAAAATCAGGGATAACAGGCACTAAACTGTATCCGCATAAAAAGCACAGCAAAACATGCTTTTTTTTTTTTTTTTTTTTTTTTTTTTTTTTTAATAAGTAGCTTCTTTACTGCTAAGGGAGCAGGTTTAGCCTGCATAAAAAATGAAGGCAAAAACGCAACATGTGAACATAGGCTAATGTTTCTCGAATGCCTTTTTCCATAGTTACATAGGTTGAAAAAGACCTAGGTCCATCAAGTTCAACCTTCCTCCACCAATTATACATTTTTGCCGCTAAATAATCTATAACCCACAATGGTGTGTACGCAAGAAATCATTCAGCCCTTTTTTAAAAAAACTGTTATAGTGTCTGCCATTACTATTTCTTGATTGTGAATTTCCAAATTTAACAAATCTTAAAATTTCATGTATGTAATGCTCGATGTTGTTAAATAGGTCTTGTAGATGGGCTCTTTTGAAAGCCTCTTGACATAACATACATTTTCCTGCTCTATATTAGCTGGAGAAAAAATCTGCAGTATAGTGTTCTCTTCCCTTTAGGCTTACCTTGTTCTCCATAATGTTCCTTTACAGGTGTTGTAATAAACCAATCCCGTCATGTTGAAAATGAAGCCTCATGTACTGGCAGTCCTTTATAAATCAAAAAGAGCATATTGTAGAGCAGACTGATATACTAAATCTGTTACTACACAACCTTATTAATAATTTGGTGGTCTAAATGTCTTACACATTGGATGACTGTGGGATCAGACAGCCATCTAAGGTCTTTATAGGGCCTTCTGGGAGGGGAGAATAGGGCAGGTTTTAAGTTTTCCTTTTTTTTGGGGGGGGGATGAGGAATCCATGAGGAATGCATGAACAATCAGCAAACCCTTCATGTAGGGCATGCAGAGGGGCCTCGTGGTATTCTGTTCTTATGAATCTAGTGGGTGGCCTACTAAGTGACAGCTATTTATATCTGTATTGAGAATTACAACTCACTGGACTTGTATTCTCAAAATGAGAAGAGGTTTATTTATACCAATAAATTACAGGTTATACTTTAAAGTAGTATTCTCATGTTATGAAATTGGTATAGTTAAATCAGCATGAAAATAAGCCAGTTTGCAATCTGCGGTCATTTTCCTGCTAAGGCCGGAAAAACCGGTACCGGAGAGATCAGTGTCCGTATGTGTACTATGTGCGGCACACGTGTGGCAAGCGTGTGCCACCCGTGTGCCGCATCAGTGACACACGGACGGCCGCTGGGGAAGTAGCGGCTACAGTAAGCCGCTTTCCCCCTGCAGCTGGTGCTGAAGCTGGCTGTAATTCCCCCCTGCTCTGCCTGCGAGCAGAGGAGAATGATGAGTAGTATATTAATACACCGCTCTTCGTTCTCCTCTGCTCGCAGGCAGAGCAGGGGGATTTACAGCCGGCTTCAGCACCAGCTGCAGGGGGACAGTGGTTTACAGTAGCCGCGACTTCACGTTTTCCGGTCCGTGTGTCTGTTTTAAAACGGACATGTCTTCGTGTTTGGCACACAGACACATGGTCCGTGTGAAAACACGCACATGTGCATAGACACATAGATTATAATGTGTCTGTTTGTACGTGTCTCCAGTACGTGTGAAGAATGTCACCACACGTACTGGAGACAAGGACATGTGAAACCGGCCTAACAGAGCTTTTATCTTACATAGTGTACAGCTTGTCGATGAGACTGGCCACCTGAGCCTGGTAAATTGTGTAGTAGCTACATTGCAGGCTGAGGAGTTAACTTCTGAATTACAAGCCACCTCTCTCCCGCCCATTTCTATACATCATTTAGTTGCTCTCCTCATTGCCTCTCAGCTCTTAATCTGTTATCAGTCCTGCAAATTCACAATTGCCTGGCCCCCACCATTGGCAGCTTCCATCCTTCTCTTATTGCTTACCTGAGGCATGTGCTTGTTTAAAAAGCCCAGTTATCTACCGTATGTATGTAAATATGCTGATAAGTACAGACTAATGAACAAACACTGACAAGATAGTTCATGATACAGTAAAATAGACTGAGCAGTGGGGTGAAGCTACTGAACCAGAACTGTCAATCAATGGGGAAAGCCCACCTTCAACGAACGGCTAAGGAAGTGAAAGGCTGTGCAATAGTGTGCTGCTGAAGCCGCAACTTGAAAAGAACCCTTTAAACTTTTCCTACAGTACTTTATATCAGTCTGCTTAGTTTCTACTGCCCTATATCAGATGCCTACAGATCTGACTACATTTCTGGTGTGACAGATTCACTTTTAATTAAAAATACACCGATGTTTTTCTTGAATTAATTGATCATGAGCTGCCATACCAGACACAGCTGATTGATGAGATTGTTTTCTTTTTTTCCTGCAGTAAAGCAGTATTTTTTTCCTAATTTTATGTAACCACTTTTAATGCTGTTTCAGCCCTGCTGCTAACTTGAACGGTTTGCAAGGGGAGAATATGTCAGTATCACAAAGAGCACATACCCCTTTTGACTCTCCAGCCAGGCACTGACTTCCCGGTTTTCTCTGCCAGTCTTTTACAATATGGATTGCTTTGATAGATTGATACATTCTGTGTATTCTGTCAATGCAGTATTCATGATACGGTTACTATTATAACACAGAAATGGTTTGTAAGAATAATGTAAATCTACCGGAAATAAGATATAAAATGTATGTCTACTAGAATGGCACAAAGATATCATTTACCTAGTTTTACCTTGTCGGCATAGATTCAGCTTCTTACAAGTCGTCTAGTTGGGCATATACCGTATGCAATGCACATTCTATAGTCGTATTGTATACGTCTCCTGGGAAGGATCAGAACATGGTTAATTCCTGGGGATTTTCTATGTGGCCAAGGTTAAGTGCACTCTTTACTTTTTAAAGAAAATGAAAAATCCGTACATCCGGACACTTGTTACTTTAATTGATTAGAGGAAGTCCTACAAATAAGCTCATTACATTATCCCATCAGTCCACAGCCAAGGGCACATTTGTTGAGAAATTAATAGTCAGAATGGGTTGAATGCTTTTGTATACACATAGCATTTTATTTTTACTATACATTGGGAAGACTTGGGTGGGTCCAGTCACCTACATACCTCACCTGTGGGTGTGGTTAACGGCCTACATAATGGAGGCTGTTTGGCACATGGGTGGTGTGCAGAGAGGGAGAAGCCTGTATGTGAGGCTCCAGACTGACCCTGCGTGCTGGACATTGCCCAGCCTGTGTGCCCACAGACCTGGGGGAGCAGAACCCGGCTAAGGATATTTGTTGTTGTTTTTGCCTACTCTAAAGGCAGTAAACCTTGTGTTGTTGCTTAGGGGTTTATGGAGCTAATAAACCCACACACACTTCTTTTTAAAGAAACGCGCCTCCTGTCTTCCTCCTGCAGCACCTGAGTGAGTACGATCCCTACAATATATTCATCCCTTTTACCATGAAGCCCTTAAAAATTTCTTGTGCAAGCAATTTCCCTCATAAGTTACATGCTTACTGAATAGAAGTCCACCTGTGTGCAATCTAAGTCTCACAAGGTCATAGTCAGTATATACACACCTTTTCTGAAAGGCCACAGAGGCTGCAACATCATTAACCCCTTAACATACCAAGACGAACAGAGTCCATCATTGGACACCTCCCCCTGTTTGGTGCGAACTCCGGCGATGAACCCGCACCTTTTCCGGCAAATAACAGTTGATCTGATCCGCTGACATGTACCCGGAAAAGCCGTGGGTGGAATTGCGATTCACTCGCAGCTGTTAACATGTTAAATGCTGCTGTCAAACTCTGCATGCACACACAGGAAGCATGTCATTACCTCCTCCCATCGACACCCCTGTCACATGACCGCAGGTCTCCGATGGGTTGGCATGACAACCCGGGGTCTGCAGACCCCTGTGGTAGTCATTGCTGGATCACTATGAGCGCCGCCTGGTGGTCGGCGCTCATAGCAAGTGAGCATATCTGCTACATAGAGCAGAGCTGCAGCCCTGCTCTATGCAGCAGGTGTGATCAGACAACTACAACTTCTAGTCTCCCACGGAAACTATTGAATCAAGTTAAAGGTAAAAAAAAAAAATTAAAATATTAAAAAATATATATAAAAGTTCAAATCACCCCCCTTTCGTCCCATTCAAAATAAAACAACAAAAAAAATCAAATATACACATATTTGGTGTCGCCACATTCAGAATCATCCGATCTATCAATATATAAAAATAATCCAATCAGTAAACGGCGTAGCAAGAAAAAAAATAGAAATGCCAGAATTAAGTTTTTTTGGTTGCTGCAACATCGCAATGAAATGCAATAATGGGCGATCAAAAGATCGTATCTACACCAAAATGGTATCAATAAAAACGTCAGCTCGGCATGCAAAAAATAAGACCTCATCCAGCCCCAGAACCCGAAAAATGAAGACGCTACGGGTCACGTAATATGGCAACATTTTTTTTTTTTTTTTTTATTTTGGTATTTTTTTTCACCACATGTTTGATGTCTATGAATTCGTAATGACCTGGAGAATTATAATGGGCAGGTCCGTTTTAGCATTTAGTGAACATAGTAAAAAAGCTAACCAAAAAACAAGTGTGGGATTGCACTTTTTTTTTGCAATTTCACCTCACTTGGAATTTTTTTCCTGTGTTCTAGTAAAACCAATGGTGTTGTTCAAAAGTACAGCTCGTCCCGCAAAAAACAAGCCCTCACATGGCCGTTTTGACAAAAAAGTTAAAAAGTTATGGCTCTGGGAAAAAGGGGAGCAAAAAATTAAAATGCAAAACCAAAAATAGCTCTGGTCGTTAAGGGGTGTTATGCAAGAGTCACCACTAACCAAACTACACCATGAAGACCATGGAAATCTCCACATAAGCCAGGAACAAAGTTGTTGAGGTGTCCAAGTCAGGGTTGGGCTATTAAAAGAAAAAAAAAAAACCTGAATCCCTGATGATCTCCCAGATCACCATCAAATCCATTGTCAAATGGAAATAACATGGTTACCACAAGAAACCTGCCAAGAGAGGGCCACCCACCAAAACCCTGGAATTAATCAGAGAGGAGGCACAGAGACCAAAAGTAACCTTGAAGGAGCTGCAGAGTTCCGAAGCAGAGACTGGAGTATCTGTCCATGCTACCACAATAAGCTGTACACTCCATAGAGGTGGCATTTATGGAAGAGTGGGCAGAAAAAAGCCTTTAGTTACATGCAAAAATTGTAAGGCTTGTTTTGAGTTTACCAAAAAACATGTGGGAGACTCCAAATGGAAGGTGCTGAGGTCAGATGAGGCCAAAATTTAACTTTTTGACCATCAAGGTAAACGCTATGTCTGGTGTCAAACCAACAACTCATCACTCCAATAATACCATCCAGAAGGAACAGGGAAAATGGTCTGAGTCAAAAGGAAGATGGATGGTGCGAAATACAGGGTATTCCTAGGCAAAACTAGTTTCAGTCTGTCAGTGATTTGAGACTGGGAGAGAGAATCACTTTCCAACAAAACAGTGACCCAAAGGATACTGCTAAAGTTACACCCGAGTGGTTTATGGTGAAATGTGTAAGTGTTTTGGAGTGGCCTAGTCAAAGTTCAGACCTTAATCCAATTGAGAATCTGTGGTCAGACTTGAAAATTGCTGTTCATCAGAGGAAACTAACTTGAAGGAGCTGGAACCTTGAGGAATGGGCAAAAATTCCAGTGGCAAGATGTGGAAAGCTCATAGAGACTTATCCAAATTGACTTGCAGTTGTAATTGCCGCAAAAGGAGGCTCTACAAAGTACTGACTTTAGAGAGGTGAATAGTTATGCACATTGAAGTTTTCAGTTATTTTGTCCTATTTTTTTTGTTTGCTTCATTAAAAAATAAAACCAAATGTTCACATTTGTAGGCTTTTTTTATATGAACTTATGCAAACCCTCAAAAAAAAAAAACAACCCTGAAATTCCAGATTGTGAAGTAGCAAAACTGTGCAAGTGCCAAGGGTTGTAAATACTTTTGCAAGCCATTGTATGTACCCTGAGTACTTCTGATTGTCCTACCTCCTTGGTCTGCTTTAACTGTAGGATCTATGGCCAGAGTTTACAGTACATGTGTTGTGGAGACCCGGGGGGCAGTGGGTGCTCTCGTCTGCTGGCCTGGATGTCTTTAGAAAGACCGCATGGACCAGGGCTCATCCCACTGAACGCCCACTCTACTTTCCCATGGGCAGACTACTACACAGACAACACAGGGTGAGGGTAAGACTGGCAATACCTTACTGAACCTCCAACAGACGTGACACTGTAATAATATACATTACAGTCCCAGCTAATACACAAGATTTGCAAATTAGAGTCTCTTACTTCCGCTTGCTTGCCGGGATTAGGGCAGCTGCGACTTCGGGGCTTCAAGGATCAACTACACCAACCAGTGGCACCCCAATTTTGGTGGGCACCCACATAGAGGAAGTAGTGGCCAACTTGGGAAGATGGCAGTTTATTGAGGCATGTGGCCAGTTGAACGGTTTCTCCCAACCTTGGTGCTCCAAATGTCTCCATGTGCTCAGTGATGGTCAGTGGATCAAAGCTGTTGTTTCTGTCAAGTCTCTTTGGAAACAGAGGCAGATCCCCCTTTTATCTTTCACAGCTCTTAAGGGTATGCCACACTAAACGAGATCGCTAACGAGATCACTAACGAGATCGCTAAAACGTCACTATTTAGCGACCTCGTTGTGTGTGGCATGTAGCAATGATGTGGCCCCTGCTGTGATGTCGCTGATCGTTCACTAGCATTCTGGACCGTTTTTTGATCGTTGGCGTCCCGCTGGTGAGCCTATATCGCTGTGTTTGCCACCTTTTGCGAACGACGAGCGACCTCGTTTGTGACGCATATGACAGCGGCGCAGGCGGGACTAGGGTTTTTTAGCGTCACGGAGTGGATCGCAATATCTGTAAGTTCTCTTTTGCGTCACAGAGAGGATCGCAGAAGTTGCAAAGCAGGCTAGCAGGACGCAGAGAGCAGGAGCGATGCTGGAAATTCCTATGAATCAGAAGCGCTCAGTACATGCTAATGACAGATCCTAACGACCGCCAAAGTCGTTAAAGAGATCGCTGACCGCTGATGAGTCGTTTATGAGATCTCCTGTTTGGCAGCTACTAGCGACCTAAAAGAGATCACACCAGCGATCTCGTTAGCTTGCGTCGTTATCGTGATCGCTAACGAGATCGCTAAGTGTGGCAGTACCTTTATTCAGGCATTTTTCTGCAGAATTGAGGGAAGGTGGCAGGAGCTAATTTCTTATTCGAAGATTCATAGTTTAAGGTACTGCCACACTAAACAATCCCGCTAGCGATCACAATAACGACGCATACTAATGCGATCGCTAGCGGGATTGTTTCTATATCGCTGAGTGCGGCCACATTTAGCGATATAGTTAACGACGCTATCGCCGTTAGCGATCTTCTTAACGACTTTAGCGGTACAAAAGTACCGCTAAATCGCTAAGAAAAGGTGCCACACAGCGATAAGATACTTACCCAGCGGGAGCGCCAGCGATGAAATAGGGTCCGGAACGATTCCAGCGACGAGCGAGATCACAGCAGGAAGCTCGTCGCTGGAAGCTGCCGCACTGAACAACATCGCTAACGGGATCGCTAAATAGTGACGTTTTTTAGCGATCCCGTTAGCGATATTGTTTAGTGTGGCATACCCTTTAGTCTTGTAGTAATGTTTGCAGGACAACAAGCTGCATAGCCTGATACAATGGGTAATCAACATATTACTAAACATTGATTGTTCAATTTGTCCCCCTAGGATAGCAGAACAATAAACTGTAGGAGCTGATATAATGGGTAAACAGCAGCCATTAAACAATTCAACAAACCTCAATTTTAGAGTGAGCCTTCAGGCTTATATTAACAATATCTTATGTCTCTTGACTTACTGGAAAATACTTCTGTCATAATTAAGAATAAACACTGTGTCATCACATTTGTATATGTATGTACATATTTATGTATATTTGGCAAAAAGAAAAAAAATCCCAAAAAAGAAACTGAAAACGCAATAAAAATAATTCCTTGACAACTTCCAAACGCCTACCCCTCCTCCCCATCCTGTGACCGTGGTGGCGCTATTGAATTATATTTTTATATTGTCACTTTAGATAAAGGAATTGTTGTGAAATATCTTTTATAATATGTTGAACGTGCTTTCCCCCCCCTGATTTATAAAATATATATTATTTCAGGTAACATCCAAGGAGCAACAATTGTGGATTCTCTTGATACATTGTTCATCATGGGAATGAAGGATGAGTTCAAGGATGCTAAAGAATGGGTGGAGAAGAACCTAGAATTCAATGTGGTGAGTTTGAACGCAAGTCTTTAATTTAATATCCATTTAGTCCATTTTGCATAGGTTTGGTCCAAAGTTAATTGTATAATTTCCAGTATTTTGTAGTCTGTGTTTTAAAGGGATTGGACACTTTATCTTTAACTAGTGGGACATGTTTTTTGTGGCGTTAGCTAATGTATAGGTAATCGAGGTCCTCTTTTGTGAAGTTTTCAGATATGCAGGATAGAAGATGAAGGGACACTGGTCGGTGAAAAAAAGTCTTTATTAGTTACCTGGACCCAGTGAAGCGTAGTGTGTACACGAAACGGCCGTAGTCTGCATGGTCACCCGCGCTCCCCGCTTCCATTACTTTATTATGCAACGAAGGCCGGTGTCACACTTGCCACTTGTTTTTTTTCACCGACCAGTGTCCCCAGAGAGACATTCTTCATCTTCTTCATACCTGAATAAGCTCACCTGCTGGGGTGTTCACATGCACCTGCGAGTCTTCGATGCAAGAAGCAGTCTGTCCGCAAGCTGGATCCTATGATTGCGTGGAGGTATGTGAGTTCTAGTGCCGGATTTTCTTCTTTCTTTGTGAAGTTTTGCCCAATTGTAAGTGCAGCCTTCCTCCAAGACTAGAATTTTTCAATTCTGATCAGTGTCACTTTGAGGTAGTAACTCTGGAACGCTTCAACGGAACCCACTGATTCTGAGAATGTTTTTTGTGACATATTATACTTCATGATAGTGGTAAAATTTCTTCGACATGCGTTTTTGTGGGAAAAAAAAGCTAATTTTGAAAATATGGCAATTTTCAAACTCTTTATTTTTATGCCCTTAACCCCTTTATTCCATCCGACGTACTATTCCGTCCATGTGACCCTGGACCTAATTCCCATGGACGGAATAGTACGTCATGGGCGATCAGCTGCGCTCCCGGGGGAGCGCAGCTGATCGCGGCCGGGTGTCAGCTGTTTATCACAGCTGACACCCAGCACTATGTGTCAGGAGCGGTCACGGACCGCTCCCGCACATTAACCCCTGGCACTCCACGATCAAACATGATCGCGGTATACCGGGGGCACAGAGGAGGATCGCGCAGGGAGGGGGCTCCCGGTGCGCTCCCCTGAGACCTTCAGAGCAGCGCGATGTGTCGCACTGTTCCGAGGGTCCGTCCTCCCTCCAGGTCCCCGGATCCAAGATGGCGCCGGGGTCCTGCAGAGAGGCGGCTTCCTCAGCGCCTGCTGAGAGCAGGCGCTGAGGAAGCCTGCAGCGATGCCAGAGCGATCGCTGGTGTGACAGAGTGCTGTGCACACTGTTACACCAGCGATCTGATAAAATACTGTGATGTCCCACTCTGGGACAAAGTAAAAAAGTAAATAAAAATAAAAAGTGGTAAAAAAAATCATAAAAAAAAAAAATATTCCCCAATAAATAAATTTCTTCCTGTAAATAAAAAAAACAAAACAATAAAAGTACGCATATTTGGTATCGCTGTGTCCGTATCGATCCCCCCTATAAAACTGTCCCACTAGTTAACCCCTTTAGTGAACCCCTTAAAAAAAAAAAAAAAAAACTAAGCAAAAAATCAATGCTTTATCATATCGCCGAACAAAAAGTGGAATAATACGCGATCAAAAAGACCGATATAAATAAACATGGTACCGCTGAAAACGTCATCTTGTCCCGCAAAAAACGAGCCGTCATACAGCATCATCAGCGAAAAAATAAAAAAGTTATAGCTCGCAGAATAAAGCGATGCAAAAATAATTATTTTTTATATAAAATTGTTTTTATTCTATAAAAGCGCCAAAACATAAAAAAATGATATAAATGAGGTATCGCCGTAATCGTATTAACCCGAAGAATAAAACTGCTTCATCAATTTTACCACACGCGGAACGGTATAGACGCCTCCCCCAAAAGAAATTAATGAATTGCTGATTTTTGTTCATTCTAACCTCCCAAAAATCGAAATAAAAAGCGATCAAAAAATGTCACATGGTCATAAATGGTACCAATAAAAACGTCCCCTCGTCCCGCAAAAAATAAGACCTCACATGACTCTGTGGGCCAAAATATGCAAAAATTATAGCTCTCAAAATGTGGTGATGCAAAAAAAACTATTTTTTTGCAATAAAAAGCGTCTTTTAGCGTGACAGCTGCCAATCATAAAAACCCGCTATAAATAGTAAATCAAACCCCCCTTTATCACCCCCTTAGTTAGGGAAAAATAATAAAATTAAAAAAATGTATTTATTTCCATTTTCCCGTTAGGGTTAGGGTTGCGGCTAAAGTTAGGGTTAGGGTTGGCGCTAACGTTAGGATTAGGGTTAGGGGTGTGTTAGGGTTAGGTTTGTGGTTAGGGTTGGGACTACGGTTAGGGGTGTGTTGGGGTTAGGGTTGGAGTTAGAATTGGGGGGTTTCTGCTGTTTAGGCACATCAGGGGCTCTCCAAATGTGACATGGCGTCTGATCTCAATTCCAGCCAATTCTGCGTTGAAAAAGTCAAACGGTGCTCCTTCACTTCTGAGCTCTGCCATGCGCCCAAACAGTAGTTTACCCCCGCATATGGGGTATCAGCGTACTCTGGACCACAAGAGTTATTGTGCAATTTGTCCTATTTCTTCTGTTACCCTTGGGAAAATAAAAAACTGGGGGCGACAAAATCATTTTTGTAAAAAAAAAAATTATTTTTTTGTTTTTACGGCTGTATGTTATAAAACTTCTGTGAAGCACTTGGGGCTTCATAGCGCTCACCACACTTCTAGATAAGTTCCTTGTGGGGTCTATTTTCCAAAATGGGGTCACTTGTGGGGGCTCTCCAAATGCGACATGACGCCCCCAGACCATTCCATCAAAGTCTGCAATCCAAAACGTCACTACTTCTCTTCCGAGCCCCGACGTGCGCCCATACAGTAGTTCACTCCCACATATTAGGTATCAGCGTACTCAGGACAAATTGGACAACAACTTTTGGGGTCCAATTTTTCCTGTTACCCTTGTGAAAATAAAATATTGGGGGCGAAAAAATCATTTTTGTAAAAAAAAAAAAGATTTTTTATATTACGGCTGTACGTTATAAACTTCTGTGAAGCACTTTGGGGTTCAAAGTGCTCACCACACATCTAGATAAGTTCCTTGAGGGGTCTAGTTTCCAAAATGGTGTAATTTGTGGGGGGTTTCCACTGTTTAGGCAGATCAGGAGCTCTCCAAACACGACATGGCATTCAGCCAATTCTGCGTTGAAAAAGTCAAACGGAGCTCCTTCCCTTCCAAACTCTGCCATGCACGCAAACAGTGGTTTACCCCCACATATGGGGTATCAGCGTACTCAGGACAAATTGCACAATAACTTTTGGAGTTTTGTTACCCTTGGGAAAATAATAATTGGGGTGAAAACATCAATTTTGTGGAAAAAATGATTTTTACATTTTACGGCTCTACGTTATAAACTTGTGTGAAGCACTTGGGGGTTCAAATTGCTCACCAAAGATCTAGATAAGTTCCTTAGGGGGTCTAGTTTCCCAAATGGTGTCACTTGTGGGGGGTTTCCACTGTTTAGGCACATCAGGGGCTCTCCAAATGCAACATGGCGTCCAATCTCAATTCCAGCCAATTTTGGTTGGAAAAAGTCAAATGGTGCTCCTTCCATTCCGAGCTCTGCCATGCGCCCAAACAGTGGTTCCCCCCCACATATGGGGTATCAGCGTACTCAGGACAAATTGGACAACAACTTTTGTGGTCCAATTTCTCCTGTTACCTATGGGAAAATAAAAAAATAGTGACTAAGAGATAATTTTTGTGGGAAAAAAATAGGATTTTTTATTTTCATGCCCGGGCATTATAAACTTGTGTGAAGCACTTGGAGGTTCAAAGTGCTCACCAAAGATCTAGATAAGTTCCTTAGGGGGTCTAGCTTCCAAAATGGGGTCACTTGTGGGGGGTTTCCACTGTTTAGGCTCATCTGGGGCACTACAAACCGAACATGACCCCCATCAATGTTTGCATTCCAAAACGTTACTGCTTCCTTTCCAAGCCCTTTCCCCCCCCCACATATGGGGTATCAGCATACTCAGGACAAATTGGACAACAACTTTTGGGGTCCAATTTCCGTGGGAAAAATCAAAAATTTGGGACTAAAAAATCATTTTTGTGGAATTTTTTTTTTTTTTTCACACCCAGGCATTATAAACTTTTGTGAAACACTTTGGGGTTCAAAGTGCTCACAACAGATCTAAATAAGTTCCATAGGGGGTCTAGTTTCCAAAATGGTGTCACTTGTGGGGGGTTTCCACTGTTTAGGCGTATCAGGGGCTCTCCAAACACGACATGGCGTCCAATCTCAACTCCAGCCAATTTTAGTTTGAAAAAGTCAAACGGCGCTCCTTCCCTTACGAGCTCTGCCGTGTGCCCAAACAGTGGTTTTCCCCCACATATGGGGTATTGGCGTACTCAGGAGAAATTGCACAACAACTTTATCTGCACATTTTCTCGTTTTACCCTTGTGAAAATAAAAAAAAGTTTGTAAAAGATTATTTTTGTGGCTAAAAAGTTAAAGCACCTGAAGTTATTAAACTTCTTGAATGTGGTTTTGAGTACCTAGAGGGGTGCAGTTTTTAGAATGGTGTCACTTTTGGGTATTTTCTGCTATATAGACCCGTCAAAGTGACTTCAAATGTGAGTTGGTCCCTAAAAAAAAATGGCTTTGTAAATTTTGTTGTAAAAATGAAAAATCACTGGTCAACTTTTAACCCTTATAATTTCCTAACAAAAAAAAATTTTGGTTCCAAAATTGTGCTGATGTAAAGTAGACATGTGGGAAATGTTATTTCTTAACTATTTTGTGTGACATGTTTCTCTGTTTTAAGGGAAAAAAAATTCAAAGTTTGAAAATTGCAAAATTTTCAAAATTTTCACCATATTTGCGTTTTTTTTAAAAAATAAACTCAAGGTATATCGAAAAATTTTTACCACTAACGTGAAGTACAATATGTCACGAGAAAACGATCTCAGAATCGCGAAGATCCGTTGAAGCGTTCCAGAGTTATAACCTCATAAAGAGACAGTGGTCAGAATTGTAAAAATTGGCCCGGTCATTAACGTGCAAACCGCCCTTGGGGGTGAAGGGGTTAAATCAGTTCTGTCACTGAAAATGATTAATAACATTTCCAACATGTCTAATTTACATCAGCACAATTTTTGAAACATCATTTTTTTTCTTAGTAAATTAAAAGGCTTGCCCAGCGACTTCTAATTTTTATAACAAAATTTACAAAGCCATTTTTTTTAGGGACCAAATTACATTTGAAGTTACTTTGAGGTGTCTGTAAGACAGAAAATACCCAAATGTGACATCATTCTAAAAACTGCACCCCTCAAAATCTTTAAAACCACATTCAAGAAGTTTATTAACCCTTCAGATGCTTCATAGGAATTAGCGGACTATGGAAGGAAAAAATTACCATTTTTGTGGAAAAAAAGTAAAAAATATTCCTTTAGCCCCAATTTTTTTTATTTTCACAAAGGTAACAAGAGAAAGCACCATACAATTTGTTGTGAAATTTCTTTTGCATACGACGATACCTCTTATGTAGAGGAAAACTGCTGTATAAGCACACAACAGGGCTCAGATGGGACTTTTTAAACACAAAATTTTCTGCAATCATTAACCCCTTCCCGGCATGCGCCGTACTAGTACTGCTCTGCGGTGAGCGCCGCGGCGATCGCGTGCGGGTGTCAGCTTTGTGTGACAGCTGACACCCTGCAGCAATGTCCACGATCGGTGCTAGCACCGATCGTGGGCATTTAACCCTTCTGATGCTGCTGTCAGTAGTGACAGTAGCTCCCTGCGCGCTCCCACCGGAACAACGTGATGCAATCACGTTGTTCCGGTGGTCTCCATGGAGACCCTCGGATCCAAGATGGCCGAGGGGTTCTTCCGGGGCCTTCAGTTCAGGCCCTCACTTGCCTGTGAGATCGCCGATCTGACATAGTGCAGCACACAGTGTCAGATCAGCGATCTGACGTTATATAGTAATGTCCCATACAGGGACAATGTAATAAAGTAAAAAAAAAAAAAAGAATTATAATGTGTAAAAATTAAAAAAAAAATCCCTAAATAAAGAAAAAAATAAATGTTCCCAATAAATACATTTATTTATGTAAATAAAACAAACCATAAAAGTACACATATTTGGTATCGCCGCGTCCGTAACGACCCGCTCTATAAAACTGTCCCACTAGTTAACTCTTTCAGTGATCACCGTAAAAAAATAAATAAAAAATGAGGCAAAACAATGTTTTATCATCATTCTGCCAAACAAAAAGTGGAATAACACGCGATCAAAAAGATATAAATAAACATGTTACCGCTGAAAATGTCATCTTGTTCTGCAAAAAACGAGCCGCCATACATCAGCGAAAAAATAAAATTATAGCTCTCAGAATAAAGCGATGCAAAAATAATTATTTTTTATATAAAATAGTTTTTATTGTATAAAAGCGCCAAAACATAAAAAAAAAGATAAATTACATTGCTGTAATCGTACTGACCCGACGAATAAAACTGCTTTATCAATTTTTGCACACGCGGAACGGTATAAACGCCCCCCAAAAGAAATTCATGAATTGCTGGTTTTTATTCATACTGCCTCACAAAAATCGTAATAAAAAGCGACCAAAAAAAAATGTCATGTGCCCGAAAATGGTACCAATAAAAAGGTCAACTCGTCCCCCAAAAACAAGACCTCACATGACTCTGTGGGCCAAAATATGGAAAAATTATACCTCTCAAAATATGGTAATGCAAAAACTTTTTTGCAATAAAAAGTGTCTGCCAAGTGCCCAAACTGTGGTTCCCCCCCCATATATGGGGTATCCGTGTACTCAGGACAAATTGCACAACAACTTTTAGGGTCCAATTTCTCCTGTTACCCTTGGGGAAAATAAAAAAAATTGGGGCGAAAAGATCATTTTTGTGGAAAAAATGATTTTATTTTTATGGCTCTACGTTAAAGCACTTGGGGGTTCAAACTGCTCACCACACATCTAGATAGGTTTCTTAGGGGGTCTAGTTTCCAAAATGGTGTCACTTGTGGGGGGTTTCCACTGTTTAGGCACAGCAGGGGCTCTCCAAACGCGACATGGCGTCCGCTAATTATTCCAGCATATTTTACATTCAAAAAGTCAAACGTCGCTCCTTCCTTTCCGAGCGCTGCCGTGCGCCCAAATAGTAGTTTACCCCCACATATCAGGTATTGGCATGCTCAGAAGAAATTGCACAACAAAATGTATGGTCCATTTTCTCTTGTTACCCTTGTGAAAGTACAAAAAATCTAGTCTAAATAAACATTTACTTTTCTTTCTCAAAAAATGTTCATTTTTTCCTTCCACATTCCAAAAGTTCCTGTGAAGCACCTGAAGGGTTAATAAACTTATTGAATGTAGTTTTGAGCACCTTGAGGTGTTCAGTTTTTAGAATGGGGTCAATTTTGGGTATTTTCTGCCATATAGACCCCTCAAAGTGACTTCAAATGTGATGTGGTCCCTAAAATAAAAAATGGTGCTGTAAAAATGAGAAATCGCTGGTCAAATTTTAAGCCTTATAACTTCCTAACAAAAAAAAAAAATTGGTTCCAAAATTGTGCTGATGTAAAGTAGACATGTCGGAAATGTTATTTATTAACTATTTTGTGCGATATAACTGATTTAAGGGCATAAAAATTTAAAGTTTGAAAATTGTGAAATTTTCGCTAAATTTCCATTTTTCTTCACAAATAAACCCAAGTCATATCGAAGAAATTTTACCACGAACATGAAGTACAATATGTCACGAGAAAACAATCTCAGAATCAATAGAATCCGTTATGACCTCATAAAGTGACAGTGGTCAGAATTGTAAAAATTGGCCTATTCGGGAAGGTGAAAACAGGCTTCGGGGTGAAGGGGTTAATGGAAGTGCATGTTGCGTTTGGAGGGCTCCGGATGTGCCCTAAACATTCAAGCCACCCCCCCCCTCACACACACACAAAGTGACCCCATTTTGGAAACTAGACCCCTTAAGGAATGTGTGTGGTGAAAACTTTGAACCCCCCGGTGCTACACAGAAGTTTAGAACGTTGAACTGTGAAAATGAAAAAATAACTATTCCCGCAAAAATGTTGATTATATATATATATATATATATATATATATATATATATATATATATATATATATTTATTTTATTATTCATATTTTTTTTCACATATTCCCAAAGTGGCTTTTTGCAATCTGATCGCAGTTATAGTTACATTGTAATGTATTCTCATTGCAGTGCTTTTATAAACTGTCACTAGCTTGTTAGATCGTGCGCAGGTCTATCAAGCTGCTAGCCCTGGTGACTCAGATGTGGTCATGATAACTTTGGGTCACCATGACAACGATTGGCCCCTTGAGGTCACGCAGGTCGGAGGGGAGAGGGAGCCTCTGCCCTTTTAAATGCTGCAATCGATATCAATCGCAGCATTTACGGGGTTAAACTGCCATAGCCAGCACTGCTCTTGGCAGGGAGAGCGGAGAGTCCGCTGTGATATATGCTGAAGACCCGGCGTCAATCGTGCGCACACTGCTCCTGTGCACACAAAATCGCTAGCAGGTATCCATAAAACCAAGGTCTGGAAGTCCTTCCCAACCTGACCATATGGATACATCTAAGGTCGTGAAGGGGTTAAAGGAAATCTATTGACAGATTTTTCCTACACCCATCTGAGAGCAGCATGATGTAGGGGGCAGAGATCCTGATTTCAAGAATAAATCAACACTGAAGGTAATAGCCCAGCTGCTGATAAATATCTGTTTTATCTGCTGCAGATCTAGCAGTTCTCTGAATGCTGAGGTCTGTATAACCCCGTCCACATTACTGACAGCTTTCTGTGTTTACTGTGCATAGGCATAAAGCAGCCAACCAGTGGTGGAGCGGGTTATGCAGAGCTCATGTGATATGGAGATCTGCAAGGTAAAAGGCTTATTAAACCTCTAGTGATCTGCTAAGTGATTTTATCAAAAAGCAAGTAGCCCAGTAAGTGACACATCACTTGATTGTAAGTGACACAAAATGTAAGCCCAGTAAGTGACGCAAAATTCTTGTGACAAATTCCCTTTAACTTTTTCACAACTTTTGACGTACGTGTATGTTAAGTCATGTCCCTGCCTTTGATGTAGGCTTTCATGCCGAGCTTGCGTCTCTTCCCTGCACATGATGGCTGATTTAATTAGCCATCATGTGCCTTTACCAATGGCTGTTAACATGTTAAATGCTGCTGTCGGATATTTAACACACACTGGTAGGGAGTGTTTCGTACCCTGCTCCTATTGGTGCCCCCATGCTCAGGGTGCCGATGGGTTATCATGACAGCCAGTGTTCTGCTGATGCCCGTCATTACGATCTACTTGCGGCTGGCGTTCATAGGAAATTTGTGATTTTTCTCCATACATAGCAGTGCTGATGTACTGCTATGTGTAGCACAAGCAATAGCTTGAAGTGCCCTAAGGGGACTATAAAATACAGTAAAAAGTGACATTTTTTCAAATGCATGTAAAAAATAAAACACCAAGTTTGAATGGCCCCTTTTTTCCCCCATTAAAATTAAAACAAAGAACAAGTGCTGATGTTAATTTTATATTTTTATATTTTTCTTGGATATGAATAAGAAATTATAGCAAAAAAGTGTGTATGTGTGTATCATCACAGACAGGATAACAATGGCCAGCGTTCACAATAAATCATGTCACAGCTTCCCCTCTCCATTCACAATGACCTTTACACATGATCATTAATGCAAAGGATAGGATGAAAGTGTATATACACACAAAATATATATTGTTATATATTTGTATTGTTATCCTGTCTGTGATGAGACTTCTGAAAAGTCTTCTGCAAGAACAGAGGGAATGGGAGTCTAAAATGGCTGCAGTATTCATTGTGAAAATTCCAATTTCAAAAATTTTTTAAATGCAGATTGTGATATGAAAAATAAAAATGCCAAAAATTACAAAAAAAAACTATAGAGAACAATTTTAAACTATAATTTTTTTATATATATTTTTTCCTTTAGTAGAAAGAGACCTTACATGTAGTGCCACTCCTTCACAAAGCGTATGGTGAGGGCACACAAGCCTTGTGTCGCTGCAGCCGTTCCATTGTTGCCCTGAAAAATCACTTCCTTTAGCAGGAAAACTTCTGCAGCTGTTTAAGATAAAGGGATTGTGATAGCTGTGTGTGAACGCAGCCTTATCGCATATCCAGTAGTTACGCCATAACTGACATGAGCTGAAAAATCCATTTACCGTAAGTTGTCTTCTGGGCAAAATCTACTTTTTCTGTTCTTTTTTTCCCCAATGTCCTGATCTCCTGTTCTCTTCTTTTATAGCAATCGGTTTGTGTATTTAATCCGGTTTTGTAGGCCTATTTTTTATGTTTTCCATTGAGCCCGTACTTGGTATTTTCTATCTGAAGGGAAGCTCTTGTAATGCCAGCGCTGCCTTCTATTCGTGTGCACATTGTATTCTATGTGCATCTCTCGCTCACGCTCGTCATCAATTAACGGAGGCAGAAGCTGGCGGGCTTCTTTTCTCTCACTACTTTCTCTATTCTGTCTGTTCTTGATAGAAGCAAAATGAAAATAAAATGAGCCGTGGCAGGGCCTGAATGACGTGCTGTTGTGCTATAAACTCTTATGCATGATGTATGTTCTTCACCCCGTGATGTGAATATGTGATTCTCTGCACTTCTGAAATCCAATCCCTAAGTCCGCTTTTAGACTAAGTGTAGATGAATGTGGTGCCATCGTATGTAGGAGACTTTTTCTTGGGATGGCTATGGTGCTAATGACTGCAGTCTTGTATGATGTCTAGAGCTCCCCGCAGACCAGGCGCACAGCGCTCTTTCTGCCTCCATACTGGAGCGAGCGGCCGGCCGCTAACTGCCTCTGTTGAGCAATTAGTCTGCGTCTAATAGTCTGCACATATGAAGTTGCCAAGAGTTATAAATCTCCCCCTGGAGTGTATGAAGCCTTCTTAAAATTAGAAGTACCCTAAAGTGTTGGTGCAGTAAGCAGGGTAATGTGAATTAATTTAGTCCTCGGTCATTGGTGAATTTTCCCTTGATTTTAATGTGTTTTGTCATTGTTTAATACCTTCCAGCAGCTTTGTAAATCAACCGTGAAATTTCTGCTGGTGTGAAAATGAGTCTACATTTCACTTGGGGGAAAAGTATTTCCCAGTATGCAAGCAGTAGCTTCTCCATCCCTCGTGTATTCTCCAAATGTTCCATGTTGTCCGACTAGAATGTTTGGGAAAATATCACTATGCTTTCATTTAACTTGGCGTTCCAGAACCCAATACTCTGAAGGCTGGTCATAGATCACCGTCAGTCTTATACATTTACTACCAGTTCATTTTACTGAGTTTTTGTTGTGGTTCATGTGCTGTGTGTTCATTGTCCACCGATTTTAGGTGAAGTATAGATTAGAGCACGATATTTCTCCAAGGTTTGGGTCTAAAAGAAGACATTTAAGGGAAGTGGTCAGCAGGTTTTGCTGTTAATTCTGAGCGCAGCATAATGTAGGGGCAAAGAGCCTGATTCTAGCGCTTGATCAGCAGCTTGCTGTAGTGTCAATACAATCACTGTTTTATTAACAGGAGATTATCATTGTAGGACTAGGTGTCACATGGGACACAGTCCTGTTAATCTGTATAACCTACAGTTATACTACATTCTACAGTGTACTTGGAAGCTGTCAATTAAAAGTGTAGTTGGGATTATAAACAGCTCTGTATTCATAGTACTGCTACATCTAAAGCGGAGAAAATGTGGATTCTATCAAAACCACATCAAGCAATCCAGTAAGATACATTGTTGGAATGATGCCTTTATGCTTTCCGATAACATAGCAAAAACCTACAGACAGATTCCCTTTAAATATTCTTTTCCATATGTGCCCCATGTTCTCATCGGGAGCGCTCCATGTATCCGGGTTCCCGATGCAGCTATTCCGTAAGTGCTATAGCTATTCAGATAAGCACTTATCCGAAGCTATTCGCTCATCCCTAATTTTTACAGTGTATAGTACAAATGTTCACAGGTTCAAGTCCCTTTAGATGTATTCAAAATAATACCGTATTTTGCGGATCATAAAATGCTCCGGATTATAAGACACACTCCAAATTTTGAGAAGAAAAATAGGAAAAAACTTTTTTTTAATAAAATGGTGGTACTTATCATCCATTGCTTACTGCGAGTGGTGGCTGCGGTGAAGCGGGGTCCCAGGGTCGCTGCTGGAGGAAGCAGGAGTGGAGCGTTGCTGTAGGCAGCAGGTTGTGATGAGGGGGTGTTCGGATGTGCGGCGCACCGCTTCTGGTGTCTGCCACTGCAGGTGCTCTGCCGACATTTTGTGAAAGGCCAGAGTCCCCGCAGTTCCATGGTTTCCTATGCGGTGGACTAAGGGAAAATGGCTGCCGGGGGCGGCGCATGCGCAGATGGAGATCTCAGCGCTGAGATCTCATCTCCTGAGATCATGGTGTCAAGATCCCCACCTACACATGCGCCCCCCCGGCAGCCATTTTCCCTTAGTCCACCACATAGGAAACCATGGAACTGCGGGGACTCTGGCCTTACACCAAATGGAGGCAGAGCCCCCGCAGCACTGGACACCCGCAGCGGTGCGTCGCACATCAGAACACCCTCATCCCAGCATGCAGCAACGCTCCACTCTTTCCTGCTCCACAGCGGCCGCTAAGGTATATCCGCATTATAAGACGCAAATTTGGGGGGGAAAAGTGCGTCTTATAATCCGAAAAATACTGTAATTAAAGAACATTAGAATTCAAATCACCGCTGTTTTGCCCAGTTGAAATAAAGAAATACATACGAATGAGCATTTTTCATATCACTGTGTTCATAAAAGTCTGATCTATCAAAATAAAAAAAAATAATTTTGTACTGGAAATGAAAAGGAAAAAATAAATCACCAAAGTTGCCAATTATTTTCTAACAATCCTGAAAAAATATAACAAAAGTGATCGAAACCTAGTATGTACCCCCTTTCACAACGCGGCCAACTTCCATTTTTGCGCGAACCCAAACTTTTTTTTTTCTGTCCACATAGACATATGAGGGCTTGTTTTTTGTGGGACGGGTTTTATTTTTGTATGACACCATTAATTTTACCACGCAGTCTATTGGAAAATGAGAAAAAAAAATTCCAAGTAGGGGGAAATTGTGGGAAAAAAAATAAAAAAAAATTCTGACAGTTTTTTAGTAATTGTTTTTAACATTTTGGGGAAAAATGACATTGCAATATGAATCTGCTCATTATTACGATTACGGTGATGCCAAACATTTCCAGTTTTTATTATTTTAGTGGTTAAAAAAATTCAGAAGTTTGTCAAAAAAAAGTGTGGGTTGTCACCATTTTTTTGTAACCTGTAACGTTTTCATTTTTTGGTCCATGGAGCTGTATTGTGGCTTATTTTTACGAGACGAAATTACATTTTTATTGATACGATTTTAGGATAGATATCACTTACCGTATTTTTCGGACCATAAGACACACTTTTTTCCCCAAAAATTTTTGGGGAAAATGGGGATACGTCTTATGGTCGCAATATACTTACAAATCCGGTGGCAGCCCCGATGCAGCCTCCCTGTGCTCTGTGGTGCGGTGGTGTCGGGGCTCTGTGATGTGGCGGCAGCGGGGCTCTGTGCTGCGTGGGGGGCTTCGCCGGCATTTCGTCATAGCCCGAAAGCCCCCTGCAGCTCCGCTGCTGCAACGCAGTGACCTCCTGAAAGATGGCCGCCAGTGACCTCCGGAAAGATGGCGGGCGCATACTCAAATTCAAATCTTGGCAATGAGATCTCTTCCCGAGATCTCGGGACAAGATCTCGTTGCGGAGATCTGAATCTGAGCATGCGCCGCCTCCAGCCGCCATCTTTCCGGAGGCCCCTGGCGGCCATGCTTTAGGAAGCCTCCGCGTCGCAGCAACAGAGTTGCAGGGGGCTTTCGGGCTATGACGAAATGCCGGCGGAGCCTCCCACGCAGCACAGAGCCTCTCTGGCGCCACATCACAGAGCCCCGACACCACCGCACCACAGAGCACAGGAGGCTGCATTGGGACCACCGCCACCACAGGATTTGTAAGTATATTGCCACCCCACAGAGCACAGCCACCCCACAGAGCACAGCCACCCCACAGAGCACAGCCACCCCACAGAGCACAGCCACCCCACAGAGCACAGCCACCCACAGAGCACAGCCACCCCACAGAGCACAGCCACCCCACAGAGCACACAAGACAGCCACCCACAGAGCACAGCCACCCCACAGAGCACAGCCACCCCACAGAGCACAGCCACCCACAGAGCACAGCCACCCCACAGAGCACAGCCACCCCACAGAGCACAGCCACCCCACAGAGCACAGCCACCGAACGACACCTGTGACCACTCCTCTACCTGTGCTGATCCCTTCGCTGGTAAGCTGAATTCGGACTGTAAGACGGACCCTCATTTGACACATTATTTTTTTTCCCTATTTTCCTTCTGAAAATTTGGGGTGCGTCTTATGGTCCGTTGCGTCTTATAGTCCGAAAAATACGCTGCTACAATTTTTGTGGCATTGCAGCTTCCCAAAAAAAAAATCTTAATTTTGGTGGTGTGAATTTTTTTCTTTTGCCGATCAGGTACCGTATATACGTGAGTATAAGCTGACCTGAGTATAAGCCGAGGCACCTAATTTTGCCACGGAAAACTGGGTAAGCTTATTGACTCAAGAATATTCCGGGTATGCATTGTTCCTCATCCCTGTCCTGCTATGCGTGGCTTACACCTCCCGCCCTGTTCTGCTTTGCATGGCTTCCCCCATCCTGCCCTGTCCTGCTATGCGTGGCTTCCCTGCCCTGTCCTGCTATGCGTGGCTTCCCTGCCCTGTCCTGCTATGCGTGGCTTCCCTGCCCTGTCCTGCTATGCGTGGCTTTCCAGCCCTGCTATGCATGGCTTCTCCATCCTGTCCTGTCCTGCTATGCGTGGCTTCTCCATCCTGTCCTGCTATGCGAGGCTTACCCCGTCCTGTCCTGCTATGCGTGGCTTCCCCCGTCCTGTCCTATCCTGCTATGCGTGATTCCTCCGTCCTGTCCTGTTAAGCGTGGCTCACCCCCTCCGTCCTGGTATACATGCTTCCTATTGCAAAAAAAAAAAATCCTACTCGCCCTCCTCCAGCGTGCCCTTCGCAGCATCTCCGTTGGGGTTGGCTTCCTGCAGCTCTTCCTGTTCTGAGCGATCACATGGCACCACGCCTTTGGGACTGGAGACGCATGCATATTCATTACCTTAATGAGCACGTGATTGCTCAGCACTGGAAGTGCTGCCGACGCTGGGACCAACGGAGATGCAGCGATGGCGCAGAGGAGGGAGAGGATGAGGTCTTCTGGAAGCCGGCGGCTGCAACTGTCACTGCTACAAGAGAAATGAATATTCATTTCTCTTTAGCAGCGGTACAGTTACAGCTGCAGCCACCACTCCCCCTCCGCCTCCAACTTTCTGGACAATGACTCTTGTATAAGCCAAGAGGGGCGTTTCCAGCACACAAAAAAATGCTGAAAAACTCTGCTAATATGTGAGTATATACGGTAATTATTTTCATATTTTGAATGGATATCAAAAAACTGACCGGCACATCCAAAAATAGACCTAATGTGAACAGGTGCTAAACCTAGAGTCACCAACTCATGCACATTCATGCTAGTCACAGGCGTTTTAATTATAACAGGTCCATTACCCCTCCACAGAGATGTAGATTTTAGTCTAGAGAGAGGATGCATATGTTCCCATACAGATAGACTTTTCTAAGCGAGGATTGGCATTAGTTAGGACCTGGAATACGAGAAGAGCCTTAACGTGGCTTCCAGGTACACATAAATTGGCCATTTTATGCGCTAAGACTTCTCAATTTTTCATATTTCTAAGGCAGCGATGCAATTCATTTTTCATATTTTGTCTGCAAGCTATAGCGCTACAGTGTGCTACCTTTTTTTCTTGAATGTGCATGAGTTGATGACTCTAGGTTTAGCACCTGTTCACATTAGGTCTATTTTTGGATGTGCCGGTCAGTTTTTTGATATGTATTCATTTACCTTCTGCCTGAGCACTCCACCTGCTAGTCACTGGCGTTTTAATTATAACAGGTCCATTACCCCTCCACAGAGATATAGATTTTAGTCTAGAGAGGATTCATATGTTCCCATACAGATAGACTTTTCTAAGCGAGGATTGGCATTAGTTAGGACCTGGAATACGAGAAGAGCCTTAACGTGGCTTCCAGATACACATTAATTGGCCATTTTATGCGCTGAGACTTCTCAATTTTTCATATTTCTAAGGCAGCGATGCAATTCATTTTTCATATTTTGTCTGCAAGCATATTTTGAATGGAGTTTTCTGAACCTGACAAAACCAAATATGTATTTTTTTATCATTATTTTCAATGAGGGGGAAAGTGGGGTGATTTGAACTTATGCTTTTTTTTTATTTAATATTTTTAAAACTTTATTTTTTATTTTTTTAAGCTACGATTGTCTGTTGGCTTATGCTATATACAGCAAGACCACAGTATTGCTGCATGTAGTAAAAATCTCGGTCTCTTTTGAAACCTGGCCACAGACTGAGTTTCAAAGTAGATTCATACTGACAAGCACGGAAGCCTTCAACAAGCTCCTTGCTGTCATAGCAACCCATTGGCGACCTGTGATGACGTCACTGGTGCGTGCCACCATGTTGGTGCATGTTAAATGTGGCTGTCAGTTTGACAGCGGCAATTAACCGGTTAACAATCATAGTCGAAGCTCCGCTCCCACCGCGAGGCAGGTCCTGACTTTAAGACACAGCCACACACATTCAGGGTATGGGGCCGGGCTCACCCATTGAGCCCGCTCCATACACCCACTCCTGACTTGCGCCATACATGCACAGCGGATGTAGTGAAGAGGTTGACATGCCAGTCAGCTCTCTCCCATCTATTGATATCTATATAACATTTATCAGGTAACCTCCCTCCTCTCATCTTCTGAAGACATGCAGTTATAACTCACCAGCCCAGCAGCTTCCAGAGCAGGTCATGGCTCCAGCTGTCAGGAGCTATGTGCTTGTTCAAATGCCTTGTTCTTGAGAATGCTTCTGGCTTTCTGAAGTCCTCTGCAGCATGGCACAATGGTGTTCCGGCTGATCATGATTCATCCCTATATTGGTATAGTTCCTGTTCTAGCGATGTCGGCCATGCTGTTCCTGGCAGCTGATAAGACATTGTCATGGTGGGTGACGAGACATTGTTCAATTTCACTCATCAAAATTCCGTCAGAGTGGACGACCGCTGTGATGAGATGAAGGCTAAAGTCGGTCAGCAGTCACTGTCACACGACCCAACAATGTCACGTTCACCACCAGAAATAGCATCGTCGACATCGTGGGAGCCATGCCCCTGTGGGGCCAAGGAAAGTAAAGAAGGGATGAAGCACTCACTGTTTTTTTTTTATTCATTCATAAATGTGTGTGTACATGCATGTAATGTACTCGCCTACAGCTGCTTTCTCTGGTGTCAAGCGCCATGCTCCTCTGGAACGTCACCGCTCTGCAGACTAGCTGAGACACTCAGAGCTTGGTATGACCCAGAAAAATATTTCCCAATGTAAGTCTATGAAGCATTAGAACGCGACCCATAGGCTTTCATTGTAAAATCGATTTCTGGCTCACATAGAGCAAAGAACAAGGCAGCTACTCGGCATTGCCATTATGGACACCGAAGAAAGCAGCGGTAGGTGCGTATACAACACACTCACACTACATTACATCTACATACACACACACTTACTGAATGAGTTGGTGCGAGTGCTTCATTAAGCGTGGAGATTGTAGTGGACAACCACTTTATGCTTGTGTATGACAAAATTTGAAATGCAACTAGCCATTGTTGTGACTTCCAAAGGGCAGTCAGCTGGCCACTAGAGTTGAGCGAATTTTTCAAAATTCTGTTCCTATTACGATCGGCGCTGAATATTGTGTTTGCCATATTCGCCGAACACAGCCGAATGTCATTGAAGTAAATGACAGAATATGTTCGGAACCGATCATCAAGCATAAATATGGCACAGATATGGCAAATTCAGATTTGGCATCTGAATATATGCACTCAGCTCCACTGGCCACCCAGTTAGATTTATATTCATTGTACTAGGTTACACGTGTTCCTATTATTTGGGAACCTTGCCCATTCTTCAAGCCTGACTGCGTTCTGTTTGTTCCTTTATATCTTGTTTTACAATGTAGCTTTCTTCTTATTTAAATATAATTTGCTTTCAAAAGAGGTTTTGTAAGAAAATCCAGTGTAAATTGATATGTGCATATTTTAATTGGAACCCATTAATATTTCATGTCTTTGTAATTCAAAGTATATTTTCATTATCATGCCACCCAGTTGTACCAGAATCAAACTTGTCTCTTTTTAGGTAATTGTCTTTCAGTCTTTTCTCATTTCACTGTAAGATTTGTTAAGCGATAGTTAATTACACAGTTATCTTTATTTTTTTTTCTTTAAAAAAAAAAAAGAATTCAGTGTCCATTTTAAGGCTATAGAAGTGCGCCAAAGCTTTGTATTGTTTAATCTTCTATAGATTTCAATTAACACTGTATGTGGATTATCCTCCTAATTTATCTTCAGTTTTAAGAAGAAAAGCTTTTGGGATTATAGTAAATTGCCAATTTTGGTTAGACGTCATAATGTAAAGATGTTTGATATACTGGCATTTTCCATTAGAAGCGAAAATGAACACTTGATGGGTCTATGCTCTAGGGGCTCATTCAGACGTCAGGTTTTCTCGTATGAGTGGTATCCTTGTTTTTCAGCTGCAGATGGAAGGAAGAGAGCCACAGTATTCATTACTGATGGGTAGGCGGAGCCCCAGATCAGGATGTCACCTCAGATCAAAAGAGTGCTGACTGGCTGGCCCCTCCAGCTCGGGCTCCTCCTACTCAGCTCCAGTCTAAGATTTGAGGTCCAGAGGATGGTCGCTGCTGGAAGCAGCTCCTCAGAAGATTTTATTATTTTTATCGGACAAGAGACTTGGACATGAGTCTGAAAGGTCTCAGGGGTCTCAGCGCTGCTGGACCCCACCTCTCCCCTGGCGGATCTGTATTTTACATAAATAGTCCCTGCAGAATCCTTGCCGGCCCTGGGGGATGAGGAGAGCTTCCCTGGCGGGACGCAAACCACACGTGCGGTCACTGCGTTCCTCGCCCTGGGGGGAAGCATGGGCATAGCGCCAGAAACCCCTGAGGGTCCCTGTGGCGCTTTGGCTGGTGAGTACTCCACACAAAATTTTATTATTAATGTGTGAGTGCTTTAGCGTCTGATGGCAGCGCTATTACATGTATATCAGTATGCTTCAGCGCTGCGGTGACAGTGCTATTACATGTTTATCAGTGTATCTCACCAGTCTCTCCCTTGGCGGATCTGTAACTACATAATCGTCCCTGCAGAATCTTGCCGGCCCTGGGGGATGAGGAGAGTTTCCCTGGCGGGGGCGCAAACCACACGCTGGGGTCACTGCGCTTCCCGCCCTGGGGGGAAGCATGGGCATAGCGCCAGAAACCCCTGGGGGTCCCTGTGGTGTTTCGGTTGGTGAGTACTCCACATTTTGGTAAAATGTGTGTGAGTGTTTTAGCGACTGCTGCGGCAGCCGCTGTACATATATATGCCGGTGACTAGTTTTTTCTATGTCCGCAGGAGGATGCCTGCAGGACGAGGGAGAGGGGAGTACGCGCTCTTTTTATTTTTTGAATTTCGCGCCGCTTCTGAGCGCGCGCTTTACTGCAGCCTCCATTTTCGGCTCCTCTACATGGAGCACATGGAGGCAGAGCGCGGCGGCCATTGCTGATAAAGCGCTGCAAGCTGAAAGCTCCCCGGATCGTTCTCCTCCCCTCCCGGCAAGAATACGTGACCAGCTTGGTGAGTCGCTTCTAGCCCGCCGGGCAGAAGCTTAACTCCTTCACCTCCACAGCGCGGGCGCCGTCTGGGGCACTACTGAGTGACAGATTGAGCTGTCCTGCGGCTGTTCTCGCATAAGGGGCTCGCACACTCTTTTAATATTAATAAAGAGGTTGTGGGGAGTCTGCGACATTAATGCTGCCACTATACGTTTCCGCTGACGATCCTGATGGCGTCGCATAATATTGCGATCGTTTGTGTGTCATTTTTAGTGTCGCTGGTGGCTGCCAATCTGGGCAATCGCATAGGCGATTAGCGATCTTGACAACTTTGGCGGTCATTGCGTTATAAAAAACAGCGCAATTTTTTTAGCGATCTTGTGGAACGTTTTTTCTGTTTAGTGTGGCATGGCTGTCCTGCAGCTGCGACCTTATAAGAGGCGCCTGAGATTCGCACACCCTTTTTTCATTATCAAGGTTGTGGAGAGTCAGCTACTTTAACCCCTTCTTAGGCGGTTAACTCTTAATGGGAGACAGCTGGGGTAGCTCTCGCTTTAGAGCTTTAACCCTTCAGCGTTTGTTTTTTATTTAAGTACTGCTCTGGTTAATGACAGGTTTATCCTGCCATATACTATGCAAGGGCATGTCAGAGACTCTCTCCCAGATCCGCTACGGATCAGCATCGCGTATCTGACACGCAGATCTCGACTCATACACGGTCAGAGGTTCCAATGGTGTCAAAATGGAGGCCTTCACTGGTTTTTATTGATGACCTTTTAGGTTATGGAGTGTCAACTAGATCCTCTCAAGGAAGCGACACAAATCGGTGCTTTCCTTCTCGCTTAGCGAAGAAGTCCGATTCGGTCAAGGAGGATCGGCAGGGACACCCTGCCTCTCTCTCAGGGGCCGTACTAAAATTTCTGTGGAAGCCATGAGGACGTTACAGTTACCAGAGGAGGTAACTAGTCGTCCTGGTAAGTCGGCCCGGATGTTGCAAGGGTCGCATGGGTCGCGACGACCTTACAAACTATCCGTTTTTCTACGGAGTTATTTGTTAATTGGACCCCTTCTCCTGAAGTGAATGTCCCTTTATTCCAGCTTAGCAAATCTTCCTGGTAAAAGGGAAGACGAATCTGCAGGACACGCTGGACAGAAGAACGGAGATGGCAACAATTTCCATCTGTGTAGCCGTGGATCATAGATTCGGTATTAAGGATCTAGGTGTACTTGTTAAGTTCCCCTGAGCCGGTTGGACCGTCTAAGGACGGCGTGGCAAGTTTCCCTCTATCAAGGTAGATGGGCTTTTCTAGTTGAAGGATAATGCGTCACTGCTATCCAGGGCGCAATCCTCGGCAGTTACAGTCAGAAGAGCACTGTGACTTGGATGGAACGCAGTTTTCCAACAGGGTTTGCTATCTTTAGCTTAGAAAGTGGTCAGCTATTTGACTGACCTCACGGAGCTGATGCCAAGGCAAAGGCAAAAGAAGCAGCTTTACCGCAGCGCAGAGCTGTGACTTCTGCGTCTGGCAGGACTTGTGCTGATAGTTATCGGCAGTCCTTTTCGGTTCAAGGGATGATCTGACCAACCCTCTGGGGTTTGTGTCGTCTCTCTCTTTTTAAAAAAAAAAAAAAAAAGGGGGAATTCTCAGAAATTCCGCATACCCTGGAAACAGAACTTCTGTTAAGGCAGAAGCTGGCAAAAAAAAAAAAAAAAAAATTCGCTAAGGCGGACTGACTTCTGACATTCCGTCAGAGCCGAGCATGAAGTCGCTTCGCTCAGTTATGGCAGCCCTGTCGCAGAACGATCAATCGACATTCGCGACGCTTTTTGGCATGTTCCCATCGGAAGACCTCACCCAGGTTGTGGCTCGACCATTCGGTTTGGCTTTAACGCCCAGAATTTTTACAACGATTCTGACGCCAGAATCTCATGGCAATCCTTCAAAGACGGGGATTTACGATTCGTCCCTATTTGGACGGCCTTTTCGGTTGTGGCTTCAAAGGAGAAGTCGTCTCTGGAATCGTCGCAGGCAATCCTGTTTTTGAGGATGCATTTCGACATGGTACGGGAGGGGTTGTCCCTACCTCCAGACAAGCAGGCATGTCTGCTCCAGCATGTACAGACTATGAAGTCTGCGACAGCAGTGTCCTTTCGGAAGGTATGCGCCTTCTGGGTCTGACGGTGGCGTCCATGAGGTTTTTTCCGTTTGTCCAATTTCATTCCAGAGCTCTCCATAGGCTCATTCTGAGTCGTTGGGATCAATCGTAAGGTTCGCTGGATTGCAGCGTCATCATCTCTCACAGGGTGCGAGAATCCCTAGGATGGTGTTTATGTCCAGGAGCGTTATCCCTGGGAAAGCTTTTCCTCCCTCCGAAGTGGTCGGTCATAACCACCGATGCCAGCCTGACGGGCTGGGGGGGTGTTTGGAACAATCTCTGGATTCAGGGAGTATGGTCATCGGAAGAGTCTGTTCTTCCGATCAACATCCTGGAATTGAGGGCGATTTTCCTTTGCCTCCAACATTGGACGGTCCCTTTGAGCGGTCTGCCAGTCCGAGTGCAGACAGACAACGCGACGGCTGTCGCGTATATCAATCACCAAGGTGGGACAAGGAGTTCCAGACTCATGGTAGAGGTGTCCCGAATTCTGATTTGGGCAGAGGCCAGTGTGCCAGCCATTTCGGCGATTCACATTCCAGGGGTTCAGAATATTACAGCGGACTTTCTCAGTCGCAGAAGGATGGATCCCGGGGAATGGAGCCTCCACCCGGAAGTTTTTGCACTACTGTGCTCTCGCTGGGGAACCCCCCAAGTGGATTTGATGGCATACAGGTCCAATGCCAAGTTACCGACGTTCATGTCCAGGTACAAGGACCCGAAGGCTGTGGCGGTGGATGCTCTAGTGGCTCAGTGGGATCAGTTCGAGCTGATCTATGTATTCCCGCCGATATCCTTACTTCCTCTAGTACTGCGTCGGATCAGACTAGAGAGAATTCCAGCTATTTTGATAGCTCCAGACTGGTCAAGAAGGGTGTGGTTCTCGACAATAATGTCGCTGTTGGCGGCACCTCCTTTTCCACTCCCTCTTCAACCGGACTTGTTGACTCAGGGGCCCGTTTGTCATCCGGACTTGATGTCCCTGCGTTTGACGGCGTGGCTCTTGAGACCGAAATCTTGACCCGTAGAGGTTTCTCAGCCGAGGTCATTGCTACCCTTCGTGCTGCAAGAAGTCCGGCTACTACTAGGATTTACCACAAAATTTGGGAAACCTTCTTTTCGTGGTGTTTGGGGTCCTCTCGGAACCGAGAAAATTTTCCATTCCCAACCTGTTGGCTTTTCTGCAGCATGGGCTAGACAAGGGTTTGGCAGTCAGCACCCTGAAAGGTCAGATTTCTGCTCTGTCCTTATTGTTCCGGAGAACCATTGCTTCAAATAGAGACGTGCTCTCCTTTTTCCGAGGTATATCTCGTAAGTTCCCGCTGCGGAAGGCACCCGTGTCTCCTTGGCGGCTCAACCTTGTTTTGGAGGCTCTTCAGCATAAACCTTTTGAGCCTATGGTTTCTGCTAGCCTTTCTTTACTTTCTTGGAAGGTGGCTTTCCTTGTTGCAGTCACTTCCTTGAGGAGAGTTTCTGAGTTGGCAGCTCTTTCTTGTTCGCCTCTTTTTCTGGAGTTTTTTCCGGATCGTGTAGTGCTTCGCACTCGGGGTGATTTTTTGCCTAAAGTGGTGTCACAATTTCATGTCAACCAGGATATTGTGTTGCCTTCATTCTGCCCGGATCCGAAGAATGTGAAAGAGCGTGCTTTACACACATTGGATTTAGTGCGGGCCTTGAAGTTTTATCTATCTATTACTCAAGGTTTTCGTAAGACGGACTCCCTATTTGTGGTTCCAGTCGGTCGTCGGCGTGGTCAACGAGCTTCCAAGGATTCTATAGCTCGTTGGATTCGGTCAGCTATATTGGAAGCTTACCGTCTTCAGGGTGAATCTTGCCCGATTAAGATTCAAGCCCATTCCACGAGGGCTGTGGCTTCATCGTGGGCTTTTCACCAAGGTGCTTCAGCAGTGCAGCTCTGCCGGGCGGCGACTTGGCGCTCTGTCCACACGTTTACGAAGTTTTATAAAGTGGACGTCAGTGCTTCCGCTGATGCAGCCCTCGGACGTAGGGTCCTGCAGGCAGCTGTAGTTTAAAGTTCTGGATGAACTTGTGTTTAGCGCTGGTTGCGCTTTGTTGTTAAGGTTGTTGGGTTTCTGCCTCTTGTTGGTTTTTTCCCACCCTTATTTTTGAACTGCTTTGGGACGTCCCATCAGTAATGAATACTGTGGCTCTCTTCCTTCCATCTGCAGCTGAAACACGGATTTTGGTAAGAACTTACCTGTAAAATCCTTTTCAGCGAAGGAAGGAAGAGAGACACAGCACCCTCCCAAGGCAGAAGTGTGTTGATGTTTTCAGATGCAGCGCGACCCTTATCTGATAGCGATTATCTGGGCTGAGGTCAGCGCGCTAAGGCTCTGTTCCAGCATCGCCAGCTCATCGCAGTAGTCAGGTTCCGTGAGTAGTACCTGGAACTCTGTGGTTTTTTGGCTTTCTTTGCATGCATAACCTGTATCCTTGTGTTTTTTCTCTGAAGTTCCTTCAGAAGGGGTTATGTTGCTCCGCTGGTGATCTTGGCTCTTTTCCTAAAAGCTTTGGTACGACTGGAGCTGAGTAGGAGGAGCCCGAGCTGGAGGGGCCAGCCAGTCAGCACTCTTTTGATCTGAGGTGACATCCTGATCTGGGGCTCCGCCTACCCATCAGTAATGAATACTGTGTCTCTCTTCCTTCCTTCGCTGAAAAGGATTTTACAGGTAAGTTCTTACCAAAATCCGTGTTTTATGGATAGCACTCGTGCCTATGATAGATTATAGAACAGTCAACATTTTGTGCAATTTTTTTTTTTTCTCCTCAGACCTAGTGTTCCTCACAAAATCATAGCGACATGTCCAATGTTAATCCGAGAATTGGATCAAACTAGCCAGAGCAAGTCTAAGGGTCCGTGAAAAATGCCACTCGGATGCCATCTGTGTGCTGTCTGTTTTTCATGGGCCATTTGATAACTTTTTTTTTTTCTTGGTCGATTTTAGTTCTCAAGTGCCTTTGAGGGGCTCATACATTAGAAGCCCCACACAAATCACCCTATTTTAAAAAGTGCACCTCTTAAAATATTCAAAATTATATTTAGGGAGCGTTGAAAGGTGAATAGGAAAAAATGAAAGATTTGATATGTTCCACTAAAATTAAGTTTTAGCCCCAAATTTCCAGTGGACATTTTTATCCCACAGGTGTTTCATAGATTTCTTTATCATTTGCTTCTGAAGAGGAAAATTGTTTATATTGACATTGTCGATTTCCCTCGTCCCACCTACTTGGCTGTGCTATACTATGAGATATATAGTTACGTCTCAAAAAATTAGAATATCAACAAAAAGATAATTTATTTGTTCTTCAATACAGAAAGTGAATCTCATACATTATATAGTTATTACAGAGTGATGATGTATTTAAAGCATTTCTTTCTGTTAATGTTGATGATTATGGCTTACAGCCAATGAAAACCCAAAAGTCATTATCTCAGTAAATTAGAATACTTTATTACACCAGCTTGAAAAATGATTTTAAAATCTGAAATGTTGGCCTACTGAAATGTATGTTCGCTAAACGCACTCAATACTTGGTCGAGGCTCCTTTGGCATCAATTACTGCATCAATGCGGTGTGGCATGGAGGCGATCAGCCTGTGTCACTGCTGAGGTGTTATGGAAGCCCAGGTTGCTTTGATAGCAGCCTTCAGCTTCTTTGCATTGTTGGGTTTGATGTCTCTCATCTTCCTCTTGACAATTCCCTATCGGGTTAAGGTCAGGCGAGGTCAATCAAGCACAGTGATACTTTTGTTTTTAACCCCTTACCGACATCGGGCGTATATTTATGCTGATGTCGGGCTCTCTCCCTTTGATGTAGGCTCCGGCAGTGAGCCCACATCTTTTCCGGGACATGTCAGCTGTTTTGAACAGCTGACATGTGCCCACAATAGCCGCTGGTGGAATCGCGATCCACCCACGGCTATTAGCTAGTTAAATGCCGCTGACAGCGGCATTTAAATGGCGCAACCGGCCATCGGGCCAGAAATACGCCCACCGGTGACCCGCGTCACGTGATCGTGGGTCAGCGGTGCGTCGGCATGACAACTTGAAGTCTCCTGGTGACCTCTGTGGTTGTCAGTGCCGGCTTTCTGTGATCGCCACCCAGTGGTCGGCGTTCATAGCACGTCAGTAATTCAGCTACATAGAGGCGAACTGATCATCGCCTCTATGTAGCAGAGCCGATCGAGTTGTGGCAGCTTCTAGTCTTCCACGGAGACTATTGAAGTATGCCAAAAGTAAAAAAAAATATATTTTTAAAAATATAAAAAATAAAAATCTAAAAGTTTAAAACGCCAAATTCGAAATAAAACAATTAAAAAAAAAAAAAAATCAAACATACACGTATTTGGTATCACTGCGTTCAGAATCGCCCGATCTATTAATTAAAAAAAGGATTAACTTGATCGCTAAACGGCGTAGCGAGAAAAAAAATCATATCACCAGAATTACGTTTTTTTGGTCGCCGCAACACTACGTTAAAATGCAGTAATGGGCGATCAAAAGATCATATCTGCACCAAAATAGTGTTGTTAAAAACGTCAGCTCGATGCGCAAAAAATAAGGCTTCACTGAACCCGAGATCACGAAAAATGGAGATGCTACGGGTATTGGAAAATTTCGCAATTTTTTTTTTTTTTTTAAAGTTTGGATTTTTTTCACCACTTAGATAAGGAAGAATCTAGACATGTTTGGTGTCTATGAACTCATAATGACCTGGAGAATCATAATGGCAGGTCAGTTTTTAGCATTTAGGGAACCTAGCAAAAAATCCAAGCAAAAAACAAGTGTGGGATTGCACTTTTTTTTGCAATTTAACCGCACTTGGAAGTTTTTCCCGTTTTCTAGTACACGAGATGGTAAAATCAATGGTGTCGTTCAAAAGTACAACTCGTCCCGCAAAAAACAAGCCCTCACATGGCCATATTGACGGAAAAGTAAAAGAGTTATGGCTCTGGGAAGAAGGGGAGCGAAAACGAAAATGCAAAACCGATAAAAGCTCCGGGGGTTAAGGGGTTAAACCAGGTATTTGGTATTTTTGGCAGTGTGGACAGGTGCCAAGTCCTGCTGGAGAATGAAATTTCCATCTCCAAAAAGCTTGTCGCAGAGGTAAGCATGGAGTGCTCTAAAATTTCCTGGTAGACAGCTGCGCTGACTTTGGTCTTGATAAAACACAGTGGACCTACACCAGCAGATGACATGGTTCCCCAAACCATCACTGATTGTGGAAACTTCACACTAGACCTCAAACAGCTTGGATTGTGTGTCTCTGCACTCTTCCTCCAGACTTTGAGACCTTGATTTCCAAATAAAAATGCAAAATTTACATTAATCTGAAAACAACTCCTTTGACCACTGAGCAACAGTCCAGATCTTTTTCTCCTTGGTCCAGGTAAGACGCTTCTGGCGTTGTCTATTGGTCATGAGTGGCTTGATACCAGGAATGCGACACTTGTAGCCCATGCCCTGGATACGTCTGTGTGTGGTTGCTCTTGAGGCAATGACTCCAGCAGCAGTCCACTCCTTGTGAATCTCCCCCAAATTTTTGAATATCTTTTTCTTAACAATCCTTTCAAGGCTGTGGTTATCCCGGTTTCTTGTACACCTTTTTCTACCATACTTTTTCCATCCACTCAACTTTCTATTAATATGCTTGGATACAACACTCTGCGAACAGCCAGCTTCTTTAGCAATGACCTTTTGTGACTTACCCTCCTTGTGGAGTGTGTCAATGACTGCCTTCTGGACATCTGTCAAGTCAGCAGTCTTCCCCATGATTGTGGAGCCTACTGAAACAGACTTAAGGGACCTTTTTAAATGCTTCGGAAGTCTTTGCAGGTGTTTTTGTTAATTCTAATTTACTGAGATAATGACTTTTGGGTTTTCATTGGTTGTAAGCCATAATCATCAATATTAACAGAAATAATCACGTGAAATGGATCACTCTATTTGTAATGACTCTATATAATGAGTTTCACTTTTTGTAGTGAAGAACTGAAATCAATTAACTTTTTGATGATATTCTAATTTTGTGAGATGCACCTGTAGATGTCGGTCATTATGGTGAAGCCCATCTGGCCATGCTCGAGGTCACGTGAGCCTTCTCTTCTTGATATAACCTTCTGCAGTGTATAAAATAGTGGTGACCATTTTAAATTTGTGTGAGGTAAATCACATATTGTTTGTATTTGCGGTGTTTACCAAATTCTCCATAATTAGAGACAAGTGATTCGATGCAGATCAAATCCATGTCTAACTGTAATCATATATGTTCTTGTAACATTCATTGTTTTCCTCTTTCCTCTAGAATGCTGAGGTGTCACTCTTTGAAGTAAACATTCGATTTGTTGGTGGCCTTTTATCCGCATATTACATTTCTGGAGAAGAGGTAAGAATTGGGTTTACTGTACTTTTACAAACAGTGAAGAGTTCCCAGGAAGAAAGTTCTTCTTTGAAGAATGCTTCCAATTTTTTGGTAATTTCAGAAAGTTACAACAATTGTAAAAGAGGTTGGCCCAAGAGCGACTTGCGTGGATAAGTGTCTAACTGCAAAGACCTTCGCCCATCAAGAGAACAGGTGTCCATAGTCCCCTGTTTGACTGTAACAATGGTCGATCTTGCACACTGTCGCGCCATTCAGACTGTAGGGACTGAGTAAAGCATAGAAGTACAGCGTCCCACGATCACGGGCAGTTCCACAGACTTTGAATGGAGAGGCGGTGAGCATGTTTGACTGCCGCTTTAGTCAAACGGGTGACTCCGGAGCTCTGTTCTTGTTAGAGTCCCAGCAGTCAGACCCCCAACAATCAGGCACTTATCTCCTACCCTGTGAATACCTGCTGACTGTTGTTCTTGGGACAACTCTTTTTAACATATAATGAATTTTCCATTTTTGATGACAATTTTTTTTTCCTATGTAAATACATGTAATTGGAGCGAAAAATCATTTTTGTAATTGGATTCCCTTAAACATTTTGCACAGTTTACCTTCTATAGTCTGTGTGGTACTGTTTAATTCTGGCTGCAGAATGAGTTAACTGAGAATCTGTCAGCTCGCTTGCTATAATGTTTTCACAGGGAATTTAACGTTTTTATCTGTCTTCATTAGAATTAAATGTTCAGGGACAAAGAGGCTGTAAAAGCCAAATTGTGCAACATCTTTAATTTTTAGTAAATCGCAAAATACATGCATTTAATAAGTGAATAAATATATCTCCCCTTTTTTAAAGAAGAAAAAATAGAAAAGTAAAGTACTTGGTCAATATGCCACCACAAAGAAACACAGTAAATTCTGATTAAAAGCTTTCTATTTTATCAGAATTTACCATTATTACAATTTCATTCAGGCCGTCCACCCACAAGAGGATATAATTGTTTGACAGTGTAATAATCTTTCAGAATGATGCCGTTCACCTTTGACAATGGTCTTTTGTCTGCTCCATAATATATAATGCTGCTTAAATTTTACCTTTGAAAAGCATTGCAGGAATGCTCAGCCACGAGTTGTCGTTCATGTGGATTCTGTTGTTAACTCCTTAACCACCCCCAAGGTGGTTTTACACGTTAATGACCGGGCCAATTTTTACAATTCTGACCAGTGTCGCTTTGAGGCAGTAACTCTTGAAGGCTTCAACGGATCCCACTGATTGAGGTTTGTTTTTTTTTCGTGACATATTGTACTTCATGATAATGATAAAATTTATTTGATATGACTTGCGTTTATTTGTGAAGAAATGGAAATTTGGCAAAAATTTTGCAATCTTCAAACTTTGAATTCTTCTTCCCTTATATCAGACAGATATGTCACACAAAATAGTGAACCAATAACATTTTCCACATGTCAACTTTACATCAGCACAATTCTTGAAACATTTTTTTTTTGGTTAGGAAGTTATAAGGGTTAAAATTTGACCAACAATTTCTCATTTTTCCAACAAAATATACAAATCCATTTTTTTAGGGACCACCTCATATTTGAATTGACTTTGATGGGTCTATATGATAGAAAATAACCAAAAGTGACACCCTTCTAAAAACTGCACCCCTCAAAGTGCTCAAAACCACATTCAAGAAGTTTATTAACCCTTCAGGTGGTTCACAGGAATTTTTGGATTGTGGGAAAAAAATGAATATTTAACTTTTTTTCACCAAAAATTTACTTTAGATCCAATTATTTTTTTCTCAAGAGAAACTGGAACAATTGACCCAAAATTTGTTGTGCAATTTCTCCTGAGCATGCCAATAACCCATATATGGGTAAAACCACTATTTGGGCACATGTCACAGCTCGGAAGGGAAGGAGTGCCATTTGACTTTTTGAACGCAAAATTTCCTGGAACTATTAGCTGATGCCATGTCACGTATAGAGCACCTATGATGTGCCTAAACAGTAAAAATCTTCCACAAGTGACACCATATTGGAAACTAGACCTCTCAGGGCACTTATCAAGCACGTTGAATGAACCCCCAGGTGCTTCACAGAAGTTTACAACGTTGAGCTTTGAAAATATTACTATCACATTTTCCCCCCCCCCCAAAAAAAAAAATATTTTTGCCCCATTTTTTTTTTTTTTAATTTTCACAAGGGTAACAGGAGAAATTGCACCATACAGTTTGTTGTGCAATTTCTCCTGAGTACGCCGATACCTCATATGTGGGGAATACTACTTTTGAGGCACTGTGCAAAGCTCAGAAGGTAAGAGGCGCTATATTGTAGTTCAGATTTTGCTGGAATGGTTTGAGGGTGCCATGTCACATTGGCAGGGCCCCTGAGGTGCCATCACAACAAAAAAAAAACATATGTGAACTCATTTTACAAACTACACTCCCCAATGAGTACATCTAGTGGTCCAGTGATCATATATTAACACCACATGTGCCTCACAGAATTTTGAAGAAAAAATAAATTTACATTTTTAACCACTAAAGTTGATAGCGCCGAGTTCTTAATCTTTGTAAGGGCTAATAGGATTTTTTTTTTTTTACAACCATGTGTCCTTTTTTTCCTGAGTGCGCCAATACCCTACATGTAATCGGAAAATATTTTTCAGGCACCGTGCAAAGCTCAGAAGGCAAGAAGCGCACCATACTATAGTGCAGATTTTACTGCTATGGTTTGCAGTTGCCATGACCCACTGGGAGAGCCCTGAGTTGCCAGAACAGCAGAAACCCCCATAAGTGACTCCATTTTACAAACTACACATTCTCAATTTATTCATCTAGGGGTGTAGTGATCATATTGACACCCCGAGTGTGTCACAGATTTTTATAACATTGGGCATTGAAGAAAAAAATTACATTTTTACCGCCAATTTTTTTTTAGCCCCAGATTTTAAATTTTCACTCAAGCAGGTAACAAGTGGCACCAAAATGTGACCCACAATTTCTACTGAACTTGGAAATACCCCATATGAGGCTGTACAGTACTCCTTAGCCACACAGATGCTCGGGAGAGACGGAGCGCTGTTTGGCTCTTAGGGAGTACAGATTTTCCTAAAATAATTTGAGGACTCCATATACAAAGCTTCTAAGTGCTAGAAGAGCAGATCCTTCCCTCAAGTAACCCCATTTTGGAAATTATCCCCCTTTGGGAATTTATCTTCATATGTAGTGATGGTTTTGACTCCATGTGTGTTGTCCATAAACAAGCAGCAATGAATGTTGCCAAGTGAAAATTGCAAACTGCTTTTGTAGGGACCAGCTCATGCTTCTGGAGACATGCACCTGTAAGTTAGGCGGGCTGTCATCGCTTCAGAAATGCCAAACGTGTGGACGCTATATGTGGGGCTCAAAAGGGAGGATGGCATTTGGGTTTGGGAAAGCAGAATTCCCCCGACGGGGGTTCCATCTGAATCACGTGTTTCAGAGATTTACACGGACACCCCTAGGTAAGTGCTCAGTGCAAAGTATAGGATACATGTGCGCCAAGCCTTACTGCTATCTTTGGGAGGCAGAATGAACAAATCAACAGCAAGTGAAGAATTGTTTATATTTTTTTTATGCCATTCCTCATGCGGTATAGGTGATTAGGTGACTTTATTTTTCGAGTCTGCGATTACAGCGATGCCAGATTTATATCAGGTTTTTTTGTTTGCCTGCTGTCACAAACTGAAAGACTCATTTTGTGAAAACTAGTTTTTGCATCACTTTATTTTGAGAGCTATAATTTTTTCATATTTCGGCTCACATTCATGTGAGGGCTTGTTTTTTGCGGAACAAGTTGACGTTTTATTGGTACCATTTTCAGACTTATGACATTTTTTAATTGCTTTCTATTCCGATTATTGGGAGGCAGAATGAACAACCAGCAATTCAGATTTTATTTTTTTTTTGTCGTTCCACTCGTGTTAAAATTGATAAGGCAGTTTTATTCTTCGGTCAGTACGATTACAGCGATACCACATGTATATTTTTTTATGTTTTGGCGCTTTTACACAATAAAATCTTTTATAAAAAAATAATTCTTTTTGAATCACTTTATTTTGAAAGTGATAACTTTTTTATTTTTCTGCTGATGGACCTGTATGATGACTTGATTTTTTGAGGGACAAGGTGACGTTTTCAGCGGTACCATGTTTATTTATATTCATCTTTTCTTTCACATTTAATTCCACTTTTTGTTTGGCGGTATGATTTATAAAGCATTGTTTTTTTGCCTTGTTTTTTAGTTTTTTTTTTTTTTTATGGAGATCACAAAAGGGGTTCACTAGTGGAACAGTTTTATAGGTCGGGTCGTTCCGGATGCGGTGATGCCAAATATATGTACTTTTTTATTGTTTTTTTGTTTTTTTTCATAAAAATTTTTATTCATGGGTACAATGTATTTTGACTTTATTTTAAACATTTTTAACTTTTTTTTACTTTGCGCACTATGGGACTTTCATTTTTTGCAGGGTGATTGCTTGTACAGGTCCTTCTCAAAAAATTAGCATATAGTGCTAAATTTCATTATTTTCCATAATGTAATGATTAAAATTAAACTTTCATATATTTTAGATTCATTACACACCAACTGAAATTTTTCAGGTCTTTTATTGTTTTAATACTGATGATTTTGGCATACAGCTCATGAAAACTCAAAAATCCTGTCTCAAAAAATTAGCATATCAAGAAAAGGTTCTCTAAACGAGGTATTACCCTAATCTTCTGAATCAACTAATTAACTCTAAACACATGCAAAAGATTCCTGAGGCTTTTAAAAACTCCCTGCCTGGTTCATTACTCAAAACCGCCATCATGGGTAAGACTGCCGACCTGACTGATGTCCAGAAGGCCATCATTGACACCCTCAAGCAAGAGGGTAAGACCCAGAAAGAAATTTCTGAACAATTAGGCTGTTCCCAGAGTGCTGTATCAAGGCACCTCAATGGGAAGTCTGTTGGAAGGAAACAATGTGGCAGAAAACGCTGTACAACGAGAAGAGGTGACCGGACCCTGAGGAAGATTGTGGAGAAGGACCGATTCCAGACCTTGGGGGACCTGCGGAAGCAGTGGACTGAGTCTGGAGTAGAAACATCCAGAGCCACCGTGCACAGGCGTGTGCAGGAAATGGGCTACAGGTGCCGCATTCCCCAGGTAAAGCCACTTTTGAACCAGAAACAGAGAAGCAGCACTGGGCTACAGAGAAGCAGCACTGGACTGTTGCTAAGTGGTCCCAAGTACTTTTTTCTGATGAAAGCAAATTGTGCATGTCATTCGGAAATCAAGGTGCCAGAGTCTGGAGGAAGACTGGGGAGAAGGAAATGCCAAAATGCCTGAAGTCCAGTGTCAAGTACCCACAGTCAGTGATGGTGTGGGGTGCCATGTCAGTTGCTGGTGTTGGTCCACTGTGTTTCATCAAGGGCAGGGTCAATGCAGCTAGCTATCAGGAGATTTTGGAGCACTTCATGCTTCCATCGGCTGAAATGCTTTATGGAGATGAAGATTTCATTTTTCAGCACGACCTGGCACCTGCTCACAGTGCCAAAACCACTGGTAAATGGTTTACTGACCATGGTATTACTGTGCTCAATTGGCCTGCCAACTCTCCTGACCTGAACCCCATAGAGAATCTGTGGGATATTGTGAAGAGAAAGTTGAGAGACGCAAGACCCAACACTCTGGATGAGCTTAAGGCCGCTATCGAAGCATCCTGGGACTCCATAACACCTCAGCAGTGCCACAGGCTGATTGCCTCCATGCCACGCCGCATTGAAGCAGTCATTTCTGCAAAAGGATTCCCGACCAAGTATTGAGTGCATAACTGAACTTTATTATTTGATGTTTTTTTTTAATTTTGTTTTAAACACTTTTATTTTATTGGACGGATGAAATATGCTAATTTTTTGAGACAGGATTTTTGGGTTTTCATGAGCTGTATGCCAAAATCATCAGTATTAAAACAATAAAAGACCTGAAAAATTTCAGTTGGTGTGTAATGAATCTAAAATATATGAAAGTTTAATTTTAATCATTACATTATGGAAAATAATGAAATTTAGCACTATATGCTAATTTTTTGAGAAGGACCTGTATAGCATGGAGATGCAGGTGCATCCCTATGCTATGCAAACTACCAGCGCTGCACTGACAGGCAAACTTGCTGATCATGATCAAGCAACTTTGCTAGCTCTGGTGACCCGGATGTCATGTTGTGGGCACAAAAACGCCAGGACGTATCCATATGTCCTAGGTCAATAAATACCAAGTCACAGGGACTTATGGATATGTCTCGGCTGGGAAAAGTTAAAGTTGCAAACCTTTGTGTATGACACTCGCTGAGAAAGCAAAGTCAAATCTTATGAGCAATTCCGGATTGTGCCTCTCATTAGCCTGCATGTGATGGCTTTGAGGAGGACATTGAATTAGGTTCACCTCCCATTATCTTCATCCTCTACATATTTCTGTGCTCTATAATAGGGTAATTGTCAAAATACAATGATGCTAAAAATAGTCCTCACTTCCCAGTGTAGCACAGTACAATTCCTTAACCCCTTAATGTCCATGGACGTGCACAGTCCATCATGGCAAGGTGTCAGTTTTGGCACCTTGAGGGACTGTGCATGTCCAGCCTTTGAACTACCACTGCGTGTAAACAAGCAGTGGTAGTTCAGTGCGGACAGCTGTCACAGACAGCTGACAGGCACAGCAAGCGGTGCGGGGACCTTTGCCGTCGGTCCCCGCACCCACAGCGCTGTGATTGGTCAGTCAATGTGACTGACAAAACACAGCAGCGATCAGGCAGAAGAGGCTGAAATTTCAGCCTCCTCTGCCCGATCAGTGCAGGAGCCAAGCTTCCTGCACTGACAGCCAGGAGCGGCGCCCCCGCCGCCCTCGCCGCCCTTGGCTGTTAACCCCCTGACTGCAGCGCTCAGGGGGAGAGGTAGAGGGTCGGGAGCTCCCTCTGCCTCAGATCGGCGCCCTGCAATGTATTTGCAGGGCCCGATCTCTGCCTTGATGACCTGGGGGTTGTCGACAACCTCCGGGTCATCTAGCTACGGAAAGCCGCTGTGACCATGGTCACAGCAGCTTTCACCATAGGTACACTGCATTGCAATGCTGAAGCATTGCAATGCATTGTACCTGCAATCAAAAGTAAAAAAGTGAAAGTCCCATAAAGGGACAAGGTAAAAAAGCATTTTTTTAAAAAAATTTGTTAAAAAAAATATTAAAAAATAATAAAAAAAAAAATTCCCCTAAAAAATACACATTTTTATGTAATAAAAAAAACAAAAAAATGCACATGTTTGGTATCGCCGCGTCCATAAAAATTCCATCTATAAAAGCATAACCATAGTTAACCCCTTCAGTGAAAGCCGTAAAAAAAAAACAAAAAAGTAGTAAATTATACTTTTTCCAAGCGGTATCATCATACCGCTTGGAAAAAGTGCAATAACGCGCGATCAAAAAGACGGATATAAATAAACATGGTACCGCTGAAAACGTCATCTTGTACCGCAAAAAACAAGCCGCTATACAGCATCATCAGCGAAAAAATAAAAAAGTTATAGCTCGCGGAATAAACTGATGCAAAAATAATTTTTTTCTATAAAAATTTTTGTGTAAAAAAACGCCAGAACATAAAAAAAATATATAAATGAGGTAGCGCTATAATCGTAGTGACCCAAAGAATAAAGCTGCTTTATCAATTTTACCACACACGGAACGGAAAAAAAAAACAACAATTCCTGAATTGCTGTTTTTTGTTCATTCTGCTTCCACAAAAATCGGAATAGGAAGCGATCAAAAAACGTTATGTGCCCGAATATGGTACCAATAAAAACGTCAGTCGTCCCACAAAAAATAAGCCCGCAGATAACTGTCGGCCGAAATATGGAAAAATTATAGATCTCAAAATACGGCGATGCAAAAATTTCTTACAAAAAATTCTTCCAAAAAAAAGCGTCTTTTAGTGTGTGACAGAAGCTAAACATGAAAAAAGGATGTAAATCTGGTATCGCTGTAATCGCACCGACCCGAAAAATAGTCGCCTAATCACTAATACCGCACGAGGAACGGCGTAAAAAAGAAAACAAATTCTTCACCTTTTGTGGATTTGTTCATTCTGCCTCCCAAAGATCGCATTAAGGCAATCACAGTGGTCCCCCCTACATATGGGGTATCAGCGTACTCAGCACAAATTGCACGTCAACTTTTGGGGTCCTATTTCTCCTGTTACCCTTATAAAAAATAAAAATTTGGGGGCAAAAAGATCATTTTTGTGGAAAAAAATATGATTTTTTTATTTTCACGGCTCTACTTTATAAACTTCTGTGACGCCCTTGGGGGTTCAAAGTGCTCACCACACCTCTAGATAAGTTCCTTGGGGGGTCCAGTTTGCAAAATGGGGTCACTTGTTGGGGGTTTCTACTGTTTAGGCACATCAGGGGCTCTCCAAGCACGACATGACACCCGCAGACCATTCCATCAAAGTCTGCATTTAAAAACGGTGCTCCTTCCCTTCCGATCTCTGCCATGCGTCAAAATAGTGGTTCCCCCCCACATATGGGGTATCAGCGTACTCAGGACAAATTGCACAATAACTTTTGGGATCCTTTTATCCTTTGAAAAATAAAAATTGGGGGTGAAAAAGATCATTTTTGTGGAAAAAATATGATTTTTTTAATTTTACGGCTCTACGTTATAACCTTCTGTGACGCCCTTGAGGGTTCAAAGTGCTCACCACACATTTAGATAAGTTCCTTGGGGGGTCTAGTTTCCAAAATGGGGTTTTTCCACTGTTTAGGTACATCAAGGGCTCGCCAAACGCGACATGGTGTCAGCTCTCGATTCCAGCCAATTTGACATTCAAAATCTCAAATGATGCTCCTTCCCTTCCGAGCTCTGCCGTGCGCCTAAAGATTGGTTTTCCCCCACACATGGGGTATCTGTGTACTCAGGAGAAATTGTACAACAAATATTGTGGTTCATTTTCTCCTGATACCCTTGACAAAATTTAAAAAATTGTGTTGAAAGAAAAATTTTGGGGAAAAAAAGTTAAATGTTCATTTTTTCCTTCCACCTTACTTCAATTCTTGTGAAGTACCTAAAGGGTTAATAAACTTCTTGAATGTGGCTTTTAACACCTTGAGGGGTGCAGTTTTTAGAATGGTGTCACTTTTGGGTATTTTTTGTCATATTGACCCTCAAATTCACTTCAAATGTGAGGTGGTCCCTAAAAAAAATGGTTTTGTAAATTTTGTTGGAAAAATGAGAAATCACTGGTCAACTTTTAACCCTTATAACTTCCTAACAAAAAAAATGTTGGTTCCAAAATTGTGCTGATGTAAAGTAGACATGTAGGAAATGTTATTTATTAACTATTTTTGTGACATATCTCTCTGATTTAAGGGCATAAAAATTAAAAGTTTGAAAATTGCAAAATTTTCACAATTTTCACCATATTTCCTTTTTTTTTCATAAATAAACGCAAGTTATATCGAAGAAATTTTACCACTTTCATGAAGTACAATATGTCACAAGAAAACAGTCTCAGAATCGCTAAGATCCGTTGAAGCGTTCCAGAGTTATAAGCACATAAACTGACAGTGGTCAGAAATGTAAAAATTGGCCTGGTCATTAACCTACAAAATGGCTTGGTCGTTAAGGGGTTAAAGGGGTTGTTCACGTTTTGTAGACATGTTTGTTAAATGCATGCAGTTAGGCCTTAAAATAATTTTTGCTATTAGGTTTAATTAAAAATGTTGCACTGTTTACCACCTTCTTGACCACTGTATTACACTGTCCATTGCTGGCTAACGGGGTCGGCCTCCTTATTTTCACAGATGTGTTGGGTACATGATTTTGTGGCACTTACTATTATATAGATAAGACAAGTCCTCCTCCTGCTCTTGTTAGTGCAGCTTTCCTTACAGACCGCACAGCTCTCCAGTCCATAAAATTGCTGCTGACGGAGGAGCATGTGACGAAACCTGTCCATCAGTCTCGTCCAATTGAAAAACTGCTTTTCTAATGGAGGAGACTGATGGACAGGTTTCGGCACATGCTCCTCCGTCAGCAGCCATTTTGAAAAAAGTTTTCTTGTGTAAGGTTTTCAATTTTTTTTGTGTTAAGGAAAAACTGACCAAACTCTGACCAAAACGCTAATAAAACTCTAGTTAGCTAAGAGAGCGATTTTGTTAAATCTAATAAACAGTATAGGACCAAAGGTCATGCACAAAAATGTGATTTAGTCATATAGAGAATATTGGGCAAATATAGACCATAACAAAAAAGTATAATAAAAGTACTACATTTTATTGAAGAAATAAAGAAAATAAGATACATAAAAATCATATGAACCAAACAACAGGACTTGTCACAAAAAGGGTTAATCAAATTAAATAATCAGTTTTAAAGTGCTAATAAAATCTCCAAATAGATATAGTCACAAATAATCAGAGCCAGCTTGCATTATTATACAAAGATTAAATTAGTTAGCACCTTTGCAGCATTAGGCTAATATAACACAAGTGCCATATGTCAAATATATGCAAAAACGCCAATGGTAATCATATACAATAACTGTGCGAACACAAAATTTATAGATGAATGGTGTTAGACAGATATAAGGGGTAAATTGCAAATGCAATAAAGTCACTGGATGGAATTAGCCTGCTGAATGGATGCTGTTTGATACACAGTTATGCTAAGTAAAGTGCTCGTGCAGTAAGAGTAGATGGAGATAAAAATTCTGTTTATCTAAAGTGTGAGCGTGCAGCCGGGTCCACTATGCGCGTTTCAACGCTTGCCTTCTTCTGCCGGGCTAATGAAACTCTACGCTTTCTTAGACTTAAGGCCACGTTCACACTATCAGTATTTGGTCAGTTTTTTACCTCAGTATCTGTAAGCCAAAAGCAGGAGTGGCTGATAAATCCAGAAGTGGTGACCTGTTTCTATTATACTTTTCCTCTGATTGTTCCTCTCCTGGTTTTGGCTTACAAATACTGAGGTGAAAAACTCGCATACTCAACATGTGAACGTGGCCTAATGGTTCACGAGCAGATAATTGTTGAAACGAACGACAAGTAACGATGTCAGGCCGTTGTTTATATAGGGCAAGGATCGTGAATGAAATGGTTGCATGGCAATCGTTATGGCGTAACATTGAACATTGTGCACCATGTTCACACACAAACGCCACACCTATTTAGGACTTGAATTTTCACTGTTCCTTTTTGTCAGTCGAATTGTTAAACACGTGTAACAAACGGAAATTGTTTTGCGATTTTCATAGGTTGAAAGACTATTCTTTTGCTCGCATGAACTATTCCGTGTAAAATGAACTTGCGTTTTTGGACACATTCACATTACACAGCTATCATGAAAGATGGGTGTATAGCATTACTGTCGGATTCGGAATAACCACCAGCGTAGATGGACTGTAACTTACATTTGATAAGTCATTGTCATTCTGTCGCCAAGTAAAACT
>JARQOD010000005.1:327279764-327417446 GCA_033576555.1 Oophaga sylvatica | reverse complement strand
CTCCGTTTTGGCCAAAGAGGCCTTGGTTCTACTGGCTGAAGGCAATGTCGGTAACGGATGCATGGGTCCTTCAGGAAGATCAAGATCTCCTGTCCCAAGGACCCTTCCCCCATTCTCAGAGGTCCGGCTGCATTTAACAGCCTGGAATTTGAGAGGTAATTTTTAGAGGAGAAAGGTTCTCGGCAAGATTAGTCTCCACCCTGCTTAGTAGCAGAAAGCCAGTAGCTACTTAAATTTATGGGAGGATCTGGAGGAAATTCTTATCCTTTTCAGGACCGTACAGGAGGGAGAGGTCCTGTTAGTATCCATACTGGAGTTCCTTCAAAAAGAACTAGAGCTTGGCCTAGCAGTTAGTACCTGGCAAATAGGTGGGTGGCCAGGTTCATTAGAACCTGTACTAGATCCAGCTCAGTTCCATCTCTTAGGCCTCCTCCATGGGATCTGAATTTGGTTTTGTCACAATTGGCAGAGAAGTCCCTTTTGAGCCGCTAGACTCAGTCTCGGAGAAAGTGATTTCACTGAAAACAGCCTTATCAGTAGCAATTACTTTGGCCCGAAGGATAAGTGATTTGCATGCTTTGTAAGCAGACCCTCCCTACACACAGGTCTTGGAGGATAGGGTAGTGTGGAAGTTAGACCCGGCTTACCTCTCCAAGGTGGTGACTGTGGTGACAAAGTTCCAGAGGTCAGGAAATAGTCCTACCTTCCTTCTACCCTTACCCTATCAAACAGAAAGAGGAAAAACTGCATTCCCTAGATGTTAGGAGGCATCTTCTATGTTATTTAGAGGTGACTTAGCCCTGGAGAAAGCAGTGAGCCCTGTTTGTGTCCTTTCAGGGGTCGAGGAAAGGCCTTAAGGTGTCCAAGCAGACTATAGCCAGGTGGGTGAGAGACGCCATAAAACTAGCTTATGTCTGTTTAGGCAGGGCTATTCCTGAAGGTCTGAAGGCCCATTCCACGAAAGCCATGGCGACATCCTGAGAGAGCAGATGCCTCCATCGACCAGATTTGTAAGGCGGCCACATGGTCCTCTCCTTCTACTTTCTTCAAGCACTATAGTTAGACCTGCCTGCCTCCTCTGACCTCACATTCAGGAGAAGAGTTCTGCAAGTGGTGTTCCCTCCCTAAGAATATAAATCTCTGAAATTCTCTCGTGGTGCTGTCATGGGTGACTGAAAAACACGGGTATTACTTACCTGTAATGTGTTTTTTTTCATAACCCATGACTGCTCCCTTTTTTTTTCACTTCCTTTTGTTCGGTGAATCCTCATAGTTAGACACTCCTTTTCGTGATCTCTGGTTGGGTAAGGGCTTATTAATTAATTTTTGTATGTGTATGTTTGATTTTTTTTTTTTTTATTTTGAATGGGGCGAGGGGGGTGATTATATTTTTTGAATATTTTTAAAAAAAATTTTTTTTTTTTTTACTTTTCACATGCGTCATTAGTCTCCATGGAAGACTAGAAGCTGCCATAACCCGATCGGCTCTGCTACCTACAGGCGATAATCAGATCGCCTGCATGTAGCAGAATTACTCACTTGCTATGAGCGCCAACCACCGGGCGGCACTCACAGCAAGCCGGCAGTGACAACCATAAAGTTCTGCAGGACGCCTCTGGTTGTCTTGCCTACCCACCGGTGACCCTCGATCACGTGACGGTAAATGCTGCTGTCAGCGGCATTTAACGGGTTAATAGCCACGGGTGGATCGCGATTCCACACGTGACTGTTCCAGCATATGCCAACTGTTCAAAACAGCTGAAGTACCGGGAAAGATGTGGCTCACCGCCGGAGCCCACATCAAAGGGGGAAACGCGACATTCGCCGTACATGTATGGCACATGTCGTAAGGAGTTAAAGAGCAGGTTAAATACTTCCACTAGGTCCACATTGAAGGTTTGATATTACTGTTAACAGGTACATGGATGCAACAGCGCAGACATGAGTAGACTGGTAATTAAACTAATAACTATTCGATTAACCCTATCACAGGGGTGCCTTCGGCATAATATCGGGATAGTGCAAACTAAAAATAAAACAAACGACATTGACACAGTGCTTTTTACACTCTATCTTTATATTACTATTGAATAACTGTTATTGTCAGTGATGTCTTAGTCCTAATTCCTCAACCTATAGGGCGGTACTATCACTACTGAGCCTATCATCGTCGTCACACTCTAGGCGACACAAAACGTCACACAGGCCCTAATTGGGGTCAAGAATGCTACCAGCTAGTCCGCAAGTCCCAGGTTGCTGAGTTACTCGGTACACTCATCACACTAGCTGCCTTCGTTCCCTGAAGCACAGCCCTGGTCCCCACTTTGTATCGTATGTCTGTACTGGAAGCGATAGCTGACACGAACGTCCCTACACTGGGGCTTAGTCGTCTCTCTCTCTGCCCTGACAGTCTCTCTCTGCTCTCACAGATGAACTTTCTCCGGCTCTGGTTTCTCTCGGGTCTTTACCCAAATCTGGTCGCTCTGTTCTTGTATGTGGGTCTGGTCTCACGGATGTCTTTCGTAATGGCAGCTACAGTGGAAAGTATTCAGACCCCTTTAAATTTTTCACTCATTGCAACAATTTGGTAAATTCAAAAAAAGTTATTTTTTTTTCTCATTAACTTGATTTGTAAAGGCACACACCTGTCTATATAAGACCTCACAGCTCACAGTGCATGTCGGACCAAATGAGAATCATGAGGTCAAAGGAACTGGCCAAGGAGCTGAGAGACAGAATTGTGGCAAGGCACAGATCTGCCAAAGTTACAAAAGAATTTCTGCAGTACTCCAGGTTCCTAAGAGCACAGTGACCTCCATAATCCTTAAATGGAAAAAGTTTGGGACCACCAGAAGTCTTCCTAAACCTGGCCGTCCAGCCAAACTGAGCAATCGTGAGAGAAGAGCCTTGGTGAAAGAGGTAAAGAAGAACCCAAGATCACTGTGGCTAAGCTCCACAGATGCAGTAGGGACACGAGAGAAAGTTCCACAAAGTCAACTATCACTGCAGCCCTCCACCAGTCAGGCCTTTATGGCAAAGTGACCCGACAGAAGCCTCTCCTCAGTGCAAGATATATGAAAGCCTTCATAGTTTGCTAAAAAAAAAAAAAACACATCATGAACTCCCAGTCTATGAGAAATAAGATACTCTGGTATGATGAGACGAAGATAGAATGTGAACTTTTTGGTGATAATTCTAAGTGGTATGTGTGGAGAAAACCAGGCACTGCTCATCACCTGCCCAATACAATCCCAACAGTGAAAAATGGTGGTGGCAGCATCATGATATGGGGGTGTTTTTCAGCTGCTGAGACTGGATGACTGGTTGCAATTGAAGTAAACATGAATGCGATCAAGTACAGAGATATCTTGGATGAAAACCTCTTCCAGAGTGCTCTGGACCTCAGACTTGGCTGAAGGTTAACCTTCCAACAAGACAATGACCCTAAGCACACAACTAAAATAACAAAGGAGTGGCTTCAGAACAACTCTGCGACCATTCTTGACTGGCCCAGCCAGAGTCCTGACCTAAACCCAATTGAGCATCTCTGGAGAGACCTAAAAAAAATGGCTGTCCAACGTTCACCAACCAAACTGACGGAACTGGAGAGGATTTGCAAGGAAGAATGGCAGAGGATCCCCAAATCCAGGTGTGAAAAACTTGTTGCATCATTCCCAAGATTTATGGTTGTACTAGCTCAAAAGGGTGCTTCTATTCAATACTGAGCAAAGGGTCTGAATACTTCTGACCATGTGATATGACCTTTTTTCTTTTGTAATAAATTTGTAAAAATTTCTACATTTGTTTTTTTTTTTTTTTCAGTCAAGATTGGGTGCAGAGCGTACATTACTGAGAAAAAAATGAACTTTTTTGAATTTACCAAATGGCTGCAATAAAGCAGTGAAAAATTTAAAGGGGTCTGAATGCTTTCCGTACCCACTGTATGAGCTAGCTCACAGTACCGCACGTCCCTCCTTGTACAGGTTTGGGTGCCAACTTCACCCCTTCACTGCCCTCCTGGGCTTTTTATAATTACGTACTTTGCCACAACTATTACCTGATCTGGTGTCTTTATCAAACTCATCCCCAAGGGAACATGTACTTCATTCTTCAGTTCCTACTAATGCAATTCTTTCTGCTTTCATTTCTCTATCGTCTTTGACCAGCAGATGAGTGTGTTCACATGTAACCACTGTGTGGGGCATTAACTGTGTGAATTCTCACTTGTCTATCTCCTTAAATTACTGTATAAAATATTTTGGGGTAGGCCTCTCTGTATCCGTGTGGGAAGGCTTCTAAACATTCAGAATATGAAGTGTTTGGTGTTTATTCTGGTTGCGCAAGACACATCCATGAACATGTACAGTACAGACCAAAAGTTTGGACACACCTTCTCATTCAAAGATTTTTCTGTATTTTCATGACTATGAAAATTGTAGAATTACACTGAAGGCATCAAAACTATGAATTAACACATGTGGAATTATACATTACACTTTACAAAAAAGTGTGAAACAACTGAAAATATGTCTTATGTTCTAGGTTCTTCAAAGTAGCCACCTTTTGCTTTGATTACTGCTTTGCACGCAGAAAAGGTGACCGGATGGACTCTACATGCCTGGTTCCCACAGTGAAGCATGGAGGAGATGGTGTGGTGATTTATTCAAAATTGAAGGCATACTGAACCAGCATGGCTACCACAGCATCTTGCAGCAGCATGCTATTCTATCCGGTTTTCGTTTAGTTGGACCATCATTTATTTTTCAACAGGACAATGACCCCAAACACACCTCCAGACTGTGTAAGGGCTATTTGACCAAGAAGGAGAGTGTTGGGGTGCCACGCCAGATGACCTGGCCTCCTCAGTCACCAGACCTGAACCCAATCGAGATGGTTTGGGGTGAGCTGGACCGCTCACCGCTTCAATTTTGAATAAATCCCCAACAGTGTCACCAGCAAAGCACCCCCACACCATCACACCATCTCCTCCATGCTTCACGGTGGGAACTAGGCATGTAGAGTCCATCCATTCACCTTTTCTGTGTGCAAAGCAGTAATCAAAGCAAAAGGTGGCTACTTCGAAGAACCTAGAATATAAGACATATTTTCAGTTGTTTCACACTTTTTTGTAAAGTGTAATGTATAATTCCACATGTGTTAATTCATAGTTTTGATGCATTCAGTGTGATTCTACAATTTTCATAGTCATGAAAATACAGAAAAATCTTTGAATGAGAAGGTGTGTCCAAACTTTTGGTCTGTACTGTATGTATCTACCAAAATGTATCTGCACTTTTTTTTTCCTATACATTACAAGAGAGAATTGTGCTTGTCTAAATACTTGTGTTCATGGATGGAAACTGGAATGAAAACACCTATTGTTTCTTTATATTGCTGGTAAGTGATAAAGAAAACAAACCTTTTTAAGAAAACAAAAGATCAGATCCCATAGTAAAGGGTTTTTTCCCACTAGATATGTTTTGCGTATCTACACAATAGGTGATGGAGAGAATGGGATTGTCATGTTCATCACATTATATGAACTTTCTATATGAGTCTGACCATATTACGGTAAGGCCTCCTTCACACACGGCCAGGTTTCCACTGGTATCTGTATTTTTTTTTTTTTTCATGGATATCACATGTACCCATTATAACCTATGCTGCTGTTCACAGGTCTGTGTTTTTACAAGGACCGTGTGTATGTGCAAAACAGAGATGTCTGTTTTTTCCAGCAGAATGGATGACAAGGGCTAATGTAAGTCTATGGGTACATGAAAAAACATGGTACATGGATGGCATGTGTGTACCACCGTGTTTAACAGTAAAAAGTATAGGAGAAGCTTTGTAATTTATTTATCCATCCATGAAAAACACTGATGGTAAAAATATAAACACGGATGATACATGTTTGGGTTTTATATGGACGTGTGAAGGAGGCCTAATGCAGTGATTTTTATCTTGACTTACATGCCCGCCATCCTTTCCCAACCTTAAGACCGCACCCAGGGAGTGTTGAATGCATTGCCTAGTCACGTATGTACACTGCTCTTTAATTCAAGGTCTGTGGTGTTGAATAAAATAGCCGAATACTGCATGGTCGCTCCCATAGGTAATAAATGAAGATGCAGGGCACGTTCTCAACATTCAGCTCTCCCTGTCCACGGTCTAGCTAGGAAAGAGCATAGCCTCCGTTCTGGTGAGACCCACAACAATCTAACAAGGATTACCTGCCCGGTGGGCACTAGAATGCCCTTGTAATAAATTGCATACATTGCTATACATCCAGTGCAGCAGGCTGTTGGCGTGCTCCTCTCATAGGTTTTCCCTAAGGTGAATAATCAATACGTATAGTCTTACAAGTAATGTAGTTCTGTGCCTTGCAGATCCTTTTTGCTGATTGGCAGAAGCTTTTTTTTTTTTTTTTTTTTTTTAGTTTTTTTTTGTATTCATTTAGATTGAGCATGATTTAGTTCCATTTTACCTAGCTGGCCTTCAACACTAGCGAATCTCAATATATTGATCCATTGACTACTGTGTAATTAGTGCTACTGTGTGCCCACTTATATATTTATATTGTGATTTTGCGTATAGGTTCTTGTAAGGCCGCTATGTATGCATGTATATGTGTCCTATGTCCGACTTTCTATGAATATAGCTACAGACGTGATTGCATGTTATATATCAGCTCCCTACAATTAATAAATGCTTAAATTCCACTATTGCGACGCACATTAAATAATATGCGGTGTTTAGTTTACACTTTTTGATCAGAAAATGTGTAAGCCATCAAGAACGTGATCTCATTGGATGGACCCTAAGTCTTTTACCTTATTGCTCTGTGTACCTAACCAAACCTCAAAGGAACTGAAAAGAGAAAATCCCTCTAACTAAAGCCTCTCTGGGAAAGAGGAATGGATAAGCGTGCACAGCTCGGGGCGGCCATACCACCAAATGCTCAATGCTGACAAATGTAGGACATGGCCATCTCTCCTCTAGGTACTGAGAACCTTCCATCTCTCTGTGTAATTTTACACAGACACACAACGACATCTGGGTCATACCATCATTTCCATGACTTCTTTTTTATTTTTTTTTTAATGCTGGAGATAGTTCTGTAAACAGACCATTAAATGAGCAACCATTGACCTGTACATGGTTAATTTGTGCTCGATTGCACCTTTAATAACGGAGTGCATCAGTAGGTAGGTGACACTAAACTGTACAGTTAAGAACAAGATGGTCACTATGATCATTTCTTAATATTGTAAATCACAAAGCATTAGGATTCAGAGGCACAGAGACACTTTAGAGATGGAAAATGAGATTTAAGACAGTTGAAGCCTGCTTCAGATTTGGTTTTGAGAGGTGCAATCTAAAAACTTGCAGAATAGAAAATATGGAAATAAATGTGTATGTCTTAGGTGGAAATATCACAACTTTGCAAGATGTTCCTTTATGCTGCATAGTCGCCTTATATTAGAATCATTTGCAGGGGGGAAATTGTAATTCTCAAAAGCAAAATGGCAGTAAATATTATTGTTAGGAACATGTGGCTAATTGGAGATAGAAGGCATAAACAGTACTGTGCAAAAGATATAGGCAGCTGTGGAAATACTGCTGGCAAGTAACAATGCTTTAAAAAATCAGTTTTTATAGCTTGCATGTTAATTGATAAAAAAAAAAAAGAGAAATCTAAATCTCATTAACCCCTTGATGACTGAGATTTTTGTTTTCATGTTTTCGTTTTTTGCTCCCCTTCTTCCCAGGGCCATAACTTTTTTATTTTTTCGTCAATGTGGCAGTTTTGAGCGCTTGTTTTTTTGCGGGACAAGTTGTACTTTTGAACGGCACCATTGGTTTTCACATATCTTGTACTGGAAAGTGGGAAATAGAAATTGCAAAAAAAGTGCAATTCCACAATCGTTTTTTTTTTTTTTTTGCTTTTTTACTATTGTTCACTACGTGATAAAACTGACCAGCAACCTGCCATTATGATTCTCCACGTCATTACGAGTTCATAGACACCAAACACGTCAAGGTTCTTTTTTATCTAAGTGGTGAAAAAATAATTCCAAAATTTTGAAAAAAAAAAAATAAAAATTTGCACCATTTTCCGATGCCCGTAGAGTTTCCATTTTTCCTGATCTGGGGTTGGGTGAGGGCTTATTTTCAGTGCGCCGAGCTGGCATTTTTAGTTATACTATTATGGTGCAGATATAATCTTTTGATCGCCCGTTGTTGTATTTTAATGCAATGTTGCGGCTACCAAAAAAACATAGTTCTGGCGTTTTGACTTTTTTTCTCGTTGCACTGTTTAGCGATCTGGTTAGTTCTTTTTTTTTATGTTGATAGATCAGGTGATTCCGATCACGGCGATACCAAATATGTGTATATTTTTTTGTTTTTATTCAGAACAGAGCAAAAGGGGGGAGATTTGAACTATATTTATTTAAACTTTTTTTTTTTTTTTTTACTTTTGGCATGCTTCAATAGTCTACATGTGAGACTAGATGCTGCCATAACCTGATCGGCTCTGCTACATACAGTCATGGCCAAAAGTTTTGAGAATGACACAAATATTAATGGCAATTTGCATATACTCCAGAATGTTATAAAGAGTGATCAGCTTAACAGCAATTACTTGCAAAGTCAATATTTGGCTAGAAAATGAACTTTATCCCCCAAAACACATTTCACCATCATTGCAGCCCTGCCTTAAAAGGACCAGCTAACCTCTTTTCAGTGATTGCTCCATTAACAGAGGTGTGGGTGTTGATGAGGACATGGCTGGAGATCAATCTGTCATGATTAAGTAAGAATGACACCACTGGACACTTTAAAAGGAGGCTGGTGCTTGGCATCATTGTTTCTCTTCTGTTAACCATGGTTATCTCTAAAGAAACACGTGCAGTCATCATTGCAATGCACAAAAGTGGCCTAACAGGGAAGAGTATCGCAGCTAGAAAGATTGCACCTCAGTCAACAATCTATCGCATCATCAAGAACTTCAAGGAGAGAGGTTCCATTGTTGCCAAAAAGGCTCCAGGGCGCCCAAGAAAGATCAGCAAGCGCCAGGACCGTCTCTTAAAAGTGTTTCAGCTGCAGGATCGGGCTACCAGCAGTGCAGAGCTTGCTCAGGAATGGCAGCAGGCAGGTGTGAGTGCATCTGCATGCACTGTGAGGCGGAGACTCTTGGAGCAAGGCCTGGTCTCAAGGAGGGCAGCAAAGAAGCCACTTCTCTCCAGAAAAAACATCATGGACAGACTGATATTCTTCAAAAGGTACAGGCAGTGGACTGCTGAGGACTGGGGTAAAGTTATTTTCTCTGATGAATCCCCTTTTCAATTGTTTGGGACATCAGGAAAACGCCTCATTCGGAGAAGACAAGGTGAGCGCTACCACCAGTCTTGTCTCATGCCAACTGTTAAGCATCCTGAAACCATTCATGTGTGGGGTTGCTTCTCAGCCAAGGGAATCGGCTCTCTCACAGTCTTGCCTAAAAAACACAACCATGAATAAAGAATGGTACCAGAATGTCCTCCAAGAGCAACTTCTCCCAACCCTCCAAGAGCAGTTTGGCGATCAACAATGCCTTTTCCAGCATGATGGAGCACCTTGCCATAAAGCAAAGGTGATAACTAAATGGCTCAGGGAACAAAACATAGAGATTTTGGGTCCATGGCCTGGAAACTCCCCAGATCTTAATCCCATTGAGAACTTGTGGTCAATCATCAAGAGACGGGTGGACAAACAAAAACCTAAAAATTCTGACAAAATGAAAGCATTGATTGTGCAAGAATGGACTGCTATCAGTCAGGATTTGGTCCAGAAGTTGATTGAGAGCATGCCAGGGAGAATTGCAGAGGTCCCGAAGAAGGGTCAACACTGCAAATATTGACTTGCTGCATTAACTCATTCTAACTGTCAATATAAGCTTTTGTTACTCATATGTTTGCAATTATATTTCTGTCTGTGATAAAAACATCTGTCAAACACACACATAAAAACCAGAGGGCAGCAGATCATGTGAAAATATAATATTTGTGTCATTCTCAAAACTTTTGGCCATGACTGTACAGGTGGCGATGATCAGATCGCCTGTGACAACCATAGAGGTCTGCTGGAGACCTCTGGTTGTTATGCCAACCCATCGGTGACCCACAATCACGTGTCAGTTTGACAGCGGCATTTAACTAGTTAACAGCCGCGGGTGGATCGCGATTCCACTCGCGGTTGTTCGAGGCATATGTCAGCTGTTCAAAACAGCTGACATGTGCCGGAAAAGATGTGGGCTCCGTGCAGGAGCCCACATCAAAGGGAGGGTGTCGGGCATAAGCGTACTATTACGCCCGATGTCGAAAAGAGGTTAATATTTGGTGTGATATTGAATCATCATACATCAAATGTAAGAAAAAAATCAAGTTCGCCGAATAGCACTAAATTATGAATAACTCCTATATGTATAATAGCACAGTATAATTTACCCCAACAAGAAAGCAAACAATTCTGTAATAAATAGGAGTGGAGGATAAAGGGGAAGAACAAATCCCTAGTGTTATATTAGTCTCCCTGCCTACTAGCGGAGGTTGGCACCCTTGATCCTGCGCAGTGGCGCCCCCATTCATCGGCGGCTATCCTTCCCTCGACAACTCTATAAAGAGGGTGCAAGAAGACTTATCGATAAAGTGCCATATGTAAGTAATCAGGTCAGCGTGATGTCCTACTTCTGATATACCATATGGTACTTTTACTATATCAGAGAGAGGTTCATAGAGCCAACTCAAAACAGACACACGATAACTATGAATGAAAAAGATTCAAGGGTATAGGCAGATATTGCAAATATTCCTAAATATAATATAAGGGTTTTGTTTTAGAACAATTAGTTGTAAATGTTGCTACAATGTATAAGCCCAGAGGGGATATTTCTAATTCCACTATTGATAGCACTTGCAGGAAAATAGGGAAAATAGAGAGCTTGAGATCTAGGGATTCCTGCAAGTGCTATCAATAGTTGATTTAGAGATATCCCCTCTGGGCTTATACGTTGTAGCACCATTTACAACTAATTGATCTAAAAAAAAAAAAAAAACTATAGTATTTAGGAATATTTGCAATATCTACCTATAAACTTGAATCTTTCATTTATAGTTATCGTGTATCTGTTTTTTGTTGGCTCTATGAACCTCTCTGATATAGTACACGTATCATATAGTATATCAGAAGTAGGACATCACGTTGACCTGATTACTTACATATGGTACTTTATCAATAAGTCTTTTTGCACCCTATCTAACTTTATAGGGTTGTTGAGGGAGGGATAGCCGCCGATGAGTGGGGGCGCCACTGCGCAGGATCAAGGGTGCCAACCTCCTCTGGTAGGCAGGGAGACTATAGTATAACACTAGGGATTTGTTCTTCCCCTCTATCCTCCACTCCTATTAAATAATACAGACTTGTTTGTTTTCTTGTTGGGGTAAAATACCGGTATACTGTGCTATTATGCATATTTTATATAGTAAAAAAAAATCACTGACACTAAGAGGTTTTTTGTTGAAAAAAATTCTCCAAAAAACATTAGAAAATGACTGAGAAAAGAGGCAGAGATGCTTACCTGCTTATAGCTCAAAACAATTGCACTATCAGGGTGCGGCGCCGGGAAAGGTCAGAGGCCCAGGGCCTGCGCACTGCAGTACTTTGCTCTGCCCTCAACAGGGCAGAATATTACTCCTGTGCAGGAGCCGCGACAGGAAGCAAGAAGGAGGACGTCATTGCAAGAAGATGGGAGGCTCCGGACCTGCGACGCCCATCAGACCGGACCACCCCCCCCCCCAGGTGAGTTTAATATAACTTGCTTTTCTTATCATTCAGGTTACATCGGGGCTTATCTACAGCATTGCAGAATACTGTAGATAAGCCCCTAATGGCGGTGGCCGCAGCTTATATCCGAAAAATGGGGTGACAGATTCCCTTTAAGCATGATGGAGCTTCCTTGCAAGTTTGTGACTGCATTTCAGCAAATGGAGTTGAGATTTGGTCAAAATTAATGGTGTTCTCAATGCTGAGAAATACAGGCAGATGCTAATTCATCAGTAATACCGTCAGAGAGACTTCTGGCTCTGAATTTATTCTGCAGCAGAATGACTCCAAACATACAGCCAAAGTCTTTAAAAGTTATCTTTTGCATAAAAAAGAAAAAGGAGTTTTGGAAGTGATGACATGGTCCCACCAGAGCCTGATCTCATAATCGAGTCTGTGTGGGATTACTTGGAGACAGGACTTTCACAAGCTTACATCCACATATCTGTGGTTTGTTTGCCAAGATGTTTGGAACAACCTCCCTGCCAAGTCCCTCAAAAGCTGTGTGGAAGTGTTACTAGAAGAACTGATCCATTGAAGCTGCTCTGATGGCTAATGGTAGTCCTGCCACTGTACTGTGTACATTATATGTATATATACTATGTGCAATATGCAGTGGGAGGCAGCAATTAATGAATGCATGATTTCCACTTCTGCTACGCACGTAAGAAGATGGGTTGCATGTTGCTCTTCAGCATTGTTGTTTTCAAGCATTCTCATGTGTTTTGAGAACAAAGTGAATACAAACCTATTGAATCATTGGTGCTAAGGTTCCTTAATAAACTTTTATGAAAGCGAAATTGTCTGTCTTTATCCATTTTTTTTCTTTACTGACAGATTGTGTGGTGTTTTGGGAGATGGCTCTGAACATTGCGCAGAAAGTAATGCATCGTGTTTAGTGTTCTGTCTAGTTCTATCAGTGTGCCTAATGTGAAAGCTCACATTGGTTTTCTTTTTGATGGAATTATTTATTCACATCTTTCACATGTAAAACTGTATTGTTGCCCATTCTGTACTATAGGCAGTACTATAAGCAGACGTACAGTATCGGCATTTTTTTTTCTACGAATATGGCACATATGTAGAAACGCTACCAGTTTGATGGTTTTGGTGAAGTGATGTTGCAGCATTAAGATTATCCTCTTCTGACGATTGGCAGCAGAACCCTATGGTATGAACCCTTGCTATTTGGGTTCCTAGCAGTGAAGCGCATGATGTATCCATTTGAGAGTACTTGTCCACTCTCCTTAGGTATTTGTTTTGAAAAATGATTGTATTCTCCGTGATACAGCAATTCTGGATCGTCTTTTCCTATAGCTTTGCATTATTCCTGTTTTTCCTCCTAGAAAATGAATATATGGTGTAAGCTTTTCGAGGGATATAGCTCTAGGATCGCTGTCTGGGTAGACAGAGTGGCACGAAAACAGTTCATTCAGACAGCAGTTCTGGTAAACACTGGCCGCAACCAGTTTTATTAAAGTCTACAGCCAACAGATAAAAACAAATCATAAACAGAAGACCTAGGCTTGTCCAGCCACTAATTACACTTAGATAGATTTCCCTTTCTATCCGGGTCCCGGCTCTACCAGCCGGGGCCAAAACAACACATATATTCAGCATTTACCAGCATGGAGGTTCACAGAGTCTCCTCCTTGTGTCTGAAGGCACATCCAACGTCCAGACTTGAGAGAGCTCCACTCCTATTCAGCCGCTATTCGCACGGATTCTCACTGAGACTACTCCTGTGTCCGGGTACATCGAGCACCCAGACTGAGATAGCTCAAACTCCTGGAGACTGCTTCTTGTGCCTGGACTCCCTGTCCAGACTAAGCGAGCTCTCTGACTGTGTTTGCAGACACCTACTTCTGGTCTCCTAATTAACAGCTGAATGGTTTCAGGCCTGAGCTGCAAGTGTGTGCTGAATGTAAGGTGTAGTGACCTTTCTCTACCACTAGGTTTACAAAGCCACACATTTCCCCTATACCATACAGCACAGTACCCAGGCGAAATGCACACCCCATTCGACACACATTCCTTCACTGTCTCACATATCCCCTCCCTCTTCTCCAGACCGGAGGGCTGGTCATCCAGACCGGAGGGCTGGTCAACAATCCAAAAGAGACAGCGAACTCTGGACCAGTCATGGCCTTCATCAGCCCCATCTTCACTACTGTCATCTGTATCTTCACCTGAGCCATCCGCACTACCCTGTACCCTCCCGGGCCTATGCTCTCTGCGGGCCTCAGGTGACCTGCACGGTTTCAGCTTGACCTTAGTTCCAGCCTCAGTCTCGGTATAGTGCCTCACCAGAGAAGTACGACCAGGCACGTCAGAACACCTCTGCTGATTCTTTCTCAGAACCTCTCGTACCTCCTGTCCTTGGTGCACTGACCCTGTGTCACCAACTATCCCAGGAGGTAAAGGGGGTTTTGCACCTTTCTCTAATTCCCCCTGAACTTTCTTTAGCACATCTACTTTCTTAAATATCAGTTGATTCATGAATTCTATTTCACAGAACTTAAGCTCCTCTGCCATGGTCTTTGACCATTTCAAGCTACACTGTTCAAATGATTGGCACTGTAGAAGGAGCTGATCGTTCTTCCTTTGCAGTACACATAATTCATCCTCTTCTTGTACAGGCTCACTTTGCATAAGACGCAGAGCTCTTACTTCTTTCTCCAGGAGATCCACATCTTCTAACAAGTCAAGACTCATCATCTTTTCTGCTTTCACCTCCTCGTGTAGTTGCGGCATTTGCTCTCGCAACGAAGAGACTCCCTGTATCCTTCCTTTTACTTCATTGTCCTTCTCAAGAAGGTGCTCATGGTTCTCATCACTCTCCTTCATCACCGTTTGAAATTTTTTCTGAGAAGTAATTAATTCCTCTGGTACCTGTGCAACCATTTTTCCTTGATCTTGCAAGGTACTGTATACACTTTCCCTGTCACTTCGTACTCTCTGTAGCAACTGCTGGCACCGCTCACGTTCCCGGCGAAGAGATAACACATCCAGTTTACACTGTTGCAGCTGCTCGCGTAATGCAACAATATCAGTCTTCATGTCTTTGGTGGAGACCTCATGGAGACGCATCTTCTCCTGTAGCTGTTGGACGTCTTTTACTACTTCGGCCGCTTCTTCAGTCTTGTTCCTCACAGCTTCACTTGAGACCTCAGCTTCTGATGAGGCATCTGGTTTGGTGTCTACCACTTCTATGGCTTTTTCCACCTCTGCAGCATCACCATCAGAGTCCTTGGCATGATGCAGATCCACACCACACACCGACAACTTCTCATCTTCAACAGCATCCACTTGTGCTGTGTTCAGTTTCAGAGTCCTGCCTTTAAAGCTCAGCTCTCCTCCTTTCACCCTAGTCTTCGCCAGGGAACCGGCCAACTGTAAAACATCTTCAGATGCCATCTTCTGTCTGGCTGCAAGGTCAGCATCAGCTTTCTTCTCAGGACTCTCAACCTTCTCTGCTACCATGCCTTCCTCATTTGCACTGGTTGCTTGATTGTCATCAGATGATTCACTATCACTACCACTATCCCTGTCTGACCCCTTTTCCTCAGCCATATCTGGCTCACTTTCAGGGTCATACACTTCATTTTCATTCGCATCCTGCTCACTGTCAGGGTCATACAATTCATTCTCATTCACATCTTGATCTGGAACCTTAGTTAACATGTCATCCACTACATTAACTTCACCATCTGGTCCCTCAAGTATGTGACTATGTGACAACCCCAGCACTATACTTCCATATAGCTCAGGTACTAGGAGCTGGCTCACGACCTCTCCCTGGACCTCAGTGTCCCCATACAACAGGTGAATGTCTATGGCAACATGAGGTAACCTCTCCTCAGAGCCAGGCTCCTGGGAAACCTCATTCAGAACATCCATACTTTCCTGGGCCGTTTCAAGAGAGGGGTCTCGCCACTGCTCACTCTCAAAACTGTCACAGGACACAGGCAAGTCAGGGACACTCGGTTCCCGAGAACCACCATCCTCGTCTCCCACCATCACCTGCAAAGGAATTTCATCACTATCACAGTCATCATTATTATCAATATCATTATCATGATTATGATCAGTATCATCATCACTATCATGATCATCATCATTATCATGGTCATCATCATTATCATGATCATCATCATTATCATGATCATCATCATCATCATCATCATCATTATCATTATCATCACATAAGTTTAACGGCCCACTAGCATTGTGTTCCGCCCCTCGGGACTGCGCACCCTCAGTAGGAGCTTCATCACACTGTCCATCAGAAACATTTTTCCCCCAGAGACCCTTACATCGGGGAAAGTCATTACCCAATATGACTGGGTGCACCAGGTTCTTCACTACCCCCACTTCATATGAAACCTCCCCGAGTTTAGGGACCAAGTCCACGGCAGTCTCTGGGTAGACTTTGGTGTCTCCATGGATGCACACCATACTCAGGTGCTTATCAGGGATGAAGTCCCTATCAATCAGGCTGTCACATACGGAAGTCACTGGACTCTCTGAGTCCAAGAGGGCCTGTGCTGGGCAGTCATTTACCACAACCGGGAACACCTGTGGTCCAGTCTCTTCGGCTGAGGTGGACACACACACAGGTTCTGCGCAGAGAGAGAGAGGGATCTGCCAACATCACAATACATAGGCTCCCCCTCTATTGGACAGTTGGCTGCAATTTCACGCCAGCTCCAACACTGTCCATCACACTCTCCCACCCACATGTCCCCTCGGGCCTGAACCCGCTTATCAGCATACCCCATGTCCCCAACAGCTGGAACGCTCTTACCGCGAGAGTTCAGCGTCCGGGAACTCTGAAGTGACGACCTCTCAGACGGCTGGTCACGGAGACAGTCTTTGCTGGCGAAGGCCTTCTCCATCAGGCTGACCAGACGATTGGCGTCCTGGTGGTCCCCTTGTCCGACCTCTGGCTGTACCTCAGGAGGACGTGCTTGGGTGTAGCGGTTCACTATCACCTTTTCAACTCCATAATCAGGTTTGCTGACTGCAGACTCCCAACTGCATCTCCAGTCATGAACTCCCCTGGCACGGGCTGTCACCGTAACACCCGGCCGGGTAAGAATCTCCGCTTTCAGCTTGGCATAGTCTTGGCTGTCCTGCTCGCTCAGGTCAGCATAGGCCCTTTGGGGTTCTCCAATCAGATAGGGTGCGACCATCATGGCCCATTCAGATAGGGGCAGATTCTCCTTCTCTGCCAGTCTCTCAAACCTAGTTAGATATACCTCCACATCATCACGAGGTGTCATCTTTTTCAGGGACCGTCTTACCGCCTTCTTTACAGCGGACAAGGCAGGTGCCTTCACAACATTACTCTGGGACGAGGTGCTGAGAGCTGCAATCTGCTCCAACAACCGGTTATTCTCCTGCTGCTGCTGCTGGCACTGCAGTTGCATGCTCTGCTGGGCCTGTACCAGGTACTCAATGAGCTCCTCCATACTGCCGGACTTATCTGTCTCAACCACGGCAGTCTTATGTTGCACATCAACTTGCGCCACCTGTTCAAACAGCGCCTCCATGCTGTCATCCATGCTGTTAGACCTCTCTGTCTCAACAACGGCAGTCTTCACTCAAGACATACACACTCCACAGTCTTTTCCACAGAAAATTCAGCCTTGCTGTGCAGACACTTTTTTTTTTTTTCTCTGCAAACTCTATTAGGGCCACTGTCTCTTTAAGACTGCTCCAATAGACGTTTCTCTTTGCTGCTGCACACTCCACAGTCTTTTCCACAACAAGTTCAGCTTTGCTGTGCAGACACACTTTTTTTTTTTTTTTTTTTTCTTTTGCAAACTCTATTAGGGCTACTGTCTCTTTAAGACTGCTCCAATCAGACGTTTTTGCGGACACACTTTTTTTTTTTTTTTTTCTGCTGCTGTTTCAACAGACTTCACCTTTTATTGCTGTCTCTCGCCACTGTGCTGCATGCACATTCCAGCACCAATTGCATCAGCCACTGTGCTGCCCCAGCATTCTCCGCCAATTGTAAGCTTTTCAGGGGATATAGCTCTAGGATCGCTGTCTGGGTAGACAGAGTGGCACGAAAACAGTTCATTCAGACAGCAGTTCTGGTAAACACTGGCCGCAACCAGTTTTATTAAAGTCTACAGCCAACAGATAAAAACAAATCATAAACAGAAGACCTAGGCTTGTCCAGCCACTAATTACACTTAGATAGATTTCCCTTTCTATCCGGGTCCCGGCTCTACCAGCCGGGGCCAAAACAACACATATATTCAGCATTTACCAGCATGGAGGTTCACAGAGTCTCCTCCTTGTGTCTGAAGGCACATCCAACGTCCAGACTTGAGAGAGCTCCACTCCTATTCAGCCGCTATTCGCACGGATTCTCACTGAGACTACTCCTGTGTCCGGGGTACATCGAGCACCCAGACTGAGATAGCTCAAACTCCTGGAGACTGCTTCTTGTGCCTGGACTCCCTGTCCAGACTAAGCGAGCTCTCTGACTGTGTTTGCAGACACCTACTTCTGGTCTCCTAATTAACAGCTGAATGGTTTCAGGCCTGAGCTGCAAGTGTGTGCTGAATGTAAGGTGTAGTGACCTTTCTCTACCACTAGGTTTACAAAGCCACACATTTCCCCTATACCATACAGCACAGTACCCAGGCGAAATGCACACCCCATTCGACACACATTCCTTTACTGTCTCACAATGGACTAGGGAGAGCAGTTGTGTGGGGGGGCACATTGCTGACCACACTATCCGATTTGTGATGACCATATCGGACAGTGTTTGGACAAACCTCTTGACAAGGGGAGTAGGATGTCTGAGAATTATTTCATGGGGAATACAAATTTTTCCTAAAATGAAAGGTGACAAATGCCGCCGTTACAGAGGCTGTGACGTACGCCGTACATTGGAAGTGTTTGCAGTCGTATATGAACAGGGCCATAAATGAAGCACCTTTTTCAGCTTGCCACATAATGCTGTTTTATAGTCCAACATAAAATCTCGCGACTTCATGATATATCTTAATTTTATTTCTTTAATTTATTTAGTTTGTTGTAGCTCAATAACACATGAATGCCCAGGGCTGCTTGGCTCGGTAGCTCATACATATGGATATAGTCCAACTCATTAAATCTTGTATTTCTCTATGGCCTGCTTTCCAGATAATTTTATAACTCTTCTAAGGCTGCCTGCATCACACAATAAAAAGGGTCTCATTTGTTAAAATGGTTGTGCAGTATGATGAAAATGAGCATTAATTATTGTCTATCTACAACTTGGCACCCAGCTCCTCACAATTTCAGGATCCCTTTCCTGAAACATACCATCCCCTCTGTTTTTCACCGATATGTGTTTGCTAAAGTGTCCATCTTATCGGTTATCTGCGCTCAGTAGCCTGCAGGCTGATATTTTACCTAAATGGATACTTTCTAGTAAATTTCACTTGATTTACAGTTAATTAGCCATCGCAATGCTGCTTTACAAATACAGGCAAATTCCACATGAACGTACAAGTAACTTGATTTCCAGACCCCTCCATATGCATACATCGGAAGAGACCTATAAGCCACGTGCCCACTTGGCCCTTGCAGGCTCCTTGTTGTAATGTGTATTTTATCGGAATCTCTGCCACGTTTCAGAGTAAAACATGGGTTCTTCTATTAAAGGAGACTGTTCCCGATTCCTGCTGCCTACGGTATGGCAATAACTTGCATGCAGGTTCCCTTTAAACCATACCAGTATTTTCACATAACTTTTCAGAATAAGTTGACATGTGTGCACATAAATACCATTATTTCTGACCAATGTAGGACTTGTATCCAGCATTTGTCACCAGTTTTAAAATTTTCAGGCTTTCTCTCTGATTTTCAGTTCTGCGTTAAGCCCCCATGTGCATTAAATTTAGGGTTTGTGGAGTCTAATGTATATGGGAACCCTATACAGTTGGGGGAAGGTCTATAGAACAAACTGCCACAAGACATGTCTCTCATAGAGAACATAGGGGAGCACTGTTGTCTATGGGAGAGATGGTTGAGGTGGCTGCCAGCCAAATCATAGCTATATAATGTGTACGGGGGTTTTGGTTGCTGAAGATTAGCGGGTATTGTATCTCCTATACACTGTAAATGGAGAGAAGGAATCCTGCCATTTCTCTCATGTATAGCACACAGACAGAAGCTATACAGCAGTATGGAGCACATTTTACAGCATTACTGAGCAAAGTAGCTTTGAATCCAGCTCTTGGGTGAGATCAACACTTACTAGAGAGTGGAGCAGTGATCTGCCTACCTGTGTGCCTCTGCTTGTTATCATTCATTCATTCATTCATGGACAGTACATTGAGAAGAGTTGGGGGGGGTGTCATGTTTTTCTGAGAAGATATACTATAAAATGCAATATTTTCTTGTACTATTAATTAATGCACAGATTTTTGAAAGGACAGTGAGCATTTAAATTGCCTCACGTGCTGTATAGGTTCATTATCTCTCAAGAAAGCTGATCATAGGTTGGATTCATGGATTCATCCCCATATGGATATATCTGCTGATATCCCTGTAGGAGGTGTCACAATTTTCTGCATGCAGTGTAGTATTACATCAACCTATTAAATGAACTAGACCACATTACAATACAGGTTAACGTGACATGTCTTTGCTGGAGCCATTCTTCTCAATTACTTCTTGGTGACTAATTTCTGGCTGATACACTTTCTTCTAAGACAGTCAGAGGTTGTACAATTTACATACATGTAAGACTCGTACATATATGAACATGTTTTAAAAGTTACATTTTTATCATCAAGGGGTATTACGTTCTTGTTTTTTTTTTTGCCACTGCCCTATAATCAGAAAACCCATGTCAACATTATCTAGAATGCATATTCTATAGTAATGCACAATATATTATAATATTAGTAAGTTACCACAGTTTGCATTAAACTGCAGTGACTCCTGCATTAATGGGGTGGTACAAAGTCCCGATTATGTTTCCTCCTAAATCCCTAGCTATTTAATGGCATAATATAAACTATGTGCACAATCACCGCGCCTTCTCTGTTGCGGACTCGGGTCAGCGCTAATGAGTCTGCAACAAAACGCGGTGTCACAATATCCACTGTGCAGAGACCAGTGATGTCACTTGCAAGAGTGGCGCTGGTCTCTACACGCCGGGTATTCTGACAATGCACTCTGATGCCGGCTCTTACTGCTGATCTGAGCCTGCAACAGAGCGTGCGCTGTCATTGTGCACAGGCCCAGCTACTGAATCAAGAGTCACTGATGACTTTTCATTTCAGGGAGGGTGCAGGGGTTTGCAGCACTGACCATAGCCCCTCACCCTGATAAGACTCTTTGAGTATCCCAGCATGCGCTGGGATTCTCATACAGCACGTCATCAAAAGTGGGGGAAAAAACATAGGCAATTAGTGTAATTAGGGAATGATATAGAATTTTTAATTCAAGTATGTTAGAAAATAGTTTAGATTATGGCATTAAATAAAGGTTTGGGGGACTATAAATTTAAACCTCGGACCCACTTTAACTTCATCATAAAATGTAATTATATTGACATTTGTAGAAAGTGCTTATTGGATGCCATACAAGCACCTGAAAGATTGTTTTTATTATTTAATAGATATTTAGAAGAAAAGCAGTAGAACTTGGAGAGAAACTGTTGCCTGCATTCAATACACCGACTGGAATTCCTTGGGCGCTGTTAAACATGAAGAGGTAAATCATGTATATGTGTTTTATGCTTATGTGGCATATTTTGTTTCATTTTATCTCTGCTTATTTCTTTTTCTGTAGTGGATAAAGTTCCTTTTATCTAGCTTTATTAGAAAACTGTAAAAGTGAGTTGAAAAGTAAGACTATTTTCACTCTGCCAGACATTATTCTAGTAGCCCTTGAGCAATCTGCCGGTGGAATTTTCTATTGAGGTGGTAGATGTTAAGTGACTGTCTTTATGCTGCACGCTGATCTAGAGTGCTAGAATTGCTTGTCATGATATTAGGAATGATGGGTACTTGAGACATTAACGTTTGTACTTTGCCATATACATTTCAGAATTCTCACTGTAATATGTTAGCGAAAACCGTCCAAAGAGGACCTGTCACCATTTTTTACATGCTTATCTGATCACATCATGCTAAAGTGGTTTATGTGAGCTGAATTACACGTTTTATTTGATTATTCTTTTTATCTCCACTGTGGAGATATTGGCTTGTAAAGTTTATATGCTAATTACCTCTATAACTAAAGCCCCCGTCACATTAAGCGAGATCGCTGAAGCGTCACCGATTTTGTGACGCAAAAGCGACCTAGGCAGCGATCTCGCTTAGGCCTCTTTCACACATCCGGTGTGCGCCTGACGGCGCCCCCGGAATTTAGCCGCAGCGCCGCATCATAAAACCGGATGCGCGGCAAAAAAAAAAAAACCGTTACATGCTGCGTTTTGTCCGGCCGCCGGAATGTACATTTCCGCCGGATCCGGACAAAACCGCATACAACGCACTGACATAAGGCGCCATCCGGCGCTAATGCAAGTCAATGCAAAAAAACCCGCATCCGGCATTACATTTCGCCGGATGCAGTTGGACAAAAAAATGCCGGAGTGCGCCGTCAGGCGCACAACGGATGTGTGAAAGAGGCTTTAGTGTGACACGCAGCGACTACCAGCCCCCCTGCTGGGTATCGCTGATTGTCGTCGAATGGCCTGGACCATTTTTTCATCGTTTGTGTCCCGCTGGCCAGCGTGTGACAGCGGGAGACCAACGATCAGGGAGCTGGTGTCCAATGTACATATCAGGTAACTAAGCGCTGTGCGGCACCTAGTTACCCGATATGTACCCTGGATACCGGCTCCCAGCTTCTGCTGTAGAGCGCTGGGAGCCGGTATCTAGGGTACATATCGGGTAACTAGGTGCCGCGCAGCGCTTAGTTACCCGCTGTTTACCCTGGATACCAGCGTGCTCGCTGGTCCTGATCGCTGGTGAGTCTGCCCATGTGACAGCTCACCAGCGATCAGCTAACGATGTCCCAGCGATCCCATCCACGTCGTATAGTTGGTGGGATCGCTGGGACATTGAAGAGTGTGACGGGGCCATTAGCAGACATTCTTCTCTGGGGGCAGTTTACTTTTCCCCTGCAGGATGTTGCCCAATCATAGGCAGGCAGGTTCATGCGGGGGTGGATCCCCAGAGAAAATCAGAACCGGCTTCCAATGTGTGGTCTGGTGAGACTGACATGTCTAACTAAGGCACGCAGATCTCCTTGCCGGAACCGATTGTGATGACCAGTGCTGGAGGAGAGGATAGCTGTGTGGCCTTATAAGCCGCCTTACATCTATCCCAGACACATGGCTCTCCTTGCACGTGTAATCATATATAACGCAGAGCCATATTTGTAATGACTAACAGCTGTGCACTCCTCCCCCTTTGCTTATACAGTCAGTAAAGGCCCTGTCTCATATAGCGAGATCGCTGCTAAACAGCGATCTCAGCAGCGATCTCGCTATGTCTGACATGTACCAGCGATCAGGCCCCTGCTGTGAATCGCTGGTCGTGTCAGAAATGCCTGGACTTTTTTTTGATCGTTGGTCTCCTGCTGGCCAGAACGTATCGCTGCGTGTGGCAGGCAGGAGACCAGCGATCAGCTGGTAACCAAGGTACACTTCGGGTTTGCAGGCGCGGGGCTGTGCCTGGAAACCCGATGTGTACGTTGGATACCAGCGCGCTGCTGCAGGGGAGCTGGTAACCAAGGTACACATCGTGTTTCCAGGCACCGCGCAGCGCCTGGAAACCCGAAGTGTACCTTTGTTACCAGCTCCCTGCATCAGCGGCCTGGTATCCAATGTACACTGCGGGTAACTAGGCAACGTTACCGGCAGTGTCGCTGTCCTGATCGTGTGAAAGTGTTGGCCTTGAGATCTGTCTGGCCTGGGGAGGAGATCAGAGTTGTGTGCCTGGGATAGGTGCAGAGCGGTTTATGCAGTGTCGCACAGCTCTGCTCCACTCCCCCTGCACTTGTACTTGTTAGTAAGTGCCGCCAGTCAGATCTGTATGACCTGGTTAGTTACATCGGTCTTACCATGTCACATAGAGAAAGCCGGTTCTAAGCTTTTCATTGTGTTTTTTTTTTTTTTTGCATAAAACCTCTAGCTTATGATTGGACAGCGTAATGCAGGGGAAAAAAGTAACACCTCCAGAGAAAGATCTGTTAACTCCACCCATTGATTACAGTTGAAATTAGCTTGTATGCTAATATCTCTGCAGCAGAGCTGAATTTTTTTTTTTCCTTTTTTTCATTAATCTTCATCCATTTTGTTTATGATGTAGCCAGTTTACCATGAAAAATGTAGTTAGAGGGTCTCTTTAACATTAGTTTCTTATTCGATGCACAGTAAAAGTTGCAAAGTATTTTGGTGTGTTCCTCATCCCACGAGAGGACAAGGAAAACCTCTGCTTCCTCTGGGGATGGGAGTATAGCTTACTACATGTGTGCAGTAACTAACCATAATCACAAAACCTGAGACCCTGGAGGACTTGACCGAACTGTGTACTTAAAGCTTCTATATTCAGGAACTGGCAATATTGACCTGTGCTGATCCAGCCATATGTATTCTTATTCATCTGTTCAGCCAAGTTCAATTATAAATGTCTGATTATTGTCCACACGGAAGGGGCCATGACAATACACAGACCTCTCATGCTCCACTGCAGGAGGCCGTTGTTTAGATGAGTGGTCGCGGCGTGAGAGGCTGATGCTGTACATTTCTTTCCTCTTAGTGGCCATATTTTTCCAATGTGTGTCTAGGTGTCTATGTATTTCATGCAAAATTAATGTTCATTCCATACTTGAATTAATAATTTCACATCTGTTAACCACTGATAAACTGTGCACAATTAAATCTAGTTCTAGTGCAGAATATTGTTGTAGATTTGATAGTGGACAATGGTACTTAATGAGCGCCCAGTAATTTTAGGACAAATTAGTGGTGAGATTTGGGTACTGTGTTGAATGATGTAATGCAGACCAGTGCTTTTGTTTTTGGTGCCAGTTGCAAAGTTGGACAGACAATGGGTGGTCTTTACATTCTGTCCAGCTCCAGTTTCACCGAATAACACCATATCTATTCCTCTAATCTAATTTCACGTATTTACATTTCCCAGTATGAACCCGACAATGGTCTTTGTGGATTAGATTATGCCTGAATGAGATCTTATCTTATGGTCTCCTTGTATTCTGAGCTTAACACCCATGTATGAATGAGCGCTCTAAGCACCGATCTCCTGTTTGGAATATGAATTGGAGTTTGTATTAAGGAAACAATAAAAAATGAGCCAATGCGTACGAAATAGAATTTGTTGAAGAAAAGGGAGAGATAGTAGTATTTCATGCTACAGTGTAATCTGTCAGGTCTGTGAAGGAGAGAGCAATCTGAAAAAAAAAATCACATTTAAAGTTTGGTACATATATTGGGGAAAAAATCTCTCCACGGTATAGGTCATCACTATGAGAGCTATGGGGGGTCTGACACCCGACAATCCACGGATAAGATGATATCCGCACTGGCAGTGCTGGAATGGAAGCCGTCCATACAAATGAGATGGTGGCCAGTCTCTCATAAAGAACACGGCCGAACGAGCGATCCAGTGTGCCCTGAAAGAGTTGCCTCCAGGAGGCTTATCTCCACTAGAACAAAAGGATCGGCAGTCTGACATTCCGAAACCTTATCCCCCCTGACAATCGTCCAAGGATCCCATGCGATTTAGGCTGTGTGCCCACATTGCGTTTTTCTTAGAGTTGCGGCCAAACTGGACAAGATCTGCGGATTAAGCCGACATTAGTCTCTTGAGTATGGGGGGGTGTGCTTAAACAATGTGTGGGACCTATACGTTGCTTAGTGTCCACTTCACTTAATTGTGAGATAAAGCACAGTACTCCGGAGAGGCCACGAAACAATGTAGAGGGATGTGTTGTTTCACCCATACATAGTGGACATCAACTGATCAGTGGGTGTGCCAGGTGCTAAACCCCCACCAAACTCTTATTAGCGGCTTAACCCATCAATATACAATGCATGCATTGTGAGCATTTCCTGGCACATGAATGGACCAAACAGAAGTAAAGGGTATGCCACACTAAGTGAGATCGCTAACGAGATCACTACTGTGTCACCATTTATGACGCAGTAGCGATCTCGTTAGCGACTTAGCTGTGTGTGACATGTAGCAGCGATGTGGCCCCTGCTGAGATGTCGCTGATCGTGACACCCTTTATGAACGACTTCACCAGCGTTATACAGATCGCTGATGAGTTGTGTTTGGAATCACAGATCGCTGATGAGATGTGTTTGGAATCTAACAGCTAAGTCGCTAACGAGATCGCTACTGCGTCATAAATGGTGACGCAGTTGCGATCTCGCTTAGTGTGGCATACTCTTAAAAGTGTGAATTTTGTGTATTTGTGTCATGCTAGAGCTGCACTGTGAAGACCAGGGCTAGAAAGAGATGTAGTAATTCACTTTTCTAGATTCTGATGTAAGCAAAAAAAAATTCTGCAGTGACAATTATTTCCTTTCCTGAACCTCTGAATGTTTATGTATAATGTCCTTTTAAATATATACCAAAATTTCTAACCTAATTCAATTTTACTACTTAGATTTTCCAATTACAATTTAGTTAAAACCAGCAGCCAAATTTAATTTTGAGCCACTTGAGGACTTAACAGTATGGCATTGGCAGACAAGTTGGCAGTAATATAAGTAAAGCTATTAAATCGGTCTGTTGCTAAATGAATGTTTCACTTTACCTTTCTCCATTTTATGGCATTTCTAATTGCATTTGTCCTCAAAACTCTTGAAACATCCATTATTAGACATCTTTAAAAAGCTATTTCCTACCAGCGTTGTCTTAATTGTTTCTGTAAATCTGGCCGTTCAGGATGCCTGAAGGTCATTCTGGTACTGAGTGTCATGTGGATTGATTTGTCAGAGACCCTAAAATGAATTGTATTTGGTTTAAAAAACATATACAGTTGTTTTTAATGAGAATTTTTGATGACACATAGTCCAATTTCTGTATAAAAAACAGTTTTACTAAAGTTTCTTTTTGTCAAACATGTCTTTGTGGCTTTGTTCCAAGATTTTAGACTAGTGACTTGATGCCAATTTTTTTTTTTTAATTATTACTATTTTTGTTCTATTATCTTAGTAAGGAAAGACTACTATTTGCTTGCACCTTTACCTTCCCCCCCCCCCCCGAAGCCTGTTTGCATCTCTATGACCCAGCCAAATTTTGCAATTTTATGAGGTAATAACTCTAGAACACTTGAACGGATCTCACTGCTTCTAAGATTATATTAACTCTTCAGGTGCTTCACAAGAATTTTTGGAAAGTGGTAGGGAAAAAAATTAACATTTAATTTTTTTAAACAAATTTCATTTTATATATATTTATACCCAATTTTTTTTTTCCCACAAGGGTAAGAGGACAAAATGGACCCCAAAATTTGTTGCGCAATTTTTCTCAGCATGCCAGTACCCCATATGTGGGGGAAAACCACTGTTTAGGTGTAGGGCAGCTCGAAAGAGCGCCATTTGACTTTTTGAACGCAAATTTGCTGGAATAATTAGCCGACGCCTTGTATCGTTTGGAGAACCCCTGATGTGCCTAAACAGTGGAAACCCCACACAAATGACACCATTTTGGAAACTCGACCCATCAGGGAACTTAACTAAATGTGTAGTGAACACCTTAAACCCCCCCCCCCAGGTGCTTCTCAGACGTTTATAACATTGAACCGTGAAAATGAAAGAAAAATCACGTTTTTCCCACAAAAAAAAGTTTTTAAGCCCATAATTTTGCATTCATTTTCATAAGGCTTTGTTCATATTGCACTAGGGCAGTCCGTTAGACGCGGTGTAACGCAGTTCATTAACGCTGCCATTGACCCCCATTGTCGGGCGCATCGCGACGCATGCCGTAAAGCAGCATGCGTTTGCGATGTGCTGTCATTCAATGACGGAGCCTCGGATGCGGGCTGCAGCGTCTGGGCTCCGTCACCGCTAGCACAGATGAATCATCTGCTGATTCATCGGCGCTAGCGGGTATAGCATATCGCGATTGCTTTACCGTTACCAGCCCGTCAACGCTATGTGTTGAACGGACTGGTAAAATGTAATGTGAACCTAGCCTAAGGGTCACAGGAGAAATTGCACCATACAATTTGTTGTGCAGTTTCTCCCTAGTATGTTGATACCCCATATGTGGGGGGAAAACTACTGTTTTAGCGCACGGCTGGGCTCCGAAAGGAAGGAGTGACGTTTTGATACGTAGACTTCGATGGAATTGCATACGGTTGTCATGTCACGTTTGGAAAGCCCCCCGGTGTGCTTAAACAGTGGGAAACATCCACAAATGACGGCATTTTGTAAACTAGACCCCTCAAGGAATGTATTTTAGATGTGTAATGAGCACCTTTAATCCTCACGTGCTTCACAGAATCTATGAAAACGAAAAAAAAAAAAATCCCACAACTTTTTTAGCCCCAATTTTTTCATTTTCACAAGGATAGTAGAAGAAAATGGACCCCAAAATTTGTTGTGCAATTTCTCCGGCGTACAATGATACCCCATATGTGGTTGAAAACTACTTTTGAGGCACAGTGCAAAGCTCAGAAGGGAAGACGCGCCATATTGGAGTTCAAATGTTTCTGGACTAGTTTGAGGACACTGCATGTCCCAGACCCAGGAAGAACTGATTAATATAACAAATTAAAAGTTGATGTTTCAACAACCAGACTGCAGCTATGAGGCATATAGGTAGAACTATTTGAGCAATTCTTTCACTTGTATGCCCATAATAATAGCTTAAAAATGTCCCTGAGGGTGACACCATCTTACTCTTTTTTTTTTTTTTTTTTTTTTTTCCTTCTCCCATTCTTTTTTTTTCTCCATACTTTGTTTTCTACCTTACTTTTCTCCTCTTTTTCCCCTATTTCTTCGATATTGCGTTCTTGACCGAAAGCCGGCGATATACATTAGATGACTATTGGCCGAACGCTGCTTCGGCCTATCGTTCGTTTGACGTCCATCTCAGCAACTCTCCCATACACAGGAGCGCTTGTTCAGCTGAGTGCTCCTGTGTTATGAGAAAGCCACCAGCTGACATGTCAGCAACCAGCTTGTCGCTGGGAGAACAATGTGATCGGCAGGCCAAAATCAGACATGCTTAATCGACATCTTAACCAACTATGAGTGGGCCGGTGGCCCATACACACTAGACTGTTGTCTGAACTCCTCAATATTGAAATTAGTCTAATGTGTATGGGGGCCTTTAGTGTAATTTCTACGCAGGTCAAGGGCACAGTGAGATGCTACAGAGAACACTGCCATGTTACGTTTTCCAGCCTTTTGGCTGACCCGGACTGAAACATAAAAGCCAAAGGGCCAGATGTGATTATTCCTGGAGTACCCTTTTAAAATTGCTTCTGTCTTTTCTATTGGCTGGCTCTATGACTGTTGTTGGTAAAATAGAATTTTATTTAGATGGTACAACTTCATAGATCTCACACACAATAATGAAAGATTTTGAGTGCTAGACATCAAGTCAGCAGGCAGTTGCCTTACTGCAATTGCATGATATTTCGCAATCCATCATGGAATAAAAATATGGGCAAAAACACTGCAAGTCACGTTCTGCAATCTGTATAGTTCCATTCATCTCGCATTGGGATAGAGTAGTTTTAAATTCTTTATATTTTGTTAGGTTTACTTCAGCCAATAGAGACAGAAGCTCTCATCTGCTCTTAGTGAAGTAATTTGCTCACAATGAACACACTTCAAGCCCTCTAAGCTAAATTACTTACACTAAAGTTGAGCTATATTGTTTTAATGTGTTCGCATTAATCAACTTGCCTTGTATATTATAAAGGTTACATAGCCCCCAGGCCTGATATATTCATCGTTAGACAACGCCAAATCTCTTCTGTTGTATTCGTGCGGTTAGTGGTCTGCATGCTGTTTTACTATGATTTCTCAAAACCTGCTATTTTCGAGTATTATTAATGGCTTTATTTAACTTTTTTGCATGCTAACTATACCATCTTCAGTTTACAATTTCAGGAGTTTTTTGTTTTTTCCTTCCTGGATCATGAGACACTCCATGTGAAATCTAAAACAATGTGAAAACACTGTTTGGACGCTGTTTTGGGTTTGTTTGGGTTTTGTCTGTATTTTTGCCTATTACTGCCACTTCAGTTTTATTGGAACCAAAGGAGTTTGATGATTTAAAGTGGACTATTCACCAGATTTTTAATGCTTAACCTGGCACATGATGTACTATAATTATGGTGGCAGAGCAGAATAAAAATATATATATTTGTTTGCATCTCCCTTGCATAGATATTGGTAATCAAAGTACCGTATTTGTCTCTGAATGAGTTACCGTAATTTTAATTAAGTCCCAAGTTATCAGTTCACACTGGGGGCTTATACTTCAGAAATGAAGGTAAGGTCAGCTAAAGAGTAAAGGTCTCCAATTGCATGGAGGCATGTAGTACTCCAAAATCCTAGGAACAGCGAAAATCCAGCTAAAGGATCTTTAGAACATGTTAAGTCCTGTAGAAAGTGTCTTCAGACAGGCTTTAGTCATTGCTTCATAAGACTGTCACGGGGTTACCGCAACAGAGCGGAGCCAGAAGACCGCAGCGTCTGGTTGCTCCTAGTCTGCCGCTGAGAAGACCACTTCTCCGCTTTATTAAACGTGTTTTTCTTCCTGCAGAACAGGGCTTAATCGGCCATGTTGGAAATTCTTGTGTTCAGCTGTGCTCGGTTAGCCACTCCTTTTCCCTATAAAATCTGGACTGTATTACCTAGTCCTTGTCAGAGTTAGCACTTGCTGCATGACAAAAGAAGGGAGAGAAGTTGTTTGAGAAGGAGTGCTGGAGGAGTTAGAAGTGACTTGTTTGGTTTGTATGCTTGGTTATTCCTTATCCTTCCCTGTTTTGCTTTCTTCCCTTTCCTGCACACTCTGGTGGATTCCTCTGTTATGTCCGTGAATATTTTGTGTGTGTGGAGTTTTCAATTTACCCTTGTCTTTGTTGTCCTGTTTGTCGGGTTGGTGTACTGCGATGCATAGTAGCGCCCCCTCTTCCCTTGGTGGGGGAAGGGAACAGACGAAAGGCTAACTTAGGAAAATAAGGCAAGGGCGGAGGCCCCGGAGTCTTCGCTATCTGAATTATCCTGGGAAACAGGGCGCGCTATGGCGCCCCCCTAGTGTTAGGGCCAGGAAAGGAGCCTCTAGTCCCAGGTCACTTGACAGCTGTGTTGTGACAAAGACGGTTCAAAACTCGTTTACTTTTCTCATGGTGTTGGATGGATTGTTTTGTACATTTTAACCCGTTACATTAAAAGGATTTTTTTGCGGAATTTTTGTTTTTCCACGTACCTCTTCCCCCTGTATGACGTTGCCCAATCATAAGTAGGCAGCAACACTGAGGGGAAAGAAGAATTTATCCCCACCATATCTTAGCTGCCTAGTCCTGTGTGAGATGTATAATGACATTCTGATCGCCTGCACTAACCTCGGGCATCATTAGAACGTGCGGAGAATGGAGCACCTATGACTCTAGGTCCCAACAGTCCATGTTAGGGGAGGGTTGAAGTACAGCCGAGGATAGCTTTGTCATGTTACAAAACCTGATAACGTCTCTTTTCCTCTCACAGCATTGTCACCTCTGCTGTACTTCCACACTTCCTCCCCGGAACAGAAATCTAAGGTGTCAGTAACCAGTCAGTCATGGCAGTTCTGTTCCCAGCAACATGTAATCACTCTGCAATGAGATTAGAGCAGGATGTATTAAATTTCACTCCCGGAGAGTGCACAGGCAGGTTACTCCCGTGTTAGACATTGTACAGATAACCTGATATCACTACGGAGCAAGTACAAGTTGATGTGAGCACAGCAGACCTAAGAGTGGTTACTGACACAGGCACTTGAAGGGAGGGGGGCAGTACAGCAGAGGTGACAGTGCAATGAAAGAGCTAATTTGTTGATATTTATTTTACATTCATATTGTAGTTTTCATAGTATGCCTCCAACTCCAGAATGTTTCCAACTTCAGAATGTTTAATGGATGCAAGAGAAGTGGCTTCCTCTCACCAGAATATAGCACATTGTGTTCAGGGCAGTCGAAAGAACACAAGAAAGCTAAAGGTCCAGGCATGGATGGTTACAGTTCTTCTAACCCACTACTGTTTGATAGCAACATTTAAGTGGAGCAATCCTGGTGGGGTGGCCAATCATGTGCCCTTCAGCCTCCTCGCGATATGATCATGGGTACTGATTTCTTGCCGTGGCAGTGAGAGCCTGCTCTTGAGAAGTTAGACTGAGCTTCATAGATCATTATGTGTATACTATTTACTGCAAGTATTGCAGTACATAGTTCAAGCGATCAAATGATCACTGGTTCAAGTCCCCTAGGGTGGAGTAAAAGATAAAGTGAGTGGTATTTAAAAAGAAATATATATTACATTTGAAAAAAAAAGTTTGAATCTCAAACATATATAATATAAAATGATTTAACCTGTAAAGTAGACACTGTCAAGAAGAATAACTGCTTGGCATGGCAAACAAAATACATAAATCAATAGAAAAATAAAGTTATGGGTCTCACAAAATTACAGCACAAACCAATATTTTTTTTCACCCAGAGCTCAATTTATTGTTTTTTTGTTTAAATCTAAAAAAAGAAAAAAACAATACAAAGTTTGACATCACTATAATTACTGTATAATGTCCTGAAGGATCATGTTGCCCTGCCATTTTTAGCGTACATTAAATACTATAAAAACTAAGCCCCCCCCAAAATGGCGGATTGGCCTTTTTATTTTATTTTTTACACAATTTTACAAAGCTTAATTAATTTTTTTTCAGTACATTTTAATATAAAATGAGTGGAGTCATTAAAAACTACATTTTGTCCTAAAATAAAAAAAAAAAGTCCCATACCGCTATGTCAGTGGAGAAATAGAAAAGTTCTGGCTCTCGGAAGAGGGGGAGAAGAAAAAAGCGGGAGCCCAAAATTGGCTGCATCACTAAGAAGTTAATGTAGCGGTGCTAATGGCAGATGAGATTACATTCACTTTGCTGTCAATATCAGACACTAGTCTAGTATTCTGCATTCATCTGTTTTAGATCTGTGTCTGTTTCTATATGTTATAAAACCTGAAAGCCAGCTAGTTTTTGTTGTTGTCTTTTTGGTTTAGTAACTTTTAGTACTTTTATTTTGGGTTTTAATGCTACAAAACCGTGTACAAGAAATGAGATTATGCAGATTTTTTAAAAAAAAACATTTTTTAGCATGGAGTGTGAAAAAATAAACTCTGACGCTTCCACTGTTTGTATCACTTTTAGTCTTGCAGTGATGACATAACTACCATGTGCAAGTGACTGCAGCAGTCAATCATTGTCATTCTTGATGTGCCCAAGCATTTATTGTCTCTTATTGGCTGCAGCGGTCGGGATATCATCATTGCAAGACTGTTAACTACCGGCAGGACCACCAGAAAGGCAGGGGATTTACTAGGTTAACACCAGCTATTTTATTATTTATTAAGAATATTGAACTCTCTCAGATATTGTGCACTACTTGTGTGGACTGACTCTATTCCAATGGGTTTATCCTGTCTTTGGGAGTAGGGCCAACCTTATTCTCTAATATATGAGTTATTTTTATTATTTTAACATGCTCTCACTAGCTTTGAGGCAATTTAAAAAAAAAAAAAAAAAATTCCACAATAACTCCTTTTAATGTTAATTTGTGAGATGAATGCATTCTAGACCTCAGCAGGTATCTCCCATCATTCCATAAGTCTGCATAATTTGGCTCTATCAGACAGGTATGTTTATAGTAATGTGGATAAGGTAAGGTTGATGGCAGGCGCGCGCTGGTCATCTCCCAGGGAAACAAAGGATTGACGATGTTGAATTAAAACATTTTTTTGATTTGATGTGTATGGCCAGATTCATGTTTTTTATGTAATTTAAGGGACTCTGTCACCAGGCTTTTGCTGTATAATCTGACAGCGGCATGATGTTAGGGCAGAGACCCTGATTTCATGATGTATTACTGGGTGCTTCAGAATAATTTTTTTTCTACTGCAGATCTAGCAGAGCTCCGATGTTGAGCTTCCTGTGTTCATTGTATAGTGAAAGAAAGCTGTCAATCAGTGGTTGGACTAGTAGGCACGCCACACCTAGTCGTGTAGTGATAACGACTGATAATGGTGCTCTCGCATTACATACCAATAACCTGCTGTCAGATTCCCTTTAAACTAATAGACTGTATGTAGTCACTGACCTCATTCAATGTCGATTGTCTAATGGTGAAGAAAAAAATCATCATTATTTTTGTTGGCTGTGTCATTTTTTTTAGTTGCTGCTTTAAATCTATTAAAAGGTTTTTTGTTTTATTTTTTAATTCGATAATGAATCTTATGGGTTTGATGTAATCTCACGGGAAATATGGATCAAAGAAAAAAATGCTGCTCTACCACGACACCCAGTTACAAGGAAAAATAGGGTCAAACCAAATCTATCCAGATAATAGCCCTGTCTTGCGATGCTCAGCTTGATACTTGTAGATGATCCTGAAAATTCAGAGGAAAGCAGGAGGAGCGGCGCTCACCACCGGCAATTTCAGTAAAATGCACTTTATTTTGCTTGCAGAGTTGCAGACTGAAACATCAGTAAAATGGGCAACAGCTGTTTTTCGTGAGGACACGCTACTTCCGGCTCATGGGAAATAAGATCCGGAATATCTTTTCCAATGTCTTCCTATAAGGCTGAGCTGATGGTTTTACATATCCGTTAAGCCTTCACTGGTGCACTTGTATCTTCACAAATTGGCAAAATGTTCTGGTTTCTACACCATTTGTCATGTCACAAAATAATTGTTTAAGCCTTCAGATCTTCCGCAGCAGGAAAAAAACCTTCTATCATCATTGCAGTTATTTCCCGGAATCTCTAGTTACACATCTCCTCCTTAAATATCCGTAATTATATGAAAATGCCTGGCGTTCTCAGACTGACATCAGTTTGTGATTTGTAAGTGCACTTATCCCTACAAAGTAATGAACTTTCTTAATGCTACAAATTAGCATTTCCCGATGACTTCATATTGTTTGGAGCGGCGTGCATAACTAGCAAACAGTGGGAATTGTTGAGGATTGCAGCTCTAACCAGCTCACAGCTGGAAAATGTCTCTGAAAATGTTCGTCGGCAAGAACTTCTTCATTCCTTGCCTGTTTTTCTTCATTAAATCATTCAGTTTTCTAATCAATTAATTTAGTCCTATTTATCATAATTGATACATGGAGTATTTCTTCCAGCAGGTCGCATGGATGTGGTCAATTGGCTAATTACATTTTGGATTCTTGAGCTTAGAGAATCCATGTTGGAAGACCACTAAGCCTAAAATCAAGCCATGCATTAGCTTTATGTAGATATATATATTCACTGCATGGGTCCTTTGTAGATAGCTTGGTTTAGATTTCCTTCTTGCACACGTTCATGGGTCACTCCTGTATCATAGCTGGACAGAAGTCAAAGAATTTAAAGGGACTTTATTATCAAAAATTGACATTTTGGACATGCACATTTAATGGATGCCACCAAGCCACATCCCTCACCCCTATGCTCTTAATATAAAAAAAAAAGTGTGGTTGTCTTTTTACTGCATGCTTGTAGTCAGTCTGCTGTGCTTTCCCATAGAGCAAAGACACAAATTACCAATGAAGGCCAGAGGAATAAAGAACCATCTTTTCGTAGCAGTCAGTGCAATGGCTCTATTTGGGTGGGCTTGATTTATGTGCCAGGATTATAAACCAGAGAATTGGCAGTGTGATTGTAACCTGAGGCTGTGTATGTATCTGCTCTGGGGATGTAGACTTCTCTGAAAAATCTGCTAAGAATTCAGTAACACATGTTGTACGTAGCTGAGCCCTCACCATACCCTGCAGATGCCCACTGTCATGCAGCCAGCATCTGCCTGTAACGGTGTCCAGAGCAAGTTACGACCCCTACAATTTAACCATTTTAGCCTGCTGTCTGTCAGTACCTGACATTGGCATTGAAATGGACTGCTTGATGGTGCACTTGTCCGCCACTTCTGCAACCAATGAGTTTATGGAATCTGGGGACCTGCTGAACCCCATCGCAGCCATCCTGTTCCTTTTTTAAGCTTTGCCTGTAATATTGCTGTATATAGAACAAGTAATCAAATGACCGCAAGTTCAAGTCCCCTGTAGGGACTGAAGTTTTTAAAAATATAAGCTTGATTCACCTGATTTTTCCAGTTAAAAAAACAGGCATAAAAAAAACGCATTTTTAATATTGACATGTTAAAGCCAGAACTCTCAAACTACGAAATTAACTTGTACAGAAAATGCTGTATAGAGAAACAAAATTGAAACGCCATGGCAAGTAAGACGAGGGTCAAAGGGCTCCTGTCCAGCGAGCACAGAATACTCACCTGGCCACTGGACCAGCGTCCTTCCCATCAATTCTCTCATCTCTAGTTGCCAGGTCATTTTTACTGCACATTGAACATCATAAAAACATAGGTAGAATTGTGGTGTTGTGTTTTGTTTTTTTTTGCGTGTTTTTTTTTTTTTTTACCGCAATTCAAATTTATTTCCATTACTCAGGACATTGTGAGAGAAATTAGATTATTGAAAAACAATAACTCATCCCTCAAAAAATAAGTTATTTGACCACATTGACTGAAAGGCCGGCGTCACACTTGCGAGTGTGATGCGAGTAAGTCGCACGACTTTCTCGCATCAACACCCCGCACGGCCGCCCGCTCTCGGACCCGAGTTTGCGGCTGCATAGAAATACATGCAGCTGCACACTCGCAAGTGTGACGCCGGCCTAAAATGTTAAATGGCTCATCGAAGAGGGAGAAAAACAAGTCACCACACAGTTTGAGAAGCTCTGTCTTAGTAAGTTCCGTTAGATCTAGCTGGGGTTATGTCATTTGTTTTGCCATTTGTGTGTGTGTGCGTATCACGGTAACTGAGGTGGTGGTGTCGTGTTGTCTGTAAAAGGTATGTATGGTGGGCATGAATGGTAAGTGGTCTTCTTTGTCTGAAGATTGATGTTCTTCACTTTCATGCTAAATCCTGACCTTGCAATAACATTTCATTTTCCCGGGATGTACGGTCCATGAACTTGTTTTTATATTGTTTCAGGTTTTTTTTCTATGCAAAAGCAATGTGCTATAAATAAAAAAAAAACAAACTGGTGTTCTAGCCGGGAAAAAGGATTTCACCATGGCAATTAGAATAAATCCCCAGAATGAATGACCCATCTTGGGCAAACGATTTTACATGACTTGCATATCGTATCTTACTAGAAAAGTGTCCATTCTCCTATTCATACAGGAAGGATGTGTATCTTTGTACTGTTAGCCAGTAGATAGAAAAATATTTAGAATTGTGAGTCCTCAGTGGTTGATACCTTTTAATGGCTATCTGAAAAGATGGTAACAAATTGAAAGCTTTCGAGACTAATCAGGTCTCTTCATCAGGCAAAGATCTTTATCTTGTCCGTGGTCATTATAAATGGACAGGTTTTACATTTTTTTCTGGTTGCAAGGAAAGGTTCCTGCAGCTGTTGGGGAGGACAGGGAGCTTCTGACAATGATGCTACTGACTACTAGAGGCACCCGGTTATTTTCTTTTCAAGTGCCTCTAATAGTCACCTACAATCCAAATCTGGAGATGCTAAGAGGAGCTGCACGGAAACTACAACCTTTACTACAAAAAAAATGCCCGATTACAATCCATATTTCCAGACCCCCCACTACTGTGTTTTAGGCAGCCCCCAAATCTAAGAAGCATCGTTGTCAGAAGCTCCCTGTCCTCTCCAACAGCTGCAGGAACCTTTCCTTGCAACCAGAAAAAATGTAAAACCTGTCCATTTATAATGACCACAGACAAGATAAAGATCCCCAACTCCCACCAGGACTACAAGATCCCTGGTACTTTCAGCCGCATCACATCCAATGTGGTGTACCTAATTATTTGTACTAAATGTCCAACTGGGGGGCTGAATGTGGGGGAGACCAGGCAAAAACTGAGAACAAGGATGAATTCTCATCGCCACACAATAAGAGAAAAAAAGAATGGATCTACCTGTGACCAAACACTTTTGTATCCCTGGTCATAGCATGATGGACATGAAATTACTTGTATTAAAAGCTAACTTTAAATCTGAGAGAGACAGAAAGGTTTGGGAATATAAACTCATGATGATCTTTGACACACTCAGTGCAGGAATGAATGTGTCGCATGGATTTGTCTTTTTACATCAATTAAGGAATTTGCTCTTCAGACCTTCTGGGGGCATCACAACACAGAACCAGACCCAATTCAGAGGACAATACAACTTTCACACTCGTTATCTATGAACTGTTCCAATATTTATGTTCATCTCTCTCCCATAATGACAGTTCTGCTTCACGTCACTTGTCTTATCTATTGCATTGTGTTTGTGCTGTGTTGTGTATAAATGTGATTCTTCAGATTTTGTATTAGTCTTTGCCTGATGAAGAGACCTGAGTAGTCTCGAAAGCTTGCAATTTGTTACCATCTTTTCAGTTAGCCATTAAAAGGTATCAACCACTGAGGACTCTCAACTCTAAATATTTTTCTATCTACTGGCTCACACAGTTCGAAGATACACATCTTTCCTGTATCATTACAGTTTTGTTTTTATTTTTTATTTTTTTTTTTATTTTATTTTTTTTATTGTATTCCTTGCAGTTCTGGGAAGTGCTTTAACTTTTTAGAATATTATTATTCTTTTGTAGTCTCCTACCTCTAAATATGGCCAGTTTTGTTAAAATCGTGTTTTTGTTTTTTTTTATGTTGACCATCTTCGGTACATCTGAGCAGTGGATACGCAAAGTTTTATAAAGTTGGAATAAATAAAGGAATGAACAATTGTATACACTCTAGTGACGACAAACTGATTCTGACTTCTCCTCAGGCAAAAGATGTATCTGATTATATATTTCTCGAAAATGCAAATTGCTTTTTCAGAGAGGTCTTGAACACTTGTGCTACCTATTGGAAGTGGCAATCCTAAAAGTCTCTCACTTGGCCAAATCAAATCTCATACTTTGCACTGACGAGGGGCAACACCCCGAAACACTGTCTGCACATTGAGATTCTGGTTTGACTTTTATCCTAAGTCATATATACAAGGTTTGGAATTGGCTTTTAGGATTGTTACTTCCAATAGGTGGCACTAGAGTTCAAGTCCTCTTCCTCTCAATTTCCATAAGGGAAAATTGGCCAAAAAGGCAATTTGCATATTTTATTTCCCAGAGGAGCATGCATGGCATATATAAGTCCCCTCATTCTGACTTGCCAGGCCTGGCTTATCACTCTCCACCCATGAGAAACCTTACCCCTTAGATCCCATGCAAAGGTGAAAGTGTACAACGATTTGTTCTAACTAGTCGGGTGAGGGGAGCTTTCAGCAAGGACCCCCTATTCTAAAGCATAATCATTTTACTATGGCATATGGAAGAGGGCTGTCATTCCACGTTGTACTGCTTATCTATAAATAGTAAATGTCAAGATGGTGTTAATTGATTCCATAGAAAACCTTGAGACCCTTCATAGATGAGAATTTCATGCAGCAATATATACATAAACTACTGACAGTTGACGGTCTATTGTCTGTGTGCATGTTGAAGTGTAAAAGCTTTTTGTGAGCATATGCAAGCTCTTGAAATATTAAAAGGAATTGCATGTTTTAGGATTGAGAGCAAGTCTGAGAAATATGACTAGACAACCAGAAACTATTACATTCTCCAGAACCCACTCAAATCGGCAATCTATAATATGTCGGGATTTCTACAGACACATTATAGTCATTGCAGCTTGAACAACAGTTGCTTTGCAAATCATTGTGATGATCAGAATCTCAAGTATGTGACAATGGTTAATCATACAGTTCACCAAATGTTTTGTTTTTTTCTTCACTTTCATTGGTTTTGTGTGTAGAGGGATTTAAAGAGGTTGTCCACTAATTTAAAAATGATGACCTTTCTTTAGAATAGGTTTTCAATGTCTGATCGTGGGGGTGCTGCACCCCTGCCCATCAGTTGTTATCTGTGCCAGAGACAGCCAGAAGTGCTCAGTTATGGAGCTGCTCCGCCTACTGATAGTGGCCGCTGCCCGGTACTGCACATCCGCCCCCTATTGATTTGAATAGGAGGTGATGTGCAGTACCCGGCCGCAGCTACTTTTAGTAGACAGAGCAGCTCCATAACTGAGCAGTTCCAGCAGCCGCCAGTACAGAACAGCTGATCAGCAGGGGTGGATTAAGAGTTGCCAAGGCCCTGGGCAGTTTAGAAGGTGTGGGCCCCCAAGTACCTGATGTGTCACGTGACATGTCAAATAATACCCTTGATAGATCATGTGATAGTTCATGTGAGTAACATACAGGTGCTCTGGTTTAGATGGAAAATGACATAGTGGTGTGCATGGTACTATACATAGCATAGTGCTATACAAATTAGAGCATTGGTGGGAGATTAATTTTCTCAAGAGGCCACATGAGAGACCGTGACTACTGTGGAGGCTGCACCAATATGCTAAAATTAATTCTGCTGAATATTAATAACATATTGATTATATATTTTTTATATTGTATGAGCCCCATATAGCCTCCTATGTACAGTTTGAGCCCCACATAGCTGCCTACATGTAGTATGAGCCCCCATATAGCCTCCTGTATACAATGAGCCTGCACATAGCTCCCTAAATACAGTATAAGCCCCCATATAGCCTTCTATGTGCAGTATGAGCCCCCATATAGCCTTCTATGTGCAGTATGAGTCCCCATATAGCCTCCTATGTGCAGTATGAGCCCCCATATAGCCTCCTATGTGCAGTATGAGCCTGACATAGCTGCCTACATATAGTTTCAGCCCCATATAGCCTCCTGTATAAAATATGAGCCTGGACATAGCCCACATATCAGCCTATTTACAGTATGAGCTCCCACATAGCCCCCTATGAGCCACTCTGCTTTGGTCCCTGAGCTCCCACTTGATGGCTGCTGGAACGTATAATGTTAGGGGCAGGGAACTTGCATGACACCACTTTGACGCTGCAATAAAAAAAAAAACCTGGTGTGGTGCTTTAAAGGGAATCTGTCACCCCATTTTTGTGATATCAGATAAAGATATCACTGAATTGTGCGTCCCATAATTAATCTATAGGTACCTATCATATCTCCTGACACCCCAGTTTTTATGTCAAAATACCTTTGTAAAGTTCGTTTCTCAGTATGCGGTTCGGTTCGATGGGCGGCGCTTATTCTCATTCCCACCCCCTTCCCGCTCCTCGGCTTGGTGCACGTATCTTCGTCTGTGAATATCACAGACGGCATACTGTTTCCGCGCTTGAGCGTTGAAAAATGCCCTCGCGCGTGCGCAGTGTGCTTTTCCCAACATTGGGCAAAGCATAAAAATAATTACTGCGCACGCGCCACTATTTTGCTTCACTTTCCTTGCCCCAGAAGTCAAGGGGCAAGGAAAGTGAGGAAAAAGACTGTCGCATGCGCAGAACTGATTTTCTACTTTGCCCACTGTTGGGCAAAGCACACTGCGCACGCGCGAGGGCATTTTTCAACGCTCAAGCGCGGAAACAGTATGCCGTGATATTCACAGACGAAGATACGTGCACCAAGCCGAGGAGCGGGGGGAATGAGAATAAACGCCGCCGACCGGACTGCATGTATTTGCATACTGAGAAACAAACTTTACAAAGGTATTTTGACATCAAAACTGGGGTGTCAGGAGATATGATAGGTACCGATAGATTACTTATGGGTCGCACAATTCACTGATATCTTTACCTGATATCACAAAAATGGGGTGACAGATTCCCTTTAAAGCCTACTTGTCATCACTGCTATTCATTAATTAAAAGTACACGTAAGTCCATAAAGCATTGCTATAGAACCCAGTAGAGAAAAGAGGCATGTTCTTCACTTTCTGACAGCCCATAGTGCCTGGTCAGTGTCTGCAGTGTTTCTGTAAATGACAGAAGCCTCTTGCATCACAGGAAAGAAAAAAAAGTTCCAAATTAAAACAGCATGTAGAAACTACAGTAGCTAGAGGGTAATACAGCTGCAACCTCTCACTGAGTGCAAACCGAGGGGACGCAGCAGGGGAGAGCTCTGAACGCTTATACCAGGCTTACATGGCAGTCGTATAATGACCCGCTTAGGCTACTTTTACACATCAGTTTTTTGCCGTCAGGCGCGATCCGGCTTTTTTTTTTTTTTTAAAAAAAACGGATCCGTTTTTTTATACCGCCGGATGCGTTTTTTTCTGATTGACTTTTATTAGCGCCGGATTGTGCTGCATGTAGTTCCTTTTTTTCCGGATCCGGCATAAATTTAAATTCCAGCAGCCTCCCTCCCTCTCTCCCTCTTTCTCCCTTCCTCCCTCTCTTTCCCTCCCTTTCTCTCTCCCTCTCTCCCTCCCTCTCTCACAATTTCTGTGTTATTGGCAGTACATCACCTGTTATGTGCTGTCAATAATGATAATTTTTATGCCTGCTTTAGAATAATCACATTTGAGGAGCACATGGTTCACCTGTTTGGTTGCTTGCGTTATTCTTTTGGATGCATGGGGCAATGATCTGGAAGGAGCGTTTCTCTGAATGCTTGTTTTCGGATTAGCGGTCCATCTGAATAAGCCCTAACGTCATACAAGAAGGACTCATCCGTTCAGCAGTGATTGATGAGCGTGTCCCTGGCAGTGATTGACATTTGGCTTTGGTATACACCACAGTCCATCAGTCATTGAGGAGGGCAGGGACAGACTAGGTGAGTGCTGTGCTCAGGAATACACCAGGCTCCTAAACTGTGTCACATATTCCATCAGTGAATACATTTTACTTCTAAGCGTTCATCATCCAGACGGTAATGGTAAGTTTTCTAATTGGCGTATCAATCATTGTTTCCTCCTGTGCCTGCACTTTACAATGAAAAGCATTAATAATCATATACAACTGAGCAATTTGTCCAACTATAGTTTCTACCGATCAGTATAATAAACTTTCCGAGGTGAAAGCGAGCAGTGGATGACTTTAGGTTGCGAGCATGGCTCCAGTTGGTTGGCGTTCGCCATTATTCGGTGCCACATATAATATGTTGTGATACATTGTGCAGGTGCCATGGGGTCTGTGGCTGCTGGAAAGTCTTGTGAGTAATGATTTTTTTTTTTTGTGCAAATAGTAATCCCAGGTCATTGCTGAATTTCAAGTATCTACCTACTGTATTATACTAATTCCTGTATGCCCAAAAAGATCCATTATCGTTCAGTATATCAACACTGTCTATTGCGGTTGGTGGCCGCCAGACAAGTAGAGATTCCAACTACAGTAATATAAGTTAAAAATAAATGTTTATAACAATCAATAAAAATATAAATAACTTAAAAAAAGGGCAAAAAAAACTCCAAAAAAAGGGGGGGAGACACTCCGTTATAGAGAATGAATTAAATGCGGGGCCAAAAGGTGGGAGTAAAAAATGAATGATGTAAGACCACTAGTGCTAGTATCCAATGTATAATTAATGAATGTGATACGATACCAAAAACAGAAGGGTAATATGCTGGTACAAATTATTAATAATGAAAATAGATGAAATGCTTTATAATGCACAGAATGAATTTTATACCAAATGCAAGAAAATGTGCAATGTGCTGGTACAAGGGCCTATTAGTGGCAGTATAAGAAACAATGTCGTGAGAATTACAGAAAACTCCTAAAGGGGTGCAGGGGTAAGGTTTCAAGGATTTATTCATCAAGCATATGTGCTGTATAGTTGAAAACCCCCAGTGTAAAACCCCACTCTCTCTAGATATAGAGGATACAGCCCTTACCCTAATAATTATATCCCAGGATCAATAAGTATGCTGATAAATATGGCGCCATTACCTGGGTAAAAGAAGATATAGGGTCAATACAGCTACGTGGTGCTGAGTGCAGGGTAGGTGTTGACAGGTCTCAAAGGTCACGCCAGACGGGCGCCGTTTCGCTGATCGCTTCTTCCGGGGGCGCCTTGTACCAGCACATTGCACTTTTTTTTGCATTTGGTATGAAATTCATTCTGTGCATTATAAAGCATTTCTTCTATTTTTATTAATAATTTGTACCAGCATATTGCCCCTCTGTTTTTGGTATCACATTTATTAATTGTGCATTGGATACTAGCACTAGTGGTCTTAAATCATTCATTTGTTACTCCCACCTTTTAACCCCGCATTTAATTAATTCTCTATAACTTTGTGTGTCTTCAACCCCCCCCCCTTTTATGGAGGTTTTTTGTTGCCTTCTTTAAGTTTTTATTTATATTTTTGATTGTTATAAATAAACATTTATTTTTAATTTCTGTTACTCTAGTTGGAATCTCTCCTTGTCTGGCGGCCACCAACCGCAATAGACGGTGTTAATCTACTGTATTATACTGCTATTCCTAATAACATGTGGCTTATTTCCGCACTGTGTGAGACAGAATGTAACAAGCCTCTGTATGCCACGGCAGTCCGATCTCGGGATGACCGCAATAGAAAACATAAGAGGAACGGTACCGGCGTCATCCATTGCCGCCAGCATCCTCTTCTACGATGCCACTTGTCTGCTGCTGTGATGAAGCATACAGCTGCCAGCTAGCTGATACTCTGCACAATAGGACAATGTGAGGCATGGCTCGCCATACCCAGATAATTACCAGAGGCCACCTTCCCAGAGCGTAATGCAGAACTCGTCTGATAGAAATAGATGGAGCCTGGAGAGGTTTATTTGCTAGTCTGAGTACAGTATCGCATCACTGTGCAGTATCGCACCCCTGCTCTGAACACGCTGCCTGCACTACGAGTCGTCACTGGCATTTAGCTAACTGGTTCCAGCACGGGTGACCAGTGCCATCTGCACATTTGTTTGTGTATACATAGTTTAATACTATATATCTAGGTTGTGCATAGACTTGTCCATTCAGTTCAATCAAAAGATGTTGTTGAAGGGAAAGCGTTTGAGTAATTTCTACATTTTTTCCTTTTTTTTCTGCATATTCCATATGAGTCTATTATAATGCTTTGTACCGTGATATATTGTAAAATACTAGAAGCATTAAAACTAAAATACTCCTGAACTTTGTGTTACATATATTTGGTCATATAATTGGTCTAATGTGTGATAAAGCGCTCAATATTTATTATAATCACAGCTTAAGGAATTGAACTCCAATATGTAAAATGCAGATATTATAAAAGCAAAAAAAACATCATTTAAATGGTTACTCCCAAACAATCCTAGGATAGGGGATAACCTACTGATCACTGGATCATCCATCTTCAAGCAGAGATGCACACGCTTTGCCTCCAGTTTATTGTCTGAGACTGCAGAAAAAAGGCAAGAACTGTGGTCCTGGGTGATTGGAGATGACTGTCCTGTGTGCAAATTAGAATAGTGGAAACAGTATTGGGCAAACACGTTTTTGAATAATTTTAGTCTCTTTGAGCTTAAGGAAAAGTGGATTATGGTCCAAAACATTTTGCTATTTGAGACATTTTATTCCTCCAATAAAATTCTTACGACGTTCTTATGAGTTTAGCAAACAGATCCTGAAGTCCAGGACTAGACGGGATCCTCTTGATCGCCTACACACCTTTAACAGCATTATGCCTGTCTCTAGCACAACTCCACAAGGTGAGCCAATAATCACAATGACCGTATCCATTTGTGCAGACTGACCCTATGAGAACCCTTTTCTATTTTCCCAGTTGACTTATTTGCATTTGAAGAACTGTTTTGGCAGTGATTGTATTTGGAGCCCTCATGCACATCTCCACTCCATTGGGTTCTAAGCCCTGAACTCAGGATGCTGTCGGACTGTTTGCCTCATGCACATCTCCACTCCATTGGGGTTCTAAGGCCCTGAACTCAAGATTGCTGTCGGACTGTTTGCCTCATGCACATCTCCACTCCATTGGGGTTCTAAGGCCCTGAACTCAGGATTGCTGTCGGACCGTTTGCCTCATGCACATCTCCACTCCATTGGGGTTCTAAGGCCCTGAACTCAGGATTGCTGTCGGACCATTGGCCTCATGCACATCTCCACTCCATTGGGGTTCTAAGGCCCTGAACTCAGGATTGCTGTCGGACCATTGGCCTCTTGCACATCTCCACTCCATTGGGGTTCTAAGGCCCTGAACTCAGGATTGCTGTCGGACTGTTTGTCTCATGCACATCTCCACTCCATTGGGGTTCTAAGGCCCTGAACTCAGGATTGCTGTCGGACTGTTGCCTCATGCACATCTCCACTCCATTGGGTTCTAAGGCCCTGAACTCAGGATTGCTGTCGGACTGTTTGTCTCATGCACATTCCATCCATGGGGTTCTAAGGCCTGAACTCAGGATTGCTGTCGGACGTTGCTCATGCAATCTCACTCCATTGGGGTTCTAAGGCCCTGAACTCAGGATTGCTGTCGGACCATTGGCCTCTTGCACATCTCCACTCCATTGGGGTTCTAAGGCCCTGAACTCAGGATTGCTGTCGGACCGTTGGCGATCATCAAGTTATTCTGTATCAAAAGGACATGGGATAACTTGAAATTTTGGGATTTATCCTTTAAGTATTAACGTTACACAATTCATAGGTCATCTAACCTGTAGATGCATACACATTTTCAAACTGTTAGTAATGACTATCCACCAATCTCAGATAGCAAAAGACACTTTTATTCATTGAGTGCATAGGGGGCCTGTAGCCATCTTAAATATTTTTTTCCGGCACATGACAATGTGCACTGTAAATGTAGTGCTAATAAGCAACAGAAAAACTGCTATGCTTCCCATCATTACAAGAACCGATTTATTGAGCTTTAGGCACAGACATCACTTTTATCTCCTCACACCACTACTAAACGATACCACTTTCCTTAAACACCTGAAGGAGACTTGTGCCCCAGTAGGCAAGAGGCGATATTGAGCGCTAACTGCCAAAGCAGTGCTTTACTCTAAAAATATTACAGCTTTCAAGCAGCCGTAGAAATTGAAGACTCGTTCTACTATTGGCAAATGGAACATATCGACTGTATAATGAAAACGTATGACGTTTTCTAATATACGGTACTTTGTGTATCTGTTACTAACCGTTCTAAAATCTGGACGTATATTGATTTAATGGTGAACTTCTTTGTTTACACAAAGGGTGAGCTCAAGGTTTCCTACAATATAGCTGTAAGATCATTTTTTTTTTTTAAATTTGAGATATGCAACCACTGAAAGTTAAAAATGACGTTTCACATAAGTATTGACCGAAAATGGAGATCTTAAAAACAATTAATATGAGTAATGAAAGAAATCCTATTTAGTATCCTGATGTAAACGGTGGCTGAATGGGATACAAGAAATGTTCTTTTCTTTCCTTTTCACCATCTCCCTTCTTTTCTAATATTGAAGGTCTGAATAAAATGTATTATATTGGAATTCCTCCCTATTTTCATATGATAGTTTACAGTTTACTCACAATTTCTAGCAACACAGTTGCTGTAAATTATTCTGGAAATCATTTTTATTAATGTTAAAGTATGCAGCCATTAATCATAAGAACAACACAAGATGAGAAGACAATATTAAAAAGAAGAGGGGACAGGACGTCCCATCCTGACAAACACGATTGTGATGTATTTAATGACTGGCAATGTGCAAATATAACAATAAAATAAATTAATGTTTATTAAAGCACAAATAAGTAATAGCATGTGTATTTCATAAAGAAATATATAAATAAATGCCAATCATAAATGGAAATCTTCACCACAAGTCTATTGCACAAAGCCTATCATGAAAGGACCCACAAAATAAAAGTATAAAGGTAAGTATATGGCAGACCATGGAGGGCACGTTTCAGTCCGTTCTTCGTTAGGGAGTGTGATTGAGGGAAGTGACGAGAATTTATAGGGTGAAGCCAGTTACAGCAAATATTAATGAGGAGCGCTATCTTACAGGGCGCCGTAATAACGCGCATGATGTCATCTCCATGCCGGCAGAAAAAAAAAAAATAATATATATTATATATATATATAATATAAAGTATAAAAATAGATGATCAAAATATAACCACCTTTTTAATCTAATTAAGGTCAAGACTTTGACTAGGCCACTCAAGTCTTTCTTTTCTTTTTCTTAAGCCATTCAGTGGTGTACTTACTAGGGTGTTTTTGATCATTGTTCTGATGCAGAACCCAAGTGCACTCTAGCTTGAGGTCACAAACAGATGGCTAGATATTCTCCTTCAGGATTTTTTGGTAGACATCAGAATTCATGGTTCCATTTACCACAGCAAGTCTTCCAGGCCCTGAAGAAGCAAAACAGCCTCAGGACAAAATAACTAAAAGCTTCAGTGTGTATAAATATTTATCACCCTAAAGTCAGTACTTTGTAGAGCCTCCTATTGCAGCAATTACAGCTGCAAGTTGCTTTGGAAAAGTTTCTATGAGCTTTCCACTTCTTGCCACTGGGATTTTTGCCCATTCCTAGTGGCAAAACTGCTCATTGAAGTTAGATGGTTTCCTCTAAAACAACAAACAATCTTCAAGTCTGACCACAGATTCTCAATTGGATTAAGGTCCTGGCTTTGACTAGTCCACTCCAAAACATTTACATGTTTCCCCTTAACCCATTTGTTTGTTGCTTTTAGCAGTATGCTTTGGTTCATTGTCTTGTTAGAAGCTCCTCCGTCCCAGTCTCCAATCACTGACAGAAACCGATTTTGCTCAGGAATGGCCCTGTATTTTGCGCCATCCATTTTTTTTGTCCCTGCTGCCGAAAAACATCCCCACAGTATGCTTGCTTCACAGTGGGGATGGTGTTCTTGAGGTGATGAGTTGTAATGGTTCAGTGCCAGACATAGCGTTCACCTTGATGGCCAAAAAGTTAAATTTTAGTCTCATTTGGCCACAGCACCTTCCTCCATGTATTTTAGGAGTCTCCCCACATGTCTCGAGCCACACAGTTTTGTGTGTAAGTAAAGACTTTTTTCTGCCCACTCTTCCATGAAGGCCACCTCTGGAGTGTGCGGTTTATTGTGGTCGTATGGATGCGTTTGTTTGGGAGCTCTGCAGCTCCTTCAGGGTTACCTTTGGTCTTTGTGCTGCGTCTATGATGTCCTTCTTGCCCGGGCTGAGAGTTTTAGTGGGCAGCACTCTTCAGACAGTTTTGTTGTGGTACTATGTTCTTTCCATTTGATGATAATCGATTTGATGGTGCTCTGCAGGATCATCCGAGATTGGGAATTTTTTTAATAATACAACCTGAATTTAAACTTCTCAACAACATTGTCCCTGACTTGTTTGGAGATCTACTTTTGTCTTCTTGGTGGTTTTGGTTAGTGGAGCCTCTTGCTTTATGGTGTTATAGCCTCTGTCGCCTTTCAGAAAAGGTGTGTATATACTGACAGACCGTGTGACACACAGGTGGCCTTCCTTTCACTAAGCATGTGACTTATGAAGGTAATTGCTTGCACCAGAAATTTTCAGGGGCTTCAAAGTAAAAGAGGTGAGTGCATATGCACATGCCAAGGTTTATTTTTTTGATCCCATAAATTTAACTTATTCCTATTTTCTTCACTTCACCAACTTAGACTATTTAGTGCTGATGCATCACACACAAAACGGATTAAAAAAAAATGTATTTAAACCCAGGTTGTAATGTAACAAAACAGGTAAAAGTGGGGTGAATACTTTCTCAAGCCACTGTTTCAGTCATTGATTGTAGGATTGTCATGTCTTGGCTTGGCGATGCTGCACTTAGATTTATTAAAATTTAGAACTTAAACACAGTAAACATATACACAAAAAAGTCATATGCTGAGCAAGTCCAGCTCCTCTTCTTATTACAGTATATATAATTCCAAAATCCCCCTTAAAAATAAATATACATAATTTATTTTTTATATTTCTTAGGTGGATTTTGGAATTTCCCTTATTTTGGTTTTGTTACAACACTGTTGCTGCCATAAGCTGTCACGGTGGCGCAGTTGTTTGAGATTGTTTACCACCTACTGTTTAGCTTATTAAAGGGACTTTCCACTTTCAGAAAAGTGAACTATAAAATAACAAAAACCCTGGGCCGTGTGCTGGCTCCCATATCTACTCAGATTTTTGTTTTGTCTTCAACTATGACGTCCCACCAACGGCGCACATCACACCAATCACTGAGGTCAGAAACGTCTACCTTGGCAAGGCCGCTGAGTCCAGGGGCTGACTGACTTCAGCAATGATGCGTAATGTGATGAGACCATACAAACTCTGTGACCTGAGCAATGCGTGGAACCCAGTACTAGGCAGTTTACAGCATGTAGATTCCACTTTTCTGAAAGTGGAAAATGTCTTTGTAATATTTGCCTTCTTTTACGATATTCAGAGCTAAATCAGCAGGTCCCGATGTCTCGGGTGCACAAACTTTGTCATCAAAGACATCCCTCATTAAGTAAGTTTGGCAGAAAGACTGAAATGGGAATTTAAAGCTTTCCTATGGTTTATAGAATACATAAACAGCACTGAAAAGCAACAAGTAGTAAGTAATAAGCTGTTCTGAATATTTTACGTGATTTAAATTGGCCCATTTCCCAGTTTTGTAAGAATGAGTTTATAAGAGCTGAACCATAGCAAAACACTGCAATTGAGCGCTTTCTGTTATCATACAAAGCAGTTGCTTTATTGTGATATTATTTAGCGCTACGCATGTGGTAAGCAGAGAGCTTGTTTTATATCTGGAGTCTTCCCCATTGTCTAAACGCACAGTATATGTACCACATTAATGCAGAGATATAAATTGTTAATAGACAGCAATAACTAGACTACTGTCTAGCCATCCATTTACATAATACCATTTTTTTTGGTGGTATAAAAAAATTAGAAATATACTAACTAAATCATGTAGTAGCTGATAACGTAGGAAGTTTGCGTTGATCCCATGTTAAAATACAAAAACTCCATAGAAGTTTATTACCACAAGTTGCTTTGCAAAACTTAAAAGGTAACTTTTCATGATAAATTGTTGCGTGTGAGAGAGGAATAACATTCATTTTAGCTTTTTATATGTCACATATTCTCCTTTTCAGGTTTTTTCCCACTGCAGGCTCAATCTCTTTATTTGCAGTTGACACTGAGCTGGTGGGAGGCGACTGCCTCTATGATGTCTCCCATACACAACTTACAGATGTTTACATATCAGTTTCTCTATCAAATACGTATTCGTATCGAGGTCCTGGTTTTTAGTGTTTGAAACAGTCCATCCATTAAAATAACCATGTGTCTGATGGCATATGAAATGTATCTAGGTACAGAAATAGAGATCCTAAAGTATTGTTGCCAAGCGTCCATACATTCTTGAACAGTCCATAAAAATAGGATAATTCCTAGTGTTCATGATAATCATGAGTAATTGGCATCATGCAGATCTTACATGATCATAGCATTCTGGGAAGTAGGCATATATCACTACTTATTGAGGATTTGTTAGATTTTTCCCATGTGTCCTTAAATAATAGTCTGTGAATATTTTTTTAGGGAAGCATAATTCAATGCACCTGTTGGCGCCACTGTGACGCAATCACGGGGTGCCAATGGGTTGCTACGACAGGTAAAGGTCTGTTGAAGACCTCCATGGTCATCAGGGATCTTCTTTAGGCTCAAATTGTTGTGTTGCTTTATATAGCATAAGCGATCAGACGATTTGCAGGTTTAAGTCCCCTACAGGGAGTAATAAATACAGCAAAAAGGTTTTTTAAAAAAAAAAGTGAACAAAATATGAAACACAAGTTCAAATCACCCCTTTTCTCCCAGTAAAAATAAAGATAAAAAAATACACGAGGTGTCGCCGCTTTCAGAAAAAACAGCTCTTTTAACATATAGAAATAATTAACCTAATTGGTAAATGCCATAAACAGAAAAAATTAGATGCTAAAATTGCAGGTTTTGTGTCACAGCAACAGTACAAAAAATGCTGTAAGAAGCGATCAAAATGTCATATCTGTCCTAAAATTGTATCCATAAAAACCGTAGTCTCGCCAGGTCATTTTTACCACCCAATGAACGCTGTAAAAAATCCCAAACACATTCCCAGAGTTGCAAGGTTTTTTCTCAATTTCAACCCACTTAAATATTTTTTTTTTTTTAGACCATTTTCCAGAACACTACTTGGTAAAATGAATAATGTCATTAAAGCAAGATGTTAGGCAGAAAAAAGCAAAAAAAAAACCTTAATACATCTATGTGGACAGAAAAATTAACATGAAATGGCCCATGGAATAAGGGGAAGCAAACATGAACGCGCAAAGACGGAAATTGGTCATGTTGGGAAAGGGTTAAAAACAATCAGGTTGGCAACCTAGTCTAAAAGTAGCACGTTTTGAAAATTTAGTTCTGACTTTTTATGTAATGGCATGCATTGTTACTCCCAGTGGATGTGATGGTGTTTCATTTGCAATGCACAGTGGCTTGATTATGGGGTGCAGAGACAGTCGTGAGGTGTTGTTTTAGGGACTACATTTATTGCTTCAAAGAAGTGGGGAGTAGAGCTGAGAAGATCACGCAGAATTCAAGTTGTTTGTTTCTGCAGATTTTCTTGGGAAGTTTGATTTGCAGGGAAACTATTCTTCACAAATGTAATGTCACTTATTATGCCCTGGGGTCTCTCCAGACCCCAGAGCATAATGAACCTAAAATGTAAAAATAAAAAAATATATTTATGTTCAGTTTCCCACTCACCTCTCCAACCCCACCACTCCTCAGTGACTCATCCGATCCTTGCTGTATGTTTTTATCGCGGAAACCCAGGACCTCTGACTTTGAGAAGACCTGTATTTCAGGTCATGACGTGCATCATAACCTTGCATGTGCAAAATCGTGCTAGCACTAGAAGCCCAGCAATTTCTGTGCTTGCGATGATGAGAAGTTAGGATGAGGAACTGGAGAGTCAAGGATATTTTTTATTTTTTTTCAACCTTTTGATGGCCTTTTAAGGTTCAGAAACAATCACCCCCATTCTGCTAAATCGGTGCAGAAGCAAATTGTGAAAAGATGTGCATTTTGGTGAATGTGGATTTTTGCAAAATTTTGAGTAGGATTCAAATCTTCTCATCTCTAGTGGTTATTTCTGTCCTGGTACAAGTCCCATTTAACCCCTTAACGACCGCCGATACTCCTTTTAACGGCGGCAGTTAAGGTTACTTATTCCTCAGCGCTGCTTTTTAACATTCTGAGAAAGTGTGTAGTGCCCCCCATCGTTGGTAAGTCTCCAGGGTCTCGGCTACGGGGCTAGCTGAGACCTCAGAGAACATGATTCGAGTTGGTTTTACCATCCCCAGTCTTATGATCACCATTATTCACCGAATAACGGCAATCGCAAAAAAGTCAGGTTTTCCATTCATTTCTCTCTTCTGATATGATCTAGCATACCAGAGGAGAGAGAAATGGTCCCCTGTGCCTACCCGGTACCTTCGGCATCTCTGGAACCTCCGGCTCCATCCCCAGGCCCTCCGTGTAATTTTCCCTCAAGAAAATGGTGGGCGCAGTGCGCTCGCCGAGATCTGCCGTCCGGCAACAATAGGAGATTTTTCCTATTGGTTCATTTTGATCACTGTGCTAGGGTCTATCACAGTGATTAAAATAAAAAAAAAAATAGTAAATCAAACCCCCCTTTGTCACCCCCTTAGTTAGGTAAAAATAATAAAATAAGAAAATGTATTTTTTTCCAGCGGTTGCGGCTAGGGTTAGAGTTGGTGTTAGATCTAGGGTTAAGGTTGGGGCCAGGTTAGGGTTGTGGTGTTGGGGTTACGGTTGTGTTAGGTTTGGAGTTAAGAATCGGGGGTTTCTACTATTTAGGTACATCAGGGTGTCTCCAAATGTGACATTGATTCCAGCAAATTTTGCATTAAAGTCAAACGGTGCTCCCTCCCTTCTGAGCCCTACCGTGTGCCCATACAGTGGCTTTCCCTCACATAACGGGTATCAGCGTACTCAGGAGAAATTGCACAACAAATTTTGTGGTCCATTTTCTTTTGATATCCTTGTGAAAATAAGTTTGGTTCCAAAGTAAATTTTTTGTGAAAAAAGTAAAATGTTCATTTTTTCCTTTAACATTTCTTTAGTTCTCGTGAAGAACTTCTTGAATGTGGTTTTGCACACATTAAGGAGTGCAGTTTTTAGAATGGTGTCACTTTTGGGAATTTTCTGTTATATTGAACCATCATCCCACTCCACACCCCCACCTCCCCCGAAACTCACTTCAAATATGAAATGGGCCCTAAAAAAAAATGTTGGAAAAATGAGAAATCGCTGGTCAACTTTTTTCAACCCTTATAACATCCTAACAAAAAAAAATTGTTTACAAAATTGTGCTGATATGAAGTTGACATGTGGAAAATGTTACTTATTAACTATTTTGTGCGATATGACTCTCTGATTTAAGGGTGCAAAAATGAAGTTTGAAAATTGCAACATTTTCAAAATTTTTGCCAAATTTCCTTTTTTTTTTCATAAATAAACGCAAGCTATATCGAAGAAATTTTACCACAAACATGAAGTACAATATGTTAGAATCAGCGGGATACCTTGAAGCGTTTCAGAGCTATAACTTCATAAAGTGAAAATTGGCTTGATCGTTAAGGGGTTAAACATACTTATTGTAATCATTTCTAAAGCAGCTGGCATTCTCTCAACAAATGGATCAAATTGCTTATTAACCAGGTAATTTTTAAGCACCTAGTTCTGGGTAAACATGTGACTTGCTGCCGAGAACATCATGTTCTATGTTCACAAAACAATTGTATTATTGATCATTCTTCGCACAAGAAAGTGTGATCGGCCTGTCTAAACAGCCCATTAAACCACCACTAATCTGATTACATGTTGTTTAAACGTACACTTAAGCTCCGTTCACATCCTCGTATTTGAACAAAACAAAAAATAATTTGTGGATGTCATATTGTAGTTTTGTTCTTGTAATATATATATATATATATATATATATATATATATATATATATATATATATATATACACTTAAAAATATATATATATATATATATGTATTATGTGTGATATATATATATATATATATATATATATATATATATATATTTTTTTTTTTTTTTTTTTTTTAAGTGTGTGTATATATGCTCACCCAGGCGTAAGTGCACTGTGCATGTTTTGTAGCTACAGCGCATCTGTTCATACTGTTTGCCAATTTCTACATTAAATGCCATTATACATTATTATTATTATTCATTTTTATAGCGCCATTTATTCCATGGCGCTTTACATGTGAGGGGGGGGCGAATATAGGCAAGTACAATAAAAGTACAGAATGAGAGAGGACCCTGCCCGCGAAGGCTCACAATCTACAGGGGATGGGTGAGGATACACTAGGAGAGGGTAGAACTGGTAGTGCGGCGGTTCAGTAGACTGAGGATCACTGCTGGTTGTAGGCTTGTCGGAAGAGGTAGGTCTTCAGGTTCTTTTTGAAGATTTCCATGGTAGGCGAGAGTCTGATGTGTTGGGGTAGAGAATTCCAGAGTATAGGGGAGGCACGGGAGAAGTTTTGTATGCGGTTGTGGGAAGAGATAAGGGGAGAGTAGAGAAGGAGGTCTTGAGAGGAACGAAGGTTGCGCGAGGGTAAGCAGTGGGAGACCATGTCACAGATGTATGGAGGAGACAGGTTGTGGATGGCTTTGTATGTCATAGTTAGGGTTTTGAACTGGTGCCTCTGGACGATAGAAAGCCAATGGAGTGCTTGGCATAGGGGAGAGGCTGGGGAATAACAGGGAAACAGGTGGATTAGTCGGACAGCAGAATGTAGGATGGATTGGAGTGATGCTAAAGGGGAGGCCAGAGAGCAGGAGGTTGCAGTAGTCAAAGCAGGAGATAAGGGCATGCACTAGTGTTTTTGTGGTGCCGTGGTCAAGGAATGCACGGATCCGGGAAATATTTTTGAGTTTGAGACGGCAGGAGGAGGTTAGGGTTTGGATATGTGGCTTGAAAGAAAGGGCAGAGTCGAGGATCACCCCGAGGCACCGAGCATGCGGGACCGGGGAAAGTGAGCAGCCATTGACATTGAGGGATAGGTCTAATGGAGGGGTAGAGTGAGATGGGGGGAAGATGATGAATTCTGTTTTGTCCATGTTCAGTTTTAGAAAGCGAGCAGAAAAGGAAGCTGAAATAGCGGACAGACAGTGTGGGATTTTTGTCAGTAAGGAGGTGAGGTCAGATCCAGATAGGTAGATCTGCGTGTCATTGGCATAGAGATGATACTGCAAACTGTGGGATTCTATGAGCTGTCCCAGGCCGTGGGTGTAGATGGAGAAGAGTAGGGGTCCTAGAACTGAGCCTTGAGGAACACCGACAGAGAGGGGGCGAGGTGAGGAGGTGGTGTGGGAGAGGGAGGCACTGAATGTTCGATCTGTTAGATATGATGAGATCCAGAATAGGGCCAAGCCTGTGATGACCAGAGATGAGAGAATCTGGAGCAGGAGGGAGTGGTCCACAGTGTCAAAGGCAGAAGACAGGTCCAGGAGAAGGAGGACAGAGTAGTGTTGCTTGCTCTTGGCGGTTTAGTAGGTCGTTGGTGACTTTAGTTAGGGCAGTTTCAGTTGAGTGATGCAGTCGGAAGCCTGATTGCAAGCGGTCAAAGAGGGAGCAAGAGGAGAGGTGGGAGGACAGTTCAAGATAGACATGCTGTTCCAGTAGTTTTGAGGCATAAGGGAGAAGAGATATCGGGCGATAGCTAGATGCAGAGGATGGGTCAAGGGAGGACTTTTTGAGAATGGGTGTGATCGAGGCATGTTTGAAGAGGTGTGTTAGAGTAGGGATGAAGACTGTGGCGAGGTTAGGGATGAGGTGGGACGGAAGCGGGTCAAGTGTGCAAGTGGTGAGGTGTGATCTTGAAAGGAGGGTGGAGAGCTGATCTTCAGTCATGGTATAGAAGTTGGTTTTGGAGGAACAGGGCTGAGCAGCTAAGAGAGGCAGTGGGGGCTGTGGGCCAAAGCTTTCCCTGATCGTATCAATCTTCTGCTTGAAAAAGGAGGCAAAATCTTCAGCAGTAATGAGATGAGAGGGGGGAGGTGCTGGGGGATGAAGTAGAGCATTGAAAGTGTTGAAGAGCTGTTTAGGGTTGTGAGACAGGGAGGATATGAGAGATGAGAAGTAAGTTTGTTTTGCGGCAGTGAGTGTGGACTTGAAGCTGGTGAGGGACTGCTTGTATGCGGTTAAGTGCTCAGCAGAGCGGGATTTCTTCCATCTCCGCTCAGCAACCCTGGAAGCCCGTCTCAGTTCTTTGGTGAGGCTGGTCAGCCAGGGCTGCCTGTTGATTGTGCGAGTTTTGCTATGTGTGAGGGGGGGTGGCCGAATCAAGTGCTGCTGTTATTGTGGTGTTATAAAAGGTGGCAGCAGCATCTGTGTCATGAAGTGAGGCTATGTCTGTAAGAGGGAGGAGAGACTCAGAGCGATTGTAAGTTGAGGTGTTTGAGAATTCTGCGAGGATGAGCGAGTTTGTGGAGCAGGGGTTGCGTACTAGGAGAGGAGAGGGAAGAAAATGTCAGTAGGTTGTGGTCAGACAGGGGTAGGGGTGAGTTAGTGAGATTAGTAAGGGAGCAGAAGAGGGTGCAGATAAGGTCCAGTGTGTGACCATCTTTGTGAGTGGCCGCAAAGGACCATTGAGTGAGGCCAAAGGAGGCAGTGAGGGATAAAAGTTTGGAGGCAGTGGAGGTGAAAGTGTCAATGGAGATGTTAAAGTCACCCATGATGATAGTGGGGATGTCAGCAGAGAGGAAGTGAAGTGATCGAGAAAGGTGAAGATGGCTAGTTCTGGGGGGAGGTAGATGACAGCTAGCTGGAGGTTGGAAGGGGAGTAGATGCGGACGGAGTGCACCTCAAACGAGGGAAGAGTAGCGGAGGGTGGGAGAGGAAGTGGGGTAAAGGAGCAGGAATTGGAGATGAGCAAGCCAACTCCTCCACCACGTTTGTTGCTGGGGCGGGGGGTGTGAGAGAGATGGAATCCGCCATAAGAGAGTGCAGCTGGAGAGGCTGTGTCAGAGGGGGTGAGCCAGGTTTCAGTGATAGCAAGGGAGGAGAGTTTGTTGGTGATGAAGAGGTCATGTATAAATGACAGTTTATTGCAGACTGAGCGTGCGTTCCATAGTGCTCCAGGTAAATATGTGTAAATATGGTTCTTTGATTTGACTACATTTGCTACTTAATATTTATTTTTTTAATATGGAAATCTGACTGTCACTATTTCTTTCCCTGTTTTGTTTTAGTGGGATCGGTCGGAATTGGCCATGGGCTTCTGGAGGCAGCAGTATCTTGGCTGAGTTTGGAACCCTGCACCTAGAGTTTATACACTTGAGTGAAGTATCTGGAAATCCACTTTTTGCTGAGAAGGTAAGTATGAACTGTGACTGTAGATTAAAATACAAGATATTTAGCTTTTCAGGTAGATCGCCTCTAAAGTTTTATACATGTAATAGAATAGCATTTTAATCACATTGTCAAGACGTTGCCTACTTAAGATCACATTATCTACTGTAACTTTACCACCCTCTTTTAATAGCTTTAAAGTAATTCTGTCCTCTCATGCTGCATGTGGCAAACATGGGCAGATACCTGTCCATCAGGGCAGCAGGTGGGGAGAAGCCCTTTGGCACTCACGTAGCTAACTAGTCTCCTGTGCCGCTCAGTCCCAGACAGCTTCTAAAGCATGTCCTCCTCTGAAACACGGCCACGTTTCAGAATCAAAGATCGTACAGCTCATACATGATGCCCATGGATTGGGCTGCATGTGTCAGGTTCACTTTAAAGGTTTCTACATCTGCACACTGTGACAGTGGGAAAGGGTAGCGCCTGCTGAGAGTTGTCATTCTCTAGCAGTGTGGTTCAACACATTGATTAGAGAGGTTTTCTTCTGCAAAACAGTGTCCACAGAATTTTTTTTGCTAAGTAATGTACAGTGGGTACGAAAAGTATTCAGATCCCTTTCAATTTTTCACTCTGTTTCATTGCAGCCATTTGGTAAATTCAAAAAAGTTCATTTTTTTTTCTCATTAATGTACACTCTAGACACCATCTTGACTGAAAAAAAAAAACCGAAATGTACAAATTTTTGCAAATTAATAAATAAAAACTGAAATTTCACATGGTAATAAGTATTCAGACCCTTTGCTCAGTATTGAGTAGAAGCACCCTTTTGAGCTAGTACAGCCATGAGTCGTCTTGGGAATGATGCAACAAGTTTTTCACACCTGGATTTTAGGGATCCTCTGCCATTCTTCCTTGCACATCCTCTCCAGTTCAGTCAGGTTGGATGTTGAACGTTGGTGGACAGCCATTTTCAGGTCTCTCCAGAGATGCTCAATTGGGTTTAGGTCAAGGCTCTGGCTGTGCCAGTCAAGAATGGTCACAGAGTTGTTTTGAAGCCAGTCCTCTGTTATTTTAGCTGTGTGCTTAGGGTCATTGTCTTGTTGGTAGGTGAACCTTCAGCCAAGTCTGAGGTCCAGAGCACTCTGGAAGAGGTTTTTATCCACTATATCTCTGTACTTGTCTGCATTCATGTTTCCTTCAATTGCAACCAGTTGTCCTGTCCCTTAAGCTGAAAAACACCCCCATTCATGATGCTGCCACCACCATGTTTCACTGTTTCTATTGGGTTGGTGATGAGCAGTGCCTGGTTTTCTCCACACATACCACTTAGAATTATCACCAGAAAGTTCTATATTTGTCTCATCAGACCAGAGAATCTTATTTCTCATAGGCTGGGAGTTTCTCATGTTTTTTTTTAGCAAACTCTATGTGGGCTTTCATATGTCTGGCACTGAGGAGAGGCTTCCGTCAGACCACTCTTCCATAAAGGCCCGACTGGTGGAGGGCTGCAGTGATAGTTGACTTTGTGGAACTTTCTACCTACTGCATCTCTGCAGCTCAGCCACAGTGATCTTGGGGTTCTTTACCTCTCTCACCAAGGCTCTTCTCCCACGATTGTTCAGTTTGGCTGGATGGCCAGGTCTCGGAAGACTTCTGTTGGTCCCAAACTTCTTTATGGAGGCCACTGTGCTCTAAGGAACCTTGAGTACTGCAGAAATTCTTTTGTAACCTTGGCCAGATGTGTACCTTGCCACAATTCTGTCTCTGAGCTCCATGGCCAGTTCCTTTGACCTCATGATTCTCATTTAGCCTGACATGCACTGTGAACTGTGAGGTGTTATGTAGACAGGTGTGTGCCTTTACAAATCAAGTCCTATCAGTTTAATTAAACACAGCTGGACTCCAATTAAGGAGTAGAACCATCTCAAGGAGGATCAAAAGGAAATCATAGAATCATAGAATGGTAGAGTTGGAAGGGACCTCCTGGGTCATCTGGTCCAACCCCCTGCTCAAAGCAGGATTCTCTAAATCATCCCAGACAGATGTCTATCCAGCCTCTGTTTGAAGACTTCCATTGAAGGAGAACTCACCACCTCTTGTGGCAGCCTGTTCCACTCATTGATCACCCTAACTGTCAAAAAGTTTTTTCTAATATCTAATCTGTGTCTCCTCCCATTCAGTTTCATCCCATTGCTTCTAGTCTTTCCGAATAAAGATGATCCTTCTACAATGTGACAGCCCTTGAGATATTTGTAGACAGCTATTAAGTCTCCTCTCAGTCTTCTTTTTTGCAAGCTAAACATTCCCAATTCCTGCAACCGTTCCTCATAGGACATGGTTTGCAGACCGGTCACCATTCTGGTGGCTCTTCTCTGAACTTGCTCCAGTTTGTTGATGTCTTTTTTAAAATGTGGTGCCCAAAACTGGACACAGTATTCCAGATGAGGTCTGACCAAAGAGGAGTAGAGGGCAATAATGACCTCACGTGATCTAGACTGTATGCTTCTGTTGATACATCCTAGAATTGCATTTGCCTTTTTTGCTGCTGCATCACACTGTTGACTCATGTTAAGTCTGTGATCAATTAGTATACCCAAGTCTTTTTCACATGTGCTGTTACTTAGCCCTATTCCTCCCATTTTGTATATGCTTTTTTCATTTTTATTGCCCAGATGTAGTACTTTGCATTTTTCCCTGTTAAAATCCATTCTGTTAGTTGCTGCCCACTGCTCCAGTTTATGTATATCTTTTTGAATCCTCTCTCTCTCCTCTCTAGTATTAGCTACCCCTCCTAGCTTTGTGTCATCAGCAAATTTGATCAGTTTACCCTCAATTCCTTCATCTAAATCATTGATAAAGATGTTGAACAATACAGGGCCCAAAACAGAGCCTTGTGGTACCCCACTTGAGACATTCTTCCAACTGGATGTGCAGCCATTTACAACCACTCTTTGGGTCCGATCACTAAGCCAGTTATGAATCCAACTAACAGTTGCCTTGTCCATTCCATACTTAGTCATTTTTTCAATAAGGATTGTGTGAGATACTTTGTCAAATGCTTTGCTGAAGTCAAGATATACTATATCTACAGCATTTCCCTGATCCACCCAGTCAGTGATTCTGTCATAGAAGGAAATTAAGTTAGTCTGACATGACTTATTAGTTACAAACCCATGCTGACTCTGTTTAATCACTTCATTCTTATCCAGGTACTTGCATACATGTTCTTTAATAATTTGTTCAAAGATCTTTCCTGGTATAGAAGTCAGACTCACCGGCCTGTAGTTCCCTGGGTCCACCTTCTTCCCCTTTTTGAAGATAGGAACAACATTTGCTCTTCTCCAGTCTTCTGGGACTTCTCCTGTTCTCCAAGAATTTTCAAAGATTATGGACAGTGGTTCAAGAATTTCTTCTGCTATCTCCTTCAGTACCCTGGGGTGTAATTCATCTGGACCTGGAGACTTGAATTCATTTAGGTTAGCTAAGTGTTTCCTCACTGTCTTTCTGTTTATAGATATCCTGGATTCTTCTATTCCTTTAATAGGACAGTGAAGATCAGTTGATGTTACATTTCCTTTCTGAGAGAAAACAGATGCAAAATAGGAATTTAAAAGTTCAGCCTTCTCAACATCCTGACTTACCATTTCATCATTTTCATCCTGTAAAAATCCTATAGCATCTTTGACTTTTCTTTTACTTTTGACGTATCCCCAAAATCCTTTTTTGTTGCTTTTGACGTCACTTGCAAGCCTTAATTCATTGTCAGCTTTAGATAATCTGATTTGTGCCCTGCAGGTTCTGCAGACGGCATTATATTCTTCTTTAGATATGCCTCCCTCTTTCCATTTGATAAATATTTTTCTTCCTTTTTAGCATGTGTTTAAGTTCTATGTTCATCCATCCTGGTTTCCTCAAATGCTTCCCATTCTTCCCTCTTTTCGGAATTGTTAACGATTGTGCTTTGAGAATCTCATTTTTCAAGATTTTCCATCCTTCCTGGACATTTTTGTCCTTAAGGATATCCAGCCATTGGATCCCTCCAATTCTCTTTCTGAGTTCCTTAAAATCTGCCTTTCTGAAATCTAACCTTGACGTCTGAGTCTTCACAGGTCTTCCTCCTCTTGTTATCCAAAATTCTAAAATAGCATGGTCACTACCTCCTAGGGTCCCAGCCACTCTTACCTCCTCCACCATTTCCTCCCTGTTTATGAGGATTAGATCCAAGGTAGCAGATCCCCTTGTTTTCTCCATTACCTTTTGGAAGATAAAGTTGTCAGCAAGAGAGGATAAGAATTTCCTGGACCTGTTAGTTTTGCCTGAGAGAGATTCCCAACAAATGTCTGGATAGTTGAAATCTCCCATGACCACTATGTCATATTTTTTGGAGAACTTGGCCATTTGATGCATAAAGAGTTCATCCATATCTTCAGCTTGCACAGGCGGCCTGTAGTAAATGCCTACAATGGTGTCCTTTCCATTGTTCTGTCCTTGTATTCTTACCCAAACAGTTTCCACAGCATGTGACTTAAATATGAGTGTCTGAGCAAAGGGTCTGAATACTTATGACTGTGATATTTCAGTTTTTCTTTTTTAATAAATTTGCAAAAATTACATTTCTGTTTTTTCAGTCAAGATCGGGTGCAGAGTGTACTTTAATGAGAAAAAAATGAACTTTTTTTGAATTTACCAAATGGCTGCAATGAAACAAAGTGAAAAATTTAAAGGGGTCTGAATACTTTCCATACCCACTGTATAAAAATAAACCCTTTGCACTCATATTGACCTGAACGATCATACTGCCATTTTTACTGAATAATGAATGCTGTAAAAACAAAACTATGGCGGATTTGCATTTTTATTCACCATTTTATTACACTTGAAATTTTTATTTCCAGATTTTCAGTTAATTACATGGTAAAGTAAATGTTGTAATTCAAAACAGCAGTAGCAACTCATCCAGGAAAACAATAAGCCCTCGTGGCTATTTTAAAAATTATGGCACTAGGAAGAAGAAAAAAATGAGCGCAAGCAATTGAAAATTTCCCAGTCATAATGGGGTTAAGGTGCCACAACAGATGGATCCATACTAGGGCCAATTGTACAAGGTCTTGGACTGATGGAGAACAAAAGGTGGTGAGCTCACACATGGTAGATTTATTTCAGAAATTTCTGTGACTTTTTTTTTTCTTCTTTTTTTGGGAGGGTGGGGGGACCTGCAGAAATCTATGTGCTTGCATCCATAATGGCTTTATCAAGATCAATAGAACTTATGGTCACAGAAATATATGCAGCAAATCTGCCATGTGTGAATTTCCCTTTGTGCCATTTATTTAGCGCAGAAAATTCCATAGCGTTTTATAACCAGCAATTCTATTTAGCAGGCCCCAGGGAGGTAAATGGCACTTGTACACTTAGCCCTATAACTATAAGGGCTACATTGCATACATGTGCACTTATGTAAAATGTAGGTGATGCGTTCCTTTTTACTAGTTCTGATGTTTGACCTCTTCTGCTATGATTTTTTGCTCATTCCTTATTTTGTGCATATCCGTTCGCTATTTGTTCCCCACAGGTATTAAGAAAAATAATTGTAAAATCTCACTGTATGGAAAACACATGTCTTTTGAATGCGTAATGCCTGTGTATGTAGCATCTAGGCCATGTATTCCGTTAGATATACTATATCTGTTCCAGAACACTTGACTGCTGTTGGTAATGAACCCAAATCCCAATGCTTATCTTAGGTAATGAACATTCGAAAAGTATTAAGTCGACTGGATAAACCACAGGGGCTTTATCCCAACTATCTGAATCCCAGCAGTGGCCAATGGGGACAACGTAAGTGTTGCCTAATTATTGGTGCTAATTAGAAAATATGATAATCACATATTCTATACATAATCCATTGCATGTAATTATGTAAAAATGCACAGAATATAACTCTTCTTTGTCAAATTACTACTTTTAGTTTTACTAAACTGATGAGATCTGGCAGCTAATGCAAAATAAGCCATATGGACAAAAGTATTAGGACACCTGCAGGAGCTTTTATCACATCCCATTTTAAATCCATAGGCAGTAATATGGGGTGCTTTCCTCCTTCACATCTGTTTGCAACTGTAACAACTTAAAATCGTGGGAGGCTTTTTATAAGGTTTTGAAGTGTTTGAGGATTTTTGGCTATTCATCCAGGATAGCGTTTGCAAGTCAGGCCCTCTTGTACAACATCACTGTCTATCCTCACAATCTCAATCCCAAAGGTGTGCGATGGGTTTGAGGTCAGGGCTCCTGTTCTAGCTAGGCAAGTGACAGTCTTGCTGGAACAGAAAAAACCCTTGCTCCAAACTTTCTCCACATAACTGCCCCAAATGCAGTTGGTAATATTTTCAAAATAAGATGTTGTGAGCTGTGTATAAGGAATAGCACAATTTCTGTCCATTATGAATGATACTCTGCATGTTTTGCCAGTTTTCTCCTTTGCAAGTGCTACCTCTAATTTTCAGTTTTCTCTGAGCCAGTGGGTGGAGACTAAGCACAGCACATACAGGCGCGAGGGATTACTGCTTTTCTTTCTCTGTGTATCACTAAGACATGGAGGACATTATACTGCATTCTTTACCTGTGTTGCTGTGAATCCAGCTCTGTACTTGGGGAGAACCGTTTCTTGAAGCTGCAGCAGCGCCATCTGCCTGTCTCTCACTGTGTTGCTTCTCAACGCACCACCTGCCTCCCCTCTTTTCTACAGTTGAGGTATAACCTGAATGAGGAAAAAATGTCAGCTGATATGTGCCCCTAACAGCCACGGGTGGAATCTCGATGCACTCACAGCTGTTAACATATTAAATGCCACTGTCAAGTTCCAACAGCAGCAATTAACATGCCGGCATCAGAAGCGCCTCATGGGTTAGCATGACAACCTAGGGTCTGCATGAGACCCCTGTGGTATGTACACCAAAATTATGTCAATAAAAACGGCAGCTCGGCACGCCAATAATAAGCCCCCGCCCAGCCAAAGATCACAAAAGTGGAGACACTACCGGTCTTGGAAAATGGAGACTTTTCTTTTTTTTTTTTTTACGAACTTTGAATTTTGTTTTCACCACATAACCTATGCATGTTTGGTGTCTATGAACTCGTAATGACCTGGAGAATCATAGTTGCTGGTCAGTTTTAGCATTCAGTGAACATGATAAAAAAAAAATTGTGGAATTACACTTGTTTTTGCCGTTTCACCGCACTTTGAATTTTCTTCCCATTTTCCAGTATACTATATGGTAAAACCAGTGGGAGGAAGGAGAGCAAAAATCTTGGCCAGTCGTCTTTGCTTCCCAGCCTGTAAACACTGCTTGCCTGGAATGGTGATCTCACACTGTAACAAGACATTGTGAAGGCTCTCTGGCTGTCTGCACTGTAGATAATGAGTCACAAAGCACAAGAATACAGAGGGCTGGAAAGTACAGAGCATTAACAAAGCAAACTTCTGTGCCTTTATTCACTCCTTGTCTCTCTTAAATATATATCCTTATTCAGAAAAGTAATTGCTGCCGCAGAAATGTTTCTGCCTTGTGACCAGTAACTAAGGGACTAATAAAGATTCTTTGTTCATCTAACAAGATGCAAGACTTAAGGTCCCCTAATTTGGAAAGAGTATGGTACATGGGTATGTTTTCAGCTTTGTGACATAAGCTCCTGAGGTCTCACTGTATCTTTGGCGCCAAGGAAGTTGTTAAAGGTCACTGAACTGAAGTTTCTTTACCCTTCACAATACAAATTGTGACTTGCGTTCCTAACTACACTTGTGTCATTTGAAGCCTTGATTCTGCCTCCCGTCAGGTGGATACAATCTTCCCACATATGCCTACAATATGCACCGCAGCAGAGTAGGTGGTGTAGGAACACATTTACGATGTATCCTGGAGAGCGCGTTCTAAGGGAAAGCCAGCTCTGTATTCATGAGGCTCTCATTCCGCTAATCCCAAATGGTGGGCGGATGTATATTAAGACGCGCACAATAGGAAACCTTCATTTCAATGTCTGCTCTGCATATGTTTCTGCAGCTTTTCTTTAGATGCAGGGACATTCTCTCTCTTGAAGCACAATTCTAGCTTCCCACCAGTATGTGCTATCATCTCTGGATTCTCAAAATAATAGGTGAAAAATAAATAAAACTTACTAATAAAAAAAAAAAAATCAATAACCTTGCCCCCTTGGGAAAAACAAAACAAAAACAAAATAGCCCTATTCTGAACTAGTTCAAACTTTTATTTTAAGGAGTTGTGCTGTATCTAATTTTCTGTTTTGGTCACTTTTTTACCACTAATGGCAGTAAAATTGCATGAAGGTGCCTATGTGTATAATATGCCAGGTGTCTACTTTCAGGTAGTATGTAGATATTGAAGGTTAATATCAATTCATTATTTACGAAGTTATATTTTATTTGTACACATAAAAAGTGTGAAAACTATCCAAGCCAACAAAGGTGCAGAATGTCAATCTACCTCTGGCAACTAAAGGGTTACAGATCGGTTCCCCCAGACTGATGGATCCTGTCACCATGCCTATTGTCAGCAGCACATCGCGTTCTCGTGGGGAGATGTGCTGCTGACAGTGATTTCATGGCCTGCATAAACAATCAGATCAGCCAATTATCAATGGTGGCATGTCTACCATGGCCAAAAATCTGGCCCATTCATGGGTTATCAGTCTGGGTCGAGCCCCTGTACTTTCTCCAGTAAGTCTACATAAGTTGACTCAATGCAAACCCTTCTGTTTTCCTTAAAATTTTCTTATGGGGAATAAAAATATTGGATTGAAATTATGAATAAATTGACTACCAGGCAGATTACCATGCTCCATATTTTTAGAGGACCTGCCACCAGCTCAAAAGTGACCAGCTTTTGCTCTTATTTTATTCTTGCTGCTCCCCTTCTATTCACTCTTTTTTGTTTTTTCTGTGTCAAAACATGTAGATTGACCCCCCCCCCAAATCAGCTGACAATTTATTCATAATTTTCCTGTAGGAATAACAGAGGGAAAACCCAACACATATGGCCCGATTCATCACGATTGGTGTTGAGTCATGATGAAGTGTGTGCTTGGGCAGGATTTGCAAAATGTATGAAGTGCAAGATTCTTAATAAATGTGGTGCATCTTTCAGATGTGCTTGACCCTTGTCCTGGGCGAGCCCTGCCTGCCTTTCTTACACTTGATGGAGCTCACCAGGAATGGCGTAAATACATTAATTCACCGTTCTTGTGCAACTAAGGGTCATGCAAAAGGTTTGCGCTATTTCAAGCAATTTTATGCCAGTTTTGCAGACATTGCTAGGGTGAATCGGGCAGACAGGTCACCTTTAAAGCCTTCTAAATTGAAGACTGCCATAATGTAAAAGCTGCGTCTAAGGTGAGCAGTGAGAGATGAGGGTGTACGAGAAAGATGTAATATACCTGATTTCCCATCGGAGTTGGCAGCATGTCTGAATATGATCGCTTATGTCTGAATGTGATGTGCTCATCTTAAATATTTTCTGATTTTTCCTATCCTTTCCTTCTTAAAATGTAATATGCAGTTTGCACCTGTTTTTCAATTAACTATTTGCTAGCGATCAGTAGAATATAAAGAAGCTCCCGCCATCATGTGGTCCTTGAAAATCTTGAATTTTATTTAGGATGCAGATCATTAAATAAACCCAATGGGTTTCCGGCACGTAGGCCTTTTTGTCCTAGCGATGGTGACACTATTCCTAAAGACCTGCATGCCTTAAACGTGGCAGCAGTTTAAATGCTATGTGTGCTGTTTGTGGATTTTAAAGGATCAGATACTGTAGCTTCCTTTATGTTCTTCCGTGATTGCTACCCTGTGTCTCTGTGCAACTGTGTCCACTGGGCCTGGCCAGCTGGTTGGTGAGTTCATTATTGGCTGGATCGCATCAAAATTAGTTGATTTTAATGTTAAAACACATATTAAGGGCTCGTGCACATGGCCGTATTTTCAGTCCGTACACGTTTGTTTTTTTTTCCGTGGACCAAATCTGTCCTAATAATAAATAAAAATCTCTGCATGATCGAGTTTGATACCATATTCGGATCGCACTCAGCTATGCAAGTTAATGTGTTACCACAGAGGATACATAAGACCTGGCTAGAATGGTGCTGCTGAACACTACTGTACTATACCACAGAGGATACATAAGACTTGGCTAGAATGGTGCTGCTGAACACTACTGTACTATACCACAGAGGATACATAAGACCTGGCTAGAATGGTGCTGCTGAACACTACTGTACTATATCACAGAGGTTATAGGAGACCCGGCTGGGATAGTACTGCTGAACGCTGCTGTACTACATCACAGAGGTTACAGGAGACCCGGCTGGGATGGTACTGCTGAACGCTGCTGTACTATACCACAAAGGATACATAAGACCTGGCTGGGATGGTGCTGCTGAACACTACTGTACTATATCACAGAGGTGATAGGAGACCCGGCTGGGATAGTACTGCTGAATTCTACTGTACTATGCCACAGAGGTTACATAAGACCTGGCTGGGATGGTACTGCTGAATGCTACTGTACTATACCATAGAGGTTACATTAGACCCGGCTGGGATGGTACTGCTGAACGCTACTGTACTATACCACAGAGGTTACATAAGACCTGGCTGGGATGGTACTGCTGAACGCTACTGTACTATACCACAGAGGTTGCATAAGACCCGGCTGGGATGGTACTGCTGAACGCTACTGTACTATACCACAGAGGTTACATGAGACCCGGTTGGATGGTACTGCTGATGCTACTGTACTATACCACAGAGTTACATGAGACCGGTTGGGATGGTACTGCTGAACGCTACTGTACTATACCACAGAGGTTACATGAGACCTGGCTGGGATGGTACTGCTGAATGCTGCTGTACTATATCACAGAAGTTACAGGAGACCCGGCTGGGATGGTACTGCTGAACGCTACTGTACTATACCACAGAGGTTACATTAGACCTGGCTGGGATGGTACTGCTGAACGCTGCTGTACGATGTCACAGAAGTTACAGGAGACCCGGCTGGATGGTACTGCTGAATGAACTGTACGATACCACAGAGGTTACATAAGACCTGGCTGGGATGGTACTGCTGAACGCTGCTGTATTTTACCACAGAGGTTACATAAGACCTGGCTGGAATGGTACTGCTGAATGCTACTGTACTATACCACAGAGGTTACATGAGACCCAGCTGGGATGGTACTGCTGAACTCTGCTCTACTATATTACAGAGGTTACATGAGACCCGGCTGGGATGGTACTGCTGAATGCTACTGTACTATACCACAGAGGTTACATAAGACCCGGCTGGGATGGTACTGCTGAACGCTGCTGTACTATACCACAGAGGTTACATAAGACCCAGCTGGGATGGTACTGCTGAACGCTGCTGTACTATATCACAGAGATTACAGGAGACCCGGCTGGGATGGTACTGCTGAACGCTGCTGTACTATACCACAGAGGATACATAAGACCCGGCTAGGATGTTACTGCTGCATGAACTCCTTGTTTGTTGCATCATTAAAAAGTAATAACAGCATCTAGGTGGATAGACTGAGTGGGGTGCTTTCTCTGTCACTTCTATCAGTCTGTGGGATCGGTCTGATGGGCTGTTCTAGTTATGATCCATATTCTATATTAAAACGTGCAACGATATTGAGATGTCTTTAATAAAATAAAAGGGGTAAACCTTATTAAAATGTCAGTCCCACCCCCACAGTTTATTTATTCAATCTTTGCTCTCACTGAAAAATTAGCTATGAGGCTGAAGTTCTTATAGTGTGATCTGAGCACTTCTCGAGCCACTGCCTCCCTAGCTCTATTCCCCAACTTGTAGCCCCACCTTCTGCTTGACTGAAAGCTCACTGGCTGTGTATCCGGAGAACACTAGGAAGGCAGAGGCTTGGTAAGTGCTATGGCCCATTTAGATCACTTCAGCTAATAGCAATTTTTCGGTCAGAGAGCAACAGATTGCATAAATAAAAGCCATGATGACACCACCTTTCAGAGACAGCATTACCATAAAGACAGTTTGGGGTGGTGGGAAGGGGGAACTGTGCTACTTGCTTGACCTGTTTTTTATACCTAAGATTGTAGGCAGAAGAAAAATAAGAAAACATGCAACTAGGGACCCCAACTAATGAGCTAATATGTATTTAATCAATGTGGGGCAACATATACATATAACGTAGGTGAAGACCCACCATTCTATGAGCTTCACATTCTCCCATCGGGCATATAGACAGGGTTTGTACAGTTTTCTTTTTTGAAATGGGTCTCAATCTTTTCTTTTCTGTTTTTTTTTTTTTTTTAAACTTGTGATGTTTTTTTCTTTTCAGACCATGTATCTGTGGGAGGCCTTGGAGATAGTTTTTATGAGTATTTGTTGAAGGCATGGCTGATGTCTGACAAAACTGATGAAGACGCCAAGAAGTTGTATTATGAAGCTGTTCAGGTAAATGAATCTCAAATCTTAATGATAACCCAGTTTATCGTGTAAAGGCATGAAATTATGGATTTAGTCAGGACTTCCTGCTGTTGAAGTAATCTTTGCAAAGTGAGCTACTTGAGAGCCAGTACAGAAAGAGATCCTTAACCAGGTTCCGCTTTACATAGAAGTGGATAGTGACACCACGACATCTTTCTTATAGTTAAGCTGGAAAGTGTCAAAGTAAAAATCTGTTTTGGAAATATATCTTTCTGAAAAAAAAGCTTATTGGAGCTGCAATAGAAACCCTGCTGAGTGTGGTGGTCATGTGATTTTCTTACGTGTAGGTAGATGGTAAAATGCACGCAGTAAATTCCTGGGCCAGTTAACTGTGAGTTGGGAATGACTTTAAAGGAGATGGGGGTGTCTACCATGTTTTTCCAAAAATAAAACCTACCCTGAAAATAACCCCCAGTATGATTTTACAGGATTTTTGGAGTGTGCTTGAAATATAGCTCCAAAAATAAGCCCAAGTTATAGTTAGGGACGGCATCAGGAGGAAAGGAGGGAGGAATAATCTGGGCAACTGCCCATGGCCCCTACTCTCTTAGGGTCCCCCAGCGCTTATATCCAAGGTTAACTGTTAAAGGACCTTTGGTGATATCACGGTCATGCGACCATGATGTCATCAAAGGTCCTTTAACTGCTGGAGTCTAGAGGAGCTGAAGAGGAGACTGGCAGGTATGTACCGTATGTGTGTGTATATACATGTGTGCAGTATGTGTGTATATACTGTACATGGGTGTGTGTGGTGATATGATTAGATTTGAAAAAATATATAATTTTTTTTTTTTTTTTTTTTTGTTCAAGAGTAAATGTGGATTTTTATTAATAGACAAAAATGACATCCCCTGAAAATAAGCCCTAACCAATGTTTTCGAGTAAAAAGGACGACCCTGCCTTATTTTCGGGGAAACACGGTAATCTGGGATATTAGTGACCTATTGATAGAATATGCCATGACTGTCTCAAAACATTGATTGGGCAATTGACAAAGCCACAGCATATTCCATAAATGTCTGATAGAGCAGGGTCTATGGGTGCTTAGATAATTGCCATATGTCACACACATGCAGCCACCTCTATTCATCACCGCATGCTGAAAGCTCAGCTATTGAGATAGATGGGGGATTCAGGGTCTGAGCCTTGCAGATGTCACATAGGTACTGTGGGCACCTACCTGATCCCTTGAACTAGGCTGTCCCTGTCCCCCGGGCCCTGGAAGGTGAAGATGCTGGGGTCACTTACCTTGCAATGCTCCTATCTTAACCCTTATCTGTTCGCTCCACCACCCAGGAGTTGAGTCCGAAGTGTATAGGATTACTCTAACCAGACTGACTGGTAGACAGACAGGGAAAAAAGAAAACTAGAATCATACAAATACACTCACAAAAACAAGTGGGAAACGGGAGAAATAGGAAAGAGAAAACAAATGGAGAGGATTAGGATAAACTTTCAAACCAACACCATGCTGCAATCGCCAGAACAACTCTCCAACAGCCTACTCCAAACACAGAAATTCTTCAACACCAAACCAGGAAGTGTGAACTATCACTAGCAAATTCCAAGTCACAGTGGCAAGCATATACACCAGAGGGGAGTGGCTAACACAGAACAGCTAAGACAATTCTGAATGGAGAGCTCCAGGACATCAGCTCAATAGGATAGTGAAGCAGTTCTATTCAATGTAGGAGTTCGTGTGACCAGACACATTCAATCTTTTGGCACCTCTCTGTTGCGTTGTCCCCGTAACAGCAGTGCGGTGAGGAGGGTTTTTTTTATTTTATTTTTTTTTTTCCACTTTTTTAATCTTCAGGAGATTTAGCTTTTGATCACTTAATGGTCCAAAAAACACCACTGCAATACTGTAGTATTGTTATATTTTAACCTTTTCAAGACATATGATGCAGTGTTATGTCATATGTTGTGTACCTGCCTTTGATGCGGTCTCGCACACTGAGCCCGCCTTTTTCCCCACATGCTGATTTATTCAGCCATCATATGCCTTTAACAGTCACGGGTTGAGTGATGCTCCACCTGCAGCTGTTCACCTATTAATTCCCATTGTCAATGTCCGATAGGGGTCCGCGTCATTCCACTCTTCCATAAGCGCACCTGTGATATGATCACGGAACGCTGATAGGTTGTCATGACATGTCATGGGTCTGCTGATGACCCCTATGCCTGTCATTACGCCAGCGTTCATAGATCATGATTTGCTAAAGCACTGCTATGTATAGCACAAGAAATCAGACAATCACATCTTAGTCCCCTAAGGGTACTATTAAATGCAGTAAAAGTTATATTTTAAATATTGGAAAAAAACACAACTTCAAATGTACCCCCTTTTTGTCCCATTGAAAATAAAACAAAAATAAAATACACATATATGATATCGCTGCTTTTAGAAATGTCCAATCTATCAAAATATAAAATAAATTAAACCGCTAAATTGCTTAACGAGAAAAACAATTCAAACTTCACAATTCGTTTTTGCCCTCTGCAACATTGCAATAAAATGCATAGAGAGATGATCAAAGCATCGTATCTACCCACTATTGGTTTCGTAAAAACGTGAGCTCAGGTTGCAAAAAAAGAGCCCTTACCCAGCCCTATATCCCAAAAAAATGAAAGTGCAATAGTTTCAGAAAATCTCAACAAAGCAAAAATATTTTTTTTATACAAATTTCCAAATATTTTTTTCTCCACTGAAATAAAAAAAAGCTACAGTGGGTACAGAAAGTATTCAGACCCCTTTACATTTTTCACTCTGTTTCATTGCAGCCATTTGGTAAATTCAAAATAGTTCATTTTTTTCTCATTAATGTACACTCTGCACCACATCTTGACTAAAAAAACAGAAATGTAGAATATTTTGCAAATTTATTAAAGAAAAACTGAAATATCACATGGTCATAAGTATTCAGACCCTTTGCTCAGTATTGAATAGAAGCACCCTTTTGAGCTAGTACAGCCAAGAGTCGTCTTGGGAATGATGCAACCAGTTTTTCACACCTGGATTTGGGGATCCTCTGCCATTCTTCCTTGCAGATCCTCTCCAGTTCTGTCAGGTTGGATGGTGAACATTGGTGGACAGCGATTTTCAGGTCTTTCCAGAGATGATCAATTGGGATTAGGTCAGGGCTCTGGCTGGGCCAGTCAAGAATGGTCACAGAGTTGTTCTGAAGATACTCCTTTGTTATTTTAGCGGTGTGCTTAGGGTCATTGTCTTGTTGGAAGGGGAACCTTCGGCCAGGTCTGAGGTCCAGAGCACTCTGGAAGAGGTTTTCATCCGACATATCTCTCTACTTGGCCGCATTCATGTTTCCTTCAATTGCAACCAGTCGTCCTGTCCCTGCAGCTGAAAAACACCCCCATAGCATAATGCTGCTACCACCATGTTTCACTCTTGGAATTTTATTGGGCAGGTGATGAGCAGATCCTGGTTTTCTCCACACATACCACTTAGAATTATCACCAAAAAGTTCTATCTTCGTCTCATCAGACCAGAGAATCTTATTTCTCATAGTCTGGGAGTCCTTCATGTGTTTTTTTAGCAAACTATGTGGGCTTTCATATGTCTTGCACTGAGGAGAGGCTTCAGTCGGGCCTCTCTGCCATAAAGGCCCGACTGGTGGAGGGCTGCAGTGATAGCTGACTTTTGGAACTGTCTCCCTTCTCCCTACTGTATCTGTGGAGCTCAGCCACAGTGATCTTGCGGTTCTTCTTTAGCTCTCTCACCAAGGCTCTTCTCCCACGATTGCTCAGACTGGGTGGACGGCCAGGTCTTGGAAGACTTCTGGTGGTCCCAAACTTCTTCCATTTAGGGATTATGGAGGCCACTGTGCTCTTAGGAACCTTGAGTACTGCAGAAATTCTTTTGTAACCTTGGCCAGATCTGTGCCTTTCCACAATTCTGTGTCTAAGCTCCTTGGCCAGTTCCTTTGACCTCATGATTCTCATTTGGTCTGACATGCACTGTGAGCTGTGAGGTCTTATATAGACAGGTGTGTGCCTTTACAAATCAAGTCCTATAAGTTTAATTTAACACAGCTGGACTACAGTGAAGGAGTAGAACCATCTCACGGAGGATCACAAGGAAATGGACAGCATGTGACTTAAATATGAGTGTCTGAGCAAAGGGTCTGAATACGTATGACCATGTGATATTTCAGTTTAATTTTTAATAAAGTTGCAAAATTTTCTACTTTTCTGTTTTTTTACCAAATGGCTGCAATGAAACAAAGAGTGAAAAATGTAAAGGGGTCTGAATACTTTCCGTACCCACTGTACACATGTTTGGTATCTGCGTACTCATACTGACCTGGAGAATCATATTGCCGGGTCAGTTTTATCATATAGTGAGAATGGTAAGAAAATAAACACAAAAAAAATAATTGTGGTATTGCTCTTTTTAGGGGTTAAAATCACTAGTCTATGAAGCTCAGCTGCAGGCTGTAAATAGGTAATAGCTGTGAACAGGTTAAATATTAAAATTTTCATTATAGCAATTTCTGCAACAAATCTGAGACAAGGGAACATACCCCTAGGGATTGCCAAGGGGGCAAATAACCTTCAGAAGCTCCTCATCAGATAATTTGGAAAGACTTGTGCAGAAATATGTCAACCCCGTAGCTCATGTCAAAGAAGGAACATTGATGCTGATTTAGACAATTCATCTCGTTTGTAGAAATGTATACCTGGAAGGTTATTTCCAGCACAATTCCCAGCATATGCAGGTGGACCATGTCCCTCTCTCACCTGGCTTAGAAAATTCACAGATGACATTCAATATAGAACAGGCTTTTCAACCGGAAGTAAAAGGGGTTTTCCCATCTCCAAGATCCTATCCTGATATATAGTAGGTGTAATATTAGCAAATACCTTCAATTAGAAATGTAGTATAATTTTTCTGATTCTCTTTCCTCATGTACAGGCATTGTAGTACCTTGCGTATCCATGGTTACGACCACTATCGTGGTTAACTGCCACTATATCAATGGTCAGAACCATCGATACCTAAGGACTTGCAAGTGTTCTGGCATAAAAGCTTTGCTGGATCGGGAACAAAGTATTTTCTCTTCGCCACGACAGCACCCACTAAGAGAGGGGATCCGCCCCTAGGAACAGGAAACCTACAGAGAGATAAAAGGGGCGGCCCCCCTCGCTCCTCAGTTGTTTCCTGTTCCTAGGAGAGGAACCTACCTTAGAAGAGGAATTCCTGGGCTGGATCGCCGCCTGTGCGGTTTCTTTTGGAGCGGCAGGGGCTCCAGCACCAGAAGCAGCGTCGGGGGTTTATCCCTCCTCAGCTGGGACGAAAAAGACACCGCACGTGCCTGGAGGTAACGGACCGTGGGTCTGAGGACGGCAGCGGCAGGGGTTGCAGCCCACCGTCACGAGAGAAGGAGAAGATTCCCAGGTGCGAGGCCAGGAGCAGGATTGCTCTGGCTCGCATATAATACGGGTGTCACACACTGAGCCGAGGCTGCCCTACCTGATGACGCTGGGAGCCTCGGCAGGTCAAGATGAAAGGTCCCATCGCCTCTCACTCCGGGTAGGGACGGGACCGCAGCGGTCAGGAAAGCGATGCGCGTGGTCAGGAGCGTCCCGGCAAGTTATAATATAGAAAATCATGGAGCGCTGCTAGATGAGCGGCCGCGCAGGGAGGCAGAGAACCCGGAAGTGAACCTAGCACTTCCGGGTCGGCGCTGAGAAAAAAAAAAAATGGGGAAGCTGCATAAAAGCACCGACCATATGGCATAGCGGTGCGCAGCAATGTCGTCCCCAAGCGATCCTGCTTTGCGCCCACTGAGGAACTGGTGGTGCCACATCACACAGCAGCAGCGGCAGAAAAAGTGGAAGTGGACACTCTAAGCAGAGTGGTTCCACAAGCAGGTCTGGAGGAAAATCAAGTCGCTCCATACCGCAGCCGGACCCTCCATCCTTAAGACCGGTACCATCTTGACGGAAAGCTTCACTGGGTGAGTGTTATAAGTCACACCTGTCAAGCTGATGGCCCTTTCCCCTCCCCCTTTTCTGTGTGTCCCTAGGCCAAAAAAACGGAAAAGACCAAACATAAAGAATGTGCCTTATGCTCCCAACCTCTTCCGGACTCTTATCCCAAAAGATTGTGTCAGGATTGTATTAGCCATACGCTGCAGGAGGAAAGTTCTGTGAGAGCAGAAGATATCGCCTGATGATCAGAGAGGAGTTACAGGCCCTAGGGGGAGCCAGTAGTATTACGGGAAGGAAATCCCTTAGTGAGATAACCCCACCTAAGGTGGGATCCTCCATGGACAGCGGGGAACTCAATTCAGAGGCTTCACGTGAATCAGGTTCATCAGAGGAGGAGGAGCATACCTGTTTTCCGACCGATAGTATTAATAATCTGATTAAGTCGGTTCGGAACACTATGGATTATCTGATGCAAAAGACCCTAAAACTCCTCAGGAGATTATGTTCGCGGGTATCTCCCAGCGCAAACGGCGAGTGTTCCCAATAGATCCGGCTATTAAAGAATTAGTAAAGAAAGAGTGGGAGAAACAAGGGCAGAAAGGTTTTATGCCAGCCGCGTCAAAACGACGGTACCCCTTTGATGACAAGGACCTGACCTCCTGGGAGAAAGCACCAAAGTGGATGCGGCTGTGGCGTCAACCTCCCGCAAGTCATCATTGCCAGTAGAGGATGCTGGAATTTTGTCGGAACCCCTAGACCGGAAAGCAGATGCACTTCTTAAAAGGTCCTGGGAGTCGTGTATAGGGGCATTTAAACCCGCAATATCGGCCACTTGTACAGGCAGGGCCATGTTAGTATGGTTAGATCAGTTGGAGGAAAATATAAAAAAGGGCCTCTCCAGAGACAAGTTACGGTCTTCCATCCCTTTAATTAGAGGTGCAGCAGCATTTCTTTCAGACACCTCAGTAGACTCTCTCCGCCTGGCGGCAAGAACGGCAGGACTAACCAATGCAGCCCGAAGGGCGTTATGGTTGAAAGGTTGGAAGGGGGATACGCAAGCTAAATCAAAACTCTGCGCTATACCCTGTCAGGGTGAGTACCTGTTTGGTGCAGTATTGGATGATATCTTAACCAAAGCAGAGAAAGGAAAAAAGGCTTCTCTAATCCATACGTTCCATCCTACAGGAGGGCATTCAGGAGGCCATCGTTTAGCAGAAGGAAGGATTATAAGACCCAGAATTCTTGGAATAACAGGGATTTAAACAAAAGGGAAACCTATTCGGTAAACGTCCCTTCAGATCGGGAGATAAGTTCCGCTAGTACCAACTTACCGGTGGGTGGCAGACTATTACACTTCGGTTATCGATGGGAACAAATTACAACTAACCCCTGGGCCATTAACATCGTAAAATCAGGCCTAACATTAGAATTTGTCCGGAATCCTCCGGACTCCTTTCTATTGACTTCTCTGAAATCCCAGGCTCAACAAGAGGCGTTAGAATTAGAAATTAAAGGCCTACTATCCAAGAAAGTGCTAGTAGAGGTTCCGGTAAATCAAAAAGAGAAAGGCTTTTACTCTCCCTTATTTCTGGTAACTAAGCCAGATGTTTCATTTAGAACCATAGTTAATCTAAAAAAACTGAATACCTTTTTGAAAACCCGAACCTTCAAAATGGAGTCTATAAGATCAGCTATAAAACTCTTATTTCCCAGATGCTACATGGTGGTCGTGGATCTCAAAGATGCATATTATCATCTACCAATACATGTCTCGCATCAACGCTTTCTCCGAGTGGCGGTCACATTAGAAGGCCAAATCCGTCATCTGCAGTTTGCGGCAATGCCATTCGGGCTATCTATGGCACCACGCGTCTTCACAAAACTGATGCTGGAGGTGATGTCATATTTACGAGTAAGAGACACACTGGTAATTCCGTACCTGGATGATCTGCTAATAGTAGGAAATTCATTCCAACAATGTGAGCACAGGCTGTCTGACGTAATTTCATCCCTACAGAACTTAGGTTGGCTGATCAACTGGGAAAAATCAAGGCTACGGCCGGTAACCTGTCAGACGTTCCTAGGCCTTCATCTGGACTCAGTAAGTCAGAAATGTCGGCTACCGGAGGCAAAGAAGTTAACCGTAATTAATAAAGTACAAACGGTAATACATAATCCTATACTATCTCTAAGAGAAGGCATGTCTTTGCTGGGCTCTTTGACCTCATGTATCCCGGCAGTTCGGTGGGCCCAGTTTCATACCAGAAAACTGCAAAGATTAATCCTATAGCAAGAAGAGAGGTTACAGGGACAGTTAGAAAATAAAATATCCCTAACCCCGGAAGTAATCAGTTCCCTAACCTGGTGGCTAGATTCAGATAATCTGTCGGGAGGTGTTCCGTGGATAGTGGTTCCCTCAAATATAGTAACCACAGATGCCAGCCCTTTAGGGTGGGGGGCTCATTGGGAGGATAATGTGGCGCAGGGACAGTGGTCTAGGTCAGAGTCAGAGGATTCGTCAAACATGAGAGAGCTAAAAGCTATATATCATGCCATATGTAATTTCCTTCCGCAGCTGCAAGGGACTCATACAAGGATACTGTCGGACAACAACACCTCAGTGGCGTACCTAAACACCAAGGAGGTACACGATCAATGCCACTCATGTTTATTGCAGAAAAATTTTTAACATTGGCAGAAAGTCATCTCCTGTCCCTGTCGGCCCTGCACGTCAGAGGAATAGACAATGTCAAGGCAGATTTTCTCAGTCGTCATACCCTACACCAAGGGGAATGGATACTCAATCATCACATCTTCAAAAGGATAACGTTCAAATGGGCACACCAGACATAGACCTGTTTGCCACACGAAACAAGGCAGGTAAAAAAGTTTGCCTCCTTATTCAAGCAGGACAATCCGGACATTCTCGACGCCCTGCAGATCCCGTGGACATTCCACTTGGCCTATGCCTTTCCTCCAATGATTCTGTTACCGATTGTCATTGGAAAATAAGAGAGGAAAGAGCGAGAGTAGTCCTAATAGCCCCGTTCTGGCCCAAGAGGCCGTGGTTCTCGTGGCTGAGGGCCATGTCGATTTCGGATCCATGGATCCTCCCTTGGGACCGGGACCTTCTCTCACAGGGGCCCTTCTATCACCCTCAGGTCAAAGGATTGCGCCTCACGGCCTGGAACTTGAAAGGCAGCTATTAAAACTAAGAGGATTTTCGAACGGACTGATTAATACGCTCCTACATAGCAGGAAGGAGACCACTACTAATATATATGCCAGAGTCTGGAGAAAATTTCTAACTTTTCATTCAGTACGCCTGTTAGTGAAGTACCTATTCCAGCTATTCTAGAATTTTTGCAAAAAGGGCATGAATTAGGCCTATCAGTAAATACACTTAAAGTCCAGGTGTTGGCTCTAGGGGCCTTATATAGTTATGACATAGCGGGCAATAAATGGGTAGCTCGGTTTATCTCCGCATGCCATCGAGCAGAACCAGTCCATATACCACAGATGCCATCTTGGGACTTAAACCTAGTCCTAGACGCCTTAACAGAAAGTCCATTTGAGCCCTTTCATTCAATTCCAATAAAATATGCTTAATTAAAAACCATTTTATTAGTAGCCTTGACCTCAGCAAGAAGAGTAAGTGATCTCCACGCCTTATCAATAGATCCTCCTTTCTTGTCTATATATCCTGACAAGATAGTGTTAAAAACTGACCCGTCTTATCTTCCTAAAGTGCCGACTAAATTTCATAGATCTCAAGAAATTTATCTTCCTTCCTTTTATGATAACCCCTCATCACCACAGGAAGAGAAATTCCACACTCTAGATGTTAGAAGAACAGTCTTAGCTTATCTAGATAGGACTAGCCCCTGGAGGAAGAGCAGGGCCTCTTTGTCTCTTTCCAGGGCAGCCGCAAAGGTACAAGAGTGACGAAACGCACGCTATCTCGATGGATTAGAGACGCAATAGCACTGGCGTATGTGGCAAAAGAGAAAGTTCCACCACAGGGCGTGAAGGCACATTCCGCACGGGCCATATCATCCTCTTGGGCAGAAAGAGCAGATGTCCCGATAGACCATATATGTAAGGCCGCAACCTGGGCTTCACCTTCTACCTTCTATGATCACTATAGATTAGATCTATCCTCCTCATCAGACCTAGTGTTTGGTAGATCAATCCTTGACACGGTGATCCCTCCCAGTAATTGTCTCTGAAAATCTCTCAGTGGGTGCTGTCGTGGCGAAGAGCAAAAACTGGATTACTTACCGGTAATGCTCTTTTATAGAGCCCACGACAGCACCCACTCACTTCCCTCCCCTAGTTATAGTATACACGGTGCATTCTGTTGGGTGAAGGATTGATTATATTGACTATATATAGTCCAGCAGGGTAAATATGTATATATATGTTAAACGTGTTATAGTGCAAATTAACTGAAACATGTGGCGGTTCCTCTCATTCTCTGTAAACCAACTGAGGAGCGGAGGGGCCCCCCTTTTATCTCTCTGTAGGTTTCCTTTTCCTAGGGGCGATCCCTCTCTCAGTGGGTGCTGTCGTGGGCTCTATAAAAGAGCATTACCGGTAAGTAATCCGGTTTTTTGTCCTACGGAGGGTTTGAACACTTTTTTTTTTTTTTTTTAAACCGTACACATTTATACATCTTACAATTCTTGCACATATAGATTGTCTCCTCTCTCTCCACAACTTTCCCAATTCCTTATCTACCTACTGAGTATCAGTGACCAGTTTCTCCTGAAAAACCAAACATTTTTAGACCTTTCAGTTGTCAAATTGAAGTTTTACAGGGTGTCGCCCATGAGTTCTTGTCCTCTCACTTTTGTAGGCACAGCCTACAGAAAATGGCTACATGTTGCCTCCAAATGTCCAATTCAATTACATTACTTCGCATTTGCTCAATAAAATCTATTTGAGTTATCGGTTTCCCAAGCATGTGAAGAAAATGCAGCTTTTTTCTTTTCAGCAAGCATTTTCAAAGCTGTGATACCAGACACAGCCCATGGGCACCCTTTAACTTTCAGAACACAGCTTATTTTAGCCTTAAGGATACACTGTACTGAATGAATAGAAGTTGAATTGAGCCATAGTGTGCTAGTCCTTTCCAAAGTGCGTTGCTTCCAAGAAGGCTTTTTCCGACACATTATAGATGAGTGCCTTTGCCATTGACGTACTCTGTTTTTTGAGAAGTCTTTCTATTTTACACCATTACCACCATTTCTATAGAAAACTATATTCTACAATCATTGACTCAGTTTGAATTAAATAATTCTATATTCTTCGATTTTTAGCATGCTTTAACGAAATTGTGTGAAAGAAAGGGTTAAAAAGGACCTTTTCCCAAAGTTTTTCCTGTTGAACGGGACACAAAAAATAGAGGCTGCGAGGCAGAATAAAACTTTTTTTTTTTCTTTTTTTTGCTTCTTCATTGCGATGATATTGGCAATCAAAGTATGTTAATTTTTATTAAGTCAAAGTGTGTTTTATTCACAACGTTTTCACTTTGGCGTGTTTTCTTTCTCTCTGTATGACATTGACCACTCATAAGCAGGCTGCAACACTCTGGAGAAAGAACAACACGACCAACCATAGCTTAGAACAGTTTTCTCACTGTGAGGCATAGGCCTCTTTCACACTTCAGTCGTGCGACGTCCGCCAAAGAGTGAAAGTGGCGGATCCGCCAGAAAAGTGCAAAAACGGATGCAAGCGGATCACTTTTCTGATGGATCCGTCATGAACTTTTCAACCCGGAAAGAGAAATTTTCTACCCGGAAAATGCAGGTACGCATGTGAGAGAGTGAGACCCGGACATTTTTGGCAGCAGTTTCAATGGTTTTCTATGGAAGCGACGGATCCGCTGGCGGATTCCGTCAAAGACGGATTCCAGCGGATCCGCCGCCCATAGGCGGCCATTATACAAAATGGCGGATGCGGCGGATTTGCCATAGTCCGCCATTTTGGCGGACCAAAAAAAGTTGCATTGGACGTTTTTCTGAAACCAGGGGAGGAGTCCTGAGGAGATCATTTGCATATTTCCAGTTCATTCTGGGATAAGTGAAGAGTCTCCGCAAGCTCCAAGAACACTGGGTTTTGGCTGTTGCAGCTGAAAGGAGGACATCGGTAAGCCGCGCGCAGCTAGGCGCGCGAATTTTGGCACTTTTTTCACCGCTGTGATATCTCTTTAACAATAAGAGCATGGAAGAGGCTAGGAGCCATGTGGTGAGTTGCATTTCTTGCTACATGTTCACAGATTTACCAGTGGAAAAGCCAAATTTCACATGCCACAAATGCAAGCTTGTGTCCATGTTGGAGGAAAAGTTGCGAAATCTAGAAGAGAGATTAGCTACATTGAAGATCATTAAGGAAGATGAAGAGTTCTTAGAGCAGAATTATCTCTTCATGGTGCAGAAAGAGAAGAAATTTGAAGAGCACCCGAAGAAACAGAGGAATGGAAGCATGTGACCCAGAGAAGCAGGAGGATCGTGAGGCAGTCAGCACCCATACTGCTCAGGAACCAGTACCAGGCTCTCACACAGGAGAATGATGAAGAAATACATCAGGATAAGACTTTGCCCACAAAGAGCAACCTTGTAAGCCCTCAGAGTCCTCCTGAATAGAGAAAGAAAAATGTTGTGAAGAAACGGAGAGTTGTGGTCATGGGGGATTCCCTGTTGAGAGGAACAGAGGCCGCTATCTGCAGACCGGATATAACCTCAAGAGAAATGTGCTGTCTTCCAGGTGCAAAAATTAAAGATGTGTCTGACAGGATATCAGGACTCTTCAGACCTAATGATGACTACCCATTCCTGCTAATACATGTGGGGACAAATGACACCAGAAGAAGTGACCTGGAAACCATCTGCAGTGACTTTGAAAACTTAGGCAAGAAAGTGAAAGAACTGGGTGCGCAGGTGGTCTTCTCATCCATCCTCCCAGTGGATGGCCATGGAACAAGGAGGTGGAATAAGATTCTGCAGGTGAACAACTGGCTACGTCGATGGTGCCGTCAGCAAGGATTTGGATTTCTGGATCACGGAGTGAATTACCTATACGATGGACTACTTGCTAGAGATGGGGTGCACCTTACGAAGACTGGAAAACATGTATTTGGAAGTCGCCTTGCTACACTCATCAGGAGAGCTTTAAACTAGAACAATGTGGGAAGGGAAGCAAAACGCCAGAAAAAGCCATACACCTGACAAATGCTATTGAGAACTCGGCTATTAGAAGTGGAAAGGAAGAACGAAGACAAAACAATCTAATAATAAAAATATTGGAGAAAGAACCCAAACACAAACTAAAATGTTTTTGTACAAATGCACAAAGCATGGGCAACAAACAAGGAGAATTGGAACTACTAACGCAGGAGAAGAAGTATGATGTCATTGGAATCACTGAAACTTGGTGGGACGATACACATGATTGGAATACAAGGCTAGAAGGATACAACTTATTTGCAAGAAACAGACTTGATAAACGAGGAGGAGGTGTCGCATTTATGTTAGAAAAGCGTATATCTGCACAGAGATTGATGCTTCAGAGACTGGGAGTTCTGTGGAAACTGTTTGGGTAAGAATACAAGGACAGAACAATGGAAAGGACACCATTGTAGGCATTTACTACAGGCCACCTATGCAAGCTGAAGATATGGATGAACTCTTTATGCATCAAATGGCCAAGTTCTCCAAAAAATATGACATAGTGGTCATGGGAGATTTCAACTATCCAGACATTTGTTGGGAATCTCTCTCAGGCAAAACTAACAGGTCCAGGAAATTCTTATCCTCTCTTGCTGACAACTTTATCTTTCAAAAGGTAGGGGAGAAAACAATGGGATCTGCTACCTTGGATCTAATCCTTATAAACAGGGAGGAAATGGTTGAGGTAAGAGTGGCTGGGACCCTAAGAGGTAGTGACCATGCTATTTTAGAATTTTGGATAACAAGAGGAGGAAGACCTGTGGAGACTCAGACATCAAGGTTAGATTTCAGAAAGGCAGATTTTAAGGGACTCAGAAAGAGAATTGGAGGGATCCAATGGCAGGATATCCTTAAGGACAAAAATGTCCAGGAAGGATGGGACATCTTGAAAAATGAGATTCTCAAAGAACAATCGTTAACAATTCCGAAAAGAGGGAAGAATGGGAAGCATTTAAGGAAACCGGGATGGATGAACACAGAACTTAAACACATGCTAAAAAGAAAGAAAGAAATGTTTATCAAATGGAAAGAGGAGGCATATCTAAAGAAGAATATAATGCCATCTGCAGAACCTGCAGGGCACAAATCAGATTATTTAAAGCTGACAATGAATTAAGGCTTGCAAGAGATGTCAAAAGCAACAAAAAAGGATTTTGGGGTACGTCAAAAGTAAAAAAAAAAAATTCAAAGATGCTGTAGGATTTTTACAGGTTGAAAATGATGAAATGGTAAGAAAGGATGTTGAGAAGGCTGAACTTTTAAATTCCTATTTTGCATCTGTTTTCTCTCAGAAAGGAAAAGTAACATCAACTGATCTTCACTGTCCTATTAAAGGAATAGAAGAATCCAGGATATCTATAAACAGAAAGACAGTGAGGAAACACTTAGCTAACCTAAATGAATTCAAGTCTCCAGGTCCAGATGAATTACACCCCAGAATACTGAAGGAGATAGCAGAAGAAATTCTTGAACCACTGTCCATAATCTTTGAAAATTCTTGGAGAACAGGAGAAGTCCCAGAAGACTGGAGAAGAGCAAATGTTGTTCCTATCTTCAAAAAGGAGAAGGTGGACCCAGGGAACTACAGGCCGGTGAGTCTGACTTCTATACCAGGAAAGATCTTTGAACAAATTATTAAAGAACATGTATGTAAGTACCTGCATAAGAATGAAGTGATTAAACAGAGTCAGCATGGGTTTGTAACTAATAAGTCATGTCAGACTAATTTAATTTCCTTCTATGACAGAATCACTGACTGGGTGGATCAGGGAAATGCTGTAGATATAGTATATCTTGACTTCAGCAAAGCATTTGACAAAGTATCTCACACAATCCTTATTGAAAAAATGACTAAGTATGGAATGGACAAGGCAACTGTTAGGTGGATTCATAACTGGCTTAGTGATCGGACCCAAAGAGTGGTTGTAAATGGCTGCACATCCAGTTGGAAGAATGTCTCAAGTGGGGTACCACAAGGCTCTGTTTTGGGCCCTGTATTGTTCAAAATCTTTATCAATGATTTAGATGAAGGAACTGAGGGTAAACTGATCAAATTTGCTGATGACACAAAGCTAGAAGGGGTAGCTAATACTAGAGAAGAGAGAGAGAGGATTCAAAAAGATATAAATAAACTGGAGCAGTGGGCAGCAACTAACAGAATGGTTTTTAACCAGGAAAAATGCAAAGTACTACATCTGGGCAATAAAAATGAAAAAAGCATAGGAATAGAGCTAAGTAACAGCACATGTGAAAAAGACTTGGGTATACTAATTGATCACAGACTGAACATGAGTCAACAGTGTGATGCAGCAGCAAAAAAGGCAAATACAATTCTAGGATGTATCAACAGAAGCGTACAGTCTAGATCACGTGAGGTCATTATTGCCCTCTACTCCTCTTTGGTCAGACCTCATCTGGAATACTGTGTCCAGTTTTGGGCACCACATTTTAAAAAAGACATCAACAAACTGGAGCAAGTTCAAAGAAGAGCCACTAGAATGGTGACCGGTCTGCAAACCATGTCCTATGAGGAACGGTTGCAGGATTTGGGAATGTTTAGCTTGCAAAAAAGAAGACTGAGAGGAGACTTAATAGCTGTCTACAAATATCTCAAGGGCTGTCACATTGTAGAAGGATCATCTTTATTCTCATTTGCACAAGGAAAGACTAGAAGCAATGGGATGAAACTGAATGGGAGGAGACACAGATTAGATATTAGAAAAAACTTTTTGACAGTTAGGGTGATCAAGGATGGAACAGGCTGCCACGAGAGGTGGTAAGTTCTCCTTCAATGGAAGTCTTCAAACAGAGGCTGGACAGACATCTGTCTGGGATGATTTAGAGAATCCTGCTTTGAGCAGGGTTTGGACCAGATGGCCCAGGAGGTCCCTTCCAACTCTACCATTCTATGATTCTATGAAACGACGGACGCCAATTTTTTGGCGGATCCGTCAAAAAACGGACCTAAAGGACGACCATCCGTCAAAATCCATCACTAATGCAAGTCAATGGGAAAAAAATGGATCCGCCAAAAAAAAAATGGCGGATCTGTTTTTTTCACATTTTGACGGATTTTGACTGACGTCACACGACTGAAGTGTGAAAGAGGCCATATACTGACAGCCTAAGCTCACTGCAGATCTACTACAAGTTGCTGTGAACAGAGCAGACCAGAGTGTCGTCATGAATAGTGCAGACCAGAGTGTCGTCATGAATACCTTTGAGCTTTCATCTTTTAGTAGTCCATGTAAGAGGAGAAGTTAATCGAAGGATTTGTAATGTAACACAGCTAAACTCTGCTGTACTGTCACTCTTCCTGACACACTGCCTGTATAGAGATGAAAGCTCTCAAAGGTTCCACTAACAACACTCAGATTTGCTCACATATGCCTCACAGTGAGAAACCTGCTCTAAGCTATGGGGGGAATGGGGTGCCCACTTTGCCTTAATGAAAATTAACTTATTAGGTACCAAATACTTTTATAATATCTCTACAATGGAGATGCAAAATGATAAAAAATGTTTTTTTCTTATTCTGCTCTGCAGCCACTATTAAATCATGTGTCCAGTTCAACGTGATAAATTTGGTTAGGTCCTCTTTAAGTCCTGTACACTGATTCCTTTGTAATCAACATCCAACACCTGTAATATTTTCTGAGCTACTGAATTTTTCCAAACTGGAACAATTTGGCATGAAAATACAAATGTTTATTTTCTGTTCTGTTTTGTGCTAAACAGTATGATTTTCTGTATGTTGCTAGTGTCGATAAAGGCTCGTTATGGAAGATCACAGTGTTTACCAAGATTCTGAACAAAACGCTGCGCGCCCTAATAATACCTTACCTGGCTTCCAGTATTGTCTACTTATCTATAATTGCTAACCTTAGTTTCAGATAGAAGGACGCATTCTCATCTTTCACAGTGCCTGCCATAGTGTTTTTGTCCTGGTAATTCAGTGACGGAAAACAAGAACATTGGGAGAAAAGAATAGATTAATAATAGCAATTGATGGCTAATGCATCATTAAAATAATTGCATTTGCCTGTTTGCACGATACATGAGATTGTGATGATATTGTGTGATTGATGGAAAACAATGCAGGCAGATATGCCGTTCCTGCATGTTGTGGAGTAGGTGTCCATCCATTGTTGGGGGACTGTGATTTCCTTTTTTACATCCCTTATTTCTGGAAAGTGAGTAGATACACAGAATGAATTGCTACGATTATTCTGCAGGGTAATGTGCCTGTATCTCTCTCCACACACGCTGTACGTGTTCATTAAGCAGTCATTTTTCCTGGCACTACGTTTCTTCTGTGCTGACAGCACTTCATTAGTATGCGCTAAAATCTGTGTCCTCGTGCGTCAATTAATCATGGCACAATACCGCGGTGACTCAGGCGATACCATTGATCTGTTTTAGTGTATTATCTGCAACTTTTTCATATGCAAAATATAAATATTTGATTATATTATGTTATGATGATAACTTCATCTGTCAGGACTGGTGCCAGAAATTTGGGAATGAATTTTTAGCAAAGCACTTAAATGCTGCTGATTTTTCCATGATTTTTTTCAATAATAAGCGCAGCTATATTTTTAAACAAATGCAAAAATACGCTATTAAGAGTCTTCTATTGCATGATTACAGTAATGATAATATCACTGATTATCCTGAAGCTGGTTTGTGTTAAAAGATAGCTCTAGGACCAAGCACATTTATCACAATTACTAACTTGTTATATATGTAATTGGTGTTTAAAGTCATGAAAAACATGCAATCATTAGTGGTAAATTAATATATCCATTTGTTTTACACCATATGGCTTTCAGTATTCATAGTGATGGATAAAAAGATTCTACAGATGTCATTCTTTTTTTTTTTCCCATTGAATACCAACTCTTACTTTATGGCTCACACATAACCAAAGAAAACATCACATAACCAAACAAAACCTTAGAGAAAAAGCAAAGCTTCCAAGACATTTCAATAATAAACCAGTTATTGCAGAAGGTTCTTCTCTCTAGTAATGGTTAACCTGAACACCTTAACCCCACAATTAAATATTAACGGGAACCTGTCATCCAATTCGAGCGACATGACCCAGGGTCTGGATTCGGTATTACAGCCTCGTATGTTTTTCTCTGGAATAATGTGTTATTTCAGGTAAAACATACTTTGAAAATCAAGCAGTGTGACTAATTCGAGGCCGGTCTCCGGTAGGTTCACTCTGCCCCGATCCCATTGATGGTATCCTTATGCACACAGACATTGGAAGACCTGTTGATCTAATGCAGGATTTCTCAACTCCAGACCTCAAGACCCACAAACAGGTCAAGTTTTCAGGATTTCCTTAGTATTGCAGAGGTGATGGCATTAATGCTGGAGCAGGTGATGAAATTATCACCTGTGCAATACTAAGGATGTCCTGAAAACTTGACCTGTTGGTGGGTCTTGAGGACTGGCGTTGAGAAACACTGGTCTAGAGCAGTCCTGGGCAAAGTGCAGCCCACAGCCCACATCCGGCCCTCTGGCAATTCTAGTCCGGCCCGCAGACCGAGACAACCGATGCTGTAGATAAGCCCCGAAAGGCAGTGGCCACATCTTATAGCGGCAAAACGAGGTGACAGGTTCCCTTTAATATGTTGATATTCCTATTGAGTAGAATTAATTTCAGCCTATTTGTTCGGCCCTCCATAAGTCATTGTCTCTTGTGTGGCCCCTCAAGAAAATTAATTGCCCACCCCTGGTCTAGAGGATTGGGGCAGGGAAAAGCCTCTCAGGACCTGCCTCTGACTAGTCAGCTGACAGTCTTCTCAAAGTATGTATTCTCAGATATTCTGCTTTGTTAGAGTAGAACTTGCATGATTACAATAACGCAGATTCGGGCAGCATGAATCTGATGGACCAATGCTAGTCAGGGTGGCTGCTTGATGCAGGGATGACTTAGAGGTTAGACCAGCGTCTATTTCATGCTCATCCCTGTGTGCATTATAATAGCTATAGCAAAGTCTATTTCTTCTGGTCAGGTTGCTACTTTAGGCTTCATGCTCGTGACACAGCAAGGTATGCAGAGTACCTGAAGTTCACCCAGAAGAGCCTTATGTGCTGTGTGTATCCACAAGGTACTATTAGTGAGGTATTCTGCTCTCTGAGGTAGAATACCTCTGTAATATTGCATCTGAGGAAGCAGTAGGACTTCATAGTCTTCTAATGGTTTTAGGTACTATACATGGTTATTAGACAGTTTTCAGGTACATGTAGACTATGGTATTTCATATGTGGGTCATTTGAAATCTAGCAGTGTTTCATATTACTTTGTGTCCTTATTTTTTATTGTGATTTTTTTTCTAAATTTTTTTTTTCTTTCATAAAGTCAATTGAGACTCATTTAATACGTAAATCAAGCAATGGATTAACGTATATTGCTGAATGGAAAGGAGGTCTTCTGGAGCACAAAATGGGACATCTGACATGTTTTGCCGGTGGCATGTTTGCCCTTGGAGCAGATGGAGCACCAAGTGACAAAACTGGGCACCATATTGAACTGGCTGCGGAGATTGCAAGGACATGCCACGAATCCTATGATAGAACAAGTACGTAATATTCTGTTGGAAAGGAGAAAAATAACATTTTTGACATTTTGAAGAATATGTATCCGTATTATTCACTACTGCCTAGTACTGCTTGCAACATTAGGTATAATCAAATTTTTCATACAAAGAGATAAGAGTAGCGTAATACCTTCTCAATTGTCATTCTATATCAAAACTATTTCCTTCATGTCAAGTATGTAGTAAAGGTGTACCCTATTCTAGGCTACAATGACTTCATTGAATTCAATTTATGGTACTTAAATGCCTTTCCTTTTGGAGTACTGCAATATCCTGTTTAGATATATGCATGTATTATAGAAAAAAGGGTGCTGGGCAAGAAGCAAAAGAAAACTCCCTTCACTCAGCTTTTCCATAGTTTTTCTTGTAGTTAAACAAAATTTACAACACACACTACTATATATTTCCAATAATTCTGTTGCATATATAGTACAATATAGACATAAACTACCATATCATTCCCATAATACTGTTTTATATACAGTATATAGTACTATATAGAGATATGCGACCGTATAGTTTCCATAATACTGTTACCTATATAGTAACATATAGTCAATAATAATGTTGCATATATGGTACCTATAGACCTATATTACCATGTAGAGCCCACAATACGGTTTTATATATAGTACTATATAGACATATTCTGCCATATACAGTCATGGCCAAAAGTTTTGAGAATGACACAAATATTATTTTTTCACATGATCTGCTGCCCTCTGGTTTTTATGTGTGTGTTTGACAGATGTTTTTATCACAGACAGAAATATAATTGAAAACATATGAGTAACAAAAGCTTATATTGACAGTTAGAATGAGTTAATGCAGCAAGTCAATATTTGCAGTGTTGACCCTTCTTCTTCAGGACCTCTGCAATTCTCCCTGGCATGCTCTCAATCAACTTCTGGACCAAATTCTGACTGATAGCAGTCCATTCTTGCACAATCAATGCTTTCATTTTGTCAGAATTTTTAGGTTTTTGTTTGTCCACCCGTCTCTTGATGATTGACCACAAGTTCTCAATGGGATTAAGATCTGGGGATTAAGATCTGGGGAGTTTCCAGGCCATGGACCCAAAATCTCTATGTTTTGTTCCCTGAGCCATTTAGTTATCACCTTTGCTTTATGGCAAGGTGCTCCATCATGCTGGAAAAGGCATTGTTGATCGCCAAACTGCTCTTGGAGGGTTGGGAGAAGTTGCTCTTGGAGGACATTCTGGTACCATTCATTATTCATGGCTGTGTTTTTAGGCAAGACTGTGAGAGAGCCGATTCCCTAGGCTGAGAAGCAACCCCACACATGAATGGTTTCAGGATGCTTAACAGTTGGCATGAGACAAGACTGGTGGTAGCGCTCACCTTGTCTTCTCCGAATGTGGCGTTTTCCTGATGTCCCAAACAATCGAAAAGGGGATTCCTCAGAGAAAATAACTTTACCCCAGTCCTCAGCAGTCCACTGCCTGTACCTTTTACAGAATATCAGTCTGTCCATGATGTTTTTTCTGGAGAGAAGTGGCTTCTTTGCTGCCCTCCTTGAGACCAGGCCTTGCTCCAAGAGTCTCCGCCTCACAGTGCGTGCAGATACACTCACACCTGCCTGCTGCCATTCCTGAGCAAGCTCTGCACTGCTGGTAGCCCGTTCCCACAGCTGAAACACTTTTAAGAGACGGTCCTGGCGCTTGCTGATCTTTCTTGGCGCCCTGAAGCCTTTTTGGCAACAATGGAACCTCTCTCCTTGAAGTTCTTGATGATGCGATAGATTGTTGACTGAGGTGCAATCTTTCTAGCTGCGATACTCTTCCCTGTTAGGCCATTTTTGTGCATTGCAATGATGACTGCACGTGTTTCTTTAGAGATAACCATGGTTAACAGAAGAGAAACAATGATGCCAAGCACCAGCCTCCTTTTAAAGTGTCCAGTGGTGTCATTCTTACTTAATCATGACAGATTGATCTCCAGCCATGTCCTCATCAACACCCACACCTGTGTTAATGGAGCAATCACTGAAAAGAGGTTAGCTGGTTCTTTTAAGGCAGGGCTGCAATGATGTTGAAATGTGTTTTGGGGGATAAAGTTCATTTTCTAGCCAAATATTGACTTTGCAAGTAATTGCTGTTAAGCTGATCACTCTTTATAACATTCTGGAGTATATGCAAATTGCCATTAGAAAAAGTGAAGCAGTAGACTTTGTAAAAATTAATATTTGTGTCATTCTCAAAACTTTTGGCCATGACTGTAGAGCCCATAATACTGTGTGTGTGTGTATGTATGTATGTATGTATGTATATATATATATATATATATATATATATATATATATATATATATATATATAATTCCTATATTACTGTTTGATATATAGTACTATGTAGACATATACTACATATATAGATCCCATAATACTGTTACATATAGTACAAAATGGACATATGCTGTCATATCGTTCCCACAATACTATTACATGTATAGTACTATTTAGAGAGATATACTACCATTTAGTTTACATAATCTTCTTCTATATATACTACCATATAGAGCTCATAATACTGTTGTGTATATAATACCATATAGACATATACTACCATATACAGCCCATAATGTTGTGACATACAGGTGCTTCTCATAAAATTAGAATATCTTCAAAAAGTTACAATTTATTTCAGTTCTTCAATACAAAAAGTAAAACTCATATATTAGATAGTCATTACAACAGAGTGATCAATTTCAAGTGTTTATTTCTGTTAATGTTGATGATTATGGCTTACAGCCAATGAAAACCCAGAAGTCATTTTCTCAGTAAATTAGAATAATTAACAAAAAACGCCTGCAAAGGCTTCCTAAGCGTTTAAAAAAGGTCGCTTAGTCTGTTTCAGTAGGCTCCACAATCATGGGGAAGACTGCTGACTTGACAGATGTCCAGAAGGCAGTCATTGACACACTCCACAAGGAAATTAAATGTTGCATTTCATTTGGAAATCAAGGTCCCAGAGTCTGGAGGAAGAGTGGAGAGGCACACAATCCAAGCTGCTTGAGGTCTAGTGTGAAGTTTCCACAAACAATGATGGTTTGGGGAGCCATGTCATCTTCTGGTGTAGGTACACTGTGTTTTATCAAGACCAAAGTCAGCGCAGCCTGCGCTGTCTAGAGCACTTCATGCTTCCCTCTGATGACAAGCTTTTTGGAGATGGAAATTTCATTCTCCAGCAGGACTTGGCACCTGTCCACACTGCCAAAAGTACCAATAACTGGTTTAAAAACAACAGTATCACTGTGCTTGATTGGCCAGCAAACTCGTCTGACCTTACAACATAGAGAATCTATGAGGTATTGTCAAGAGGAAGATGAGAGACACCAGACCCAACAATGCAGATGAGCTGAAGGCTGCTATCAAAGCAACCTGGGCTTTCATAACACCTCAGCAGCGCCACAGGCTGATCGCCTCCATGCCACACCGCATTGATGCAGTAATTGATGCAAAAGGAGCCTCGACCAAGTTTTAAGTGTATTTACTGAACATACATTTCAGTAGGCCAACATTTCAGATTTAACAATAATTTTTCAAGCTGGTGTTATAAAGTATTCTAATTTACTGAGATAGACTTTTGGGTTTTCATTGGCTGTAAGCCATAATCATCAACATTAACAGAAATAAACATGAGAAATAGATCACTCTGTTTGTAATTACTCTATATGAGTTTCACTTTTTGTATTGAAGAACAGAAATAAATTAACTGTTTGATATTCTAATTTTGTGGAAGCATCTGTATATAGTACCATAGACATATACTACCATATAGAGACCATAATGCTGTTTGATATATAGTACTATGTAGACATATACTATGATATAGTACATATATAAGCAACTGATTGTCTTTTGTAAGACTAAGCTAACACTTGCGCTTTGTATAGTTCATAGCAGAAAAAAAAAATGCCCAGTCCATATGATCATATAGTAATTTATTTTTCTAATTGATACGGTATTTAATGTGCGTGATAGGTGTGACTTGCAATTGTTCTAATACTATATTATTTAAATCTCTTATGTCGCTCATTAGACATTTACCTAGACTCGTGCATTGGTGGCCTATCTATGTGATAACCTAATAGTAGATCTGTGGTAGCCCAATTCTCAGCGCCCTCAGACAATAGACTGTCTGAGGGGCCATGTAATCTTGCTGGAGGGCATCAATATCAGATCTAGAAGGCTTCGTGTGAAGCAGCTGGCAGAGGGGTGCTGCGCTCCACCGATCACCAACTCCCCTTAGTTGATAACTTTATACTTTTATCCTGAATGCAGTGGAGTTCTAGAGAAATTGTACAGCTGATCCCTGCGTATGGCAAGATGCTGACCCCACCGATCTTAAGGTACTGTCACACTAAACGAGATCGCTAATGTGTCACCGATTTTATGACGCAGTAGCGATGTCGTTAGCGACTTAGCTGTGTGTGACATGTAGCAGCGATGTGGCCCCTGCTGCGATGTCGCTGATCGCTTATGAACGTTCTGAGCCGGTTTTTGGTCGTTGGTGTCCCGCTGGTGAGCCTGAATCGCTGAGTGTGACACCCTTTATGAACGACTTCACCAGCGTCGCAGGTGGGACTAGGTTTTCCCAACGACCGCAGAGGTCATTATAGAGATCGCTGATGAGATGTGTTTGGAATCTAACTAGCGATCTCGCCAGGTCGTGTCGTTGTCGTGATGGCTAGTGCGATCGCTAAGTGTGACAGTGCCTTTAGGGTTATGTGCACAGACATATGCGAACCCGACTAGCTTTTTATGAGGAGAATTTTGCAATTTTTTTTTTTTTTTGACCATTTTTGTAGAATTTCTGATCCCTGAGAGCCACATGAAGAGCGGCCTGGTCACTTGTTTAACCCATTTGGTGGCCTATCCTATAATTATCTGTGTGCAATCCTACACTTACTAGGGTCTTCCCGTGTGAAGTGGGTCAGTTGTGTCAGTAGTGCCAATACAGATTGTAAAGTTGGTTAGATTTTATCTAATTGTTCTTCTATCTTGGTTAGCAATGAAGCTGGGACCTGAAGCCTTCAGGTTTGACGGAGGGGTAGAAGCTATTGCTACAAGACAAAACGAAAAATATTACATTCTGCGTCCCGAAGTGATCGAAACCTATATGTACATGTGGAGGTTCACACATGACCCAAAATACCGACAGTGGGGATGGGAAGCCGTCCAGGTAAGAAAGTTAACTTAAACCAAAAATGTGACCCAAAAGAAAAAAAAAAACACTTAAATGATATGATGGCTATCTTTAAGTCAATGTTTTTTTTGTTTTTTTTTTATATTTGAATGCGTGCAATTTCAGCGGAAAAAAAAATGCTTAAGGGTATGCCACACTGAACAATATCGCTAACGGGATCGCTAAAAAACGTCACTATTTAGCGATCCCGTTAGCGATGTTGTTCAGTGCGGCAGCTGCCAGCGACGAGCTTCCTGCTGTGATCTCGCTCGTCGCTGGAATCGTTCCGGACCCTATTTTCTCGTCGGCGCTCCCGCTGGGTAAGTATATATCGCTAGTGTGGCACCTTTTCTTAGCGATTTAGCGGTACTTTTGTACCGCTAAAGTCGTTAAGAAGATCGCTAACGGCGATAGCGTCGTTAACTATATCGCTAAATGTGGCCGCACTTAGCGATATAGAAACAATCCCGCTAGCGATCGCATTAGTATGCGACGTTATCGTGATCGCTAGCGGGATTGTTTAGTGTGGCAGTACCTTTAGCCAGATTTTAATAAAAATGTTGCACTTTGTCTTCGGTAGCCTTGTGTGTTACTCTGTCTATTGCTGCCTGCAGAATTAAGGTACTGCCACACTACACAATCCCGCTAGCGATCTCGTTAGCGTCGCATACTAATGAGATCGCTAGCGGGATTGTTTCTATATCGCTAGTAGGTACCTAACTTAGCGATGTCGTTAAGGACGCTATCGCGGTTAGCGATCTCCTTAACGACTTTAGCGGTACAAAAGTACCGCTAAATCGCTAAGAAAAGGTGCTACACTTAGCGATTATACTTACCCAGCGGCCGGCGATAAAATAGGGTCCGGAACGATTCCAGCGACGAGCGAGATCACAGCAGGAAGCTCGTCGCTGGCAGCTGCCGCACACAACAACATCGCTAACGGGATCGCTAAATAGTGACGTTTTTTTAGCGATCCCATTAGCGATGTTGTTTAGTGTGGCATACCCTTTATTTAGGCTAGGTTCTCTATTATACAGTGCTCCTCCCCAAGCAGTGTGTCGGGCTTTCCTTCAGAATCTCAGAAAAACAGAATTCCAGCAGTGAAATGCTTGTAAAATATTTTTTTTCCCCCCAACAGTGTCCCTATCTTTTAAAGGTTTACCAATGAAATTTCTTACCCTTTTTCTGGTAGTAAGCTTTTTCTATTGAAGATTTATTCTATGGTTTATTATCCACTGTTTAGTGGAACTTGTCAACAGGGTTTTGCAATGCAAACGAATTGCAGCATGATGTTGGAGCGGAGATCCTGGTTCTGGCAATGTGTCACTTATAAGGCTGCGTTTTGCTGATTCAATACAACCAGTGTTTTATTAGCAGGAGATCCATTAGTGGACCAGATGTCCCCTGTCTCCTGGTCCCACCATGCCCCAACCACAGAAAGCTGCCAATCAGCGGTGCAGTCGGAGTTATATACATCTCAGCATTCACGAAGTAATACATTGCTGGAATCAGGGTCTCGGTCCTTACCTCATACTCCTTTCAGAATACATAGCAAAAACCTGCTGACAGATTAATCCGCTCACCAGTTCAGGACCGGGCCATACCCCCCCTATCTAAATTCCCGGCCAGGCACATTTTCAAGTTTATTTGTACATTTAGTTTTAAGAGCTCTAAAATTTTATAGGAAAACAAGAATTTTTAACCTGTCATCAGTATCCGGCATCTCGGGGTCACAGGTGCATCTTACAGTCCAAATGTAACTTACAGGGGGTTCGGTGGTGGAGCGGGTCACAGGAGGCAGGAGCAATGTCACATTTACTTATTTGACCGCAGGAGTGGGGTGATGTTGCAGGCCATGGGCTAGGATGAGGGGTGTCCCAGCAGTACGAGACAGGAGCGGAGTCCCCACTGTGCACATTGATCTCCCTGCGATCTTCAGTGTAATGGCGTCAGAACCAGCATATGCACAGATTGAGGTCTGTGCTCGTCGTTGAGCGGAGATCTAAATCTGTGCATGCGCCGACAACCAGTGACATCTTACTGAAGCCCACTGCGAGGTCAATGTATGCAGCAGGGATTCTGCTTCTGCCTCCACCACCGGGACACCCTCTCCTCCTAGCCGAGGACCCGCAGCATCGGCACACTCCTGCTGCCGCCGGCTTCCTACAGCAGCCATCCTGTTCGACCACCCCACACTCTCCCCTCCCCCGGTAATCTAAATTTGGATTAGAAGACGCATCCCCATTTTCCTCCCAATTTTTGGCGGGAAAAAAATGTCTTGTAGTCCAAAAACTCCTGCAAGTTTGTTAGGATCCAGCTGTTCCTGCTCCCTGCCTGCACCTGACGATCACATGAGCGCTGGATCCAGAAGAGGAAACACTGATAATGCTTCCAGCACTGAGTACTCCGCGCTTGTTTAGTACTGTCTCTGGCTCTATGTCCAGTGCTGAAGTGTCTGCATTCTCTGTGGGGGTCCAGCTGTGTCTAACAAATCCACATGTTCCGCTAGTAGCCCTCAGCATTTGGGCTAGCCCCAACCATTAACCCTACCTGTCCCTACCAACTGTCTGTGGTTGGGCAGAACACCACTCTATTACTACGGATACGTTCCCACGGTCAGTAACCGGCAGCGCTTTGGACAAACCACATGCCCGCTCCGTCCAAAGCGCTGCCGTCTATTGACCGCAGGTGAATCCTCTGTGATCACTGAACCGTGTGGAATCACCGCATCCAATACATTGTACTGGACATTTATCTTGTTGAGACTGAGCGTCTCCGCAAGATAGACATGCTGCGGTCTGGAAAGACGCGCCACATGTCCGTCTCCGCAGGGAAGCCGTGGGTGCCGGTTCACGCATAGTGGAGATGGGATTTCTTCAAATCCCATCCACTCTGCTGTAACATCTGGCCGCTGTGGATGTACACAGCGCAAAACCCGCAGCGGTTACTGACCGTGGGAACGTACCCTAATAACGCACATCAAATACATTATGACAATACGTGTCTCCCAGGGGGAATGTGGGCAACACCTCCACCTTCCCCCCACATATAGCATGGTGTGACACCGATGAACGCTGGTTTAGCCCTTTTAATGTAAACTGCAGCTCGGATCAGGGCTGTGTAATAGACATGGATAAGTAGGCCCTGCTGCAGGTGCTGGATGAATGCTAATCCTAGTGCAGAGATGTGACCGGCTCTTCAGCTCTTCTCTTGTCCGTAGAAGTATTGATTGCTGAAAATCACCTCTTTATCATCAGTGCTTTGCTATTCTCATCATCCCTGTTTTAATGTGATGTGAAAATAGGAAGACCTCATTCTCTGAACGTACGTTATATCAGCCAAATGACGAGACCTTTCAACACTCAACTTTATTGCTATGAAATCAATTCCCTTTAACATTTCAATTAGATTTATTTAATGTAATTTCTAATTGAAAAGGCAACAAATCAAGAGCCTTCCTCTGGGGTACTTAATATTTCATGCTGATTGGAAGTCGCACACATAAAAGGCTTCCTGCTGCAAGAATGGTCGTCTATTCATTTCACTGATTATTGGTTGCTAGTATTTCTGCCAATTCTTTCCTTTTTTTATTTGAGAATCCAGTTTGCCCGTGTTTTACACTGCAATATCCTATGCCTTGCATATGGCTGCATTTAGGACCCACTTGTGTATAGTTCAGTGCTAAGCATATGCCGCATATAAGAAAGCACTACTGTCATGAGTTCTGCTTGTCAAGTTTTATCGTCTTTACCTTGGCGGTGTATGGCAAAAAGCAGGGTTATGGCACATGTGTCACACTTATTGCTCCTCTTCAGTCCAATGAACGCCAAAAGTTGAAAAATGTTATCACAGCCCTGAGTTGCACCAAAATTGTGACATATCAAAGTTTTTTTTTGCCAGAATACTCGCCCATTGTCTGTTTTGTCTTGAATCAAATTGGATTGACGTTTTAGTTCAAAGTAGAGGTCCAGATAATAATTCCAGGAAATATTCCGTAATGGGCATGTGCATAAATTGAGATTTAGTATTTTAAAATGAGGGTTTTTTTTTTTTTTAAAAAGGATCGTGTATGCGTCTCAGCGAATCTTATTATACTAATGCCCTAATATGTACAGCTGTAAATCCAAAGTGTCACTGAAACCTGGCAATGTTAATTGACTCGCTGCCCAAGCTGAAGCTGCATACATCTTCTTCTCCCTCTTATCTGTCTCTGTAAATTGAAACCTTGCCCATATTCTTTGCGACAAGGTGCTTTCAATTGGCAGAAATGTGCAAGGTAATTGGATTTTGCAGGCTAATCGAAACATTGACAGTGGATTCATGTGCTGCAGCGTGATTGTATTCTTGTGCTTGTCAGGCATTGGAAAAGTACTGCAGAGTGGAAGGAGGCTATTCTGGAATTAAAGATGTTTATGCCACCCATCCCAATCATGATGATGTGCAGCAAAGTTTTTACCTTGCGGAGACGCTCAAGTAAGTACGGACAGTGATCAAGAGGGCAATTAACGTTAAGCGGCGGCGCAGATGAGCACAGACCATTAACACTCTTGACATTCTCATAATGTTTGATGACACTAGAGTATCAAAGGATTGAATAATGTGAAGCAATTGACTCCAGTGTGCGGTGGCAGCACAAGCTTTATGCAGTCATTTTAATTGGAGGTCAGCTATGTTTTATTTTAAATATTTTTTTCTTTCATACTTTGAAAGGCTCATTTTTTTGAGTATTGCTGCTATTAAAGTGCAAGCCTTTCCTTAAATTGTCATTTTAACCTGTTTATTCTTTAGCTATTGCAAACAGTAAGGCTAGCTGTTTGCCAGAAAGACACCATACCCTTAAAGTGCAAAGAAAAGCTAGCAGTTTTCTCTTTATTACTACCGAGATATAATTGTTGAAGGGATGTGAATATGTAACTGACGCATTTTAACATGATATCCTTGCTTTTATTATGAGCACTCCATTACAATGAGGATGGATTCAGATAATTGTGCAAGTTGAGCAGTTATCATAATATCAATACTTTCGTGGCAGCCTGTGGAATATGTCAGCAGGTTTTTGCTTTTTAATCTGAGAGCAGCACATTATAGGGCAAGAGAGCCTGAATCCAGGGATGTGTCACTTACTAGGCTGTTGTAGTTTCAACACAATCAGTGTTTTATTAGCGGGTGATTATCTCTGCCTGACTACAGCTCAAGTGCACAGTGGTCGGGTTAATCTGTGTAACCCTACCCCCCCAATGAATAGCAACTTGCTGTCAATTCGGTGTACACAGGAAACTGCCTATCGGGGAAGGGAGGGGAGTGGTTATACAGAGGTCAGCATTCTATCACCTCTACGTCTACAACAAATAAAACAGGAATTCTAACAAAACTACAATAAGGACAGTATGTGATACATGCCTGTTGGTAAAAGTAATGAATCACTTAATGTTACCAAGTACTGCCAGTTATAAGTGCCCCAATATCCTTAATATGGCAGATGGTAAAGAGGATCACCAGATTTCATAATACAGCTGCACTGATTAAGTTAATATCTTATGTCTGATAAGACTGGTGTACTTATTTTGAAAATCTATGTCAGCATGGCTAGCGCTGGACACCATAAAATGCAAATTGTAATGTTGAACAGAAAAAACTTTTTAAATGAATTATTCAACCATTCTGGCTTTGACACACAATTTGTACACAAGTATTGTCGACAGTATAAAAGGAACAAATAAAAAAAAATTTGATTTAAGAATTTTCACACGGGTAGGTTAACATAGCCAAGACTTCCGAAGTCTCCAAATAAAAAAAAAAAGAAACAGGACTTGACGCTAATCTTAAACCATGATATATATATATATATATATATATATATATATATATATATATAATATATATATACACAACTCTGGCAAAAATTAAGAGACCACTGCAGAGTTCTATAAGAATCAGCTTCTCTACATGTCTGACAGCCATTCCATTCCAGTGTCAGTTGAATTCCAACCAGAGTACACCTCATTCTACCTAATGTGCTTCTGATTAGGTGATCACCTGAACCAAATCTTATTTAATGAAGGAAAATATAAAAAAAACACTGCTGTGGTGTTCACAATCCTCTTGCAATTGGACAAGCTGGATGGCAAAACAAGTGCTAGTAATATTCCAAAAGTAATAGGAATGAAAAAACTTTTAACCACGCCAAAGGAGTTGAAAAATGAGCAAAAGAAGGGTTCAATTCTGGCTTTACTAGCAGAGGGATACAGTGTGCGTCATGTTGCCTCCATCCTTAAAATTTCTAAGACGGCAGTTGATTACCACAAGGTCAAGCAGCAGACATTGGGGACAACAAAGCTACAGACTGGCAGAGTGTGAAAATTACTCTCCACTGACCGGGATGACCGTCATCTTATTCGAATGTCACTCAGCAACATCAGGATGACATCAAGTGACCTACAAAAGGAATGTCAAATGGCAGCTGGGGTGAAGTGCACGGCAAGAACCGTTCGTAACAGGCTCAAGTCATGTAAAGCTAGAAAAAAAGCCTTTAATCAATGAGAAGCAAAGGAGAGCCATGCTGAAGTTTGCCAAAGACCATAAGGATTGGACCATAGAGGACTGGAGTAAGGTAATCTTCTCTGATGAGTCTAATTTTCAGCTTTGCCCAGCACCTGGTCATCTAAAGGTTAGACTGAGACCTGGAGAGGCGTACAAGCCATAATGTCGTGCACCCACTGTGAAATTTATTGGAGGATCGGTGATGACCTGGGGATGCTTCAGCAAGGCTGGAATTGGGCAGGTTATCCTTTGCAAGTATGTATGAATCAAGCCGCAAACAAGGTTATTCTGGAAAAACAGTTTATTCCTTCTCAGGCAAAGTTTCCCAACTCTGAGGACTGTTTTTCCAGCAGGACAATGCACAATGCACCATGCCACGCAGCTAGGTCAATCAATGTGTGGATGAAGGACCACCACATCAAATCCCTGTTATGGGGCCAGCCCAATCTTCAGACCTGAACCCCATTGAAAACCTCTGGAATGTAATCAAGAGAAAGATGAATAGTCACAAGCCATCAGCTTACATTTTTGTACCAGGAGCGGCATAAGGTCACCCAAAAGCAGTGTGAAAGACTGTTGGAAAGCATGCCAAGACGCATGAAAGCTGTGATTAAGAATCATGGTTATTCCACAAAGTATTGATTTCTGAAGTCTTCCTGAGTTAAAACATTAGTATTGTTGTTTCTAAATGAGTATGAACTTGTTTTCTTAGTATTATTTGAGGTCTGAAAGCAATGCATTTTTTTGTTATTTTGACCATTTCTCATTTTCTGAAAATAAATACAAAATTTTTTGCTTGCATATTCAGAGACATGTTGTCAGTAGTTTTTTGAATAAAAGAACATTTTACTCAAAAATATACCTATAAAGAGAAAAATCAGACAAACTGAAAATTTTGCAGTGGTCTCTTAATTTTTGCCAGAGCTGTATATAATGCCTAACGACTGAGCTGCTTATGTTTCATTGGAAAAGACATGTATAAGTGTAGTCACTATATACACTGCGTAGTCATACCCACTGTTATCTAATATTTCATTATTTTGCCCATTTTACTCAAAGGGGTTATCCAGGATTTTTATATATTCTCTTTCATTTTGCGCTACGAAATAGCCGGAAGGTGCGGTCCATTACCACTCTGAGCCGGCAGAGATCGGCGCCGGACAGATTAAATACCTGCCTGTAAGTTTTTGGCCACATAAGAAAAAAAATACAAAAGTCCTGGATAACCCCTGTAATATTTAATTCATGTAGATATATATATTTTATTATGTTTCGAGCAGTCATTGTTTGTAAATCACTTTCCATGATGCATGTAAAGGTTAATATTAATTATTTCCACCTTACTTTGCCTTTGCAGGTATCTCTACTTATTATTTTCCGAGGACGACCTTCTTCCATTAGAACATTGGATTTTCAATACTGAGGCACATCCACTGCCCGTTATCCTAAAGTCTGACAGAACGATAGAAAGCATAGAGAAATAAGAGCGACAGAAACGGCTTTTTATACCGGAAATTCACTGCATTCCTTCAAAGTCTGATCTTTTTCTTTCTTAGAGCCAGGACTAAACTCTCTTCTTCATGTCGATCAATCATTTTTTGTGAAGCAACATTTTGCAGTCTGTCCTGTTTCCGATTCCTGAGTGATTCTAGAGCCATTCCTTCCTGATCTCACCAATGACTGTGAATTGAAAGCACCTTTTCTTCTTGGACATTCCATTTAGAGAGACCACCATCCTTCGCCATATAGAATAGAACCGTCTGCACTTTTTGTTACCACCTCTTCTTTCATTTGACTGCAAAGATCCTTCCTCCTCTGTGAGGAGATTGTCTGCTTTAAGCTGTAATATTTTGCCATGTTGCAAAAAGCCATAATGATTAGTATAACGAACAACTTCTTTTCCTTTCCAGTTATATGTGAATCTGATTTGTCTGAAGCTCACGGAAGACAAATTGTGTAACTGTGACTTCTTCCTCTTATGCGGGTTTTCTTTGGTAAAATGTTCGAAAGATTCCATTTCTAAGAGAAGAGCTATAGAAGTGACTTTGTTTCATGCAGACATAACTCTATTTTTGGCAGTGGCCCAACGTTTTTGTTTTTAATCTATGTTAAATTAATAGCCATCTAATCTGTTCAATGAAGCTGTTAAAGTATTTTGATGATAAGACTAGATTTATCTATATATATATCTATAATATCTGATCTATAGACAATCCAGGTGTGACAAAATAAAATATTCAGATTATTTTCCTAGGGCAATATGTCGCTTGTCCCTCATAGTAGAATATTTAATGTGATTTGTAAACCAGGTTTATGAGGTTATTTTCTGTTTATTTGGAAAACCCCATTATCTGTTGAGGTCATGCTGGACGTTTTAGGGAATTTCATAGCCACATTTCATGGACTACAGTAACCACAAGTTTTTGTCCGCTCTACTGAAACCAAATGCTTACCTGTTAATCTGCCCTCGCCCCTTTGATCATGTCTAGTTGTTTATATTAAGCTTTTAAGGAAATTTGTCCTTTCAGTGGACTTTTGTTAGTGTCATTGAGTAAGCATAGGTGATATTGATATGCTTCATAGAAAAGAAGACTGGATTGGTAGATGCAGCTAATGAAGCAAGGATTATACCTCCTTTCTCAATAGTACATGAGGGTAGCATAAGCAATAAACGTAGTTATGTTGCCTTTAGTGTTTAACTTTAAAAGAAATTAGACCAAATCACCATATTCTATGAAAATAGTTGAGGTTAACTGTACTGTCAACAAATTTTATATAAATCAGTAGTACAGGTGAATATAAGAAACTTAGGAAATATTACAATCAAAGAGATCTGCTTTTTTCTCTACTTAAAATACAGCTCTTCCCCTTTCCCCTGCCTCCTGAACTTGTCAACTCAGTCTCGCTCAAGGGAAAAGGAGAAAAGAGAAAGATAGCGTTGAGCTTTCTGTGTCCTCTCTGTCAAGTCTGTTATCTCCCACCAAAGCTGGACTCGCATCTACACTGCTCAGCTGAATTCACATCTACTCTACTCAGTTCTGCTGTATAATTTTCTCTAGACTGAACTAAGAAATGTAGATGCAATTGATCTATCTTTGCTGTGTATGGGAGAGCTCATATCAACTAGTTTCCTCCCAGCTCAGTTAATTGCAAATTAAGAAAGCGAGCCTGCAGAGGGGAACTGTCAACATGGAGCATACTTATTATATAATGGCCAAAGATAGCGTTATTCCTTATGTACACACAACAGCTAATTCTGAAATGTTACTTGAATGTAGAGTTACCCTTTAAGGCTAGGGCTCCACTGTGATACCAGGTTACTGCTATATCAAAGCAAAATCTCAAGTTTTACCTTCATAGGGAGTATTGAGTTGTTAAATCTAACCAAACCACTATGTTCGTTAATCTTTTCCGTTGTGAAAGTACAAGGTACTGAGCGAGCGCCTTGCCAAACACCGGAATTGCATTTCTCTATAGCTGAAACTCTTCTTTTCTGACTACTCTTAAACAGGAATGTATCATTGGTAAATTATTTCATTAAATCGGATTTAGGAATCATTCAGACATCAGTTTTTCACATACAAATTCTATCCATGTTTTTTAGAGAAAACTTGTACCCATTATAGTCTATGTTGCTGTTCATGACATGTATTTTTGTAGACTTAGTGGTATACACCCGCCAATTCAAGTCTATAGGCCTGTGAAAAAATTGGTGTGTACTTGGTTGCCATCCATGTGCTGTCTGTTTTTTATACATAGTAAATATATATATATATATATATATTTATATATATATATATATATATATAAATATAGCTATATGCGTTACATCCTTCCATCAGCTGACGTCTGAATGAGCCCTTATATGTTAATTACACTTTTAGTTTTTGGGTTTTTTTTAAAGCAAATTTCCCTCTGGCCACTTGGCCCTAATATTAGATTCGTATATAAAGTTCAGCAGCCACATGGTCATAGGCAGCAATAGAATGACTTTGATTAATTTACCGATACAGAAGCGCTTTTTAGGAAACTCCTGATGTGGGCAAAGGTCATTGTGCAGGGAGGAGGGGAGGGTGAGCTGTGACAGTCACATATTTTGAATCATAGGTTATGCATTATCAGCTGTACATAGAGCTGTAATCTGTCATTTTAATCCTGTCTCTAATGATATTGGCTACTAATCACAGTCTGTACAGAATCGGAGGTCTAGTCTTTGGCTTACTGTCCAGTGTGAAAGCTTTTAGTTTTTGGCTTGTTTGGTTTTTTTTAAATGGTGATATGGAAACTTTTAGTAAAAGACAATTAAAAAATACATTACATACTAAAAACTGGGTTAACCTCTTCCCAACATATGACTTACTATTATGTCATAAAACTGGTCCCAGTCTTTGATGCATGTTCAGAAACTGAGATTGCATCATTGCTGTCCGATGATGACTGTGATACAAAGCCAGGATCTGCCTCTAACTGCAGCGGGTGAAGCCAATCTCCTGTTAACCACTTAAAGTAAAAAATAAAGCAAAAATTCCCCAATAAAAAATGTAACAAATAAAAAAAAAAAAATTGCTATGCTTGTAAGAGTACAATCTGTTAAAATATAAAATGAATTAAGCCAAACGGTAAACTCCATAATGAGAAAAAAATAAACATTAGAACTGTGGGGGGTTTTGGTCACCGTAACGCTGCAAAAAAATGCAATAAGTAGCGCTCAAATGTCATATCTACCCCCAAATGGTATCGGTATGAAAGTCAGCTTGTCATATAAAATATATCTGCATCAGCCACAAAGTAAAACTGTTAGGGTATGTACAAATGTGAAGTAATTGCTGTTTTTGTTGCGTTTTTTCCACATGGATTGTCACGCAAACAAAGGGATTTTCTAGTGCCAGCAAAGTGACTGACATTCCTCACGTCTCATGCACACGTTGCATATTTTTTCCTTTGCAGATTTGAAGCCGTTTCATATTTGCAGCGTTTTACACCTATATTAAGAAATGGGAGGAAAAAAGTCAGCAAATACAAGCAGATTTTATGCTGCATTTTTCGTTTTCCTGCCAACGTTTCAGTATTTGCAGCAGAAATGGCTTTAAGTATTTAGTAAAGTGCGCACATACCCTTACTGAAAAATGGCGACACATGCAAAAAAAATTTTTTCAACACTTCATAAAACTGTACAGCACTATAATTGTACTGACCTGGTGAACAATGATATTTCCAAGTCATTTTTATCCAACAATAAATACCATAAAAACAAAACCCAAGAAACCATTGCGGTGTTGTGGTTTTTGGGCAAGATCACTGCACTTGGAATTTTTGCACCACTTCCCTGTACAGTGTATGGTAAAATGAATCATGCCATTCAAAGCTACAACTCTCCATGCAAAAAAATAAGCCCTCGCATGGCTATAAAAATAGTTATGGCTCTTGGAAGAAGGAAAAGAAAAAATGAAAGAGCAAAACTGGAAAATCGCCATGTCGGGAAAGAGTTAAACAATAATCTTTTTCTTCCCTTTGAGTGAAATGCCACCTTTATTTTGTCAGTTCATTCATATACTTTGCGGATTATCTTCTCAGTAATATATTTTTATAGCCATTACTCCTTTGTTTTTCTTGTGCGAAGCTCCAAATTCATGTACATAACACATGCGCTGGGATTTGAAGCTCCGCACCAGACTAAATGAGCCTCAGTGGTGTCGATAGGTCACCACTACGGCCAGCAATGGCTGCAGGGGCCACATTTTAACATGCCAGGTCATCAATAAAGCCAGGAATCCTGTATTCACTATGGTACCATGATGTGTTCCCACCAGAACAGCAGGGATTAATAAGATAAGTATTGCTCCTTTTGTTACTTTGTACCATTGTTAGCAGTATTTAAAATACTTTATGTGGCTGGAGTACCGCTTTAAGAAATGAATATAAAAGTTTGACCCTATTTGAAAAAAAAAAAAAAAAATTGATGATCTGGGTTGAACATTAACTTTTAAATGCCTGTCTGATTACACCAGCACTTTTACATTGGAAGCTGTAGGTATCTGTGAGGTGCCCTGCATGCCATGTGTACCCAGATACTGTAAACCCCATTTCAACCCTTGTGGGTATGTGCATACAACATTTTTCTGGTGGGTCCTAGTGCTCAGAACACACTCAGGAATAGACATCTGCATTTCTATGTAAAAACGACCTGCCATTCGTATGTTTAGTCTTTGGAGCATCTTATAACCACTTCTGGTTTCAAAAGATGCCAAATGGCTAAAATAATGGAGCTGACAATTCTCAATGAGTTGTCCACTGAGAGGATGGTCTATACTGACAATACAAGTCAATGGAAAGCTCAAAAGATTCCCTAGTGTCGTCTTGAGCATTATTCCACTGTGTTGGCTTCAGAACCCTGAGCAGTTTCTTTCACTTTTGAATGGAAAAAATGACTTGAAACTACTAGTATAAAAAATGCTCCAAAACACTGTAAAAATGCTAAAAAAGAAAAATCTATGGTCAGAAGCATACAAGCACTCGGGGAAAGACCAAAAACGCTGATGTGTCTTCTTGTGGGTTTGCCAACATGATAGTCGTGTGCACATACCCTTAAGACTTCCTTAACAACACATGCATGTTTTTGGAAGAAAAAAAAATCAAACTTTTTTTTTTTTACATTTTGTATTAAGTTTGTTGGCCTTCACATTCCAAATGATGTGATTTTATAGATTTGTGTGATTTAAAGATTCTGGTTAAAGGGTTATCTTAGACTATTTCATTTTTTTTACCGTGGAGCTAAGAACGAACTGTTAATTGCTACCTACCTGCCTGTTGTGCCCGGCGCCAATCTCCAATGGACCAGATCGGTCATAGACCACTCCTGCCAGCAAAACAGCTGCTTCCACTGACCTCACGTTGACAGAGCAGCGTCTTCTCTTCCTGATTGCTCTGTTAACAGGGCATGATTGCCAACATGATGCTGATGCTAACTGCGGCGACCCGGCTGTCAATGAGCATGACATTGGCAGTTGCACCCCTTTGACAGAGCAGTCCGGAAGAGAAAGAGCAGCTCTGCGAATAACTGAATCGCTGGCAGGAGCAGTCAATGACCGTTCTGCTTCAGGTAGAACATGAAGTTAGCAACTACTCATCTGTTAGTTTTTAGGCCCACAAAAAAAAACCTGGATAAACCCTTTAAAATCACATGATTTGTAATGTGAGATCAAAACCACCACCACAAATACAATAGAGAATAAAGCTCTAAAATGCTTTTGCATTTTTGCATTTTTTTTTTTACAGGAAATTTTTTTCTTTTTTTTTGTTAAACACCTTGTGTGAATTCACTTTTTTTATGTAGCCCTCTTATCCTTGAAGTTAGTATTGCAATATAATGGCTGTTTAAAAAATGAAAAAAACCTTCTCTCCCTCTGTGGCACAGCCTGATTCTTCCACCAGTGTCCCTGTCTGTAAAAATTTCAGAAAGACTTCTCAAAAAGAGCTGTGTAAGAGACCATCTCTAGCTTCTTCAGAGCCTCATATTTAGGGTTCGCTCATACTGGTGTATATCTGGGATTTTTATCAGATCTGCACTGGCTCATTGAATAACATTGGTCCAAGTGCAATCTGGGTATTGTTTTCTCAGCTATAGTCGGCAAGAGAAAAAAATCACAGCATGCTGCGATTTCACTCCAAAATCGGACAGTGTGAGGAAAAGATCAGATGCCGTACGGACCATCAGTATATATTACAATTCTATAGCATTGAAAGCTGTGTTCCTGTAAAAAGATTAATAGCTTCTGATTGTATACGGGCAGCAGCCTGATGACAGGCGAGAACAAAATCCTCTCTCCTGTATGATACATTTCTGCATTCATTTTTTTTTTTTTTTTTTTTTGCTTGATATAGTGTTGGGGTTTTCATGATTATAGCCATTTTCACCCTATAAATCATTTTTAAGTGGTTTAAAAGCGAATGTATGAAACAATGTGCAAATCCCATCCCCTTTATGTCTAAAGACCAAATATTTTCTCATCTGTTCTGTTTTTAATTAGTGTAATTTTTTGGGGAGAAGGTCACACATGGAAATATGCCCAACACTGGAATGGCATAATTGAGTTTTTCACCAATTAAAGCAATAGATCTTTATATTGTAGCTACCTATGTCTCAGTGACTTTTCTCTGAGCTGTACAAGAACCGTGGGCACCTACCCCACATACAAAAAGTGATTGAAAAATTATTTTTTTTCTTTTGTGCAGATATAGACTGACGTCTGAATGAGGCCTTAGGTGTAACAAACCCTTAATTTTGGCATTATCGACAGAAGTGTGATTTGTGCCAGTCTACAGCAGGACTCTAATTGCGTCATATAACTATATCATTATGTGAGTTAATCCCTTCAGAGCGTAAGTTCACAACCATGCAGCCTGGGTAGCCATTCTGTGCAGCCCCATTCACCTCCCTCGAGCCCTGCACCAATCTTAACACAAGTTCTACCCAGGGTACTCCTTTAAAGGGTTATTCAAATCTGTGTCATGGCATATCCATATGAAGCCTCCATGCGTGTGGCATTTTCTATAGTACTGTATGAGCGTTATGAAACACTGCTTTACTGAAGACCGCTGCACCCATGTTCGGCCACCTCACCTCCTATGGTGTGTAAACAGGTGACCGCCAATACCTAATAGGTGGTAGTCCCAGAAGTGGAACCCCAGCTGTTAATGTATGGCTCCTTACCTTTCCTCTAGGCTCACCATATCCAGCAATGAGCGGCATGAGATGACCAGCTTTAAAAACAATCGCATGATTTCTGAATACTCAGTGCTTTGATGTAACGATAAAACATTTAATTGGCCCACTTGAAAATTTCGCACCAAAATAAAACGCCTCTGTTATATAGGCGCATGTGAAATCGTGCCATACATTCATCAACAGTGGAGGGGTTTTCAGTGTTTTTGTATGGTAATTTTTTACTGTTAGGTTTTTCACTGGATACCTTTACTTTGTATTGTGAGAAATTCGTGCCAATAACAATATTTGGGTATAGATAATGGTGGACGCATCCGTGTAAACATTTGTTATGTCATACATTTTACTTTGACTGGTGGAAGTGGTATGTGATTGTACTCCACTATGCACCCCTGCCACACTCCGATTTAAGACCTAGTCCAGATGACAAGTTTAGTGTGACCTTATGATATGTAACAAAAATATCCTCGGAAGCAATTTTGCCTCTTTTTATTCCCAGACCCTACAAGCCTCATATACGAAGGTTCCAGGTTCCATAAAGGCACACACGTTGCATTTTTCTTACCTGGTGCGTACAATACTTAGCGTATTTCAGTATCAACATAATCAATGAGATTTCTAAAATATCATGCATACACTCTTTTTGGGGATTTTTCACCATGCATATTTTGAGCCCTGCTGATTTTTTTTTCGCAGTACGCAGCATTAATTATTTCAGTATTCTTGCAGCACTTTTCTAATAAACGTGTGAAAATTGCAAGTAAAAATGCTACAAGAAAAAACAACAAAGGCGCGTATTGTACGCAGCGATTTTTTTTGCCACCATTTGGTTTCAGTGCAGGCAAAAAATGCAATGTGTGATTATATCCTAAAGGTTAAAGCCAGAGGGGACAGCAGTGATTACGGGTGCAATGCCAGGAAAACCACAGCGGTGTGCAGACCCTGCGGCAAATCATTGTAAAACAGGCATGAGATTTTGCTGGGAAACAGAATTTTTCCTACAAACCTGCTCTCATTTACCAATCAGTCTAATTCTTACTATGGCGGAATGCTTTCGATCACATCAGTCCCGCCATGTCTGGCATACCCTCATGGACTAGCTACTCATGTCCCATCTCACGGTAGATCTGATAAGTAGCGCAAGCATGGGTGATGTCAGTGTCCCTTTATCCACAGGTTTGAGGTACGCCATGGTTTTATGGCTCTGTCTTACACACTTAGTACCAAAAAGTGATCCCATCCCATTAGGGAAACCTTTCACAGTGCAAATCCATCATTTAGCCACGTATTGTGTAGTATAAGTCAACTATAATATGGGTTTTTTGCTTCAGCGAACAGAATACGAAATGACAAGCACAAATACCTGTTATTTTAGCAGTCTTTAATATCCCATAATTGTAGCAGCTATTATTTCTAATTAATAATGGAGTATTTTTTCACTGTACAATGAATCATGGTGAGGACGTCATTCTGGCCAGATCTTTTAAACTGATGCCACAGCATACATAGCGGCAATTCCTTTGTAGGACATGATTGTACGTTCTCACTGCTGGGACTGTCAGGCCTATTGATGCTTCTGTCTTATCCTCTCAATGCACTTTCTAAAGAAGGGTCTTATGATGCCCCAATAGATCATGGAAATGCAATTGGTAAGTTGTAGAAAATCTGAAATTTCCCACAGACCTGCAGGTCCGATTACTCCAACGTGCGAAGCCAAGATTTACTAATAAAATAATAGTAAAATGCGATTTATCCAGAAAATTGTCACACTTCAGTTCTAGTATGTTAGATGTTTGTTTCACACTTTTATGTTGGTAACAAAATGGCATTAAGATCTGGTCTGTTTCATAAAACTTTTTCCCCCTTAATATTCCTGTTCTTGAAATGAATCTGATATCTTCCAGTATAAATTTGTGAGTCGATTTGAAACAAAAATTGCAAGGGTCATTTTTTATAAGGTTTTTTTTCTTATTGACAAATCATTTTTGGTAGTGGCACCATATGTTTCTTTATGTATTGAAATTTATTTTTTACATTTCACCTTTTTATGAATCTAAAAGTTTAGGGTTATGTAATAGATAAAATGCACAATTTATAAGAATTATATTTGTAAAATTCTATTGTGAATAAAGTCTTTTATTCTACATGAAAAGGTTTTAGTCGTTGGATGAATATTTGGATTTTTGTTTTTCTATAATTCTACATAAGCAATAAAACTAGTAAATGGAGACCTTCATATTCTGACACTGTATAATACAGAACTGCTGTATAAAGAAGTAATGAAAGTCGATTGTGGAGACTCCCACTAATTGCCAAATTGGGGGTACGTCTATCCTTGTTAGAATGGAGCAGCAATCTGCATGTGCGACTAGCGTTCTATTTATTCACTATGGGACTGTGGGAAATCGGGATCCATTATGTCTTCACAGTCCCCATTTTATGCTCTAAAACTTGACTATTACATAGAAAACTCCCTCTACACATTCCAAGTCCTTGAGATTCTGCATTGAACCAGACATTTAGACACAACTAACTCTGAATCCCACTGTCAGGAACTGGAGGTGTGAGGTTGCCCCAGTTGTAAGGGATTTATTATATCCCACTTTCCAGTTCCGGTTGGGAACTTGCAGCTCTCTGGCGCCCCCCCCTTACCTTCAGGTCAGTCAGGGAACTACACCTAGGATGAGTAGTTGCAAGAAAAAGGCTACCTTGCCGTGTACTGGCTTTTGGACACACAGTGAGGGCAGTATGTATATCCCCTGTCTCAGGTGGGTAATACACACATAAAACCTCCATTCCATCACTGCCATAGTCTCCCAAATACCACCGAACACTTTGCTGCCACCAGCTCCTCGTTGGACAATTAAAATCAATATCTGGTCAGGAGCCAACCCAAAAGGCAGCATAATTTTTAGCACGGAGGTTGTGACTGTACGTTTATAGAGCAAGGAAAACGGAACTAGTAAATTTTATAGATTTACTCCAGAAAATATAAGCAATATTTACAAAAATATAAAAGATGTCACAAAAGAGACAAGATACAGTATATACAGGCAATTACAAAATAAAATGGATTAAAATATGAAACTTGCACATCAGTCAATGACTCGCCAAGTGAATGAGGAGAGGAGGGGGACCGTCCCCAGGGCAACAGGTCAAAATGTACAGCTTCCCTAGCTGATCCCCTGGGCAAAAATACCCCCCTTTGTGTGGACCTCTGAGCTTTATACCTTTGCACAAAACCAAGGGTCTTCCCCATGGTTGACCTCACAGAGTGGGCTGGTTATGCCTCCTGTAGAAAGTTACTAAAAAACTTCTATTTGTCATAGCTCTGGGTGGAAACCTCGGAAAGAGACAACAAGAGTATCATTTTTCTTATTCCGACATTACCTTTCTTTTGATATCAAACATGGTATATCTATGTATTACCAGGAGGCAGATACCTGTTTCTCGGATTCTGGTAAGCTTGGAGGTCCAAAAACGCTGTGGTGAATAGCTTTAATGATGTAGATTCCAAAAATATAAATTTCCTGCTTCTATGATTATTCTGTGTTATTATATCCGCGTTTGAATAGACAAAGGAAAGTTTAAATCCATGTGATCGAAGAACTGCCCTTAACCAGTTATGTTCGTAAACAGATCCTGTGTTGCCAGGCACACCATGATCTTGCATGACACCAGCTAGTATAGCAGGAGGGAGGTGTGAGTGGACATAACAGAGAAAGAGGGAGGGGGCTGCAGATTGAGAGGCTCAGTGTTAGAATACACGAACCAACTTGAGGTAGGAGCAACGGGGATCTGTATGTGCAACTAGAACAGTAAGAAATATTTCATATTTCCTGATACCCACAAAACAGTTGCTTGTTGGCATAAAGCCCTTTGTACCAGGGGTGTGTATAAACCCCATTTGCATATAATTAAAGTGGAATGTTATCCTGTACACTACGTGTGCGTGTACTTTATTGATTCTCAAGCTCATTTATCACAACACCTCTAATCCACCCTGGCACATTAACTCTGGTGGGCCCGTTACTCCCACAGTAAATTGGGTGCCCGAGAACAGGGATCGGACAGCAACTACTTCCATCCAGACCAACTTTTAATTGATGTCTCCGAGAATGGACAGATAAAGTGACCACTTACAAACAGCAAGGTAAGAAACTTTTTCTTACAAGTTATCTGTTCCTTCCTGATGAAGCTTACAAGACTGGGTCAGTTATCCTGTATAAAAGGAGAATTGATGTGTGAGTAAGTAACGCTGTTCTCCCAGGAAGTTGATCGCTATTGTTTGAATCTGTATTGTTTTTCACTACTCTAGCATGTTTTAGTTTGTGGATGGTCTGAACATACGTAAAAGAATAGCGTAGCTGAAAAACTCCCACCCAATTTCCCATAGAAATTCTGCATTGGTTGTGAGCAAAAGGTAAAAACTCCTCCTGCTGATCCCTGTTGAGCCAGATGTAATCAAAGAGTTAAATTCCTAGGTAGGACAAGAAAAAGGGAACCATATCCCAGGAGCTGTTTGCCTTGCTTTGAGAGTGTGGAATAAGAGGAAACAAATCTGTGCTTAAGTAGAGAATTCGGAATAAAAGTATAGTACTGTGCAATCGTTTTCAGTAGAGGAATTCGTGCTGTAATAAAGAACAGAGCAAGATAGGAAACAACCTGCAGAAGGAAGAAGATGGGGATGAGAATAAAATTGTTGGAACCGCATATCAAATGCAGGTGCTTCTCACAAAATTAGAATATCATCAAAAAGTTTATTTCCGTTCTTTAATGCAAAAAGTGAATCTCATATTATATAGTCATTACAAACAGAGTGATCTATTTCAAGTGTTTACTTCTGTTTATGTTGATGATTATGGCTTAGTCAATGAAAACTCAAAAGTCATTATCTCAGTAAATTAAAATACTTTAGAACATCAGCTTGAAAAATGATTTTAAAATCCAAAACGTTGGCCTACTGAAATGTATGTTCAGTAAATGCACTCAGTACTTGGTCGGAGCTCCTTTTGCATCAATTACTGCATCAATGCGACGTGGCATGGAGGCAAATCATCGTGTGGCACTGATGAGGTGTTATGCAAGCCCAGGTTGCTTTCAGAGCAACCTTCAGCTCGTTGCATTGTTTTTTCTCATCTCTCTCATCTTCCTCTTGACAATACCCCATAGATTCTCTATGGGGTAAAGGTCAGGTGAGTTTGCTGGCCAATCAAGCACAGTGATACTGTTGTTTTTAAACCAGGTATTTGTACTTTTGGCATTGTGGACAGGTGCCAAGTTCAACTGGAAAATGAAATTTCCATCTCCAAAAAGCTTGTTGGTAGAGGGAAGTATGAAGTGCTCTAAAATTTCCTGTTAGACGCCTGCACTCACTTTGGTCTTGATAAAACACAATGGACCTACACCAGCAGATGACATGGCTCCCCAAACATCACTGATTGTGGAAACTTCACACTAGACCTCAAGCAGCTTGGATTGTGTGCCTCTCCACTCTTCCTCCAGACTCTGAGACCTTGATTTCCAAATGCAATGCAAAATTTACTTTCATCTGAAAACAACACCTTGGACCACTGGGCAACAGTCCAGTTCTTGTTCTCCTTGGCCCCGGTAAGATGCTTCTGGGGTTCTCTATTGGTCATGAGTGGCTTGACACAAGGAATGCGACACTTGTAGCCCATGTCCTGGATATGTTTGTGTGTGGTGGCTCCTGAAGCAATGACTCCAGCAGCAGTCCACATATTGTGAATCGCCCCCAAAATTTTTGAATGGCCTTTTCTTAATCCTTTTATGGCTGTAGTTATCACGGTTGCTTGTGCACCTTTTTCTACCACACTTTTTCCCTCCACTCAACTCTCCATTAATATGCTTGGATACAGCACTCTATGAATAGCCAGCTTCTTTAGCAATTACCTTTTGTGACTTACCCTCCTTGTGGAGTGTGTCAATGACTGCCTTCTGGATATCTGCCAAGTCAGCAGTCTTCCTCATGATTGTGGAGCCTACTGAAACAAACTAAGGGACCTTTTTAAACGCTTAAGAAGCCTTTGCAGGTGTTTTTTGTTAATTATTCTAATTTACTGAGATAATGACTTTTGGGTTTTCATTGGCTGTAAGCCATAATCATCAACATTAACAGAAATAAACACTTGAAAAAGATCAGTTTGTAATAACTCTACATAATGAGTTTCACTTTTTGTATTGAAGAACTGAAATAAATTATCTTTTTGATGATCTAATTTTGTGAGAAGCACCTGTAGTTGAGAGCAGAGAAGAAAAATGTGCAGTGGAAAAATGTGGAAAGTTTTTTTTTTTTAAATCAGATAAATTTTTATTAACCGATTTGCCATAGATACAAACATTGTTTAAAACAGCTGAATAATACAAACATTATACAAGAAAAATGTGGAAAGTTGTTGGAGGGCAGGAATGCCTTCGAGTGATTTTCTAAGTGATGTTAAATGGGAACGATTTATACCGAATACTGGTGGTTGGTTGCAAGATTACAGTTTGGAGGGCTGCACCTAGAGTTGGTTGAAATGTTCAAAGGATGTGAAGAGAGGTGGTTACAAAGCAGTTAAGACTGACAATAAGTGTTACCATCTGTATGACACCCAAACAATTTAGCTGACTACCACTCTGAGTAGTCTTGTTGCTAGCCCTACTACTCTAGTGCTTGCTTCGTTAAATGGATCTGCAGGATGTACATATTGGAACTGTGGACAACAGAACCTAGACTGCATTGACACTTGCTTTACCTGTAGTGCTCCTTGACATAAGACTGCAAAAAATGTATACCCGACAAATACTGGACATACTGCCCACATGTACCCACTGTACATGAAGGCCCATGTCATAAAAACATTCCCCACAGCTGGACTAGATGTTTCCTCCCCCAGTGCTGCAAAAATTACTGCTCTGGAATAGACTGGACAGCCGGTAGATGGAGAGATGAAGGGTGAGATCTCTTATGAGATAACCAAACCTGTGTTGGGGTAGGGGTGACACAAGTGTAACTGAATACCATCCATGGAGCCCAGAGGACCAGCTGGCCATGCTAAAACAGCTTCCAGACCCTGAAAAGAGCCTGACAGGAGATACCAGGGACCTATGACTACCTGGAGGGATTTAGAAGCTTTGACTAAAGCAAAGGCAGGAGACATAATGTGACATCATTTTAAGTTATGTGCCTGCCAACTCCCGGACACTAGACTACATCGGGTATATTCTGACCAGAGAAGTGGGTGGAAGAAAGAGATGAAACAATCCGTGACTTTAACTGAGGTTACACACGAGGATGAAACGGTTGAAAAATAATTTACTGCACTACAGTTGGTTTGGTTTGAAGTGGGATTTTTAGCTGTAACCTTTTAGAGACAAAGATGCTGACTTCACCATTTGTAGATGGACTCAATGATAGGATCAAGATAGATCTATTACTGTACCAACCAGAATGGAGGGGGATGAGTCCAGGGGGACTAGTAAAAGTTGCAAAGGGAGTAGAATCTGCATGAGGCAGAAGGGGAGATGTACAGAGAAGATAGGAGTCAATTTCCTGGCAGCATCAGGTGGGAACTATAGGCGTAAGTCAATCTGCTTCAATTGTGGGAAACCTGGACACATCAAAAGAAACTAATCTGCACTCACAACTGAAGATGCATGCAGACACAGATGTGCTTCCCTCCTCCCCTTCCACCTGTGCTAAGCTTACTGCTCAGCGGCAGCTATAGGAACATATCCTAAAGATATAGACCTAGACAAATGGCACTTCCTACCACAAATATAAATCCAAAAAGCACTGGAAGCATATAGCCATAAATACAATAAAAACAGGATGTATGTCCAGTATGCTCCCATAGGTACATATGCAAACTATGGCAAATCATATATAATAAGGTCTGATATCTTGAATGTACGCTAACACAGTGTACCACAAATGCTAAATAAAATGATTTTAAGGATTTAATAATATACTAATGCCAGGTAATGTACAATGTATACCACAAGTACTCAGATAATTGAATGTGAAAATTCAGTAGTGTCCCAATGTCAGATGCTGCATAAGAGCGTGCATATAGACCGCAATTCACAGTAGTACTGTGTATAGTAACATATAGCATATGGTAATGCCCATTATGGCCAGTATAACAAAACACAGTGATTCTAATCCTAGAGATCTCCATTCAATGCAGACATGGTAATGCAGACATAGTGATAGAACACATACGACCTTAGGTAGAGCCTGGGTTCCCCGACGCACGTTTCGCGTTAGCTTCGTCTTGGGGGGGGTGTGTAGATGTGGTATGGAGTATAATGTGCCCTTATATACATTTCCCAGTCATAAAAATTACCGGCTTAATCTCCCACATGTGAGCAAAGTAATCCAGCTTCCAGCGTGTGACGCACCATAGAGGCGCCTCCGCCGGCCGTGCAGCCACTCCCCCATCCGACACGTCAGAATAGGGGGGAAGCTGCATCGAGCCCGGCTGGACGCGCCACCATGGCAGCGCACAACATCGCGAGATTGCGTCGTCAGTCGTTAGACCACGCCCCCGTCCGACGTGTCAGGGCAAAGGGGCGGTGTCCCAACAACCTGACGAAAGCATCCCAGCGATGTTTTGCTGGGGGGGTTCAGTAGCTTAACATACATAAATGGCAGAAAGGGTTATGTTAAATAGCGATGCAATATATGCCTAAGTTGGACTGTTTTCATCTAAATAAGATAATGCAATGCCACTATGTAGGTTGTCAAGTGGTAGATGGAAAATGTGCCGGATGCTAAATAAAGCATTGTTGCAAAAAAACACTTACTATCCCCAGTATATATACATAGCTCTATATCCCATATAAAAGACATAGTAACATAACCAAAAAGTAAAAATAATAAAGCAAAATAATAAAAAACAAAATAAATTGAAAACACACTATATATATCAAATATATTATGAGTATAATAGCGGAGCTATGGATGCTAAAAAAGTATTTCAAGGTTAAAGAGTCCCAAACGACTCGGTAGGAATTTCTTTGTTCTTCTCTGTAGATTCCATAAGGGGTTATAAATCCAACAGGTGCTTTGAACAAGTCGATTGGAATTCTTTACATTCTTCTTTGTAGATTTAGACACCTCCAACTCGAGGACTTCATCAGCGTCAAAAGCATCCTCCACACCCGCACCAGAGAAATCACGTGTATACAGGTAACCTAATATAAACTAAAAAAAGTATATATAAAGACAAAGAATAAATACCACTAAAATAAATTATAGAAAGGGGGCAAAACTCAGAACCTCATTGAGTCCCTCTGGTTGAAGAGATCCTATTTTGAAAATCCATTGCGTCTCTACTTGAGCCAATTTCTTTTTCCAATTACCTCCCCTATGGTCCACAAAGATTTTGTCTATGCCCATTACCTTCAGCAATTTCGGATTGGAGTCATGATGAATTTTAAAATGCTTAGGTATGGCCTTTAAAAGGGCAACATCATTTACCTCCCGAGCATTTTATATGTCCCTATAATGTTCTCTGACCCGAGTTTTTAGGGATCTGGAGGTCATGCCTACATATATTTTATTGCACGGGTACAGGGCATAGTAAATTACTCCAGTTGAGTTACAAGTGATGTGCTGGGTAATACTGAATGTTTTACTGCCATCACTAGAGTTGAAGGAAGAAGCACGCATCATATTGGGACATGAAATGCACGAGTTACATGGACATACATCCTGTTTTTATATATTTTATTTATTTGTTGTTATTTGTGTGAAGGTTTTTCTAATTAAGAGTTGTATTTATGGCTATATGCTTCCAGTGCTTTTTGGATTTATATTTGTGGTAGGAAGTGCCATTTGTCTAGGTCTATATCTTTAGGATATGTTGTAATTTTGGTTCTGTACCTTGTTACAGTTTTTTGGACCAGTATGGATATTAAAGTCAGAGATCATACCTGGCTCACATGTATGGATACGGTTTTTAATGGGGATGCTATATCCAGCAATTCTGTAGAGAGTGGGCAGAAATCAGACCTCAAGAGTTCCATGAAGATTCTACTTAAAAAAAAGAACTAGAATGTGGTGGACTAAAGCATCACTAGAAAACTACTTAGCCAAAAATCTTATCCCCAGAGGGTTAAGAGTGAGAATTATGCCTTCATATCCCGTAGAAGATCCCACTTTTATAACTGGATGGGAAGATGCTTGTAACATCTGTTCCAGGTCCCTAATAGAATTGTTAATTGGCAATAATAAGAAAAGTCTGGATAAACTGGATTCAGACATTGAACTAACTAAAGCCAAATTACTTGAAAAACTCAGGGCTAGAGGCAGAGGCCTCTTACAAAGAAATGGATACCCAATTAAATACTTGGGAGAAAGAAGTGAAGGACACTAAGGCCAGAAAGTTTCAGAGACTTAAATGACTTCAAAAGTGGAACTGTCTATAGATGGCAAACAAGTGCAAGAAATGGAGGTAGCAGTATAAGATCTTCGTCTGTGTCGTCTATCTCCTCCAGAGAAGACGACAATATGGGTGGGAACCGTATGTACAATCTGAGGAGAAATGTCAATAGAAGGAGTAATGATTATTACAAGAGAAAAGATAGGAGGAATGACATGTCTGCGCCCTCAAAATTACAGGTAATCAATTTGTCTGACATTGAGCTCACAAAACCTCAAAAGGAGGTCCTTAGTCTTGGACTTTCCTTCTCACCCATGGCCCCATTTAATTCTTTTTCAGCAGTGACCGACTTGCACTTGTTTGCACGCAAACTTCTACTCAAAAAACTTCATGAAAAAAGCAAATTTGGCGAAGAGTGGAGTATTAAGGAACTTGAAGCAATTTCCTTTGGAGGAATTAAATGAGGAGAGTGAAACACCTAATTATAGGGGTAAGTTTAGACCACCAATTCCAAAAAAGTTTCCCCCTTTAAATATCTCTCCAAATGTGGAATTGTTTGTTAAATTGGTATCAGACGAGCTGGAAAAAAATCTCTCCACACATCACTCAGGGCAACCTACCCTTTGTCCAAAGGCAAGCACTTAAAGAATTACGTAACCTGAAAGAGGTAGTTATAAAACCTGCGGACAAAGGGGGTAATGTGGCGATATGGCCAGTAAAATTGTATGAAAAAGAAGCCCTTAGGCTACTTTCACACTTGCGTTTTTTTGCGCTGCGTTTCGAGTGCACATGAAGCGCATTAAAAAAACGCATGCAAAAGCTTGTAAACGCTGCGATATTTAGTCGCATGAGCATGCGCATTTCGACAATAAAACGCAGCGTTTGTCTGCGATTTAATGCGTTTTTGCATGCGTTTGCGTTTTTTGGCGCATGCGTTGTCTGTGTGTCACATTTCTATCATCTCTGTCTCCATCATCTCTGCTCCATCATCTCTGGCTCCATCATCTCTGGCTCCATCATCTCTGTCTCCATCATCTCTGTCTCCATCATCTCTGGCTCCATCATCTGTGTCTCCATCATCTCTGTCTCCATCATCTCTGGCTCCATCATCTCTGGCTCCATCATCTCTGCTCCATCATCTCTGTCTTTCATCGGATGCTTCACAGAGAAGCTCAAACACTTTCTTGTACTCTTCATGTGGAAACCTTCTCACATAAGACTTGCCATCATTTCATAAAATGTAAAAAGTGCTTTCATCACTAAATAGCACTTTTTCCCACTCTTCCTTCCTCCATTTTGAATATTTCAATGCCCACAGTTTTCGCCTTTGTATGGCTGTCATCAATGGCTTCTTTCGGGCCTTGCATCCTCTCAATCCTGCTTCCAAACATCTCTTCCTAACAGTTGATGTTGATACCTCAATATTGCACTTTTCTTGCCATTCTCGCAGAAGCTGAGGAGAGGTGAGCTTTCAATTAGCAAGGGATGTTCTTATCAGTACTCTATCCTCCCTTTTAGTTGACTTTCTGGGCCGACCAGATCTGGGCCTGTCCTGGGTAATTCCAAGCTGATTATGTTTCTGCAAAATTCTTACGACTGTACTCTGATTACAGCCGACCTTCCTTGCGATCTGGGGGCCAGTATAACCCTCTTCATGTAGCACCACAACTAGCACAGGATCCTCCGCTGACAAAAATCTGAAGGCTCCCATCATAAAGCTCTACTTATGATTCACTAGATAGACCAACAGATAAAACAAACAAAGCAGCAGATGTGATGCAATGTAATGGAATGTGATTGGCTGCCATATCCAGGTTATGATTGGTCACAAGAACCTCATCTGTGATTGGCTAATTTTGGATCTGAAGCTGTGCAATATTTAGTTGTGCTTTCAATTCCCATATTGTTGCAATAATTTCAGGCAAAACTGCTTCAAAAGCTAAAAATATTACAGGGACAGAATGCAAAATTGTATTCTGAACAAAACCATATATAATATGTCATATTAGCATCGAAGATATTCGACAGAAAACGTTTAAAACTTGAAAAATCAATTTATCCTATGCACGACTTTTGAACACCACTGTGTATATATATATATATAATATATATATATATATATATATATATATATATATATACACATACACTCTATCACAGTGATCAAAATAAAAAAAACAAAAGTAAATCAAACCCCCTCTTTGCCACCCCCTTAGTTAGGGAAAAATAAAATAAAGAGCATTTATTTCCATTTTCTCATTAGGGTTAGAGTTGGGCTAAAGTTAGGGTTGGGGCTAAAGTTAGAGTTAGATTTGGGATTAGGGTTAGGGGTGTGTTGGGGTTAGGTTTGTGGTTATGGTTAGGGTTGGGATTAGGGTTAGGGGTGTGTTAGGGTTAGGAGTAGGGTTAGGGGTGTGTTAAAAGTAGGGTTGTTGTTATGGTTGGGATTAGGGTTAGGGGTGTGTTGGGGTTAGTGTTAGAGTTAGAATTGGGGGGTTTCCACTGTTTAGGCACATCAGGAGCTCTCTAAACGCTACAAAACGGTGCTCCTTCCCTTCCGAGCTCTGCTATGCACCCAAACAGTGGTTCCCACCACATATGAGGTATCAGCGTACTCAGAACAAATTTCACAACAACTTTTGGGGTCCAACTTCTCCTGTTACCCTTGTGAAAATAAACAATTGGGGACAAAAAAATCATTTTTGTGGAAAAAAAAAAAAGATTTTTTATTTCCACTGCTCTGTGTTATAAACTTTAATGAAACACTTGGGTTTCAAAGTGCTCACGACACATCTAGATCAGTTCCTTGGGTGGTCTAGTTTCCAAAATGGGGTCACTTGTGAGGGGTTTCCACTATTTAGGCACATCAGGGACTCTCCAGCCAATTCTGCATCTATAAATTCAACCGGCGTTCCTTCCCTTCCGAGCTCTGTCATGCGCCCAAACAGTGGTTTACCCCCACACGTGGTATCGGCATATTCAGGACAAATTGCACAACAACGTTGGGGATCTAATTTCTCCTGTTACCTTTGGGAAAATAAAAATTTGGGGGCAAAAAGATCATTTTTATGGAAAAAAGATTTTTTTTATTTTCACAGCTCTACGTTATAAACTTCTGTGAAGCACTTGGGGGTTCAAAGTGCTCACTACACATCTAGATAAGTTTCTTGGGGGTGTCTAGTTTCCAAAATGGTGTCACTTGTGGGGGTTTTTCACTGTTTAGGCACATCAGGGGCTCTCCAAACGTGACATGGCGTCTGATGTCAATTCCAGCCAATTCTGCATTGAAAAACTTACTGTTCTCCTTGCATTCCGAGCTCTGCCATGCGCCTAAACAGTGGTTTACCTCCACATATGGGGTATCGGAGTATTCAGGAGAAATTGCACAACAAATTTTGTGGTTCATTTTTTCTTTTTACACTTGTGAAAATAAAAAAAATGGTTCTGAATTAAAATGTTTGTGGAAAAAAAAGTTAAATGTTCATTTTTTTCTTTCCACATTGCTTCAGTTCCCGTGAAACATGTAAACGGTTAATTAACTTCTTGAATGTGGTTTTGAGCACCTTGAGGGGAATGGCATCACTTTTGGGCATTTTCTGTCATGTACACCCCTCAAAGTGACTTCAAATGTGAGGTGGTACCTAAAAAAAAAAAAAATGTTTTTGTAAATTTTGTTCCAAAAATGAGAAATCGCTGGTCAACTTTTAACCCTTGTAACTTCCTAACAAAAAATTGTGTTTCCAAAATTGTGCTGATGTAAATTAGACATGTGGAAATGTTATTTATTAAGTATTTTTTGTGACATTTTAAAGGCATAAAAATTAAAAGCTTAAAAATTGCAAAATTTAGAAATTTTCGCCATATTTCCATTTTTTTTCATAAATAAACGCAAGTCATATCGAAGAAATTTTACCACTAACATGAAGTACAATATGTCACGAAAAAACATTCTCAGAATTAGCAGGATTCCTTAAAGTGTTCCAGGGTTAAAACCTCATAAACTGACAGTGGTCAGAATTGTAAAAGTTGGCCTGGTCATTAAAGTACCAAATTGGCTCTGTCACTAAGGTGTTAAAATCCACTTTACATCAAAAGGAAGCTACACACAAGTAAGCTCCCTCAGTCATACTGACAGTCTGTGGCTAAACTGATGAATGAAAACTATTTTTTTGCTTTGATCTTGCACAACAACCTATTTCCTACACCACATAATATTGAACATGTTATTACCGCAGGTGTCCACGTTCTGAAATGTTCGGCTCCTTTTGTTCCCTGCTATGTATGAGAAAGTTGCATTACACTTTCTTCCAATAGCTGAAGCATGAGTAATGCAATTTGTCTCTTTATCTTCCAGCACATTAAACCCGTGTGACACTTTTCGTGTCTCATGGACTGCCAGAGTGCATAGTAACTACTATACCCTAATGTATACATGATTTAAATGTGAAATACTTCTTAGCTAGGTTCCTTCATTTTTTGTCACAGTGGAGATGGCAAGTAGGCAGTTACCATGCATTGCTTAAAAATTGTGGCATGTAGAGGTGTTAGAATGAATCAGGGGGATTGATCCCTTTTATAAGATTATTCTGATTACCAAAGAAAAATATAGAAAAGTACCGTATATACTCGTGTATAAGCCGAGATTTTCAGCACCTTTTTTCGTGCTGAAAATGCCCCTCGGCTTATACATGAGTCATAGGGCAGAAACCAGCGGGGGGTGGGGATGCCGCGGCAGGAGCCGGTGGCTGGGATCATACTCACCCCTCCCCGTGCCATCGCTGAGGGTCCCTGCAATCTGCGATTCTCCCCGGCTTCCTGCAGCTCTCCAGCACTGAGCGGTGATGTAATACCCGCTCATTAAGGTCATGTAATATGGACGCGACGCCACTCCCATGGGTGTGGCCTCCATATTCATGGCCTTAATGAGCGGTATTACATCACCGCTCAGTGCTGGAGAGAGCTGCAGGAAGACTGGGAGAACGCAGGATTGCAGGGACGCTCAGCGATGGCACGGGGAGGGGTGAGTATGATGGAGGAGAGGACAAGGAGCACGGAGCTGGACTGAGGATAGAACGGTGGAGGGGGGAAGCATGGAGGAGGACGGGGGAAGCATGGAGGAGGACGGGGGGGAGGACGGGGGAAGCATGGAGCAGGTCGGGGGGAGGATGGAGGGCACAGAGGAGCAGGGAGCAGGACGGGGGGGCACAGGAGGATGGAGAAGGAATGGGGGAGCACAGTGGAGGACGGAGCAGGAGGGGGGAGTACAGAGGAGAATGGGGGAGCAAGGGGGGGCAAGGACAGGACGGGCAGCACAGAGCAGGAGGGCAGTTTATACACCCGGCTTATACACGAGTCAATAAGTTTTCCCAGTTTTTTGTGGCAAAATTAGGGGGGTCGGCTTATACACGGGTCGGCTTATACACAAGTATATACGGTAACTGATAAATACCCTTCAAACGTTGCCTTTCGAAGCTCAATTAACAGTTTGTGCCTCTAGAGGGGAATACAATGTGCACAAATATATTAAAGTGATTGTCCAGGTTTGGCGCAAAAGTCACTTTGTTAATGGACACCTGTGAATTCTCAGTGTGCACTGTCAGGATTCTCTACCAGTGGCATGTGACCGCCAATATATAAGTGAACCTACGATAGGCAGTAACATGGAAGTCCACTACTGGTGAGAACAACCTACAAGGAAAAGGGTCCTCCAACAACTTCTCAAATTTATATAAATACATTTTATTGACACAAAAAAGGATAAAAACATATAAATTATACAGAGATGCCAAATACCTAGAGTCCTAGACAGAAACCAGAAAACACTGCACAGAAAAGTGTTTGGGATAGATTTTAAATGGTTAATATCATATACCGCTGCATGTACGGAGTTAACTTAGATTCGACCCAATGCTCAAATTAGTGCATCAAAAATCTATGTGCTATCCAATACAAGAAATGTCTATCACATACAGGAAAAGGTGATTGACTAAAGGTATAAGTCATCCATCTTAGTAGATACAACCTCATTTATTATAATCAGAGTAAGGTTATGATGTGGTGATGAGTAAAAAATGTTTTGATTTGCATATACAAATATCAATAAAGAAATAAATTCCTATAAAGATGGACAGTTGTAACAGTACAGTATGCAACAGAAAAGTAAACCACTACATTGGATAAGCTGATAGATGCTGAGAGGTGTTAGAAATTCACCTTGGTGAGTGCTTCCACAAGGTGAGGTTCAATATATTATGCAAAAGAGGGTTTCTCGGACAGTAAAAAAAAAAGTATATAATCAGATGAAAAACAAACACTATAGCATTCAGACTTTACTTGTATCAATCTATATATCAATGTACTTGAGAAATTGCTGGAAACAGATATTCCACAGATAATCGTAATGTGATACCGAGCAAAACATATGGTCATCTTGTCAGAGCATGGTAAGCAGGAAGTATAATTACTAGAGATGAGCGACTTTGCCTTTTTTAGAATACAAAAAACATGGCACTCAATGAACTAGTATAAATGTAGGTGCACAAGTAGGGTCTCCAGCCCAAATAATGGTAACAAAAAATACTCATTTCCAGGAATTCAATCATACTATTGCTCAACTCAAATTTCAGGTCTTAGAGCACATTGACATCAATAGGAGAGGTCTCAATAGGGTCAAAATGCTTAAGAAACGTGAAGCCTTCTGGATCTTCACTTTCCAAACCTTGGAACCAAGAGGCCTCAATAGGGACTATGATGTCTCAGCTTTTCTGTAGGATGCATATATTTCATATGTATGATTTACATGCTATATTAATCTTGTGATATTTTGTATCTTCTACTCCTTAGAACCGCTGACCCCACATTGGTCTCACGCATTATACTTTTCCATCACTATGGTATTGTATGATCACTCCTTACTTCCTTATATCTTCTGTGTTGTCCCTTCCCCCCTTTTTTTCCCCCTTTTTTTCTCCCCTCTTTCTCCCCTTTTCTTTCCCCTTGTCATTATTAATGTTTTTTTCCCCCTGTATATGTCTTCCCCCTTTATATGTCCCCTTTTGTTTTTCTTTTTTTTCCCCTTGCTATATATCTTAATTCATTCCATCCCACATTTATCTCCCCTTTTCTTGTGCTTTTATTTCTCCATTTTCTTACTTCTTATTTATACAGCTCTTTATCCTCCACCTCCTTTTATTTTTCTCCAGTCTCCCCCTCCACTTTTTTTGTACAACATGGGCTCTGCAACCTGTTAGCCTTTTTCCTTGTGGCTCACCGCAGGACGCTGTATTTACATAGTCTTACGACACTGCTATGTTCCTTTCTCTCCCTGCTGCATCACACTGCGCATGCGCCCTCCTGCCTCTCCGCGTCACGCTGACGCGTCATCACTAGGTCTCCTCCATCTACGATGATTCCCTGCTTCTGCGCATGCGCCGTCCTACTCCACGTCACTATGACGCGGCACTCCTGACCTTCTTAAACCCGGAAGTAGGGCGCACATTGCGTCCTGCCTCCTAGCGTCCTTCCTTCATACGGCCACATCAACCCTTGCTAGCGGTTTCAGGTAATGCACCCCTTTCTTCAGGTTGGCGCGCATCACTGCTCTTTCACCACTGTCTCTTTTCTCATAATTTTTTTGTCTCCTTACAGCGCATTTCTCATGCTACCATTATAGCCCACAGCGCTCCTCTTTATCTCTAAGTGCCCTTTCAGTATTTATCCTCTATTCTACCATGCATTCCTGCCTCCTAGCTCCCTGATAACTAGCTGTTTTACTTCCATTTTTTTTCCCTCTTTTTCTTTTGCTCGCAGTTCACCTTCTGGCAGTACATATTACTACTATCTACAGGTATTGCTTGTTCCTATGCTACTTGTCTTATGGCTTTTTCTGTGTAATTTCTATATAGTCTCTATATACACTTGGATTTTTCCTTGTTTTGACTTTTCCACAGCGCGTTATCCTTATTAGCAGTTTCCTGCAGCGCTCTTTCTCTAGCCACACGTCACTACTTCCAAGGTATTTGTGCTATAGATTACATTTTTATTCTATTTTTATTCTATTTTTACACATGTTTTAGCCATATCAGCTCTATTTTTGTTCATCATATTCTCTTCATCTTTTACAGTTACTTACCTTTTGTGGTTTATTTTTCTACATCCGTTTTGTTCAAGGTACTCGCCTTTTGTTATCTGCCTTAATATGTCCCTTTTTTCTGGTTTTCCACCATTTGTTTATTTTTCTTTTACTTTTCTCTTCCTCTCTTTTCTCTTCCTTTTCTTTGCCTTTCGCGCTCCCTCTGCTCTTTCTGCTCTTAATTACTTATGTTGTCTTATCATTTTTTTCTCATTTTCTCTATCTGAGGCTTTATTGTTCCTTTCCCTCTTACACCTGGGTTACCACTCATCACTGCTTTATTATTTTCCCCTTTTTCTAAAATAATGCCTTTTCATTACAGGTATTGCTCGCTGTATATATTATATGACTGAATAGATCACTATACTCTGATCTGGTGATCCTTATATCCTTTCATGGTATTTGGCGCATATCTTCCTTTTTTCTTTTGTTCTTTGTTTTAGCACAAAGCATATCCTTAACGATATCTTCTCAAACGTACACTGAGCACCTCTGGATATATGAACCGTGTGAAATTCTACAACGCGTCACATATATTAAATTTTGACATATTGATTATTATTTATCCATTTGATTTCTTTATTTGGTTATGATACAATTGTTGCTTGTATTTTTTCAAAAGATATTCATTATGTTGTTTTATATTTTCTCTGTTTATTACAGTGTTAAATTGTACATATGGTCTGAGGAAGGCTGATGTTTTGCAGCCGAAAACGTTTACCCGCTATGTACAGCACTTTATTCTTCCTCGGACAATAGTAATAAATAACCACAGCAACTATTTCCTCTCTTTGGTCTATCATTCTTTTGTTTGAGTGCCAAGTATTTTTGTTTGCCTTTTTTAGGGTCGAGTCGGGTTTCGTGAAACCCGACTTTCTCAAAAGTCGAGTCGAACGAAGTCAGCCGACTAACAGAAAAGGTCAGGTCGGAGTCGAAAATCCAACTCCAATGCAAGTCAATGGGGAAGAAAAGTCGGCAGGGAGTGGAGGACAGTAAACACACCTACAGTGTCTATTTCAATGCCAACGACATGAATTTTTATTACAGGTTTTCGTGGGCCCCAGGCTAAAGAGTCTCAGTGGGCCCCTTTAACACATACCACAATTCATTATGCTCCGGTACGGCAACGAAATATAGTACAATGCCAAATACTTCACTTCTTACATTACATGACTGATATCTATTTCAAATTCTACGATAGCTCAAAAACGGACAGTATATTCTTCCATACAGTATTATGGCCACCACATAGTGCGCCATACAGAATAATGAGCCCCATATATTGCTCTATACAGAATAATGTGCCCCATATATTGCTCCATACAGAATGGGCTCCATATAATGCTCCATACAGAATAGGCCCCATATGTGCTCCATATGATGCTCCATATATAAAGGGCCCTATATGATGCCCCATAAATAATGAACCCCATATGATGCTCTAGTATATGATGGGCCCCATATATGATTCTCCAGTGTGTGATGAGCCCCATATAATGCTCCAAATATAATGGTCCCCATATATAATGGTCTCCATGTGATGCTCCATATATAATGTGCCCTGTTATGTTTCGGTAACTGAGGAGAAATAGCAAAAAATAGCAAAAGCGGTAATACACCAGAGAGGCTGGAACCTATTGGATTGCAGTAACCTGAACTAACCACACAACTAGAGGTAGCCATGGAGCGTTCCTACGTTGATCCTAGACGCCTCGTCACAGCCTGAGAGATAACTACACCTAAAGGCAGAAAGATGAAAGCTATCTGCCCCGGAGCAGATCCCCAAAGAAAATAGGAAGCCCCCAAACATGTAATGGCGGTTAGACAAGAAGAAAGTGCGGACACAGACAGAAAATAGAATGAGAAAATGCTGGGGCCCAAACTGTCTAGACAGAAAAGTACAGGAAAGAATTCTGACTGTAATCCAACAAAACCCTAACAAAAATACCAACACTTCTGATTGCCAAAAAACCTGAGATCACACGATCTCATCCACCTAAATCAGTTCTCTGGTGAAACAAAACGCTATTCAGCAAATTAAAAGTAACAAAAGAGCAAAGCAAAAGTGCAGACACAAACGGAGCACAATTACAGAGCCAGACCCCCCACAAGGGGACAGGCTGCAGTCCACTGCAGGCAGCAAACCAGCAGAGAAAATCAAACAGAGAAAAAAAAACAGCAAACACTTATCTGAAGGAGAGTAGGAAACTAGCAGTGCTTCAAGCAAGACCAGAAGGAACAATTGATAACGGCAAGGCTGCTGGGAACTCAGGCCACTTATATCCTACCATTCAGCGCCAGCTGAAGGCCATTCATTAATCAGTTCATTACCCTCAGCAACCACCGGAGGGAGCCCAGCTCAGAAGCCGCCTCCAGCATATTCACAACAGTGCCCCATATGATGTGCCATATACAATGGGCCCCATATGATGCTCCAGTATATGATGTGCCCCATGGATGATGCTCCAGTGTATAATGGCCCTATCTATGATGCTCAAGTGTAGGATGGGCCCCATATATAATTCTCCAGTGAATAATGCTCACCATATATTGCTCCAACCATTAAAAAAAATGAAATACTTCTCCTCGCGGGCACTGCTCTTCTCTGGACTCCTCAGCATCGCCATCTTCCAGCTCTCTGCACTGTGACTGTTCAGTCAGAGGGCATACAGACGTGACATCATCGCGCTCTCTGACTTGAATGTCACTGTCAGGAAACGCGGAAGACATCACAGCGGTGGAGCAGAGAGAGGAAAGTATTGCAAGTGCTGGTGCCCTGAGCAAGCAGGGGGGGCACACTCGTGGGCGCCGGGAACTGGCACAGGGCCCCTCAGTACGCCGGTGTCTCTGACGGCGAGTGGGCCCTCCCACCTGCTCAGGGCCCCGGCACTTGCCCGGGAGCGCCACGTGCTGACGCCGTCCCTCGGAGGGGGGACAGCCCAGTTAGGGAGGTGGAAAAAGTGGCATATGTTAAGGTGTAGGCTGGACGTTCAGCAGCTGCAAATGGAGGAATTGGAGAAGTCGGAGGAAGAGGAGGACAAAGCGAGCCATTTTGCTGGCAACCTATGTGTCATCAGGGGAAGGTGGTACAAAATCCTTTGAAACCCAGGCATGGTTCATTTTAATGAAGGTGAGATCACCTACATTTTGGGTCGACATCCGGGTCCTTCTTTCTGTCAGGATTGATCCAGCTGCACTGAAGACTCTTTCTGATAGCACAATACCAGCAGGGCAAGCGAGCTCCTGTAAAGCATATTGGGCCAATTCAGGCCAGGTGTCCAGTTTACAGGCCCAGTAGTCAAAGAGGAATAAACTATGAGGGAGAACATCGATAGGGGAGGAGAGGTAATTTTGAACCATAGTTGATAACTGTTGTCTCCTGTCTGTTGCAATCGATTCAGTATTACCCCTCGTGTGAGCGTTACTCGAGAAATCAGACCACAACATGATCATGAAACCAGTCTCCAATGCCACTTCAGCTGTGTGCACCACGAACACCTCTTCCATTTGCCCCAGTACGGCTCGTGTTAGAATCTGCACCACTGCTGTGTGCTGGGAATGCCTCTAACAAAAAGTTTACCAGAGTTGCTTGTTTGCTCGCCAATATTAGCTCTAGGTTCTCCTGTGGCATGATGTTCTGTAATTTGCCTTTATAGCGTGGATCGAGGATGCTGGCCAACCAGTAGTCGTCATCCTTCATCATTTTGGCAATGTGGGGGTCCCTTTTTAGGATCCGCAAGACATAATCACACGTGGTCCAATGTTCCTGGTGACAATGATGCACTGCCAGTGGTGGGTGGAGGAGCACTGTCTGCCAAATCCACATCCCTCCAGTCACGCACAAACCCTGTACCTGACCTTGGCAAGCCAACATTTTCTCTTGCCCCCTGAGAAGCATCATCCTCCCCAAAATAATCATCCCCCTCATCCTCCTCCTCTTCCTCCACTTCTTCCTCCACCTCGTCCAGGACAGTTCCCTGAGCAGACAATGCCTGACTGTCATCAAGGCTTCCCTCCTCCTCCTCCTCCTCCGCTGCAGACGACTGATCCTTAATGTGCATCAAAGTTTGCATGAGCAGACGCATAAGTAGGATGCTCATGCTTATGTTGGCGTCGTCTGCGCTTACCAGCCGTGTGCATTCCTCAAAACACTGAAGGACTTTACAAAGGTCTTCAGCTTTGACCACTGCACACCCGACAACTCCATGTCCGCCCTCAAACAGCCTTCCCGTATTTCCTCCCACAAATGCATTACAGCCTACCTCTGTTCGCACAGCCTCTCAACCATGTGCATGGTGGAGTTCCACCTTGCTGCAACATCTATGATTAGGCGGTGCTTGGGGAGGTGGAGCGATCGCTGCAGCCTCTGCATACGACTGGAGTCTATGGGCGAGCGACGGATGTGCGAGCACAGTCTTCGCACCTTATGGATCAGGGCTGGTAACTCCGGATAATTATTTATGAAGCACTGCACAACCAGGTTCAAGGTGTGAGCCAGGCAAGGTATGTGTCTGAGGCTTGCCATGGCTATGGCAGCCACAAAATTATGGCCGTTATCACTGACTACCTTGCCTGGCTCAAGATGTAGACTGCCCAGCCATGACTCAGTTTCTCGCTGCAAGTAGTCGGCCAGTACCTCCGCGGTGTGTCTGTTGTTGCCCAAAGACATCATCTTTAAAACAGCCTGCTGACGCTTACCACTAGCTGATCAATAGTGGGACACCTCATGTGCAACACTGGCAGCTTCGGATGGAGTGCTCGTGTGACTGCGCTCTGTCGATGAGCTTTTGCTTCTGGAGGAGGAGGAGGGTTGAACACCTACAGCCAACTGTTGCCTATACCGTGGGCTAGGCAGGACTGTCCCACCGCCGCTGTCCCCTGTGACCCTGCATCCACCACATTAAACCAGTGTGCAGTGATGGACATGTAATGGCCCTGGCCATGCCTACTGGCCCATGCATCTGTTGTGAGGTGCACATTTCCACTCACTAATTGTTTGAGTGCATGGACAATGCAGTCTGTTATGTTTCGGTAGCTGAGGAGTGCAGGTAAAAAAGGCAATACACCAGAGAAGTTGGAATCTATGAGATTGCAGTACCCTGACTAACCACCACAACTAGAGGCAGCCGTGGAGCGTTCCTACGTTGGTCCTAGACGCCTCGTCACAGCCTGAGAAACTAACTACACCTAAAGATAGAAAGAGGAAAGCTATCTGCCCCGGAGCAGATCCCCAAAGAACATAGAAAGCCCCCAAACATGTAATGGCGGTTAGACAAGATGAAATACTGACACAGACAGAAAATAGTATGAGCAAACGTTGGGGCCCAAACTACCTAAATAGAAAAGGATAGGAAGGGCACTTACTGCAATCCCAAAAAACCCTGAAAAGCACCAGCTCTACTAATTTCAAAATCACCTGAGATCACACGACCTCTACCACCTAAATTAGTTCTCTGGTGTAACAAAATCAAAACAGCAGCCACTGAAAAAAACTGGAAAAAGCAAAAGTACAAATATCAGTGGCTGAACTAAACTGAGAGGGCAAAAGCCCCCGGAGGGGACCCTGAAGGCCCCCACAGAAGTGCAGGACAAAATGCAAAAATCAAGCACAAAAACAAAAAGAAGAAAATGTCTTATCTGTTAGCAGGAGATGCAGACACGACACAGCAGGCTACAAAGGAAACAGGACTCAAGGATTGAGACCAGAACAATTGATCACCGGCAACCCTGATGGGAAGGCGACTCCCTTATATAAGACCAGTCAGTAACACCTGATTCCCACTCCTCACAATCTTCACTGGACAGTCCAGTACCGCTTGTAACCACCAGAGGGAGCCTCTGCTCAGAACTCATTTCAAGTCCATTCACAACAGCGGTCTTTCACATGCAGGTGGAGGGCAGGGATGGCTTTTCTAGAAAAGAAATGCCGACTGGGTAGGTCATAGGGTGGGACAGCGTAGGCCATGAGCTCTCGGAACGCTGCGCTTTCAACCAAACGGAAGGGCATCATCTCTAATGAGATCAGTTTGACAATGTAGGCGTTCAAAGCCAGTGAGGTTTTGTAGTCCGTCCACGCTTGCAAGTGCATGGTGTTTAAATGTCTAAGCATGCAACTGGTATTCAAATTTCTGAGATTTTTCCCTCAGCTAAAGGTCCTTCCGCACTTCTTACAGATAACCTTTGCCTCATCAATAGGATTTTGGTAAAAAAAAGTGCGACACTGCACTCTTCCTACTATGGAATAAATTTTCAGGGTTTGCACGATGTGCTAATTTGACCGTCTGGCCAAGCTGTCCTGCAACTCTTTTTTTTTTTAACACATTTTTGGACTGCTACGGGCCAGCCAGATAACCGCAGCTGCGATGTCGATGCCTGCCGCGGATCCTCCTCCTCTTCTGAGCTATTGCCAGCGGCACCCTCTTCCCCCAATGGATGCCAATACGGGTCAAAAACTGGGTCATCCATCACCTCCTCTTCAATTTCATCTGCACCTTCCTGTGTCTCCGTGTAAGGTGGTATCATATGCGGGAAGGGGCACCTGAGTTTCATCAGGGTCAAATTCTGGCTCCGTAGACTGCGAGGGCAATGCAGTGCTGTGGGTGAATGTACCATCAGAATCAGATAGCAGTGGCTGTGCATCAGTGAACTCCATGTCATATTCATCTTGGACTGGGGAATTCAGGATTTGACTTGATAACCCAGGCATGGTATGTGAAAAGAGCTCCATGGAGTAATCTGAAGTGTGGCCTGCCGCGTCCTTCACTTTTGGTGGGGGTGAAGGACACAGGGAAAGGTGTTGTTCCTGACCAGGAGCCTGCACTGAAGACTCAGTGCTTGCATTTTTTGAAATTTCAGAAAAGGGGCGATAGAGCTGGAGGCTGTTTCGGCAATGTAAGCCAGAAACTGTTCCTGATGCTCTGGCTTTAAAAGTGGTTTACCTACTCCCAGAAAAGGGAGCCTTCCAGGCCTTCTGGAGCCAGACGATGATGCAGGCTCAACACCTTCTGCCATAGGTGCTATTGGGCTTTTGGCACTACCAGTAGATGCACCACCACCACCACCACCATCATTCCCAGCTGGCCCCCCGCCCACGTCCGCTTACTCTTCCACCATACTTCCTCATGTTTGGGAAAATGTACCAAAAATACCAGCAGATATATGGTACTGTATGAGGAGCGTACAGTTGTATATGGCATAGGGGAAAATTTAAATCTCCGTATATATTTCCGGAGTCACACACAGATGCTCACTCAGTATGGATTTGACCGTAATACAAAGAGCAGATATACGGTACTGTATGAGAAGCGGACAGCTGTATATGGTGTAGGGGAAAATTGCAATCTCCGTATATATTTCCGGAGTCACACACAGACGCTCACTCAGTATGGATTTGACCGTAATACAAAGAGCAGATATACGGTGCTGTATCAGAAGTGGACAGCTGTATACGGTGTAGGGTTAAATTGCAATCTCCGTATATATTTCTGGAGTCACACACAAACGCTCACTCAGTATGGATTTTACCGTAATACAAAGAGCAGATATACAGTACTGTCTCAGAAGGGTACAGCTGTATACGGTGTAGGGGAAAATTGCAATCTCCGTATATATTTCCGGAGTCGCACACAGACGCTCACTCAGTATGGGTTTTACCGTAATACAAAGAGCAGATATACGGTACTGTCTCAGAAGTGTACAGCTGTATACGGTGTAGGGGAAAATTGCAATCTCCGTATATATTTCCAGAGTCACACACAGATAGTCAGCATGTATTTGTCCGTGATACCAGCCGGTACACGGTAGTGTGTGAGTAGCGTACAGCTCTATACGGTGTGGGAAAAAATGAACGGTCGGTAAGTGTGCAGAAAAAAAGAATAAAAGTATTAGTGCTGTTTAAAAAGCAGTCTGCACAGTAGTGTACACACCGCAATACAGCTATCAGGCAGCCTAATAACCAGCGCTGCTGCACACA
>JARQOD010000005.1:327087556-327279664 GCA_033576555.1 Oophaga sylvatica | reverse complement strand
GAGTATTTTCTGACAGAATTGCAGGGGTGCCAATACTTTTGGCCACCACTGTATATAATTTTACACCCGCCTCCCGCCTTAATTTCCCCTTGAAATATACTGTATATATATATTTACACGACTAATCACTTGAACCATCACAATATGTACACAGTGCACTGTCCTCTTTGAGAGCGCTCAGCGAGGACGCCTTGACAGAATATCCTCAAACAGAAAACAACTGAACTTGTTATTCTAACGTCCAGCCACTAGATTTAATCAGCTTCCTAGGTTACCAAATTCTCTGACACCAATGAAGGTGAAGACTCAGATCAGTCCCAGTAGTATTTCACAGAGCTCTCCTACGGCATTCACGTTTTTACCAGAGTCTCGATATACAGGAGCTCACACAGAGCTCACACATGTATTTCTATGCAGCCGCACACTCGGGTCCGAGAGCAGGCGTCCGTGCCGGGTGTTGATGCGAGAAAGTCGTGCGACTTACTCGCATCACACTAGCCAGTGTGACGCCGGCCTTAGTCTGTATGCAGTCTGAGTAACAGGAAAGTGAAGAAGCAAAGGAGAATAAGGAGTACACCAGTGAATGAAATAAAAAAGTTTCAATTTTTATTAAAGTAGTTCATAACAATTAGAGTATAACATGACACCTTTCAGGAAACAACAAGACCCACGGAGAGAATACCCACAAATCCATCACTATTGCTCAAATCCCATGCATCCTGTGATGCTAAAAAGTGCAAGTGTGCTAATAGATGAGTCAAGGTAAAGAACCACCTAGTAACATTCTTAAGTTTAAATGTAAATACAAAGCCCAAATTGGGCAGATTCTTACCCAGACAAGATGAGTAAAGCCCCTGGCCAGGTGGTAATTCCCCAACGCGTGTTTCGCGTGCGTATGATGCCACTTTCTCAAGGGGAGATGCTGCGAATCCTATCTAACTCTCCCTAACTAAACAGTCGGTGACCGGTCACACATCCCAGTTTACTCACGGGGACTGCTCCCTCTTGTTCACACCATCCAATTTGGATCAATGCAGGCTCTCAATCCTTCCGTGTCTCTCAGGCAGCACTTCTCTCCATTTTACCTCACGAGCTTCAGTCTCTACTACTTCCTGTTTCCAGAACTTTCTTCTGTTGTTCAAGGGTGACTTCTAGTGGCCGAACTAAGTTATTGCAGAATCATTTCTTATAACAGGAGACAGGGGCGTACATAGAAATCATTGGGGCCCCATAGCAGAAGTCTGAATGGGGACCCACAAAAAAAATAAAATAATCAACAGGTGCTCTTAACTCCAAGCATGCATGTTATAGATATAGGCCAAACATTGTCCAAGAAAGAGATTGCCTTGAAATAGAAGACAATTAAAATTTTGTAGCTTGTCTTTCATTTTTTCTCATTTGAGAAATCCCCCCAACCCCACTCCAAATCTCCCCCACACATTAAATCCCCCAACCCCACTCCAAATCTCCCAACACATTAAATCCCCCAACCCCACTCCAAATTTCCCAACACATTAAATCCCCCTATCCGCACTCCAAATCTCCCCACACACATTAAATACCCCTATCCCCACTCCAAATTCCCCACACACATTAAATCCCCCCATCTCCACTCCAAATCTCCCCACACACATTAAATCCCCCCTCCCCCCGTGAACTTAATCTTCGGTGTCTTCAGCTCCACTGGAGCACTTACCACCAATGTGTGCCTCTGCAGCGAGGGCGAGTGATGTTAGCAGCATGATCACATGACATGATCACGCTGCTGGCATCGCTCTGACCCGATGGTCATAGCTTCAATTGTCCTCATGTCTAAGACGCGGGTACAATTTTTCCCTGGGAGCTAGCGCGCTGCAGCTTCTTTTTGCTGGCTGTCAGTTTGATAGCTGCCACAGAGAACAGCCAACTCCCAGTCCGGAGGCGGCAGACTGCTGCTGCCAGGGGAGACATTGCGGACCGCCGCATTAGGCGGCCCGACTGTGCCCCCCTGCCAGCTGTGCACGGGGCACATGCCCCGGCTGCCCCCCTAGATACACCTCTGCTGCTAGATCTGGTTCTGTCAAATAGACCAGATGCAATTTCATATCTACAGGTAAGGGAGCATTTTGGAAGCAGTGACCATAAGCTGGTAAGTTTCAGTGTAATTTTCAATCAAACATTCAAAAGGGGAAATGCACAAACTTGGAACTTTAGGAAAGCTGATTTCAATAAATTAAAGAAAGAGCTTGAGGCTAAGTGCACACGTTCAGGAATGTTTGCAGAAAATTCCAGAGCAAAAACAGACTTTTTCAGCGGTAAAAAAGCATGCGTTTTTCTCGCTGTTTTTTTGCGTTTTTGACGTGTTTTTTGCGCGTTTTTCATGCAAATTTTTCCTGAACATTCTAGCTCAATAATATAGTGGGAAAAACGCTAGTTTCCCACGAAATTAATGAACATGCTGCTTTTTTTTCGCAATGCGTTTTTTCGCGGAAAAAAACGCACCATGTGCACAAAAATAGCAGAATTCATTCTAAATAATAGGATACTGAATTCATGCATTTTTAAGTGTTTTTTTGCCGTGAAAAAACGGGAAAAAAACGCGAATAATCCTGAACGTGTGCACTTAGCCTAATCGAGTAGACTGGGACCATGTCATGGTATCTGGGGATGCTGAAGAAAAATGGGGCATGTTTAAGGATACACTATTATAATCCCATAGAATACTTATACCCTCTTGCAATAACATGTCAAGGAATAAATCATTATGGCTAGTGTTGAGCGATACTGCTCGATATCTAAAAATATCGGATCGGAATGGTATCACCGATATCACTAAATATCGTCGATATCCGATTCCGATACCGGAAGTCCCATGTAAGTCTATGGGAACAAAATATTGCAACTAAAAAAAACCTTTATTTCCTTGTAAACACTAAATATACACACATAGAATACATATATATTATATATATATTATATATACATGTCATTGTGACATATATATATATATACATATATGTATAGTTTATACACTTCTACATAGTAAAATATCCTCTGATTCAATTGCCGGGTAAAGCCGGCTTCTGTGAAAAGACAGAAGCACCCGACATGAAATGACACTTGGTGTACATAGGGTTAACCATGTCTTTTCATGTCGTTTGCAATCTGATTTGCACAAACAATTACATCAGTCTATGTGTGCAAAATTTCACACCTGTAGGGGTTAATTAAAGGTGTAAATTCGTTGTAAAAAAACGGACTTTTTTGCTACGAATTTACACCTTTAATTAACCCCTACAGGTGTGAAATTTTGCACACATAGACTGATGTAATTGTTTGTGCAAATCAGATAGCAAAGGACATGAAAAGACATGGTTAACCCTATGTACACCAAGTGTCATTTCATGTCGGGTTCTGCATTTTCACAAAAGCCGTCAATTGAATTAGCGGCTATTATACTATGTAGAAGTGTATGAACTATAAATATATATATATATATGTGTCACAAACTCAATGACATGTATATATATATATATGAGGTGTAAAATTGCTGAAAAAAAATGCGTGGGCTCCCGCCCTATTTTCGCAACCAGACAGACAAAGCCAGTGAGTGGGGGCAGATAATAATATCCCAGAGAGGGACCATTATTTTTGGCCCCCCCCCCGGCTACTAACTTCTGCCCCCAGACACCCCAGAAAGGGCAAATCTCTAATTAGATTTGCCCTTTCTGGCACTTTGCCCGTCTATTCCCATTGCCCTGTAGCGGTGGCGAATGGGTTAATAAGGGGTTAAAATGACCTTGCAATTGAAAGGTCACTTTAAGCCAGGTTAATAACTGAGAGCTGTCAATTAGACAACTATCAATTATTAATCCTATTGTATGAAAGAAAAATCAAACACACACACTTTAATAAAAAAGAAGTTTAATGAAATAATCACACAGTTTTTGACCATCTTTTATTTACCTACTAAAACCATTTCCTGTAATAAAAATAAAATAATAAAGCAAAATTATTCTTACCTATCCCATGCACAGTCAGGTCCCACGGTGTAAATCCTTCAGAAAGGGTTAATGTTTACTGCAGGGACCGCAGCTAATGCTGCAGCCTCACAGTAAACCCCCAAATGAATGAGCTCCTCTCCTGGCTGACAGGAGAGGAAGTGGAAAGCTTAATTGATTGCTTTCCACTTTCACTTCAGGACAGCCAGGGACACCATCAGTGACGTCAGAGGGAACTGATTAACAAAAATAGGGGTTCCCTTCGAAAAAAAAATGGCGTAGGGTCCCCCCTATTTTTGTTAACCAGCCAGATGAAGCAGACCGCTGAGGCCTGGATTTTCAGGCTGTTAAGGAGCCAAGATCCATGGACCTTGCCAGCCTGATAATACCAGGCCACAGCAGTCTGCATATCTTGGCTGGTTAACAAAAATAGGGGATCCCCTCGAAAAAAAAACGGCGTAGGGGTCCCCTATTTTTGTTAACCAGCCAAGTAAAATGCAGACTGCTGCGGCCTGGTATTAAAAGACTGTCAAGGCCCATGGATTTTGGCCCTCAACAGCCTGATAATACCAGGCTACAGCAGCCCCACATTTGGCGCATCAAAAGATGTGCCAATTGTGGCACTTTACCCGGCTCTTCCCACTGCCCTGTAGCGGTGGCAAGTGGGGTAATAAGGGGTTAATGTCACCGTTGATTGCACGGTGACAATAAGCCCGGTTAATAATGGAGAGGTGTCAATAAGACACCGATCCATTATTAATCCCAAAGTTATTAAATGTATAAAAAAAAGACAAAGCAAGAAAAAAGTCTTTTAATGAAATAAAAGAGACAACACAGTTTTCATTAATTTTATTATACACTCATTCCTGCGACGCCATCGATCTCCTGTAAAAAAAGAAAAAAAAACAAACCAACAGTATACCACCTGTCCGACGCAGTCCATAGTAACGACTGTCCCACGACGATCCAGCTCTGCTACATCGCAATGACAGGCAGAGCCTGTCATCGCAACGCAGCACAGCTGATTACCTGCTTCCCCGGCGGTGACGTCATCGGACTGACTGCTTTACGGCCGGGATTACCCAGCAGTCACTGCAGTTATCGCGAGAAACTGCATGTGACCGCCGGGGAAAGATGATGGCGGCCATGAAGCAGTCCAGCCCGTGACCGCCGGAGATCTTCTGCCAGGTAAGTGCCGCTGACTCCTGACAGACCCGACCGACGGACACTGACAGACCCGACCGACGGACACTCACAGACCCGACTGACGGACACTGACAGTGACAGTGACAAATCCGATTCCGGTATCCGATATGACGAAAATATCGGTACTCGGAATCGAAAGCCCGATACAGCTAATATCGGCCGATACCCGATATTTGCAGTATCGTATCGCTCAACACTAATTATGGCTAAATAAGGCAGTACAAAGTTTAATAAGACAAAAACAAATGGCATTCAAAATCCTGAAGTTTGAGAAAACAGAAATAGCATTTCAGGAGTATAAGGCTGTGTTTCCACTATCAGGAAACACAGCGTATATGACGGAGCGGAAACTCCGCTCCGTCTAAGCCCCGCCCCCTTTCTGACGCGCGCTCTTTCCGGAGGTGTTCAGGACACCTCCGGAACACCTCCGGAAATAACGCAGGGCTACATAGCCCTGTGTGAAATTCCGTTGCGGCGACGCACAGTCGCCGCAAGACGCTAGGACATGCTGCGGTCTGAAAAGACGCGCCGCATGTCCGTAAACGCAGGTGTTCCGCCTGCATAATTTTGCGCATAGTGGAGACGGGATTTCTTGAAATCCCCTCCACTATGCTGTAACATCTGGATGTTGCGTGTTTGGCGCTGCGCCAGCGCACAGCGCCAAACACGCAGCGTTTCCTGATCGTGGAAACTCACCCTCAAGATCTAAATAGAAATGTGAAAAATAAATCAAGCTAGCAAAGTTATCTAAAAAAAAAAAAATAGCCAGCGACATTAAAATGAATCCCAAATTGTTTTTATAAATACATAAATGCAAAAAAGAAAAAAACAGATGGCATCGGCCCCTTAACAGATGATAATAACTACATAATTATAGAGGAAAAAGAAAATGCTGAGATATTAAACAGGCACTTTTCATCCATGTTTATTAATGACCTGTTTGTTCTAGTGATCTTTCAACAAGGCAAAAATCAAAATTCACCACCTGATATAACTGGTTTAACACAAAAAGAAGTTCGCTTGCATCTGAGCAAATTAAACATTGACAAATTCCCCGTCCCAGATGGCATTCTTCCACGGATATTGAGGGAATTGAGCTCAGTAATTGACAGACTGCTATATCTTATATTCTTAGACTCTCTTGTAACAGGATTGGAGGATGGCTGGTACTGCAGTGTCAGACTGGGGTGCCAGGGGCCCACCAGTAACATTGACTTTGAGGACCCATTTTCACCTGCATACAAATATAACACTACCCTTGTCACAAATTTACTTGTATCTCTATTTATTAATAAACTGGGTTGTTTGGTTAATGAATGATAAGATGCTGCTTTATTCTGTACAGAGTGAATCAAGTCAATTATGCCATACTGCCCACCGGGAGATTCCCCTGTTACCCTGTTTGCCAGTATGGGCCTGGGTACTGATATTTAATAAAGGTAAGAAGGTGGATCCAGGTAACTACTGTCTGGTAAGTCTGACATCAATGCAAAGTTTTTGAGGGCATCATAAGAGATGACCTGCAGAGATATATTGGAGAGAATGATATAATAAACTAGCTGAAGAGCCCAGCATTGCCCGGGCATAGTAACTGTGGTTAGTTATAACAAATTGTAATTATTATCCTCCATCCCATAGTCCCGTGCTCATATACCCATCATATATATCCTCCATCCCATAGTACCATGCCCATATACCCATCACACATCCTCCATCCCATAATCCCGTGCCCATATACCCATCACACATTATCCCATAGTACCGTGCCCATATACACATCATACATATCCTCCATCCCATAGTCCGTGCTCATATACCCATCATAGCAACAAATAGAAAAACACACAAGTCCAAAGATAAATTTTATTATAAAGATTAAAACAGAATAAGACCAGTGCAAATGGCAAGGAGGGGAATTGTAACCACAAGTACACATAATACAAATTCAAGGGCAAGAGAGAACCAAATGACCTCTGAATAATTGTAAATAATGACTAAATAAGTCGTAATAATATAATATAATATAACTGCACACTAGAATAAATGCTGTTAGTCTCTAGCTAGAAACAAGCTATCATTACAATGTCAGAGCCTCAGCTTACCTCCACCAATAACCCATGTGGTATGTTACAAATGAGGTGGGCAATGACACATGTGCATTAGAGAGACTAACACCAGTTATAAGACAGTCCCAAATGGTATAGGGAACATAACTGCAAAGTGAAATGAGGGCAAAGATCTCCCAACCCATACTATAATAAGCACATGGCAGCAAAAAAAGGTGTGCGGTATAAATAATTACCAAATGATGCAGAGGGCAGCGGTCTCCAAGCCCACCCCGCTGCTATGCTGTTTGCAGTTTGTCCTGCATAAATCCAGAGGCATCCATGTGTGTGGGTACTTCTTGTCTGTTTTTCAGACAATACTTTATTGGTCACACATGTATGTTGCTTCCTTCACTGTATTTATGGTATCATATACCCATCATACATATCCTCCATCCCATAGTACCGTGCCCATATACCCATCACACATCCTCCATCCCATAATCCCGTGCCCATATACCCATCATACACATCCTCCATCCCATAGTACCGTGCCCATATACTCATCATACATATCCTCCATCCCATAGTCCTGTGCCCATATACCCATCATACATATCCTCCATCCCATAGTACCATGCCCATATACCCATCACACATCCTCCATCCCATAATCCCGTGCCCATATACCCATCATACATATCCTCCATCCCATAGTCCCGTGCCCATATACCCATTATACATATCCTCCATCCAATAGTCCAGTGCCCATATACCCATCATACACATCCTCCATCCCATAGTACCGTACCCATATACTCATCATACACATCCTCCATCCCATAGTCCCGTGCCCATATACCCATCATACATATCCTCCATCCCATAATCCCGTGCCCATATACCCATCATACACATCCTCCATCCCATAGTACTGTGCCCATATACTCATACATATCCTCCATCCCATAGTCCCGTGCCCATATACCCATCATACATATCATCCATCCCATAGTCCAGTGCTCATATACCCATCATACATATCCTCCATCCCATAGTCCCGTGTCCATATACCCATCATACATATCCTGCATCCCATAGTCCAGTGCTCATATACCCATCACACATCCTCCATCCCATAGTCCAGTGCACATAAACCCATCACACATCCTCCATCCCATAGTCCAGTGCACATATACCCATCACACATCCTTCATCCCATAGTCCCGTGCCTATATACCCATCATACACATTCTCCATCCCATAGTCCCTCCCGAACAATGTCTGCTGAGGTGTTGTGGAGTGTGAAAACTGTTGCTCATAGTAACCAATCACAGCTCAGCTTTCATCTTTTAAACAGCTCTGGTGAAATTAAAGATGCTTAGTGATTGGCTGCTATGGGCAGCACAGGCAGTGTAACCTGTTGTGGTCAAGAAGATGTGCCTATAAAATATATATTAGATATTTATTATATATATTATATTTTTATTATACGGGGCTTTGCGTGTGGAGTGAGTGTGACTATGCTTGATACACACACACACATACATACACTCATTTTTATATATATAGATTACAAACAGCATGGGGTCATGAAAGATAGGTCATGTCTAACCAACATGATAGGTTTCTATGAGGAGGTAAGTGCAAATCCAGTTGTTGTTAATGCAGCTGATGTGATTTATCTGGACTTTGCAAAGGCATTTGATACTGTATCACATAACAGTCCCATACTGAAGCTACAAAAGAAAGCATATGGGTAAGGAATTGGCTAAATGACAGGAAACTCAAGAGTCATTAGCAGTTTCTAATAAAAAGGAAGGAAAGGGAGAAAGTGCACCGATCTAAATGTCTAAAGAGTCGTTAGCAGTGAGGTACGGCAAGGATCTGTGCTTGGACCGATTCTTTTTAACCTATTTATTAATGACCTAGTGGATGGGATTGAGAGTAACGTGTCAGTAATTGCTGATGACACCAAACTATGTAGGATAATAAAATCTGAACTTGACATTACAATATTGCAAAATGTTCTGGATAAGATAACTGAATGGACAAACACTTGGCAAATGAGGTTTAATGTAGATAAATGTAGAGTAATGCATCTAGGACAGAGTAATTCTATTGCTGCATATACATTAACCCCTTCACCCCAAGGGTGGTTTGCACGTTAATGACCGGGCCAATTTTTACAATTCTGACCACTGTCTTTTTATGAGGTTATAACTCTGGAACGCTTCAACGGATCTTCGCGATTCTGAGATTGTTTTCTCGTGACATATTGTACTTCACGTTAGAAGTAAAATTTCTTCGATATAACTTGCGTTTATTTTTGAAAAAAACGCAAATATGGCGAAAATTTTTAAAATTTTGCAATTTTCAAACTTTGAATTTTTATTCCCTTAAAACAGAGAAATATATCACACAAAATAGTTAAGAAATAACATTTCCCACATGTCTACTTTACATCAGCACAATTTTGGAACCAACATTTTTTTTTGTTAGGAAGTTATAAGGGTTAAAAGTTGACCAGCGATTTCTCATTTTTACAACAAAATTTACAAAGCCATTTTTTTTAGGGACCACCTCTCATTTGAAGTCACTTTGAGGGGTCTATATGGCAGAAAATACCCAAAAGTGACACCATTCTAAAAACTGCACCCCTCAAGGTACTCAAAACCACATTCAAGAAGATTATTAACCCTTCAGGTGCTTCACAGGAACTAAAGCAACGTGGAAGGAAAAAATGAATATTTAACTTTTTAGCCACAAAAATGATCTTTTACAAACTTTTTTTTTATTTTCACAAGGGTAAAAGGAGAAAATAGACAGATAAGGTTGTTATGCAATTTCTCCTGAGTACGCCAATACCCAATATGTGGGGGAAAACCACTGTTTGGGCACACGGCAGAGCTCGTAAGGGAAGGAGCGCCGTTTGACTTTTTCAAACTAAAATTGGCTGGAATTGAGATTGGACGCCATGTCGTGTTTGGAGAGCCCCTGATGCGCCTAAACAGTGGAAACCCCCACAAGTGACACCATTTTGGAAACTAGACCCCCTAAGGTACTTATCTAGATCTGTTGTGAGCACTTTAAACCCCCAAGTGTTTCACAAAAGCTTATAATGCCTGGGTGTGAAAAAAAAAAAAAAAACAATTTTCCACAAAAATGATTTTTTAGTCCCAAATTTTTGAATTTTCCCAAGGAAATTGGACCCCAAAAGTTGTTGTCCAATTTGTCCTGAGTACGCTGATACCCCATATGTGGGGGGGGGGAAACTGTTTGGGTGCACGGCAGGGCTTGGAAAGGAAGTAGTAACGTTTTGGAATGCAGACGTTGATGGGGGTCATGTTCCGTTTGCAGTGCCCCAGATGAGCCTAAATAGTGGAAACCCCCCACAAGTGACCCCATTTTGGAAACTAGACCCCTAAGGAACTTATCTAGATCTTTGGTGAGCACTTTGAACCCCCAAGTGCTTCACACAAGTTTATAATGCCCGGGCATGAAAATAAAAAATCCTATTTTTTTCCCACAAAAATTATCTTTTAGTCACTATTTTTTTATTTTCCCAAGGGTAACAGGAGAAATTGGACCACATAAGTTGTTGTCCAATTTGTCCTGAGTACGCTGATACCCCATATGTGGGGGGGAACCACTGTTTGGGCTCACAGCAGAGCTCGGAATGGAAGGAGCACCATTTGACTTTTTCCAACCAAAATTGGCTGAAATTGAGATTGGATGCCATGTTGCATTTGGAGAGCCCCTGATGTGCCTAAACAGTGGAAACCCCCCACAAATGACCCCATTTGGGAAACTAGACCCCCTAAGGAACTTTTCTAGATCTTTGGTGAGCAATTTGAACCCCCAAGTGCTTCACACAAGTTTATAATGTAGAGCCGTAAAATTTAAAAATCATATTTTTTCCACAAAAATGATCTTTTCACCCCAATTTTTATTTTTCCAAGGGTAACAAGACTCCAAAAGTTATTGTGCAATTTGTCCTGAGTGCGCTGATACCCCATATGTGGGGGTAAACCACTGTTTGGGTGCATGGCAGAGTTTGGAAGGGAAGGAGCGCCGTCTGACATTTTCAACGCAGAATTGGCTGGACGCCATGTCGTGTTTGGAGAGCTCCTGATCTGCCTAAACAGTGGAAACCCCCATAAATGCCACCATTTTGGAAACTAGACCCCTCAAGGAACTTATCTAGATGTGTGGTGAGAACTTTTAACCCCAGGTGTTTCACTAAAGTTTATAACGTACAGCCGTAAAATAAAAAATCCTTTTTTTTTTTTTTACAAAAATGATTTTTTCGCCCCCAATATTTTATTTTCACAAGGGTAACAGAAGAAATTGGAACCCAAAAGTTGTTGTCCAATTTGTCCTGAGTACGCTGATACCCAATATGTGGGAGAAAACTACTGTATGGGCGCACGTCAGGGCTCGGAAGGGAAGTAGTGACGTTTTGGATTGCAGACTTTGATGGAATGGTCTGGGGGCGTCATGTCACATTTGGAGAGCCCCTGATGCACCTATACAGTGGAAACCCCCCACAAGTGACCCCATTTTGGCAAATAGACCCCACAAGGAACTTATCTAGATGTGTGGTGAGCACTTTGAACCCCGAAGTGCTTCACAGAAGTTTATAACGTACAGCCGTAAAAATAAAAAATCCTTTTTTTTTACAAAAATTATTTTTTCGCCCCCAATATTTTATTTTCACAAGGGTAACAGGAGAAATTGGACCCCAAAAGTTGTTGTCCAATTTGTCCTGAGTACGCTGATACCCAATATGTGGGAGAAAACTACTGTATGGGCGCACGTCAGGGCTCGGAAGGGAAGTAGTGACGTTTTGGATTGCAGACTTTGATGGAATGGTCTGGGGGCGTCATGTCGCATTTGGAGAGCCCCTGATGCGCCTAAACAGTGTAAACCCCCCACAAGTGACCCCATTTGGAAAATAGACCCCACAAGGAACTTGTCTAGATGTGTGGTGAGCACTTTGAACCCCGAAGTGCTTCACAGAAGTTTATAACGCACAGCCGTAAAAATAAAAAATCTTTTTTTTTTTTGCAAAAATTATTTTTTTGCCCCAATATTTTATTTTTACAAGGGTAACAGGAGAAATTGGACCCCAAAAGTTGTTGTCCAATTTGTCCTGAGTACGCTGATATCCAATATGTGGGAGAAAACTACTGTATGGGTACACGTTGGGGCTCGGAAGGGAAGTAGTGACGTTTTGGATTGCAGACTTTGATGGAATGGTCTGGGGGCGTCATGTCGCATTTGGAGAGCCCTGATGCGCCTAAACAGTGGAAATCCCAACAAGTGACCCCATTTTGGAAAATAGACCCACAAGGAACTTATCTAGATGTGTGGTGAGCGCTATGAAGCCCCAAGTGCTTCACAGAACTTTATAATGTACAGCCGTAAAAACAAAAAAATAATTTTTTTTGTACAAAAATGATATTTTCGCCCCAGTTTTTTATTTTCCCAAGGGTAACAGAAGAAATAGGACAAATTGCACAATAACTCTTGGGGTCCAGAGTACGCTGATACCCCATATGTGGGGATAAACTACTGTTTGGACGCATGGCAGAGCTAGAAGTGAAGGAGCACCGTTTGACTTTTTCAACGCAGAATTGGCTGGAATTGAGATCAGACGCCATGTCACATTTGGAGAGCCCCTGATGTGCCTAAACAGCGGAAACCCCCCAATTCTAACTCCAACCCTAACCCCAACACACCCCTAACCCTAGTCCCAACCCTAACCACAAACCTAACCTTAACACACCCCTAATCCCAACCCTAACCCTAATCCTAACTTTAGCGCCAACCCTAACCCTAACTTTAGCCGCAACCCTAACCCTAACCTAATGGGAAAATGGAAATAAATACTTTTTTTTAATTTTATTATTTTTCCCTTACTAAGGGGGTGATAAAGGGGGGTTTGATTTACTATTTATAGCGGGTTTTTATGATTGGCAGCTGTCACGCTAAAAGACGCTTTTTATTGCAAAAATAGTTTTTGCATCATCACATTTTGAGAGCTATAATTTTTGCATATTTTGGCCCACAGAGTCATGTGAGGTCTTATTTTTTGCGGGACGAGTTGACGTTTTTATTGGTACCATTTTTGAGCATGTGACGTTTTTTGATCGCTTTTTATTTCGATTTTTGGGAGGTTAGAATGAACAAAAATCAGCAATTCATGAATTTCTTTTGGGGGAGGCGTTTATACCGTTCCGCGTGTGGTAAAATTGATAAAGCAGTCTTATTCTTCGGGTCAGTACGATTATGGCGATACCTCATTTATATCATTTTTTTTATGTTTTGGCGCTTTTATAGAATAAAAACAATTTTATATAAAAAATAATTATTTTTGCATCGCTTTATTCTGCGAGCTATAACTTTTTTATTTTTTCGCTGATGATGCTGTATGACAGCTCGTTTTTTGCAGGACAAGATGTCGTTTTCAGCGGTACCATGTTTTTTCATATCGGTCTTTTTTATCGCGTGTTATTCCACTTTTTGTTCGGCGGTATGATGATAAAGCATTGATTTTTTTCTTCGTTTTTTTTTTTTTTTAAGGGGTTCACTAAAGGGGTTAACTAGTGGGACAATTTTATAGGGGGGGTCGTTACGGACGCGGCGATACCAAATATGTGTACTTTTATTGCTTTGTTTTTTTTATTTACAGGAAGAAGTGAATTTATTGGGGAATATATATATATTTTTTTTATTTATTTTGGATTTTTTTTTAAAACATGTTTATTTTTATTTTTTTAACTTTTTTACTTTGTCCCAGGGTGGGACATCACTGTATTTTATCAGATCGCTGGTGTGACAGTGTGCACAGCACTCTGTCACACCAGCGATCGCTCAGGCAGTGCAGCAGGCTTCTCAGTGCCTGCTCTCGGCAGGCACTGAGGTAGCCGCCTCCCTCCAGGACCCCGGCGCCATCTTGGATCCGGGTCCTGGGAGGGAGGAAGCCCTCAGAACAGCGCGATCACATCGCGCTGCTCTGAGGGTCTCAGGGGGGCGCGCAGGGAGCCCCCACCCTGCGCGATCCTCCCCTGTGCCCCCAGTACACCGCGATCATGTTTGATCGCGGTGTGCAAGGGGTTAATGTGCCGGGAGCGGTCCGTGACCGCTCCTGACACACAGTCATGGGTGTCAGCTGTGATAATCAGCTGACACCCGGCCGCGCTCCCGGGAGCGCGTCCGATCGCACGAGACGTACTATCCCGTCCATGGTCATACGGGCCCAGGTACCATGGACGGGATAGTACGTCCGATGGCAGTAAGGGGTTAAGTGAGTGTATACTTGGGACTACAGAACAGGAGAAGAACTTGGGTATCCTGGTTATACGTAAGCTGAGCAGCAGTACTCAATGTCAAGCAGCAGCTGCAAAAGCAAACAAGATTTTAGGATGTATAAAAAGAGGAATAAAATACTGCAATCCCAACGTATTGTTACCCCTTTATAAATCACTAGTGAGGCCACATCTAGAATATGGGATCAAGTTTTGGACTTCACGTTTTAAAAAGGATATTCAGAAGTTAGAGTCAGTTCAAAGGTGGGTAACTAGATTATTACGAGGGATGGAAGATGGAAGGTCTCACATATAATGAATGGTTAGAAAAGTTGCGCTTATTAAGCTTAGAAAAAAGACGCCTCAGAGGAAATCTCATTTACATGTATGAATATATGTGTGATCAATACAAAGACTGGTGCATGATTTATTCTTTCCAAAGACCATACTAAGGACCAGGGAGCACTCATTACAGGAGGAAGAAAAGCGATTCCAACAGCTAAATAGGAAAGGGTTATTTACAGTTAGAGCAGTCAGACTGTGGAATGCCCTACCACAAGAGGTAGTGATTTTAAAAAAGGGCTGGATGATTTCCTTGATACACATAACATTGTGATAATGTGTGCAAACTGTAAAGCGCCGCGGAATATGTTAGCGCTATATAAAAATAAAGATTATTATTATTATTATTATAGTTAAATTAGTGACAAAAAAAACAATTGGTGGAGAAAGGTTGATCTTGATGGACCTAGGTCTTTTTTCAACCTATGTAACTGTGTACTCTGCCAACGTCATGTCCATTAACATTCGGCTCTCCGATGTCTAACTCATGAGAGCAATAACTGGTCACTTATGACCTAGTGACAAGTCCTCTTTAAGGTATCACTCAAATGAATTTCAGCGCACTTTCTCTGTCAAATCCCATGTGTAACTCACTTTTGTAAGTGAATTGATTTAAATAGGAAATCTGTTTCACTGGCAAATGGCAGAAATTTATCGCAATGTAAAACAGAAAAAAGCCCATGATTCATCATTGTTTCTCATATTTTCTAGAGTCATTTGCTCATTTTTAGTGGCTTTAGTACAGTATATGCACCCATATGCATTTTTTTATTATTATTATTAGCATTATTATTTTGCTCCAGATGCTATCCAGGTGTAAAAAACAGGTTCAACTGTGACTTTTACCAAATATTGCATTTTTAGGGGGCATCTCACTTCAGCCTCTGCCCTGGATTAGGGTTCTGGTAGAAAATATAATTTGATGCTTTTAAGTTGAAAAACACAGATTAAAGGCAAATATAAAGAATTGTTTTTATGTTGTGGCAAATTCATGAACCACCTGCAATATGTTGAAGAATTTGTTGCAAATGATAAATTGGGACCAAATTGATCAGTCCCATTGAATGAAGCTAGTCTGTGTGCTGATCCATATCAAACAAAAGTGTCTGACTTGAATTTTTTCTGGCAAAGTCAAAATGTAAGTGTGCATCATTTTAAACCTTAAAAAAATTAAAACAGCCTCAATGTTCAAGTCTCAAGTTAATAGAATTCTGTGATCTACAAGTACAATCGTCTCCTCCTCCACAAGTGACTCCCTAGTTTCACTCCCCCTCTGCCCCTAAATATATGGTGCTTGCATATTACTAATACCCAGGTGCAAACACTTTATATTTCTCTACATTGGACATCCATGTTGTTAGGGATGTTCTCTCTCAGGTAGAATGGACTGGCCTACGTGCCCAAGCTTGTTGATGACTAGATAGTAAAGACACACACTCCAAGGTTGTCTTTCATGAAGTTCCAATTATTATGGGATGTGACCATCTTTTATAGAGAGTCTCAGATGACATGGAATATTTCACAATGTTGCCCGTTTGGCAGAAATATTGGTAAAAAACATCATTTTGCAGAGATAATGACTTTTGATATGATGGATTATATTTGTGGTGCTGTCATTATACCTAGAATGTCTAAAAATCACCATAAACAGTTTGTCCTTGGTCAAAATAGAAAATTCTGTGCTTTCTCATGAATTCTCAGAAAAGGGGTTTTCTTGTATAGCCAAAGTCCTCCATCCGGCCAAGGTCAACCACTGCTCAATCTTAAGAGAAAAGAATGCTTATGGAGACACTGATGATAACCATAAGAAAATCAATAAGTGTTCAGAAGAACAGATTTTAACCATATCTTTAACAATGTGGCAGATGAGATTAACACACTGTTTGTCCAGTCAGCCTATAACTTGTGAACATCCTACACAGACTGCACTAGGTTTATGCTATCTGCAAAAACAACAACCTCATTATTCCAGTCTTGTAACACATAAGTTAAATAAGCACTGATCCTTGTCGTACATAGATTACAACTGGAGACCATTCAGAGTAGTAGTCATTAACAACTTTCTGAGTTTGGTCTTTCAGCCAGCTTTCAATCCAATTACAAACCTTAATTTCTAAGGGTCCCGTCACACTCAACGACGCAGCAGCGATCCCGACAACGATATGACCTGGCAGGGATCGTTGCTGCGTCGCTTTGTGGTCGCTGGTGAGCTGTCACATAGGCAGACTCACCAGCGATCAGAACCAGCTAGCACGCTGGTATCCAGTGTAAACAGTGGGTAACCAAGCGCCGCGCGGCACCTAGTTACCCGATTTGTACCCTAGATACCGGCTCTCAGCTTCTGCTGTAAAGCACTGAGAGCCGGTATCCAATGTACATATCGGGTAGCTAAGCACTGCGCGGCACCTAGATACCCGATATGTACCCTAGATACCGGTTCTCAGCGCTCTACAGCAGAAGCTGAGAGCCTGTAACCAGGGTACATATCGGGTAACTAGGTGACGCGCGGTGCTTAGTTACCCGATATGTACATTGGATACCAGCTCCCAGCTCGCTGATCGTTGGTCTCCCGCTGTCACACGCAGCGATGCGCGCTGGCCAGTGAGAGATCAACTATCAAAAAATGGTCCAGGACATTAAGCGACGATCAGCGATACCCAGCAGGGGGGCTGGTCGTCGCTGCGTGTCACACTAAGCGAGATCGCTGGCTATGTCGCTGTTGCGTCACAATATCTCGCTAGCGATCTCACTTAGTGTGACAGGGCTTAAGCCTATAGACCTTAATTTACCAATTAGGCATCTGTGTGAGACACTGTCAAACACCTTTGCCGAGTCCAAAAACACTATATCCGCAGCTACTCCTCTGTCCAGGCTTCTAATCACCTCTTCATAAAAACTAATCAGGTTAGTTTGACAACTTCTGTCTTTGGTAAAACTGTGCTGACAATCACAATTGTATGCAAAAACTAGTCAGAAGGCATCACTGCAAATACATTCGGGATCACCTGCAGCAAGCAAGGGAAATGTGCAAAGAACAAGAAGAGAAAGAGCATGCTATGTAAAAAGAGATCACCAGAATGAAATGAATAAAATAATTTTATTAATGCAGACTACAAACATTTAAAAACAATTAAAAGTCGAAACACATGACTGTACACATAACCACCAAAATTAGGGTGATGGGCCCTGTCAAATAGTTTATGAATCATAAGATAGCCTAAATACAATAATTTGATTTGAGACCCAGGCAGGAAGATACATACGGTAATACAGATTCAAATATGATTAACCAAAAAGGTAAGTATTAGTGATGAGAAAATGGTGAAATATTCGGATTCGGGAAAATCGGCACAAGTAATTTCTAATATCCGTGAATACAAGTCTGGGGGCATGAGAAAAAAGCTGAAATGGATGGTGTGAGGCAGTGACTGGTGTTATATGCGAGGGTCGTTATGTGTCCCCCAGGATGTCTACAGAAGCGTATTGAGGACATGGGAGTGCATTGCAGTCACAGGAATAGCTGTGATTGCAATGCAAAATAAAAGTAAGTGTTGGTCTTGGGCAAGCTAATTGTCCAAGGCAGATTTAAGAAAACCTTCCATGGGCTTTTACTTTTAAAGCAGACTATAGGATGGTAGTTGGGCAGTCCGTTTCCTCCCAGCCTGGTCTTCCATGTGGCTACAGCCACAGGTCTCTTGTAAAAACCCTGCAGCAGAGGGTTGAGGATGTTAGTTTTGGTTTGCAAGCGTGCAGAGCAGGAAGCTCTGCAGAGCTCAGCGTGTGTGAAGCAACAGAGAGCCAAGTGGAGCCAAAAGGACTGGCACCCCTCAGCAGTCTCCCACATCAAACGGTTGCGGTTATGGACTGTCTTGTTTTTCCGGTTACAATCCAGAGGATACTATTTCTGTTTGTGGGTACGCTGACCATTAACCTCTTAACAACCGCCGATATGCCTTTTAACAGCGGTGGTTAAGGGTACTTAAACCACAGCGCCGTGAATTCACGGCGCTGTGGAGAAAGTATATAGCGTCCCCCAGAGTCAGATTTTCTCCGGGGTCTCGGCTACCGTGGGTAGCCGAGAACCTAGAGAACATGATTCGGGTCGGTTTTTACCGACCCCGCTTTTGCGATTGCCGTTATTAACCATATAACGGCGACAGCAAAAAAAAAAAAGCCGTGATTTCGCATTTAATTTCTCTCTCCTCTGATGTGATCGAACATCACAGGGGAGAGAAATAGGGTCCCCGGGTCCCCTGATCTGTCCCCTGTACCTCCCAGTGTCCCCCCGTCCTCCCATGGCTCCCACAGCTCCCGGCATCTTCTTCCTATAAAGAAAATTTTATTTTTATTTTGATCACTGTGATAGGGTTTATCACAGTGATCAAAATGTACTTTCACTGAATGAATGAATCTGCTGGTCGGCAGATTCGGCGGGCGCAATGTGCATACGCCCGCCGAATCTGCCGGCCGGCAGATTCATTCATTCAGTGAAAGTACATTTTGATCACTGTGATAAACCCTATCACAGTGATCAAAATAAAAAAAATAGTAAATAAACCCCCCTTTATCACCCCCTTAGTTAGGGAAATATAATAAAATAAAGAAAATATATTTATTTTCATTTTTCCATTAGGGTTACAGTTAGGGTTAGGGTTATAATTAGGGTTAGGGTTGGAATTAGGGCTAGGGTTACAATTAGGGTTAGGGTTACATTTAGGGTTAGGGTTACAAATAGGGTTAGGGTTACAATTAGGGCTGGAATTAGGGTTAGGGTTGGCATTAGGGTTAGAGTTGGGATTAGGATTAGGGGTTGTTGGGGTTAGGGTTGGAGCTAGAATTGAGGGGTTTCCACTACTTAGGCACATCAGGGGGTCTCCAAACATGGCATGGCGTTCAAAAAGTCAAATGGTGCTCCCTCCTTCGGAGTCCTGCCGTGCGCCCATACAGTGGTTTACCCCAACATATGGGGTATCTGCGTAGTCAGAACAAATTGCACACCAATTTTCGGGTTCTAATTTCTCCTGTTACCCTTGGGAAAATATATAATAGCGGGCTAAAAAATCATTTTACAGGAAAAAATGATTTTTTTTTTTCACGGCTCTGCGTTTATAAACTTCTGTGAAGCACTTGGGGGTTCAAAGTGCTCACCACACATCTAGATAAGCTCCTTGGGGGTCTAGTTTCCAAAATGGTGTCACTTGCGAGGGGTTTCTATTGTTTAGGCACATCAGGGGCTCTGCAAACACAACATGACGCCGGCATCAAAGTCTGCATTACAAAATGGCGCTCCTTTCCTTCCAAGCTCTCCCATGCGCCCAAACAGTGGTTCCCCCCACATATGGGGTATCAACGTACTCAGGAGAAATTGCACAACAACTTTTGTGGTCCAATTTCTCCTGTTACCCTTGGGAAAATAAAAAATAAGGGCTAAAAAATCATTTTTGAGGAAAAAAATTATTTTTTATTTTCACGGCTCTACATTATAAACTTCTGTGAAGCACTTGGAGGTTAAAAGTGCTCACCACACATCTAGATAAGTTCCTTAAGGGGTCTAGTTTCTAAAATGGGGTCACTTGTTGGGGGTTTCCACTGTTTATGCACATCAGGTGCTCTCCAAACGCGACATTGCGTCCAGCCAATTATGCGTTGAAAAAGTCAAACGACGCTCCTTCCTTTGCAACCTCTGCCGTGCACCCAAAAAGTGGTTTACCCCCACATATGGGGTATCGGCATATTCAGGAGAAATTGCACAACAAATTTTGTGTTTCATTTTCTCTTTTAACACTTATGAAATTGGTTCTGAAGTAATTTTTTTGCAGAAAAAGTTAAATGATAATTTTTTTCCCTCCACATTGCTTCAGTTCCTGTGAAGCACGTAAAGGGTTAATAAACTTCTTGAATGTGGTTTTGAGCTCCTTGAGGGGTGCAGTTTTTAGAATGGTGTCACCTTTGGGCATGTTCTATCATATAGATGCCTAAAAGTTACTTCAAATGTGATGTGGTCCCTAAAAAAATGGTGTTGTAAAAATGAGAAATCGCTGGTCAACTTTTAACCCTTATAACTTCGTAACAAAAAAAAAAATTGTTTCCAAATATGTGCTGATGTAAAGTAGACATGTGGGAAATGTTATTTATTAAGAAATTTGTGTGACATATCTCTCTGATTTAAGGGCATAAAAATGTAAAGTTTGAAAATTGTTAAATTTTCAAAATTTTCGCCATATTTCCATTTTTTTCATAAATAAACGCAAGTCATATAAAAAAAAAATTACCACTAACGTGAAGTACAATATGTCACGAAAAAACATTCTCAGAATCAGCGGGATTCGTTAAAGCGCTCCAGAGTTATAACCTCATAAAGTGACAGTGGTCAGAATTGTAAAAATTGTCCCGTCATTAAGCTGCAAATTGGCTGTCACTAAGAGGTTAAAAAAGGCTTTGTTTTGAACTTTCCTGGGTCACTGCCTATCTGTCACACTGCACCAACCCCCTGCACTATAATGGGAAAGAACTAAAACTAAATGGGAGCAGCATGGAGAAGATGCCTGCATGCCTTTCTGACTCAGTTATGATATTTGTGAATAATGTTGTCAGACTATTGCGCCGGTTTTACGGATTTATAAGACCTACCTCACCTAAATTTTTTTTTAAAGGGAAAAATGTTAAGAAACCTTTTATTCCTTCATAATTACATATATATACAGTGGGGAAAATAAGTACCGTATATACTCGAATATAAGCTGAGATTTTCAGCCCATTTTTTAGGGCTGAAAGTCCCCTCTCGGCTTATATTCGAGTCATATACCAGGGGGTCGGCGGAGGAGGGGGAGCGCAGCTGTCCTATATACTCACCCCTCTGCCGGCGCGGTCTCTGCAGCCCCTGCTCTTCTCCCACGGTCCCGGCGCCTGTGTTCAGCGGTCAGCTGGCACCGCTCATTAAAGTCATGAATATGCACATATTCATGACTTTAATGAGCGGTAACATGTGACCGCTGAACACAGGCGCCGGGACCGTGGGAGAAGAGCAGGGCAGAGACGCGCCAGCGGAAGGGTAAGTATGAGCGATATTTACCTGTCCCGTTCCGCTGTGTCCTCGGGTCCTCTTGCTGCGATGTTCAGGCAGAGGGCGCGATGATGTGGATACTGTGCGCCGCGCCCTCTGCCTGATCATTGACTGCTGGAGGACCCGGAAGATGGCGGCGAGCAGCGGTGACAGGTAAATGTCTCAGGTGCCGGGGCCCTGAGCGAGCGGTGACACCGGCACCTGTCCCCCATAGCCGCCGGTGTCCCCGCCTGCTCAGGACATCGGCACCTGGCCCCAGCAACGAGAGGTGAGTATGTCTTTTTTTTTTTTCTCGGTTGCAGCGGCAGCAATTGAGGCCTACAGCTATGGAGCATAATTTATGGGGGCACAATCTATGGATCATCTATGGGGGAATAATCTATGGAGCATCAATGGGGGCACAATCTATGGGGCACAATCTATGGGGGCACAATCTATGGGGCACAATCTATGGGGAGCATCAATTGGGGGCACATATATCATTATGGGGGCCAATTGAGATCTATGGGGCACAATCTGTGGAGCATCTATGGGGGCACAATCTGTGGATCATCTATGGGGGCACAATCTATGGAGCATCTATGGGGGCACAATCTATGGGGGCACAATCTATGGAGCATCAATGGGGGCACAATCTGTGGATCATCTATGGGGGCACAATCTATGGAGCATCTATGGGGTCACAATCTGTGGATCATCTATGGGGGCACAATCTGTGGATCATCTATGGGGGCTCAATCTATGGAGCATCTATGGGGGCACAATCTGTGGATCATCTATGGGGCACAATCTATGGATCATCTATGGGGGCACAATCTATGGAGCATCTATGGGGCACAATCTATGGATCATCTATGGGGGCACAATCTATGGAGCATCTATGAGGGCACAATCTATGGAGCATCTATGGAGCATAATCTATGGAGCATCTATGGGGGCATAATACATGGGGCAGCATATAGGGCATAATCTCATTTTCCACCCTAGGCTTATACTCGAGTCAGTAACGTTTTCCCAGTTTATTGTGGCAAAATTAGGGGGTCGGCTTATACTCGGGTCGGCTTATAATCGAGTATATACGGTATTTGATCCCTTGCTGGTTTAGTAAGTTTGCCCACTGACAAAGACATAAACAATCTATAATTTTAAAGGTAGGTTAATTTTAACATTGAGAGATAGAATATCAAAAATAGAATCCAGAAAATCACATTGTATAAATTATATAAATTTATTTGCATTTTGCAGTGGTAAATAACTATTTGATCCCCTACCAACCATTAAGAGTTCTGGCTCATACAGACCAGTTAGACACTCCTAATCAACTCACTACCTGCATTAAAGACAGCTGTCTTACATAGTAACCTTTATAAAAGACTCCTGTCCACAGACTCAATTAATCAGTCAGACTTTAACCTCTACAACATGGGCAAGACCGAAGCGCTTTATAAGGATGTCAGGGACAAGATCATAGACCTGCACAAAGCTGGAATGGGCTACAAAACCATAAGACGCTGGCTAAGAAGGAAGCAACTGTTGGTGCAACAGTAAGAAAATGGAAGAAATACAAAATGATTGTCAATCGACATTGATCTGGGGCACCATGCAAAATCTCACCTTGTGGGGTATCCTTGATCATGAGGAAGGTGAAAGATCCGCCTAAAACTACACGGGGGGAGCTTGTTAATGATCTCAAGGCAGCTGGGACCACAGTCACCAAGAAAACTATTGGTAACACATTACGCCGTAAAGGTTTAAAACCTGCAGAGCCCGCAAGGTCCCCCTGCTCAAGAAGGCACATGTGCAGGCCCGTCTGAAGTTTACCAATGAACACCTGGATGATTCTGTGAGTGATTGGAAGAAAATGCTGTGGTCAGATGAGACAAAAATTGAGGTCTTTGGCATTAACTCAACTCACCGTGTTTGAAGGAAGAGAAATGCTGCCAATGACCCAAAGAACACCGTCCGCACTGTCAAACATGAAGGTGGAAACATTATGTTTTGGGGATGTTTCTCTGCTAAGGGCACAGGACTACTTCACCGCATCAATGGGAGAATGGATGGAGCCATGTGCCGTAAAATCCTGAGTGACAACCTCCTTCCCTCTGCCAGGACATTAAAAATGGGTCGTGGCTGGGTCTTCCAGCAAGACAATGACCCAAAACATACAGCCAAGGCAACAAAGGAGTGGTTCAAAAGGAAGCACATTAAGGTCATGGAGTGGCCTAGCCAGTCTCCAGACCTTAATCCCATAGAAAACGTATGGAGGGAGTTGAAGTTCCGTGTTGTCAAGTGACAGTCTCAAAATCTTAATAATATAGAGATGATCTGCAAAGAGGATTGGACCAAAATTCCTCCTGACATGTGCGTGAACCTCATAATCAACTACAAAAAACGTCTGACTGCTGTGCTTGCCAAGAAGGGTTTTGCCACCAAGTATTAAGTTTTGTATGCCAGAGGGATCAAATACCTATTTCTCACTGCAAAATGCAAATACATTTATATAATTTATACCTTGTGATTTTTTGGATTTTATCTTTGATATTCTATCTCTTAATGTTAAAATTAACCAACCCTTAAAATTATAGGCTGTTCATGTCTTTCTCAGTGGGCAAACTTACAAAATCAGCAAGGGATCAAATACTTATTTCCCCCACTGTATGTTCCTTTTACTCTCCCAAGGCTCACACTACACTCTCCCTACACTGTTCCCAGCTGCAATGTGCGCAAGATGGCTCAGGCGGGGATGAAATATCCCCTATAATGCTGTAAGACTAGCCATTCACAGTAATGCCACACCAAAGATGGCGCAGGCATTACTGTGATTGGTAAGCAAGCCCAGCATGTTTATTGGCTGTAAATAAAGTGCCAAACATAACAGGGTTCACTGCTAATCTGTGGGGATTTCAACATCGCTCTGATCCCTAATATAGACAAATCCTGGTGTTCAAAGAAAAAGTCCCAATCCCATGAGTTATCCCAGTGTCTCATGTCAGAAAATTGTACGACACGTGGAGAGTCCTTCACGCTTCTGAACGGGATTATACGTACTACTCCCACCCCCATAAAGTATATTCAAGAATAGATCTAATGGTAGTGGATAAATGGCTCCTGCAAAATATACAATCAGCCAAAATTGGGAACATAACAAGGTCGGACCACGCTCCTGTAACATGCCAAATTAAAGAGACGTACAAAAATGTAAATTATTCCCGGTGGAGAATTAATAACTTTTTAATATCCTCAGATAATATTAAACCCCAAATAAATGACCCCCTCCAAGAATATTTCAATATCAATAGTACCCACGACGTGTCCCCGACCACAGTGTGGTGCGCCCACAAGGCCTATATAAGAGGGCGACTAATACAAATAGCAGCACAACACAAAAAAATAAGAATGCGACAAATAGAAGAGCTTCATAAAAATATAGCAACTTTGGAAGATACCCATAAACATAATCCTTCACCCACGATATATGGGAAACTACAAAAGGCAAGATTTGAATTATATCAGCTATTACAGTATAAATATGAGCATAATTTGAGGAGAAACAAAGCAAAATATTACTGGCAGGGGAATAAGGTGAGTAAAATACTTGCCAATTAGATTAAAGCCAGATTAACAAAGCAAAAAATAGCTCATATACAAGACGCCCAAAAAATAAAATTTACAACCCTAAAGAAATAGCGAACACCTTCGCAAAATATTATTCCTCACTCTATAATCTTGAGAATGATAACCTGACCCGGCAACCAAACGCTGAACTAATTAATAATTTTCTGAATAGCATATCCCTACCCCAAATCCCAGAGGATAAACTGATGGTAATAAACCAACCCATAAGCCAAAAAGAAATCCAACAAACTATTAAAACAACCAAAAATAACAAATCCCCAGGACCGGACGGTATAACTAATGAATACTTGAAGTTATTCAACCAAATCTTGTCCCCACACCTATTATTAGTCTCCCAAAATATATTTGAAACGGGCAAAATACGTGATGAAAAGTTACAAGCGACTATAGTCCCCCTCCCTAAGCCAGGCAAAACCCCCGACCATCCAAACAATTTCAGACCAATATCCCTTCTAAATACTGACCTCAAGCTCTACTCCAAAATTCTAGTAAATAGAATCTCTGATATAATCCCTTCCCTGGTGCACAGGGATCAGGTTGGATTTATCAAATCTAGACAGACATTGGACGCCACCAGACGAATGATAAATCTCATTCACGTGGCGGGGGGAATCGGACGCCTTCTCTGCTCCTATCATTGGACGCGGAGAAGGCGTTCGATCGGGTGCATTGGGGATATCTGTTTGAGGTCTTAACCAGATTCGGATTTAAGGGTAATATTGTTAAAGCAATCAATCTGTTATATTCCCACCCATCAGCGTCAGTTTCTATCTCTGGAATAATGTCGGATAGGTATTTTATTACCAATGGGACGAGACAGGGGTGTCCGTTATCACCCCTTATATTCGCTCTGGCGATTGAGCCTCTGGCGGAGAAAATTAGGCTACATTCAGTGATATCAGGAATTCAGGTGAATAAAACGGAACACAAAATAGGATTATTTGCGGACGACATCATCCTAGCGTTAACAAATCCCACAGAGTCACTACCGGCAGCAATGCAAATAATTGAATCATTGACTAAAATATCATATTATAAGCTGAACATGTCTAAATGTCAGGTATTAAATCTAACCCCATTTGTAAAGTATCCCAAAAACTTTGAGAATAAATATCCTTTTAAATGGGGGAATGATAATATTGAGTATCTGGGAATTCGGTTTACTGTTATGATTTGGTAGCTGAGGAGGACAGGAGCAAAAAACAGCCAAGGCAGCATGAACACCTGAGAGGTTGGGAACTAAAAGGTTGCAGACCCCTAAACTAACCGCACAACTAGAAGCAGCCGTGGGACGTACCTATGTTGACCTAGACGCCTCGGCACAGCCGGAGAGATTAGCTACACCTGAAGATAGAAAGAGGAAAGCTAACTGCCCCGGAGTAGAGCCCCAAAGGAATAGGCAGCCCCAACACATATAATGGCGGTTAGACAAGATGAAATACAAACGCAGGTAGAAAATAGAGTAAGCAAACGCTGGGGCCAAAAGCTATCTAGACAGGACCGGATAGGAAAGAATACTGTCTGCAACCCAGCAAAACCCTAGGAAAAAATTCCAACACTTCTGATTACAAAAATGCTGAGACCACACAGTCTCGCCCCCACTTAATCAGATCTCTGGTGTGAACACGCCGCTACCCTGCAGCACTGAAATAACAGGAACAGAGCAAATGAACAGAAACAAATGAGAAACAGAGACCAGCACAGGCCCCTGTAGGGGACCCGGCTGACCTCACCAAGCAGCGCAGCAAAAACAAGGAAAATCTGACCACAGAAAAAAAAGCAGAAAGTAACTTATCTGAATGTTCGCAGGAGACAGCAGAAAAGAAGCTGATTTCCAAACTAGACCAGGAAGCAACAATTGATCACCGGCGGGGATCATGGGAAGGCAGCTCACTTATATCTGCCCAGTCCGTCGCCCCTGATTGCCACTCCTCGCTCCCAGGTAATTGACTTGCTTCAATATCACCAGCAGCCACCAGAGGGAGCCCCAACTCAGAAGTCATCTCCAGAATGTTCACAACAGCTTACACTATCAGCAGATAAAATGTTAAAGCATAGGCCAGACAGGATGGATTTCTCAGCTCAGAAACAGGGTGGTCACACCCTTATATGCACAAGATGCACTCTGAACAAAATAAGAAACTAGTTCTGAATGGTTGGATCTGAACGAACAACATCTAAGAAAGGAGACGGAGGACTGTGGTGAAGAAACGTGAATCTTTTGGACGTTCTGGATGTTTGAGCTGTTCTTATGTCTAGATAATTGCACTGTGCTGTGGGGTATTATCCTGGAATATGTGGGGGGCGAGATGGGAACTAAAACGCCCAGTATTTGGCTTTATACATTTTAAGGGGAATAACATTGTTCTTCCTTGAGGTGGGCCTAATACAGTTGAGAGTTATGTTGGGATGTGTTATTAGGGGGAGGGAGGAAATGGGGGGGTGCTAGGTCCTTTGATGGGTACACATATGTCCAAATGTATTTAGCTAAGATTAATTGGATAATGTTGTTTGAGTTTAAAAATACCAATTATGGGGGATGTTACAATTCTTAGCTGGAATATTAGAGAGATGAAATCCCCAGTAAAAAGGCAGGCGATTTTTTCTTTTATTATGGATCACAAACCAACTGTAATCTGCTTACAAGAGATGCACCTCACACGTGAAACACTTAATATTCTGGATAAAAGGTGGATATTGGCGGGATATCATTCCACATATTCCCAGTACTCTAGAGGTGTCAGTATACTAATTAAACGGGGTGCCCAATTCACATGTAAACTGGTGGTGGTAGATGATGAGGGGCGATTTGTTCTCTTGTATTGTACGCTGTCTGCGGTCACGATGGTATTGATATCTATATATATTCCTCCGCCTTATAACAGCAAAATCATATATAAAATCCTAACTATTTTGAGAGATTTTCCAGGTGTCCCGTACTTGCTGGTGGGTGACTTTAATAACATTTTAGATGCCCATTGGGATAGAGGTAATCATTCACCTATAAAACCGGAAGGCAACTGTACACAATTCAGGGTGCTCCTGCGCAAATTAGCCTTAACTGATTTGTGGAGATGCAGGAATCCTGGGGTATATCAGTACTCATGTTTCTCCTCTACATTCTCCTCCCTGTCTCGTATTGACTTGGCCTTGGGCGATGGTCTCATACTGGGGGAAATTATAAACGTTGAATATATATCAAGGACGGTGTTGGACCACTCGCCCTTGTCTATTGTAATTAAAGGAGATAATAATATGTCACGAGATAGGCCACTTTGGCGTTTAAACCCTTATTGGCAACAACTAGTAGATAAAAGCGATTCATTCACCTCTGAACTACAGGAATTCCTTAGGTTTAATGAGAACTCGGCCTAGTGTTAGCTCTTGAGGGACCAAAATGACTATGCACTAATTTATCACGTATATTCTGCGCACGTCTTGCTACTAAAGAAGGATACAGATTGAGGATCTTATTCAGAATTGGATCTGTAAACAAAACCTTCTAATGTTTTTTCACAACATCCCTAAACTCACCCCACTGATTGTGAAAGGATGTTATAAATCTCGCCTTGTTGGCATTGGGATTGCATCTCTGTGATTTAACCAACAACGATTCTCTTGATGTTCTCTTTGCCCTAATATATCCCCTCTGGATACTTCTATTACTATATCCTCGCTCTTCAAAGCGTTGAGTGAGTTCTTTGGATTGCGATTCAAATTGAACATTGTCTGAACAGATACGTTTGATCCGTAAAAATTGCCCAATAGGGATACCTTGAATCAGACTTTTAGGGTGAAAGGATCTGGCATGGAGTAAGGAGTTTGAGGCTGTTTTCTTACGAAAAACTGATGTGGACAAATTACCATCATTAGAAGCTGAAACCTTTTTTGATTGGACTGAGCTCCTTTTTAAACACACACACCCTCTGCCCTGTACATGCCTCCCGAAGAAGCAGGGCGAAACGTGCGCGTCGGGGCAGAGGGACGGAAGCTCCATCTATTTGTTTGCAACGCTGCTAGGATCCAGGTAATTGTTTTCAGTGATTCCCATAGTGGATAAACAGTATTATATGGCTTTTGTTTGCAAGCTGCAAGATTGATAGGACATAATATACTCTGGTTGTTAAATGTTCATTGATTATGATCTAGGTCAGGTTTAACTATTGAATGACATACCAGAGATTTATAATCCTCTCTATATCTGCACCTATTGGGTACTGTGCCTTTTGAATGCAACTTGGATTATCCCTCATGATACATTTATTGTAAGAAGATTAAGGAGGGTTATTTGCACTAGTGGTATTTATCTAAAAGGCAAATGAATTGCTATTTGTAGTGACCAATTTAATATGGGAGTCATGAAATCTTTACTATGCAGCTAAATTTACTTTATGGAAACAATGCACAGTCTCTCTTTTATCTTGCACCATTTTTTGATAAATTATTGTGAATAGTGTCTTTAATTGTGTAAAAATAAAAATGAATTCTTGATCATCATTTTAATTTGCTCTTTTGGTTTGTTCTACTGTTAACAAAGAATTTGGTGTTTATTCATATTTGTCTTGAGCAGATACTTTTGATTAATCAGGCATTTTGTGGTAATAGTTATAAACTGGGAAAAGTCTACTATCCTCCCACTAGATCCAACTGTGGTCTGAGTTCCACAAGTGCCAGTAGTGTCGTGCCTTTAATACTTGGGTACTAATGTATCTAATAACATACCAGATTATGAGCATTTGAATCTTTTGCCGCTTGTAGTTAAAATTAAACAAAAGATTAAGGCATGGGCTAAGTTATATCTGTCAGTAGTGGGGAGAGTGAATTTGTTGAAAATGGTGATTATGCCACAACTTTTGTACGTTCTTCATAACTCCCCTATTTGGCTACCCCAAAATAGGTTCTTTAACATTAACGCATTATTTAGGGAACTTGTTTGGCTAAAAAAGGGTGCGGCGATCAAGTTAGAACACTTACAAAGGGGTAAGGAGGAGGGAGGATTGGCATTGCCTAACCCTTGGTTATATTTTTCATCTTCTCAGTGCCAGCATCTGGCGGGGGGATCGGAAGACGCATCTGTGGAGATGGGGGGAGGTAGAGGGATTCTTCAGTTTCTTGGAGGTTGGGGACCTTTATTGTCCAAGTTGGAAGCGAATAAATTCAGACCTTGGATAGCTAAACTTCCGGCGGTAATGCTAATGATTAAGGTGTGGGGTAAAATCAAAAGTTTAAGCCGAATTACTTAGTTTACGAGGTATGCTCCCATATGGGATAATCCGCATTTGCCACAATTGAGGACACTGAAAGGGTTCGCGCAGTGGCGACGTGTGGGTGTCTGGTGGCTTTCACAGCTGATAGTTGGGGGGTCTTCAAATCATTTGAGGACCTGCAAAGAGATTTCCCACTTCAACATTCTACATTTTACCAGTATCTACAGGTGAGGCACGCTTACACAATGCAGACTCACATACACCCTATTATTATACATCATGATGCTGTCATTAATAGGCTTGGGCTGCAGGCATCCACGAGAGGACTGATTTCTTTTGTATATGGGGAGCTCCTTTCAAAGGTGCTATAAGGTCACCCGATAACGGCGCTAGGGAAATGGGAACAACAAGTAGGTGGATTTCAGCAGGCCAATGGGAATCAATAATGCAAATGATCCCTAAGCTGTCCCTTAGTGAGCCCAATCGTCTGTCCCAACTATATATTCTTTACAGGGTTTATAGAACTCCAAAGTGGTTGTTCGATTTGGGTTTGAGACCGGATTCAAAGTGTCCCAAATGTGCGCTTGATGATGCGGATATTTTACATATGCTCTGGACGTGTCCGTGCTTACAGATATTTTGGATTATGGTTCTTAATTTAATATATGTTGCCACTGAGCAGGACATTCCCAGAGATCCCACTATATGTGTGCTGGGATATGTGGAGGAGGTGGGGGGTGACGACTTTCTACAAATATCAGTTACTAGAATGCTCTTTATTGCTAGAAAATTAATAGCATATCACTGGATCTCGGATAAAGTCCCTACGCGGAAAAAATATGTAAATAAGCTTAATTTTACATTGTGTAGAGAGAAGGCCATTTATCTTAAACAAGGAAAGCCGGCGACGTTTGAAAAAATCTGGGCAGGATTGTTGAACATTTCAGGTCTACCGTCTGTAAATTTGTTATTGTAACAACATGTTTATGATACTCTGAATATGTTTTATGAGTGCTTTATTATATGCCTTAGGATGTGTACTTCATCAATGCATGCTTTGTATCTATTTTGGTATAACCTAGTATTGGACCAGGGAATGGAATGGGGGTGGGTGGTAGGGAATGGGGTAAAGAATGAGGGGTACTTTTATTGTTTTCAAAAATTCATATTCAATAAAAAATATCTGATTCAAAAAAAGAAACTAGTCCTGAACTGTAAAAGTAAGTTAATGTGTATGCAAAATGTAAATGCATATTAACACATGACCATTACACAGAGAAAACCAGGCACAAAAAAACAAATATCCTAAAATACAATAAATAAACCCTGTCCGACAAGAGTTGCCTTGATCAAAATTATGTTTACTAAATACCCTTATAATTATTACTACCTTCATGCATTCTTTGCAAAAAAAAAATGTTTATTTTATTTTAGGATATTTGTTTTTTTGTGCCTGGTTTTCTCTGTGTAATGGTCATGTGTTAATATGCATTTACATTTTGCATACACATTAACTTACTTTTTCAGTTCAGAACTAGTTTCTTATTTTGTTCAGAGTACATCTTGTGCATATAAGGGTGTGACCGCCCTGTTTCTGAGTTGAGAAATCCATCCTGTCTGGCCTATGCTTTAACTGGTGGGTTCAGTCCCTCTGCCCTTGTTCACATTTACGTCACTTGACAAGTGGAAAGGTTTTTAATACTAGAGTTAGGACTGTCCCATAAGGGTTGCCTTGACATGGCGGAATGGCTTGTACATTCTTTTGATCAAAATTATATTTACTAAATACCCTTATAATTATTACTACCTTCATGCATTTTTTGCAAAAAAATTTTTATTTATTTTATTTTAGGATATTTGTTTTTTTTGTGCCTGGTTTTCTCTGTGTAATGGTCATGTGTTAATATGCATTTACATTTTGCATACACATTAAATTACTTTTTCAGTTCAGAACTAGTTTCTTATTTTGTTCAGAGTGCATCTTGTGCATATAAGGGTGTGACCGCCCTGTTTCTGAGCTGAGAAATCCATCCTGTCTGGCCTATGCTTTAACTGGTGGGTTCAGTCCCTCTGCCTTGTTCACATTTGTGTCACTTGACAAGTGGAAAGATTTTTAATACAAGAGTTAGGACTGTCCCACAAGGGTTGCCTTGACGTGGCGGGATGGCTTGTACATTCTTTTGATCAAAATTATGTTTACCAAAATACCCTTATAATTATTACTACCTTCATGCATTTTTTGCAAAAAAAAAAAATTATTTATTTTATTTTAGGATATTTGTTTTTTTGTGCCTGGTTTTCTCTGTGTAATGGTCATGTGTTAATATGCATTTACATTTTGCATACACATTAACTTACTTTTTCAGTTCAGAACTAGTTTCTTATGTTACAGATATGGTGGAGCTGCGATAATGTTAGGCATCTGTGGGAAGCCATAGATCATTTAATATTCCAAATTTGTGGTATTTCAGTGTCTCTTAACGCACAGCAGGCGCTACTCGCTATTGATCTGAACTCGTTTCCCTATGAGTTTCGCCCAGTAATTGTACATATTATTGTGGCGACAAGAATTAAAATTGCTAGTTATTGGAAAAACTCCAAATGCCCGTCATTGTGCGAAGTAGTCTCACTGATTAATGAGAATTGTCTATCAGAATAAATAATTGCTGCATCTAATAACAATATATTTCAATTTCATAAAAAATGGAACAATTGGTTATCCTTCCGTTTAAATACTGTAGTCAAGTAAATATGTAGATTCGCATTTAAAGAATGTGATTGGATTGTAAATGTAATGTCACCATCTTCCCTTTTTCCTTCCTTTCCCCAACCCCTATAACATTGTGTTACTCATTAAGAAATGACTGTCAATACGATAAATATTTAGAATTGAGAGTCCTCAGTGGTTGATACCTTTTAATGGCTAACTGAAAAGATGGTAACAAACTGCAAGCTTTCGAGACTACTCAGGTCTCTTCATCAGGCAAAGACTAATACAAAATCTGAAGAATCACATATTTATACACAACACAGCACAGAAACAATGCAATAGATAAGACAAGTGATGAGAAGCAGAACTGTCATTATGGAAGATAGAGATGAACATAAATATTGGAACAGTTCATAGATAAGGAGTGTGAAAGTTTTATTGCCCTCTGATTGGGGTCTGGTAATGTTTATTGATGCCCCCACAAGGTCTTTGGAGCAAATTCCTTAATTGATGTAAAAAGACATAAATCCATGCGACACGTTCATTCCTGCACTGAGAGTGTCAAAGGTCATCATGAGTTTATATTCGGAGACTCTCCTGTCTCTCTGAGATGTGAAACTACTTTTCAGTACCAGTAATTTCATGTGTGTGGTGCTGTGATCAGGCATACAAAAATGTTTTGCCACAGGTAGATCCATTCTTTTTTCTCTTATTGTGTGGCGATGAGAATTCATCCTTGTTCTCAGTTTTTGCCCTGTCTCTCCCACATACAGACCCCAGTTGGACATTTAGTACAAATAATTAAGTACACCACATTAGATGTGATGCAACTGAAAGTACCTGGGATCTTGTAGTCCTGAAGTGAGTTGGGGATCTTTATCTTGTCCGTGGTCATTATAGATGAACAGGTTTTACATTTTTTCTGGTTGCAAGTATCAACCACTGAGAACTCTCAATTCTAAATATTTTTCTATCTACTGGCTAACACAGTACAAAGATATACATCTTTACTGTGTCAATATGATGTAATGTTTGACACAATTTGTAAATAAAAATTTATGGTTAAAAAAAAAATAAAGTGCCAAACATGCTGGATGGGTCACTCGAACATACCGAGGCTACTCGAACATCACTAGTATGTATACAAGTCAAATCTCATCATCAAAAAAAGATAATAATGTAAGCATAAAGTACAAAGTTTACAAGTAATAAGGTTCTAATAGCCATTGGGATCTCTGCCCAATAGGTGCAGGCATTTATGCCTCTCCATTTATCACAGTGGTTTCATTGCACTAATAGCACCTTATCACTTGTAAACTTTGCACTTTATGCTTACATTATTATCTTTTTGCTATGTAACAGATATCACTATCTGTGCCTGGGTCACATTCACACTTGTATGCTCCTGTGTGCTTTAAGTGCTGTTTATATTCTGCAGAGACATTAGGTTACTAGCTTCAGGACAGTGCCGATATTGAGACTAATGCCCTATCGGCGGCTCCTCTCATGAGATTTGGCTTGTATACTTACGTTTTTGGTTCCTCATATTAGAACCTGTATTATATTTCTTCCTGCCTGGATCTCAAATCAAATTATTGAATTTAGGTCATCTTATTATTCATAAACTATTTGATAAGTCCCATCACCCTATTTTTGGTGGTTGTGTGTAGAGTCATGTGTTTTGACTTTTAATTGTTTTTAATTGTTGTTTGTAGTCTGGATTAATAAAATTATTTTGTACATTTCATTCTGGTGATCCTTTTTATGCTTTTTATGTTGCATGCTCTTTCATTTTTTGTTCTTTGACAATCACAATTATGTGTAGAGGCATAGCAATAACTGAGCTGAGTTCATTAACTTTTGGATCTAGCCCATTTGGACCTGGCGCCTTGTTCACATTGATTTTTTTTTTAGCTTTGTGTAAAGAGAGCACGGATCATATATAACAATTTCTTTTGCTCTGTGATGGCAACTGAATCTATCTGCAGGTCATTGAAATGGGATTATTTTGACATTAGTTTTCAAAATGACAGTTTATTTTTTTTAACAATGTTTTGATCATATTACATTTGTTTTAAAAAAGGGCTCTGCCATTGTCATTTTGCACATGATACCATTATTAATTCATTTGTTTCTGCTTCTGAATTATTCATAATGAATGTCGACATGCATACATTCTAAAATTCTATTATAATTCTAAATTAACTAAGATACCTCTGATGGGATTTGAAACTATTACCTCTGATTCACCGGAGTGTGGGCCATGAACTGTTAATAGAACAATTAATCATTCATAGAATATTAATATAAATGTATCCTTGAGGCAGCCCTGAGCTATTTTATTAAATTTAGAAATTGATATCTACTACTTTTAATATGGTATAATAGAAGAAACTATAAACCATAAAAATAAAATAAATGTAATAGCGCACAAATGGGCAGTCACATGTAGCCAAAGCTGGGGTTCGTAACATGAAAATATGTAATTTAATTTATACCAATTACAAAGTGTTATAAACTATTAATGTGAACAGCATCAGTCACTGTTGTAACAAAGTATATTCATTACCATGATAGATGCTTTAGCTCTATGAAACTAAGTGCGTTACCCAGGGAATATGAGTTATTTCTGACATGTCTTATACCGCCTTAGAAAAATACAAGAAATAATTCTTACCCTTTGCAATTCACCACAAGTCATATTTCGGTGCTCACGTGGTCATTACTGTCTTTGCCTTCTTGTCTAACACTTATATAGAGAAAACGGTAGTAAATGGCAGCCTAGCCATTCACTTACCATATGGCTGATCCAATATTTTGATCAATTTCATGTGTGTCCTGGATGGTACGAAGAAGCACAGATGAGTGACCACCAGATTAGGACTTTCGGGATCTTGAAACAGCTCATTCGTTTTACCCATCATGAGATGTTTCTTGTTTGGCACCTTGGTAATGAGACACCATTTTATAGGCCAACTGATATTATTTTTCACTAAATAGCAGTATTGCTTTCTAATTCTGATAGATTTCAGCTTGTGTCATGACTTTCCATGGCTTTTTGCACCTCTTTCTTCATATGTTTAATACTTATTCCCGTGTCATACACAGTGGCTTGCAAAAGGATTCATTCCCCTTGACATTTTTTGTGTTTTGCCACCTCACAACCTGGAATTTTACAGTTTTTTTGGAGGGTTTGCATCAGTTCATGTAAAGAAAATGCCTACAACTATGAACATTTGGTTTTATTTTTATTTTGAAGCAGACAACAAATAGGACAAAATAACTGAAAACTTCAGTGTGCACAACTATTCACCCCTAAAGTCAGTACTTTGTAGAGCCTTCATTTGTGGCAATTACAGCTGCAAGTCTCTGTGAGCTTTCCACATTTTGTCACTGGTATTTTTGCACATTTCTCAAGGCAAAACTGCTCCATCTCCTTCAAATTAAATGGTTTCCTCTGGTGAACAGAAATCTGCAAGTCTGACTACATATTCTCAATTGGATTAAGGTTTGGGCTTTGACTAGTCCACTCCAAAACATTTACATGTTTTCCCTTAAGCCATTCGTGTGTTGTATTAGCAGTACGCTTTGGGTCATTGTCTTGTTGGAAAGTGAACTTCCATCCCAGTCTCAAATCACTGACAGACTGAAACAGATTTTGCTCAAGAGTATCCATGTATTTTGCACCATCCATCGTCCCCTCGACTCATACCATTTTCCCTGTCCCTGCTGCCGAAAAACATCCCCACAGCATTATATTTCACTGTGGGGATGGTATTCTTGGGGTGATGATCTGTGTTGGTTTGACACCAGACATAGCATTTACTTTGATGGCCAAAAAGTTCAATTTTGGTCTCATCTGACCACAGCACCTTCCTCCATACATTTGGGGAGTCTCACACATGTCTTTTGGCAAGCTCAAAATGAGCCTTATTTTTGTGTGTAAGTAAAGGCTTTTTTCTGCCCACTCTTCCATAACGGCCACCTCTACGGAGTGTATGGCTTATTGTGGTCATATGGACAAATACTTATTTTCTGCTTGGGAACTCTGCAGCTACTTCAGAGATACTTGTGGTCATTGTGCTGCCTCTCTGATTCATGCCCTCTTTGCCCAGGTTGAGAGTTTTGGTGGATATTCCTCTCTTGGCAGGTTTTTTGTGGTACCATGTTCTTTCTCATTTGATGATAATGGATTTGATGAAGCTCCCGGGAATCATCAGAGATTGTACTTCTAAACAACTTTGTCCCTGACTTGTTTGGAGATCTCCTTGGTCTTCTTGGTGTTGTTTGAGTAGTGGTGCCTCATGTTTAATGGTGTTGCATTCTTTTGTGGCCTTTCAGAAAAGGTGTGTTTATACTGACAGACCATGTGCACACAGGTGGAATGCCTATCACTAAGCAATTTGTTACCATCTTTTCAGTTAGCCATTAAAAGGTATCAACCACTGAGGACTCTCAAGTCTAAATATTTTTCTATCACTAAGCATGTGACTTATGAAGGAAATTGCTTGCACCAAAAATTTTTAGGAGCTTCATCATAAAAGGAAGTGAACACATATGCAAATTCCAATTTTTAGTTATTTGATCCAATAAATTTAATTTATGCCTATATTTTTCTCACTTCATTTCACCAACTTAGATTATTTAGTGCTGATGCATCACACACAAATCATACTACGAAAATATTTAGACACAGCTTGTAATGTAACAAAATAGGTAAAAAGCCAAAGGGGTGAATACTTTCACAAAACTGATGATGTGTGCAATAAATATTTCACCCACTGCATATATATTGTAGGAATTCAGCTTTACCAGCTGAACTTTGCAGCCTTCATTTAGAGAGAAACTCTGACTTGTCTCCCAGCTACAGCTCACATTTTGGCTGGTTATTCACTAGATTTAACACATTCCACTGTGCTGAACCTCCAGCAGACTGACAAAAGATGATCCCATTTCCTGTTTTTTAAGTCAAAGCTAGCCAGATACATATAATTACGACCTGAAGTGCTATTAACCCAGTCCTACCTTGCTTTTCCCCTATAATCATATATACTGTACAGTGGGGAAAAGAAGTGTTTGATGCACTGCCGATTTTGCAAGTTTTCCCAGCTATAAAGAATGGAGAGATCTGTAATTTTTGTCGTAGCTACACTTCAACTGTGAGAGACAGAATCTAAAAAGAAGATCCACAATCACAATATTAGATTTTTACATAATTAATTTGCATTTTATTGCATGAAATAGGTATTTGATACAATCGAAAAACAGAACTTAATTTTTGGTACAGAAACTTTTGCAATTACAGAGGTCAGGCATTTCCTGAAGTTCTTGACCAAGTCTGCACACACTGCAGCAGAGATTTTGGCCGGCTCCTCCATACAGATCTTTCAGGTTTCTGTGCTGTCTCTGGGCAACATTGAGTTTCAGCTCCCTCCAAAGATTTTCTATTGGGTTCAGGTCTGGAGGCAGGCTAGGCCACTCAAGGAGCTTGAAATGCTTCTTACGGAGCCACTCCTTACTTTCCCTGGCTGTGTGTTTCAGGTCATTGCTATGCTGGAAGACCACGCCACGATCCATGTTCAATGCTCTTACTGAGGAAAGGAAGTTGTTGGCCAAAATATCGTGACACATGACCCCATCCATTCTCCCTTCAATACGGTGCAGTAGCCCTGTCTCCTTTGCAGAAAAGCACACCCAAAGTATGCTATTTCCCTCACCAAGCTTTATGGTTGTGAGTGTGTTCCTGGATTTGTACTCATCCTTTTTCTTCTTCCAAACACATTGAGGGGAGTTGATACCAAAAAATTCAATTTTAGTCTCATCTGGCCACATGACCTTCTCCCATGCATCATCTGGATCATCCAGATGGTCATTGGCAAACTTCAAACGGGCCTGGACATGTTCTGGCGGGGCAGAGGGACCTTACGTGCCTGCAGGATTCTAATCCATGATGGTGTAGTTTATTACTAATGGTAATGTTTGAGCCTGTTGTCTCTTCAGGTCATTGACCAGGTGCTCCTGTGTAGTTATTGGCTTATTCCTGACCTTTCTCACAATCATCCTTACCCCACGAGGTGAGATCTTGCATGGAACCCCTTACCGAGGAAGATTTACAATAATCTTGTGCTTTTTCCATTTTCTAATAATTGCACCAACAGTTGTTGACTTCTCACCAAGCTGCTTGTCTATTATCCCAAGACCTTTTTTTTTAACAAGGATGTGCATCATCCAGGTAACAACAAAAATCATGTAAATTGTTTCTTTAGAAAAATATATTAAACAGCAATCTTTTAAAATGTCAGTGTAAATTGTTTCCATTTTCCAGGCGATTGTATGGTAAAATGAATGGTGTCATTCAAAACTACAACTTGAGCTGCTAAAATCAAGCACTAATATGGCTATGTCAGCAGAGAAATAAAAAAATGTATTGGTCTTGAAAGAAGGGAAGAAAAAAGCAAAAGTGCAAAAAAATCTAACAATTTCCAGCAAATTTTAAATTGATGTGCAACTCTCAGTCTTAGAATAAGTTGTGGGTGTGCCCTAGAGTGAAAAAGTCACCAAAAGATGCAGCAACTTCCCTACACTATGTGTATCTGTGCTTCTGTCTCCCTCTAGTTCCTTTCCCCTCTTTCTCTATAGATGTTTATAGGCAGCAGCTACAAATTGGTTTCTCACTGAAAACAGATTTGAGCAGTTTTTGAGAGTGCTTGATCAGTGTAAGGGTTGGGGGTGAAGGAAGAAGTGACGGATTAGTGGGGAAAGAGGCATTTTTCTACATAAGGTATAATGCAAAGTTGCTTATGAGTCCACTATTGATTTATGAAAAAAAGCAAAGTATGTTGAAGCCATTCTCACTCTGCACTGCAAGCAAGTTGTTATCTTATAGTGGCATACATTCTACTGAACCACCGCACGAGCAGCTCTATCCTCTCCTAGTGTATCCTCACCCATCCCTGTAGACTGTGAGCCCTTGCGGACAGGATCCTCTCTACTTCTGTACTTGTGTGTGCCTTGTATTGCTCACGTTTATTGTACTTGTCTTTATTTGCCCCTTTTCACATGTAAAGCGCCATGGAATAAATGGCGCTATAAAAATGTATAATAATAATAATAATGGCATTTGCATGGTGTAATTTGAGGATCACTTTCAGCAGTGGGAGTAAGCTGTAACATACAGATGTAACAGCCAGGATTGGTCATGGGACAGATCATATCCATTTAATCCCTTAGATTACATGATCAATATCTCCTTCATAACTCAATACCTGGACCTGTCTTCTGCCTTCGACACCGTGGACCATTCCCTCCTGCTACAGATTCTCTCATCTCTTGGCATCACAGACTTGGCCCTATCCTGGATCTCATCATACCTAACAGACCGAACATTTAGTGTCTCCCTCTCACACACCACCTCCTCACCTCGCCCCGTCTGTCAGTGTTCCTCAAGGCTCAGTCCTAGGACCCCTACTCTTCTCCATCTACACCTTCGGCCTGGGACAGCTCATAGAATCCCACGGCTTGCAGTATCACCTCTACACCGATGACACGCAGATCTACCTATCTGGACCTGACCTCACCTCCCTACTGACCAAAATCCCACAGTGTCTGTCCGCTATTTCAGCTTTTTTCTCTGCTTGCTTTCTAAAACTGAACATGGACAAAACAGAATTCATCATCTTTCCCCCACCTCATTCTACCCCTCCACCTGACCTATCCATCAATGTCAATGGCTGCTCGCTTTCCCCAGTCCCGCATGCTCGGTGCCTTGGGGTGATCATCGACTCTGCCCTCTCTTTCAAACCACATATCCAAGCCCTCGCCACCTCCTGCCGCCTCAAACTCAAAAATATTTCCCGGATCCGCGCATTCCTCAACCATGAAACCACAAAAACACTAGTGCACGCCCTTATCATCTCCTGCCTCGACTACTGCAACCTCCTACTGTCTGGCCTCCCCTCTAGCATTCTGGCTCCACTCCAGTCCATCCTACACTCTGCTGCCTGACTAATCCACCTGTCTCCCCGCTATTCCCCAGTCTCCCCCCATGCCAGGCCTTTCACTGGATTCCTATTGCCCAGAGGCTCCAGTTCAAAACCCTAACCATGACATACAAAGCCATCCACAACATTTCTCCTCCATACATCTGTGACATAGTCTCCCGCTACCCACCTACACGCAACCTTCGATCCTCTCAAGATCTCCTTCTCGTCTCCCCCCACATCTCTTCTTCCCACAACCGCATGCAAGACTTCTCCCGGGCTTCCCCCATACTCTGGAACTCCCTGCCGCAAAACATCAGACTTTCACCAACAACGGAGACCTTCAAGAAAAACCTGAAGACCCACCTGCTCCAACAAGCCTACATTCTGCAATGATCCTCAGTCTTCTGAACCATCGCACGACCAGCTCTACCTGTTGTGAATGTGTTAGAAATGAATTCTGAGCAGAAGCTCCCTCTGGTGGTTACAAACAGTACTGAACTATTCAATGAAGATTGTGAAGATTGGCAATCAGGTGTTACAGATTGGTCTTATATAAGGGAGGTTCCCTCCCATCAGGGTTGCCGGTGATCAATTGTTCTTGTCTCAACTTTGGTTCCTGGTTCACTTGGAAGCTTGCTGTGTCTTGCCTGCATCTTCTGCTAACAGATAAGATATTTTCTGCTTTTATTTTTTGTGCTTGCTTTTTGCATTTTGTCCTGCACTTCTGTGGAGGTCAGCCAGGTCCCCTCCGGGGGTTTGTGCTCCTCTCAGTTTATCTGAGCCACTGTTATTTGTTCATTTGCCTTTTCCAGTTTTTTCAGTGGCTGCTGCTTAGTTTTGTTAACACCAGAGAACTAATTTAGGTGGTAGAGGTCGTGTGATCTCAGGTGTTTTTGCAATTAGTGAGTTGGTATTTTTTTAGGGTTTTTTGGATTGCAGTAAGTGTCCTTCCTATCCTTTTCTTTCTAGGAAGATTGGGCCCCAACGTTTGCTCATACTATTTTCTGTCTGTGTCTGTATTTCCTCTTGTCTAACCGCCATTACATGTTTGGGGGCTTCCTATGTTCTTTGGGGATCTGCTCCGGGGCAGATGGTTTTCCTCTTTCTATCTTTAGGTGTAGTTAGCTTCTCAGGCTGTGACGAGGCATCTAGGACCAACGTAGGTACGCTCCACGGCTGCCTTTAGTTGTGGTGGTTAATCACGGTACTGCAATCCAGTAGATTCCAACCTCTCTGGTGTATTGCCTTTTTTGCCTGCTCTCCTCAGCTACCAAATCATAACAGTATCACCGGCCAAACTGAAAATTATATGGTACTCACAGAAGGGAAAGATAGTGTAAAAAAAAAAAAAAAAGTTGTCAGAGTTGTCAGAGATATTTTTTTTTCTCTTTCCCTCTTTTTCTCTGGGTGCTGAGGATTTTTTTTTTCTCTCAATGGAGATTGCACAGTTGTCTGGCCGTGTGGATCAGCTTGCCACTGAAGTTCGGAGTATTGCTACCTATCTTGCAGGGTTGCCGGTTGTGGAACCTAGGATCCCCATGCCAGATTTGTTTTTAGGGATCGAGCTAAATTTCTGAATTTCAAAAATAACTGTAAGTTGTTTTTTGCCTTAAAACCTAAGTCCTCAGGGAACGCAGCACAGCAGGTTCAAATTGTCATCTCTCTCCTGCGCGGCGATCCTCAGGATTGGGCTTTTTCCCTGACACCTGGGGATCCTGTTTTGAGTAATGTTGATGCATTTTTTCTGGCTCTGGGGTTATTGTACGATGAACCTAATGTCACTGATCAAGCTGAAAAAGCCTTGTTGGCATTAAATCAGGGGCTTGAGGACGCTGAGTTGTACTGTCAGAGATTCCGAAGGTGGGCAGTCCTGACCAAATGGAATGATGATGCTTTGGCAGCCCTTTTTCGGAAGGGTCTGTCAGAGAATGTAAAAGATGTTATGGTGGGTTTCCCTGCTCCCTCTGGTCTCAATGATTCTATGTCATTGGCGATTCAAATTGACAGACGTTTGCGTGAGCGTAGAGGTATGCGTGGAATAGTGTTGCCTTGTGAACCAGCTTCTGAACCCATGCAGTGTGATAGAGTGGCTTCTGGGGCACAGCGTCATGAGTTTCGAAAACGCAATGGGTTATGTTTCTACTGTGGTGATGCCTCTCATGCTATTTCAGTTTGCCCTAAGCGGGGAAGACGTTTTGCACGCTCAGTTGTCTTGGGTAGTGTTCAGACTAAATTTCTGTTGACTGTTACCCTGATTTGCTCCCTATCCACATTTTCTGCTCAGGCTTTTGTTGATTCGGGAGCAGCTATTAACCTGATGGATTTTGATTTTGCTAAACGTTGTGGGTTTCCCTTGATATCCCTACGGAAGTCTATTCCCCTGCTGGGGATTGATTCTACCCCTTTGGCTGAGGATAAACCCCAGTTCTCTACTCAGGTGATAATGAGGGTTGAACCTGATCATCAGGAGAGTTGCAAATTTTTGGTGCTGTATAATCTGCATGACATTATTGTACTAGGTTTCCCTTGGTTACAGTCTCATAATCCTGTTTTGGATTGGAAATCTGTGTCTGTAACCAGTTGGGGCTGCCAATGTGTTAATGCCAACACTCCTGTTTTTTCTGCCTCTCCCCAGGCTCAGGATGTTAATGATTTTTTTGACTGATTTTTCTGATGTGTTCAGCTAAAGTAAATCTGCATCCTTGCCCCCCCATAGGAGCTATGACTGCGCTATTGAATTAGTGCCTGGTAGTAAATTCCCTAATGGTCGCCTTTTTAACTTGTCTGTACCTGAACATGACGCTATGCGGTCTTATATCAAGGAGTCATTGGAGAAGGGTCATATCAGACCATCCTCTTCACCCTTGGGTGCCGGTTTTTTCTTTGTGGCCAAAAAGGATGGTTCATTAAGGCCGTGTATTGATTATCGTCTCTTGAACAATATCACTGTGAAATATCAATATCCGTTACCCTTGATTTCTGACCTGTTTTCCAGGGTGAAAAGTGCTACTTGGTTTACCAAGCTTGACCTCAGGGGGGCGCATAACCTTATTCGCATTAAGCACGGGGATGAATGGAAGACGGCATTTAATACCCCAGAGGGGCATTTTGAGTACGTAGTGATGCCCTTTGGGCTCACTAATGCTCCTTCCGTCTTCCAGTCCTTCATGAATGACATTTTCAGGGATTTTGTGGATAAATTTCTGATTGTTTATTTGGATGATATCTTGATTTTTTCCAATGACTGGGACTCTCATGTGAAACATGTTCGGACTGTGTTCCAGATTTTGAGAGAGAATGCTCTGTATGTGAAGGGATCAAAGTGTCTTTTTGGCGTACAGAGGATCTCATTTCTGGGATTCATTTTGTCCCCATCTGTTATTGAAATGGACCCGGTCAAGGTTCAGGCCATCTGTGATTGGATCCAACCTACTTCATTAAAGGCTCTTCAGAGATTCTTGGGTTTTGCCAATTTTTATCGTAAATTTATTGGTAATTTCTCTGTTATTGTTAAACCATTGACTGATTTGACCAAGAAGGGTTCTGATGTGGTGAATTGGCCTCCTGAGGCAGTCTCTGCGTTTCAGGAACTTAAGCAGAGATTCACTTCTGCTCCTGTTCTACGGCAGCCTGATGTTTCTCTGCCATTTCAGGTGGAGGTTGATGCCTCTGAAATTGGGGCAGGTGCCGTTTTGTCCCAAAGAGATCCAGAGACCTCTAAAAGTAACCCTTGTGCCTTTTTCTCTCGAAAATTTTCTCCAACTGAACGTAATTATGACGTGGGTAATCGGGAGTTATTGGCCATGAAGTGGGCTTTTGAAGAGTGGAGACATTGGCTGGAGGGAGCCAAACATCAGGTGGTGGTCCTTACGGACCATAAGAATCTGGTTTAACTGGAATCAGCCAAGTGACTTAATCCTAGACAGGCCAGGTGGGCCTTGTTTTTCACACGTTTTAATTTTGTGGTTTCCTTTCTTCCTGGCACTAAGAATGTTAAAGCGGATGCCCTCTCGAGGAGTTTCCTTGCGGACTCTCCTGAGTTATCTGATCCTGCTGTTATTTTGAAAGAGGGTGTAGTTCTTTCCGCCATCTCGCCCAATTTGAGACTGGCTCTGGAAGGGTGTCAGGAGGATAAACCCGAGCGCTGCCCTATTGGGAAATTGTTTGTCCCAGACCGGTGGAAAAAGAGTGTGATGTCTGAGATTCATTGTTCCACGTTGGCCGGTCATCCCGGAATTTTTGGTACCAGAGACTTGGTTAGTCGGTCCTTTTGGTGGCCTACTTTGTCTCGTTACGTCAGGGAATTTGTGCAGTCCTGCGGGACTTGCTCTCGCTCCAAGCCTTGCTCTCGCTCCAGTGGTTTGTTGATGCCATTGCCTGTGCCCAAGAGACCATGGACCCATATCTCTATGGATTTCATTTCAGACCTCCCTGTTTCTCAGAGAATGACCGTTATCTGGGTGATTTGTGATAGGTTTTCCAAAATGATACATCTTGTGCCATTACCTAAGTTGCCTTCCTCCTCCGAATTGGTGCCTTTGTTCCTTCAGCACGTGGTTCGGTTACACGGCATTCCTGAGAACATTGTGTCTGACAGAGGAGTCCAGTTTGTTTCCAGATTTTGGAGGACTTTTTGTTCTAAACTTGGTGTTCAATTGTCTTTCTCCTCGGCTTTTCATCCTCAGACCAGTGGACAAACTGAGAGAACAAACCAGACATTGGAGACTTATCTGAGATGCTTTGTGTCTGCTGATCAGGATGACTGGGTCTCTTTTTTGCCTTTGGCTGAGTTTGCTCTTAATAATAGGGCTAGCTCTGCCACTTTGATGTCTCCATTTTTCTGCAATTTTGGGTTTCACCCTCGATTTTCTTCGGGACAGACGGAGGCTTCTGTCTGTCCAGGTGTTGACTCTGTTGTGGAGCGTATGCAGCGGATTTGGGACCAGGTAGTGGAGAGGTTGTCCCTCTCTCAGGAGAGGGCCCAGCGGTTTGCCAACCGGCATAGGACTGATGGTCCTCAGTTTGAAGTGGGGGACTTGGTCTGGTTGTCCTCAAGAAATATCCCTATGAGAGTTGCATCTCTAAGTTTAAGCCTAGGTTCATTGGACCTTATAAGATCATGTAGATTCTTAATCCTGTTTCCTTTCGTTTACTTCTTCCAGGGACATTTAAGATCCATAACGTGTTCCACAAGTCCTTATTGAAGAGGTTTGTCGAGCCAGTGGTTCCTATGGCTGCGCCTCCTGACCCTGTTTTGGTTGAGGGCAATCTGGAGTATGTGGTTGAGAAAATATTGGATTCTCGTTTTTCTAGACGGAAACTCCAGTATTTGGTTAAGTGGAGAGGTTATGGTCAGGAGGACAATTCTTGGGTGTTTGCTTCGGACATCCATGCTAGGAGACTGATCCGTGTGTATCACAGAGCTCATCCTGACCGACCTGGTTGCCCAAATGAGGGTTCGGTGACCCCTCCTCAAGGGGGGGTACTGTTGTGAATGTGTTAGAAATGAATTCTGAGCAGAAGCTCCCTCTGGTGGTTACAAACAGTACTGAACTATTCAATGAAGATTGTGAAGATTGGCAATCAGGTGTTACAGACTGGTCTTATATAAGGGAGGTTCCCTCCCATCAGGGTTGCCGGTGATCAATTGTTCTTGTCTCAACTTTGGTTCCTGGTTCACTTGGAAGCTTGCTGTGTCTTGCCTGCATCTTCTGCTAACAGATAAGAAATTTTCTGCTTTTATTTTTTGTGCTTGCTTTTTGCATTTTGTCCTGCACTTCTGTGGAGGTCAGCCAGGTCCCCTCCGGGGGCTTGTGCTCCTCTCAGTTTATCTGAGCCACTGTTATTTGTTCATTTGCCTTTTCCAGTTTTTTCAGTGGCTGCTGCTTAGTTTTGTTACACCAGAGAACTAATTTAGGTGGTAGAGGTCGTGTGATCTCAGGTGTTTTTGCAATTAGTGAGTTGGTATTTTTTTAGGGTTTTTTGGATTGCAGTAAGTGTCCTTCCTATCCTTTTCTTTCTAGGAAGATTGGGCCCCAACGTTTGCTCATACTATTTTCTGTCTGTGTCTGTATTTCCTCTTGTCTAACCACCATTACATGTTTGGGGGCTTCCTATGTTCTTTGGGAATCTGCTCCGGGGCAGATAGTTTTCCTCTTTTTATCTTTAGGTGTAGTTAGCTTCTCAGGCTGTGACGAGGCGTCTAGGACCAACGTAGGTACGCTCCACAGCTGCCTTTAGTTGTGGTGGTAAATCAGGGTACTGCAATCCAGTAGATTCCAACCTCTCTGGTGTATTGCCTTTTTTGCCTGCTCTCCTCAGCTACCAAATCATAACACCTACCCTTTCCTAGTGTATTCTCACCCATCCCTGCAGACTGTGAACCCTCGCGGGCAGGGTCCTCTCTCCTTCTGTACTTGTGTGTCCCTTGTTTAGCACATGTTTATTGTACCTGTCTATATTTTTCCCTTTTCATATGTAAAGCGCCATGGAATAAATGGCGCTATATAAATGTATAAATAATAATAATAATATCCTGATCTCAACAGTTAATAAAAGAAAAGGGTATTATTTTTTTTTAAAATTTTCTTATAGGAAAAACTGTAAAAACTATACATATTTGGCATTGCATTAGCTGTAATGATACAAACTATAAATTTATCATGTAATTTATCCTGCCTGATTAACTCTATTTTTTCCTCACCTAAAAAAAAGTGCATAAAAAGCAACATGAAACCGCCAATTATTCAAAAACAACTACTGTCCGTACAACAGCAAAAGAACAAACTCTCAACTATCTCCGTTGAAAAAAAAATTAGAAATTTTAGAATATGAAAACACAGAAAATATTTTTAAAAACCCTGGATTTTGTTGTAAACAAAGTGATAAAATATAAATAAACTAGATATATTTGGCATTGCCATAATAACCCAAAGTATAAAATTAAAATAAGTGCTGCACAAATATATATTTCAAAAGGGTTTTTATTGTTCAAAAAGTAATAAAACATAAAAACATAATGCATATCACTGCATCTGTAATAACCTGATCTATAACTTTATGATGTTATTTATTCTGCTCTGTACTCTACAGTATAAAATAATAGCTGTTTTTCATTCATCTTGTCTCACATAAAAGCTGATTAAAAAGTCGAAAGTATGCCAAAATGGCGCCAATGAAAACTACAACTTGTCCTGTAAGAAGTAAGGCCACATACAACTCCATTAACAGGAAAAAGCATATGGTGCACAGTATATGGTGACGCAAAAATGATTTTTATTCTTTTTAATGTTTTTAGTATACAAACATATACCAAATGTATATAGTTTAATTTATAGATCTTTAATCAGACGGCCAATGTCACACTGTCAATGCTGTAACAAATATAAACCTCATGGTAAAAATATTTTTTTTCTTTTACTCCTTCCATATGCCGCGCAACAGGGACATATTTAGCATCAAGATCCAGGTCTCCAAATCAAACTTATTGCCTGGAGTCTCGTAACTCCAGCAACCGCCATATTGAAGTGTTTCAGCGTCAACATGATGGTGACACAGTTCAATCCTGTAACAGAGCAGGGAGCCACAAACTCCCTGTTCTATCAGTACTTATACTGTAGCACTTAAACTCTGTTGTCTGATAGTAGTGGTATTATTTGTAACACTGACTGTAAGAATACAGTCACCTCCACATTATTTATTATAGACGCCAGGATAATCTGAGTGGTGTAACATCGCAATGGTTTAATCCGATAGCGCTCCTTGGCCTAAATGAACTGAAAGCGCAGCTCGCTTATCCCAATCAGTCTAATGCAGATATTTATTGAACTATTATTATTTAACAGCCTTTGGCTCAATCTTGAAAAATGGTAACTTGATGGATGAACGATTTATAGGAAGATTGATGTTGTGCAAGCCTAGATAGATCCATCAGGGTCTCTCTGCCGTTATCTAAATTGTATTAACCATCGGATTGCTGGTCTTCCTCATTATCTTGTTCTTTTCTATTGTCTTGAGCATGAGGTCCTTCTCCAGTGTTAGTTCTCTTCGCATGATGTGTGTAAAATAGGCAAGTCGTAGCTTGGTGATCCTTGCTTTGAGTGACATGGCTGGCTTGATTTGCTCCAAAATGGATTTGTTTATTCTTCTTGCCATCCATAGTATTGATAATATCCTTCTCCAGCACCACAATTCGAAGGCGTCGCTTTTTCTGGCTTGTTTCTTTGTTAGCGAGGTTTCACATCCAAATGTTAATACAGAAAAAAAACAGACTATGTTTGAGCAGTATCTTTGTTGCCACTGAAATACTGTCCACTCACTTCATTGTTGATTTGCCAGTAGCTATTCTCCTATTGACTACCGGTGTTTGGTATCGGAGGGATCTGAACCTGGATCCAAGGAGTCTGTGGTCTCCCACCCAGACCCAGCCGAAGCAGATGCTGCTCAGCTTCGCTGTCGTTTCCAACGCCTAGCCAATACCCGAGCAGCACAAGTAGTTACTCGGGTCTTTGTTCATAGTAGCCTTAAACCTAGGTTACAGGACAGGAAAAGGCTGTTATAAGCCTAAGTCCAGAAATGCCTGCACTGAGCATGTCCGTGACATGGCAAGCCATTAACGGTGGTTAATGTCAGCTGATCCTCTGACCTGGCATCGCCTGATTGGTCACGGATGACGTCACCGATGATGCGATTGACGAGATGGCTGGGGGCGGTGCTTAGCCCTTAAATAGCTTGTCTGTCCACGGCGCGGCGCGTTCAGATCATACTATAGGTAGTGCTCTTGTGTGACGTACCAAAATCTTGGCTCCACATGCTCTCTAGCTTTCGCTCTCTGGGACCTGCCGATGCCAGAGTCAGCTCGGCTAATTAGCCCAGGTCCTTCAGGCAGGTTAATGAATGCTATGCAGGTAGCCAATGTGGCGCAGTCTTTCTACGAATAGCGGGTAGCTATACACCCTGAGCAGACTGCGGGGCGTGTAACCAGTTGCTAATGTAGCGCAGTCTTGCTACGAATATAGGGTAGCCATACACCTTGAGCAGACTGCGGGACGCGTAACCTGTAGCTAACAAGACGCAGTCTTGCTACGAATATAGGGTAGCCATACACCTTGAGCAGACTGCGGGGCGCGTAACCTGGGCACCGCCTGCCGAGCTTAACAGAGAGTTGCTCAGTCCGGTCTCACGCCGGCTGGTAGCACGTACGCCTGGCATTAGTCGCACACACTTCCTAGCGGCTGGCACGTAGCTTCTGTGCAGTCAACAGGGCTACGTCTATACAAGCTTGCAGCACATAGTGCAAACCTAATATCTGGCAAGTGGCTTCTGTGCCATTAACAGGGCTACATCTACGCCAGTCGATAGCACATCTCCTGTGACGTTAACGGAGATAGTGCCAACTCTACATCTCCCCTAGTGTGAAGCAACACAGGCGAGATCTAATGTTAGATTTCTGTTGTCAGTTTGATCCTCATACTTTAGGGATGTTCGGCAGCAGTGACTATAAACTGCATCGCGGACCCCGTGTTCGGTTGCAATCCATTATATATTAAAGTTGTTGCAACCGAGCGCATAACATCCAGTGTCGTCGCTACATCTTGAATGATCATTGATCCAAGTAGGTTGAAGTCCTTTACAACTTACAGTTCGTCGCTGTCTATCTCAAGTGTGTCCCTGGCCGTAGTCAATATCTTTTTCCTTCTTTGTGTTCAGTAACAGTCCCATGTTCGAGGTTTCCATCTTGACACTCTGTAATATACGCATGTATCCTTTCATCTTATGATACAATTTATTTATCATACTCTGCCTGACTTTTTCCTACTTGTCCTGCATGAATGAGGTTATATCAGATGGCTTTATCCCCATCAAATATACAGTATTTGTAGTCAATTATAACATCTTGAGATTTAACTACAGACCTATACAGATGGGGAAAACATTTGTCCTCTGTCGCTAGCATCTGGGAATTTTTAGTGCATCACTGATGTGAAAAAATGTAAGCATTTTGTTTAGTGCACAGTGGTAATCCTTTATATAATCAGATAATCTGAGCATATAGTGCTGTGGTGACACAGCATTGTATCTTAATTAACAAGACAACTATTTTTAGCAAGCCAGAAAGAATAAACTGTTATCTATATGGTGACTTATGAATTTATGCATTTCTTTCTAGTTAGAAAACAGACTTTTGCTTGTGTAGCCTGTAATATTGACTTGTAAGTTTACATTTGATATAAGATTTTGTGCTCTTATCCTTGATGACTAGTGATATTTACTGATATGCTAATTATACATTGTCCATGCCAGCCAGTTTGTTGACTTGGAAATAGAGGAGGAAAATCTACGCAAATAGATTACACAATCAAACAATGCGACTTGGTCGTCACCATTCTTCCCTTTATCTGTGATGCTGGATTGAAGGACACTTTAAATATAAAAAGAGGTTACATGGCTCTATATGGAGACAGAGACACAGCCAGAGATTCAGCCAAGACATCCAAACATCAAAAGGACCAGAGGCAGGACAGCAGCAATGACACCATGAATACGTTTGGAGAAAACCATGATTGGAACCCACTGGTAGCCTGGCTCCATGGAGATGTTCGGAGAAGCCTGTTTATGACCCTCTGGTCAACTGGCCTTGTACCCAGAGGCGTAGCTAGGGTTTTGTTTTAGGGGGGGCGAAACTTCTGAGTGGTCCCCTAACCAGAGACCCTCAGCAAATGACCGCGCTGTTGCCAAAAATAATCTATATATAAAAAGACCAACATTGATATCACAGCCATATGGTCAGTGGTAAATAATACCAGTCCTACAGAACATATAATAGATTACAGCAGAGTTACAGATAGTGACTTAACGCTGACGTTCTTTCTGATGGAATCGTTCACTTTTCCCGTCTTTTCCATCTGGCCCTGGCGGGCATGACGACTTCTCCAGCCAGGACTCGGCTGCAGAGAATACAACAAAGACACTTTTCACTTCTCATATTTTCAGCACTGTCCACATCTATCCCCAACCTGCACAAACTCCTCATCCTGCTGATACCCCAATACTGAGCCGCTGCTGCCATATGTGTCCCTATTACTGCACCTGATACCCCAATACTGAGCCGCTGCTGCCGTATGTGTCCCTATTACTGCACCTGATACCCCAATGCTGAGCCGCTGCTGCCGTATGTGTCCCTATTACTGCACTTGATAACCCAATACTGAGCCACTGCTGCCATATGTGTCCCTATTACTGCACCCGATACCCCAATACTGAGCTACTGCTGCCATATGTGTCCCTATTACTGCACCCGATACCCCAATACTGATCCGCTGCTGCCATATGTGTCCCTATTACTGCACCTGATACCCCAATACTGAGCCACTGCTGCCATATGTGTCCCTATTACTGCACCCGATACCCCAATACTGATCCGCTGCTGCCATATGTGTCCCTATTACTGCACCTGATACCCCAATACTGAGCCACTGCTGCCATATTTGTCCCTATTACTGCACCTATTGTGTGGTTCTGTGTGACCTCTAAATTCTAAAGCAACTCTCTAGAATATAGTAATGCCAGGTGCAAGTGCCCTAGAAAACAGTGCCCATATGTTGTCCGCTAGAATGTAATAATGCCCTGTGTGCCCCTTTGACAGTCACAGTAACCTGAGTCCCCCTATAACAATAAGTGCCCACTTTACTTTTAATAATGTCCCAAGTCTCCCCCTGTAAAGCTCCCCTATACACCGTATAATGCCCCCTCACTGGATATATACTGACACCTTAATATCCCCAAACTATTTAATGGCTCCAACACTGTATGATGGCCCCTAGATAGCATCCATATAGCATAATACACCAGATAGTCCTCAATATAGCATAATGCACCCCCATAGGCAGCCTCTATATTATAAAACCCCCATAGGCAGCCTCTATATTATAATGCACTCCCCATAGGCAGCCTCTATATTATAATGCACTCCCCATAGGCAGCCTCTATATTATAATGCACCCCCATAGGCAGCCTCTATATTATAATGCACCCCCATAGGCAGCCTCTATATTATAATGCACCACCATTTTCAGCCTCTATATTATAATGCACACCCATAGGCAGCCTCTATATTATAATGCACTCCCCATAGGCAGCCTCTATATTATAATGCACACCCAGAGGCAGCCTCTATATTATAATGCACCCCCAATGTTATAATGCACCCCCATAGGCAACCTCTATGTTATAATGCACCCCCATAGACAGCCTCTATATTGTAATGCACCCCCATAGGCAGCCTTTGCATTATAATGCACCCCCATAGTCAGCCTCTATATTATAATGCACCCCCAATGTTATAATGCACCCCCATAGGCAACCTATATGTTATAATGCACCCCCATAGGCAGCCTCTGTGTTTTAATGAACCCCCATGGGCAGCCTCTGCATTATAATGCACCCCCATAGGCAGCCTCTATATTATAATGCACCCCCAATGTTATAATGCACCCCTATAGGCAGCCTCTGTTATAATGCACCCCCATAGTCAGCCTCTATATTATAATGCACCCCCAGTGTTATAATGCACCCCCATAGCCAGCCTCTATATTATAATGCACCCCCAGTGTTATAATGCACCCCCATTGTCAGCCTCTATATTATAATGCACCCCCAATGTTATAATGCACCCCCATAGGCAGCCTCTGTAGCATAATGCACCCCCATATAAAGCCTCTGCAGTATAATGCACGCCCATAGGCAGCCTCTGTAGTATAATGCACTCCCATATAGAGCCTCTGTAGTATAATGCACCCCCATGGGGAGCCTCTGTGGTATAATGCACCCCCATAGGGAGCCTCTGTATTGTAATGCACCCCCATATAGAGCCTCTGTAGTATAATTCACCCCCATAGGGAGCCTCTGTAGTATAATGCACTCCCATATGGAGCCTCTGTACTGTAATGCACCCCCATATGGAGCCTCTGTAGTATAATACACCCCCATATGGAGCCTCTGTAGTATAATGCACTCCCATATGGAGCCTCTGTAGTATAATGCACCCCCATAGGCAGCCTCTGTAGTATAATGTACTCCCATATGGAGCCTCTGTAGTATAATGCACCCCCATATGGAGCCTCTGTAGTAAATGCACTCCCATATGGAGCCTCTTTAGTATAATGCACCCCTATATAGAGCCTCTGTAGTATAATGCACTCCCATATATAGCCTCTGTAGTATAATGCACCCCCATATGGAGCCTGTGTAGTATAATGCACCCCCATATGGAGCCTCTGTAGTGTAATGCACTCCCATATAGAGCCTCTGTAGTATAATTCACCCCCATATGGAGCCTCTATAGTATAATGCACTCTCCATCCCCATAGGGAGCCTCTGTAGTATAATGTACCCCCATATGGAGCCTCTGTAGTGTAATTCACTCCCATATAGAGCCTCTGTAGTATAATGCACGCCATATGTAGCCTCTGTAGTATAATGCACCCCCATATGGAGCCTCTATAGTATAATGCACTCTCCATTCCCATAGGCAGCCTCTGTAGTATAATGCACCCCTATATAGATCCTCTGTAGTATAATGCACTCCCATATAGAGCCTCTGTAGTATAATGCACCCCCATATGGAGCCTCTGTAGTATAATGCACTCCCATATAGAGCCTCTGTAGTATAATGCACCCCCATATGGAGCCTCTATAGTATAATGCACTCTCCATCCCCATAGGGAGCCTCTGTAGTATAATGCTCCCCCATAGGGAGCCTCTGTAATATAATGTACCCCCATTGCAAAAATAATAAATCCTGTACTCACCTCTCTTTCTCCCGGCTCCTGCGCTGCTCACTGCTCTCCTTCCTGACAGCGGGCGCCGGGCAGTGACGTAATCGCGCCCGCTGTCAGATGCTGAGAGGAGGATTATGGGAGAGAAGTAGCGCTCGCTCCTTCTCTCTCTATGTGGTCAGCTGTATCAGCTAGATGCCAATACAGCTGACCCTCCGATGACGGGCGAGGGGCCAACTGCTGGCACAGGGCCCCCCACCGCCTGCTCAGGGGCCTCATAGCGGCCGGGCAGCAGAGCAGGGAGATCGATGCTCCGCCGCAGAATGGAACTATACAGTTACAGTAGCGTAGCTCCGGGTGGGCCCCCTCAGAGCGCGGGGCCCGGGGCCACCGCCCCCTCTGCCACCCGGTAGCTACGCTACTGCTTGTACCTCAATGGATTGGCAGCTTGCTATGCTTGTCGTTCCCACCTCTCTGTCTTTGTGCCACAGGTGGGGTAAATGACCCTGGAAGATGAAGCCAGGTTGTAACCCTCCGATCAACTGGCCTTGTACCTGAATGGACTGTCATCTTCCCACGCTTGTCATTACCTCCTCTCTGTGTGCGTGCCACAGGTGGCTTAGTGAACTCTGGATGCTCTGAAGTAACAACTGCTATTATCCCGGCGAGTCAGCTGAAGGGTGAGACTCTGTAATGTGCGCCATCTTGGGATATTTTGCTGAGACTGTTCTATTTGTTATCTACCTGTTTTGTGGTTCAATAAAGCACTGCCACACTGTTTTACCCTCACCCCATGTTGTTTGAGTAGCATAACACCCATGTTAAAGGGAAAATGGGTGTTCGGTGGGAAGATCCCTGGTGAATATGATTTCAGCAAGCGGACCAGGGTGCCAGCCAACCCCTGTGTCTCCAAAAGTGCCCATGTAGTTTTTAAGTATTAACACTTTTTAATTCTAAGAATTAAAAGTTATATTTTATTTACATCCTATCCCCCTTCACTTCCTTACATAATTTATGACTTTTTCCAGTGGTGTGCAATTATGTGAATTAAAAAACTTTTTCTACGAAAATTAGGCTCCTTTCAATTGCCTTCCAAAATGTGACCTATAGGGAGTGATATGTCCCATGTCTCGACGCGTTTCTCCACATACTGGATCATCAGGATGCCCAATTCAGAAGTTATTAGAAATAGAGATAGTTGCAGGATAATGACATACCCATGGTTACATTGCATCGAGGCATGAGACACAAAGACGGATTATGATTGAACAAGAAAATGGTAAGTTTTATCTTGGTTATCTATATAGGTGTGCTTGCAATGCCTTGTATAATAGTACCTATGTTTCTAGCATAGAAAGTTCTTATATTATCTTAGCTTCTAGGGACAACTAGGACAAGTGAGGACAAGCCACAGTGGAGCTGGGGGTGCCAAATCCCATATCATTAGGGTGCCAACCTCCACTGCAAGGCAGGAACAGCCTAGTAAACATCCTAGGGCTAAATAGGCCCATTATATGTGATATAACCTGGGATGGTATATATTTTTGCTGGTAGAATGGGGTCTTGAACAGGTTATCCACTTCTTGTTGTCCTAATTGGCCTAACATACAGATGTTCCTCCCTTTTGTATTGTTTTTACTTGTAATTTTCTTGACCTACTTCTACCAAACAGGAAGACAGAATGTTCCCCTTGCAAAACTGATGGAGGCAATCAGTGTTTAACTGCTAAAAACAGCAAGTCATCCTCGTCCTCATTGTCAGGTACATACAGGATTATAGGCCATCTTATGATAGGCTATAATACAAAAGTGCAATGTGAATCTGCAAATGAAGGGTGAGAAAATTGCTTACTTTATTCCAGCTAACCATCTAAGTATTCCATTTTTTTGTTTTGTTAAAATCCACCAAACGGTTCCAGAGTTATTGGATTCTTTTTTAGTGCTAATTTTTATGGTCTTTACTAAGTGGGCGTGGAATCAGTCTGCTCTGCACTATTACCCTGAGAGCTGCGCCCCCATGGTCAAGACCATAATAATTAGCACTAAATAAAAATTCCCCTATCTCTGGAACCATAAGGGGAATTTTAACAAAACTAACAACAGAATACTTAGGGCATCAGTGGGAATAAAGTAAGAGTAAATCCTGGACACATTTGACCTGGTGACAAGTCTGCTTTAAAATTACACTGACATTTTATCTAACTGATTATATAAGTGTAGCACTTTGACTTTCTGCACATAATGTCATATTAATATGGGGACATAGTTCCTTTGGGAAACACCACATGGCGGCACACAGAAAAGATACAGGTGCATATTAATCTGTTTGAATAACTCTAGAAAGATATATAGCTAATCTCTTAAGAGTTTATAAATTATAATCATCATCTTTTTCTGACTTTTTGATTAGAACTTCCAGTTCAGAAGAGAAAGGAATTCTGCATTAAAACTGAGAGAACAACAAAAATCAGAAAGTAGAAGAGGGGGAAAGTAGGCAAGGTAAGTGTGACAATAAGGTCCATGTTGTATGATGTCAATGAGAAGAGTTCAAGTGGAGAAGATGTTATCTGTCAGTGGTGGGATTGTCACATATATGATAACTGACAATGACCCCATAACTCTGTATGGAGAAGATTCCTCCACTGTCCTGTCACAGTGACACCACAGTAGCATCCTCTAATATGGAGTCCCGTTACTTACATTAGTTTAAATATCTTTTCTCATAGGTTCTATCTTCTGCTGATTGATATCCTGCCTGGGTGAATTATCCAGAGCTGCTCGCACTGTCAAAGAAACCTGCATTTTTGCAGCCTGTCACCAGGGCACCATGAACAACTCGAGGACAAAAACCCCCTACATCTAGTGCCCTGAAGATAGTATAGCACATCCACCATCAATACTATACCTGTTTGGAAAGACTTGTACCACGACTTGTGGCCTCCTGACCACCAAGAAACATTTGTAAAAGCCAAAGACTTCTTCAAGAACATCTCTTCATCCTTGCATGTAATTCTTAATTTAGAAAAAAATAAAATTTTAAATTGATTAATGTCTTTTTGAATTTAATTGAATATTACTGACATTCATGTCATATCAGTACTACACATGTTATACAGTAAATGTCTGATAGTTTGAACACCAAACAGGAGAAGATTGGTTCTATGTCTCCCATTAACAGCCAAAAGGGATGGATTGGACCAGAGATTCTGTTATTACTAGGGGCATGTGCAAACTGCGCCTTACAAATGCTATTTTTTTCTGTATGAAGACTCTTCATGAAAACTCTGGTGGTGTTTTTCCTGAAGAATCCTTTTTGCAGGTGGCATCTTTTATTTTTGTTATCTGTATATAAAGTAGTGAGCGGCTTCCAAACAGAAGGCAATAGCAGAATCAACAGGTCACTTTCTTTAACCATTTTATAGTCTTCAAAGTTGGAAGTGGATAAAAGAAATTGAAAAAGACTGAAACAAACAGTTTTCACAGCAAGTTGTTTTTACATTGCATATGTTCAATAGTTTTAATTTTTATTGAGTGATTTTCATGAGGGATCCAGGTGGAATCCCCCTGAAAAAGACATTGTGTGCAAACACACTAATAATGGCAACCAATCTAGGTGGAAACATGTTCTGATCCACTGATTTTACAAGAACTCAGATGCTTTTAGCTTAGTAGTGTAAGGAGGTGAACAGGAACAGTGTCGTCGGTTCGAGATGCGCTTTGGGGCCGGAACTATCGGGCCGTCATCACTGTTGCAGGGAGACAACTTGTCTGTGTGGGGAAGGCCTGAGCATCTGACAGAAGGGTGAGTGGGGACATAAAAGAGCTGAGCGAGGGAAAGAGAGAGACTTTGCAGGAAGGCGACCACAGTGCAGGACGAAGGTTGACTCCCTCTCCTCAACTACCTACACCGATGCCAGCTCTTTACAGACTGACCGACTCTTACATCCCTTACCTGGTGCCCCTCCATGAATCTGGCCCATTATGTGCAGTACAGCAGACGCTCTGTCCTTTCCTGAACTTTGTGATTCCGTGTGAGGCCTGGTCACTCCTGCGGCCTGCACGGCGTGGTGCTCCCAGTACACCACGTCACCATCGAGGAACCAGCAGAAAGAACTGTATCCACGCATCAACGGACCCAAGATCAACGTACCCAAGGCCAACAGATCCGGATACTTCAGCATGGTCATGAGACAGTGCATCTCGTTCCTATGTAGCAGAGCCAGAGACTTTGTTCACAGACTGCAAACGTCATCGGGAGTTGTTTCAACTGTTCCCCAACAAGAACTCCAATCGATAAGTCATTACCTTCATTTCTCTCCTTCTCATTCCAATTCTTGTGTATCTGTTTATGTGGGTTCAGTACTTCCCTGGTGTGTTATTTGCATAATCGTCTCCCTGCGTGGAGGTTTTCACTAATTACCATTCAGAAATCGTTTAAGTAAATCCTTATTAACCCTTCTCTGCCTCCTGCTCTTCACTGCATCCGACAAACCTTTACAGTAGTTCTTTATTTCAGTTCTATGCACAAGAACAAGTTGGATTCTGTGCTGCGCAACCTAGGGGTCCCAGCAGTCACGCTACACCAGAGGTGTAGCTTAGGGTTAAAGCACAGGAGAGACAAAACATCTGAGTGGGCCCTAACTTGGTAACCTTGTTTGCAACTATGGTAGTGTGTATAGGGAAACCTCAAAAGCTGCCGTTACTCAAAATAAATCTCTACAAAATCCAAACTGATATTACCGCAATATGGTGACCATATAGTGGTAGATAACAGTCCTGCAGAATATATTTAGAGATTATACTACAGTTATAGAAAGTTACTTATAACTCTCTATCTTGTAGACCTGCAGCTTACAAAATGTCAGCGTACCCATAGAGATGGCATGATGACCACTTCATTCAGCTGCCTCTGTATGACCATTGTAAAAGTAAGCAGTGTAGACAGAGGCTATGGTGACAGGAATGATGAATAGGTAAGTATAATCTTTAACAAAATACCAAAAGAGAATATGCTGGTGTAAGGGAGTAGAAAAGGACGCTGAGTCAGGAAGAAGTTGAATGTTATAGTATGAATATTAATGTTTTATAGTTACCGTTATATACTCACGTATAAGCCGAGTTTTTCAGCACTTTTTTTGTGCTGAAAACGCCCTCCTCGGCTTATACACGAGTCATTGTCCCAGAAAACGGTTTGGGGAGGGGGAGCAGCAGGAGGCGGCGGCTAAAGCCTGTGCCTGCTGCTAAAGAGAAATGAATATTTACTGCAATGGCAATGAATATTAACTTCTCTTGTAGTGCTCACAGTTACAGCTGCAGACTCCGGCTTCCAGGAGCTGCCGGGCTATCACGGGTGCACGCTACTTAAGAGTTATGAATATTCACCTCTCTCCACGCCATAGGTGTGGAGAGAGGTGAATATTCATTACCTTAATGAGGGGTGGCACGTGATTGTCCCGGCCGCAGGAGCTGCTGGCACTGGAAGAAGATGCTGCGAGGGCGCGCAGGGAAGGTAAGTAGGATGTTTTTTTTTTTTTATGCTTTTCTCATGGGAGCCACACATACAAGGATAGGGATGAGGGACCATGCATACAAGGATAGGGATGAGGAACCATGCATGCAAGGATGGGAATAAGGAGCTATGCATACAAGGATGGGAAAAAGGAGCCACGCAGACAAGGATGGGAATAAGGAGCCATGCAGACAAGGATGAGAATAAGGAGCCATGCAGACAAGGATGGGAATAAGGAGCCATGCATTCAAGGATGGGGTTGGGGATGAGGAACCATGCATTCCAGGATAGGGATGAGGAACCATGCATACCAGGATGGGGATGAGCGGACAATGCATACCTGGCTTATACTCGAGTCAATAAGTTTTTTGTGGCAAAATTAGGTGCCTTGGCTTATATTCGGATTGGCTTATACACGAGTATATATGGTATATATTTTTATAAAAGAATTTGCTTTTTATCCTTATGGCCGGTTTGTGTTTCGGTTTTCTTAGATGTTCTTCCTTAACGCCATCCCAGGGATTGAGGTGGTCTGCCCATAGGGGAACCATTACAAGGCATAAGGATATTGTCACGGGTATGTCAGAAGCTGCAGACAGTCGCACTCATCTAGCTGCAGAAGGTCTCTGCATTTGGCTTTGCAGACAACTTCTTAACTCTACTGACTTTTTGACCCAGTGGCAACCTTTTTCCAGCTCTAGTTGACACACCTGGGCCTGGGTGTTTATGAGTCGCCCGCGAGGGCTGTGGGGTACTCGGCACCGAGCCCGTTCACTTCTATGGGGGATGTCACGGCGACACAGCTCGGTCCGTGGCCCTGGGTGCTCACTGAAAAGGGGGGTATTTACAGGGGATTATAAGGTGTTTGTAAAATGTTCGTGACGCCACCTGTGGGACCTGGTCAGGGTGACCAGCGCTGCTATGCAGATCCGCTGAAGGGTTGGTGTTGGGCAGCAAGGTGTTAAGCCTTCCACAGGCAAGGCTGAGGTCCTTCAGGGTAAACGGAGTGTGGGGGTGCAGGACGGAGAAGGGGAGTTCAGCCGCAGGAGTAATAATGCAGACACACACACGAAAGTCTCTTCTGTACCTTTACTGATGGTGTTGCAGGCACGTCCCGGGGTGCTGGCAGGGTGAAGGATGCACGTCCAGTTCTTCCCACTGAGTAGGTGTAGGGCCTCCTTACTCCTGTAATGTGAGTCTCTGACCAGTATGAAACGAGGCCTAACTCTGTCTTCAACTTTGCACCCGGCTGACTTGGTATAGGGCTTTCTATTCGAAGGACACAGTCTCTAATGGCGGTACCTGCCAGACTCCTGTCTTCCTAACCCAGCCACGTATCAACACCTATGGGCTCCTGCGACTTGTAGTCCCACAGGGTCTCCGGTATCTCCTGCTAGGCGTGAAGGAGCCAGCAAGCTCGAACCCGGCGTCCGGTTAATCAGAGTAGAGGTAAGCTATCAATGCTGTTTCCACCTCTGTCACTCTCTTCTTACTCCACTCGCCTTTCGTCCTACTCGACCCTCACACTAAACACACTAGCAGATGGTGGTCTGCTTCTTCTCCTTTCTTCACCGCTCTCAAAGCGTCGGCACGCTTGCTCACTGAAGTGCACTCAGTTGACTCAGTTCTGACTAGGCTGGAGTGGCTATCTTTCCACTTGTACTAGCCTCCACACGTTGAACTAAGCTTAGAGCTGCAGACTTCAGGTTCTTTCAACAACTGCTGTTCTCTCTCCCTCCTCTCCAAGGTGACTAAGCTCAGACTGATCTACTCTCCACGTAGACTCAGACTAAAACTGATCTGTGAGCTCTCTGAGGTGACTACTGACTGCAGCCCTCAGACTAACTAACTTCCTGTGGCTTCACCATCCTTATATATACTAAAAAGGCTCCCTCTGGTGGCTCTAGGGATTGGTGAAGATGTGTGTATGCATATTGGGTCCTCTAGTGGTCATTACCTTCGGTGCATCCCTCTGGGAAATGAGATTCCAAGCGCAGTTGAGCTCTACATCCCCCCCTAGTAAACATCAGCACTCCCGGGCTGAAAGAAAATATTAAATACAACGTTAACATCAAATAACAAATGAACACTTCCCTTACGGGAGTCAAGAATCTTTAACAGTTGCTAACAGGTAACATATATACATACATTTACACAATAATTTATATTACATTTATACACACTGTGACTCTAGTTAACTGCTTACATAGGTTAGGCCTACTCTCGGTACCTAACAGGTAACTGTCCCTTTGTCATGCGTACTGACCTACGTGGTGTTGCATTAGGTGAGGTAGCATGTGACCTGTCTGTCCTACGTGCAGGTAAACTGTAATACTGCCTTAACCTCTCTAGGGATCTGGCAAGTATATTTGCAGCTGGGTGCTGCGGTTCTGTCTCGCCAGGGGATTCTTCTTCCTGAGACCCAACATCTCGAGGTTCCACGTCTTGAGACTCCACTTCTTGAGATGCTACAGGAGCAGATTCCTCTTGAACTATTTCTTCTGCAACAACTGGCTCAACTTGACGTTGGAGTGCTTCTTGCGGTTGATAGAATTTAAGTACTGGAATGATTACAGCAATTCCAATACGAGGCCAATCTGCGGGAAAATCCCCTAAGTCCGTATGTATGACTCCACCTTGCTTCTCTTTGTCAATGACAAGTTCTTCTTCTTGAAGCTTTAATAAATCTGGACATAGTTTCAGGTGATTTCTGGACACAGTTGTAATCATTTTTCCTCCATCTCTACTAATGATACACGTTTTCCTGTTGTCAAACTTTGAATTTTGCACGACATAGGGCTCTCTTTCCGATTGGTCATCTAATTTGTGCATTCTCCTTTTTCTTTTCAGCACAATTTCTCCAGGCACAAAAGGTTCAGCTGGTGCACTTTTGTTGTAGTTATCCTCTTGTTTTTCCCTTACTTTATTGAGACTATCTTCCACGCAGGCTTGTACTCTCCTGTACTGTTCCTGTCTGTTTGTGTCCCAATCTTCAATAGTAACATCTGCTTCTGGTTCTACAACACCAAGCTCCAGATCCATGGGCAGCTTTCCTGGTCTTGCCCGCATAAGATAGGCTGAGGTACAATTGGTGGAGCTCACAGGTATGTGATTGTACAGATCTACAAGATCAGGTAGTAGGTCTGGCCACCGATTCCTCTCCTTAAGTGGTACCGTCTTCAGCAGATCAATGATGATGTGATTGATCTTTTCACAGAGACCATTTGTTTGGGGGTGGTACGGTGTGGTTCTTATCTTCTTGCATCTGTACAAATTACAGAATTCCTGGAATAATTTGGTTTCAAAGGCTGGGCCTTGGTCAGTTAATACTTGCTCAGGATATCCATGGGGCCTGCAGAAATATGCTTGGAACGTCTTTGCTGCTCTTTCTGCCGTCAGATCTTTGACAGGGGTGACCACCAGGAACCTGGAGTAGTGATCCACCATCGTCAGGGCATATGAGTATCCCGACAGGCTGGGTGACAACTTGACATGGTCCAGGGCCACGATTTCCAAGGGACGAGTCATCTTGATGGGTTGTAGGGGTGCCTTCTGGCTGCTGTAGTCTTTTCTTCGGAGACTACAGGGTCCACAGCGTTTACACCATTTCTCGATGGAACTGAGCATTCCCACCCAGTAGAAACGACACTTCAACAGGGTCTCCAGCTTCTTCCAGCCAAAGTGCCCCGCTTGATCGTGGTAGGCTTCCAACACCATCTGGACGTCCGTTCTGGGGACTACTATCTGCCATACCATCTCATGGGTCCTTGGGTTGACGTACCTCCGGCACAGCTTCTTACGGTAGATAAACAGCCGGCTTCTCTCATTCCACAGCTGCTTTGCTTGTTGGGACGCATCCTTCTCCAAGGAGGAACCTCCTTGAGTTATCAGCTCCTTGATATGGCTGACAACCGGGTCACTGTTCTGGGTCTCCTTCCAGCTGTGGTGAGGTAAAGGATTTAACGTCTTACCACGCTGCCTCCTGCAGGCTCGTTGCTCGTGGATCATCCCATTTCTGTGGAAGGCAGGTAGTTCAATCTCTTCTAGGTCATCCAATTCCTCCTCCGTGTCGGACTCATGAGGCATTCTGGACAGGGCATCAGCGTTGGCGTTCTTGCGACCCGCCCTGTACTTGATTGTAAATTGATAGTTTGACAGCCGAGACATCTAATGTTGCTCCATGGCTCCCAGCTTAGCTGTTTCAAGATGTGTCAAGGGGTTATTGTCATTGTAGTAGGCCATGAATTTGCTGGAGGCTAGGTAATGCTTGAATCTTTCAGTAATGGCCCAGACCAGTGCCAGGAACTCCAACTTGAAGCTGCTGTAGTTTTCTGGGTTCTTCTCGGTCGGGCGGAGCTTCCTGCGTACATATGCGATGACTTTTTCCAGGCCATTTTGCTTCTGACTGAGGACAGCTCCCAATCCTTCGTTGCTGGCATCAGTATACAGCAGGAGCGGTTGGCTGTAGTCAGGGTAGGCTAGGATCTCATCACCTGTCAGGATCTCCTTCATTTCCTTGAATGCCTCAGCCTGTTCTTTACCCCATGGTAATGGAGAATTTCTGCTCTTGAGGGATCGTCCTACCAGGAGGTCTTGCAGAGGCGCTGCTTTCTTGGTTTAGTCCTTCACAAACCTCTGGTAGTATCCTGTCAGTCCCAGGAACTGTCGCACCTCTTTGAGATTCTTCGGCTCCGGCCACTTCTGGATGGCGGTGATCTTCTCAGGGTCTGGCGCTACTCCTTCTGAGCTGACAATATGTCCCAGATACTGTACCTTTTGTTTGAGCAGATGGCACTTTGAAGGCTTCAGTTTCATCCCATACTTGGACATTGACTCGAATACCTCCGCCAGGTGCTTCAAGTGATCTTCATAGTCTTGGAGTACACTATTACGTCGTCCAGGTACAGCAACACAGTTTCAAAGTTGAGATGTCCCAGGCAGCTCTCCATCACTCTCTGGAACGTTCCAGGGGCACTGCTGAGTCCAAACGGCATTCTGTCAAACTCACAGAGTCCCATCGGGGTGGTGAAAGCCGTCTTCTCCCGATCCTCCTCAGCCACAGCTACTTGCCAGTACCCACTAGTGAGGTCAAGGGTGGAAAAGTAATTAGCAGTCTTTAATGCAGCTAAGGATTCCTCAATGCGTGGTAAAGGGTATGCATCTTTATGTGTAATGCGATTTACTTGTCTGTAATCTACACACATTCTCATGCTTCCATCCTTTTTCCTGACTAGGACTAGAGGTGCTGCCCAGGGACTACAACTATCCCTTATCACCCCTGCTTCCTTCATATCACGCAACATCTCCTTGGCTTTCTGGTAGTGTGCTGGTGGTATAGGCCTGTAACGTTCTTTAATGGGGGGGTGGTTGCCTGTAGGGATATGGTGTTGTACTCCCTTAATTGTCCCAAAGTCAAGTGGGTGTTTGCTAAATACCTGTGTGTACTCCTGTACCACTCGAAGTACTCCCTGTTTCTGGTGGGCTGGAGTGGTGTCTGTCCCGACATGGAGTTGCTGACACCAATCCTCCACCTGTGTTGCTGGGCCGTTATCCTCCCCTGGTTGTGGGGAGGCTAAGGACTCCGTCGTGAGAATGGAGTTGTTATCTACTGCATGTAATTTAGCAACAGTGGCATATCGTGGTAAGTTCACTTCATCTTCTCCCCAGTTGAGAAGACGTACTGGCACTCTCCCATTTCGTACCTCCACTACCCCTCTAGCTGTCATGAGTGTAGGTCTATGTTCTGAACAATGGGGTTCTACTACTGCTTGGTAGTTCTGTCCTCTCAGATCTATTGCTGCTCTACACCAAATAAGCATTTCACTCATTGGGGGTATCACAATGGGGTTCGGGTCTGTTACCCGTACATTACCAATCTCGCCACCGGTCAGTTTCACTTGCTGCTGGCACATCAGGGCCCGGATCTCCTTCTGGATCACTCCCTTTTGCTTCGGCCTGGCAACATCGGCGAGCTGCTGGAGCAAAATCACAACTTCCTCCAAACAGTTACTGATAGTGTTGGTACCTAAAACCACATTTAAGCCATTTTCCTCATTTACAGTTTTTACTACTAAGAGTCCCTGGTCCTTCAGCTCCACTCTACCCACTTTTGTGTCCACGTTTTTGGCTCCGAGTATGGGGTTAACCTGTTTGAGAGCTCGCAGGGCCCCCTGTAGTCGGCAGGCGTAGTCCCTAATGCTATCATCTGGTTTCTGGGAGCATTGGTAAAACCTCATCCGGAGATCTGTTTCAGTGCGATCCTCAAAGATGGTCTGTAGCTTTAAGAAAATTACAAGCACTGATTCCTGGTCTGCAGCTGTCCAAGTCTCTACTTCCCTCTCTGCAGCACCAGTCAGTTGTCCCACTACCACTGCAGCTCTCTGCTTTTCTGTCATAGGGTACATGTCCATTATGCTGCATATTTTTCGTTTGAACCCTGACAGGGTGTCTGGCTTGCCGTTGTACTGAGGGAGCCACTTTGCTCCAGGCATGTATGGCAGCGTCAGCGGTACTATCGGGGCCACAAGACCTGGTGAGGGGCCAGCGTTTCCATCCTGCGTGGCAGCGCCGAGGGGTAAGTCATTGGGGCGGTTAGCCTGGGCCGCGCTGTCAGCTTGCTGCTGCGACATGTCTGCGCCCCCCTAGTTAAGCGTGGCCTACCTTCTCTGAAGGCCGCAGCTCCACAGGGCACAGCGGTGTAGAAGGACCTGCGTCGCTGGCGCTCTGACGTCAGAGCGTTCACTGAAGCTGTCCACAGGACCTGCCTCCGCGTCAGCGTTGGGGGCGTGTCCAGGACTCAGCGCGATTTTTACAGGTACGCCTCCTTCTTTTCGCGCCATAACGCTGCAATTTGGCGGGCAATGGTGGACAATGGCGGGAAATCTTTACAAATAGCAATACAGTCTTTTTGCACAAAACAGTCCAATTCAGGCACACAGGACTCGCTTATAGCGAGCTTCAGAATCCTGTTCGTGACCCAGAAGATGAGTCGCCCGCCAGGGCCGTGGGGTACTCGGCAGCGAGCCCGTTCACTTCTATGGGGGATGTCACGGCGACACAGCTCGGTCCGTGGCCCTGGGCGCTCACTGAAAAGGGGGGTATTTACAGGGGATTATAAGGTGTTTGTAAAATGTTCGTGACGCCACCTGTGGGACCTGGTCAGGGTGACCAGCGCTGCTATGCAGATCCGCTGAAGGGTTGGTGTTGGGCAGCAAGGTGTTAAGCCTTCCACAGGCAAGGCTGGGGTCCTTCAGGGTAAACGGAGTATGGGGGTGCAGGACGGAGAAGGGGAGTTAATAATGCAGACAAACACACGAAAGTCTCTTTCTGTACCTTTACTGATGGTGTTGCAGGCACGTCCCGGGTGCTGGCAGGGTGAAGGATGCACGTCCAGTTCTTCCCACTGAGTAGGTGTAGGGCCTCCTTACTCCTGTAATGTGAGTCTCTGACCTGTATGAAACGAGGCCTAACTCTGTCTTCAACTTTGCACCCGGCTGACTTGGTATAGGGCTTTCTATTCAAAGGACACAGTCTCTAATGGCGGTACCTGCCAGACTCCTGTCTTCCTAACCCAGCCACGTATCAACACCTATGTGTTGTGAATGGGTTTGAGATGAGTTCTGAGCAGAGGCTCCCTCTGGTGGTTACAAGCGGTACTAGTGAGGATTGTGAGGACTGGGAATCAGGTGTTACTGATTGGTCTTATATAAGGGAGTCATTTTCCCATCAGGGTTGCCGGTGATCAATTGTTCTGGTCTGAATCCTTCTTTCCAGTTTCCCTTGTAGCCTGCTGTGTCGTGTCTGCATCTCCTGCTATCAGATAAGACAATTTCTTATTTTGTGTTTTTGCTATATTTTTGCATTTTGTCCTGCACTTCTTTGGGGGCCTTCAGGGTCCCCTCCGGGGGCTTTTGCCCTCTCAGTTTAGTCCAGCCACTGTGTTTTGTACTTTTGCTTTTTCCAGTTTTTTTTTCAGTGGCTGCTGTTTTGTTTTTGTTACACCAGAGAACTAATTTAGGTGGTAGAGGTCGTGTGATCTCAGGTGATTTTGAAATTAGTAGAGTTGGTGTTTTTTCAGGGTTTTCTGAGATTGCAGTAAGTACCCTTCCTATCCTTTTCTATTTAGATAGTTTGGGCCCCAGCGTTTGCTCATACTATTTTCTTTCTGTGTCAGTATTTCCTCTTGTCTAACCGCCATTACATGTTTGGGGGCTTTCTATTATCTTTGGGGTTCTGCTCCGGGGCAGATAGCTTTCCTATTTCTATCTTTAGGTGTAGTTAGTTTCTCAGGCTGTGACGAGGCGTCTAGGACCAACGTAGGAACGCTCCACGGCTGCCTCTAGTTGCGGTGGTTAGTCAGGGTACTGCAATCTCATAGATTCCAACTGCTCTGGTGTATTTCCTTTTTTACCTGCACTCCTCAGCTACCGTAACATAACAGTATCACCGGCCATAAAAATTGTATGGTACTCACAGAAGGGAAAAAATATTTTGAAGGAAGAAAAGTTGTCAGAGATATTTTTCTGTTTGTTGCATTTTTTTTTTTTTTTTCTCCCTCTGTATCTCTGGGTGCTGGGGAGGATCTTTTCTCCCAATGGAGTTTGCACAGTTGTCTGGCCGTGTGGATCAGCTTGCCACTGAGGTTCAGAGTATTGCTGCATATCTTGCTAGGTTGCCTGTTGTGGACCTAGGATCCCCATGCCAGATTTGTTTTTAGGGGATCGAGCTAAGTTTCAGAATTTCAAAAATAATTGTAAATTGTTTCTTGCCTTAAAATCTAAGTCCTCAGGAAACGCAGCGCAGCAGGTTCAAATTATCATCTCTCTCCTGCGCGGCGATCCTCAGGATTGGGCTTTTTCCCTGATACCTGGGGATCCTGTTTTGAGTGATGTTGATGCATTTTTTCAGGCTTTGGGGTTATTGTACGATGAGCCTAATGTCACTGATCAAGCTGAAAAAGCCTTGTTGGCATTAAATCAGGGGCTTGATGACGCTGAGTTATACTGTCAGAGATTCCGTAGGTGGGCAGTCCTGACCAAATGGAATGACGACGCTTTGGCGGCCCTTTTCCGGAAGGGTCTGTCGGATAATGTAAAGGATGTTATGGTGGGATTCCCTGTCCCCTCTGGTCTCAATGATTCTATGTCATTAGCGATTCAAATTGACAGACGTTTGCGTGAGCGGAGAAGTATGCGTGGAGTGGTGTTGCCTTGTGAGCCAGCTGCTGAGCCCATGCAGTGTGATGGAGTGGTGTCTGGGGCACAGCGTCATGAGTTTCGAAAGCGCAATGGGTTATGTTTCTACTGTGGTGATGCCTCTCATGCTATTTCAGTCTGCCTAAGCGGGGAAGACATTTTGCACGCTCAGTTGTCTTGGGTAGTGTTCAGACTAAGTTTTTATTAACTGTCACTCTGATATGCTCTCTGTCCTCATTTTCTGCTCAGGCTTTCGTTGATTCTGGAGCAGCTATTAACCTGATGGATTATGATTTTGCTAAACGTTGTGGGTTTCCCTTGATACCCCTACAGAAGTCTATTCCTTTACTGGGGATCGATTCTACCCCTTTGGCTGAGAATAAACCCCAGTTTTCTACTCAGGTGATAATGAGGGTTGAACCTGATCACCAGGAGTGCTGCAAATTTTTGGTTCTATATAATCTGCATGACATTATAGTGCTGGGTTTCCCTTGGTTACAGTCTCATAATCCTGTTTTGGATTGGAAATCTGTGTCTGTAACCAGTTGGGGCTGCCAATGTGTTAATACCAACACTCCTGTTTTTTCTGCCTCCCCCCAGGCTGAGGATGTTCCTGACTTTTTGATTGATTTTTCTGATGTGTTTAGCAAAAGTAAATCTGCATCCTTACCTCCCCATAGGAGCTATGACTGCGCTATTGAATTAGTGCCAGGTAGTAAATTCCCTAAAGGTCGCCTTTTTAACTTGTCTGTACCTGAACATGACGCTATGCGGTCTTATATCAAGGAATCATTGGAGAAGGGTCATATCAGACCATCCTCTTCACCCTTAGGTGCCGGTTTTTTCTTTGTGGCCAAAAAAGATGGTTCATTAAGGCCGTGTATTGATTATCGTCTCTTGAACAATATTACTGTGAAATATCAATACCCGTTACCCTTGATTTCTGACCTGTTTTCCAGGGTGAAAAACGCTACTTGGTTTACCAAGCTTGACCTCAGGGGGGCGTATAACCTTATTCGCATTAAGCACGGGGATGAATGGAAGACGGCATTTAACACCCCTGAAGGGCATTTTGAGTACCTTGTGATGCCCTTTGGGCTCACTAATGCTCCTTCCGTCTTCCAGTCCTTCATGAATGACATTTTCAGGGATTTTGTGGACAAGTTTCTGATTGTTTATTTGGATGATATCTTGATTTTTTCTAATGACTGGGACTCTCATGTGAAACATGTTCGAACTGTATTCCAGATTTTGAGAGAGAATGCTCTGTATGTGAAGGGATCAAAGTGTCTTTTTGGCGTACAGAAGATCTCATTTCTGGGATTCATTTTGTCCCCATCTGTTATTGAAATGGACCCGGTCAAGGTTCAGGCCATCTGTGATTGGGTCCAACCTACTTCATTAAAGGCTCTTCAGAGATTTTTGGGTTTTGCCAATTTTTATCGTAAATTTATTGGTAATTTCTCGGTTATTGTTAAACCATTAACTGATTTGACCAGAAAGGGTTCTGATGTGGTGAATTGGCCTCCTGAGGCAGTCTCTGCGTTTCAGGAACTTAAGCAGAGATTCACTTCTGCTCCTGTTCTACGGCAGCCTGATGTTTCTCTGCCATTTCAGGTGGAGGTTGATGCCTCTGAAATTGGGGCAGGTGCCGTTTTGTCCCAAAAAGATCCAGAGACCTCTAAAAGTAACCCTTGTGCCTTTTTCTCTCGAAAATTTTCTCCTACTGAACGTAATTATGACGTGGGTAATCGGGAGTTATTGGCCATGAAGTGGGCTTTTGAAGAGTGGAGACATTGGCTGGAGGGAGCCAAACATCAGGTGGTGGTCCTTACGGACCATAAGAATCTGGTCTATCTGGAATCTGCCAAGCGACTCAATCCTAGACAGGCCAGGTGGGCCTTGTTTTTCACACGTTTTAATTTTGTGGTTTCCTTTCTTCCTGGCACTAAGAATGTTAAGGCGGATGCCCTCTCGAGGAGTTTCCTTGCAGACTCTCCTGAGCTATCTGATCCCTCTGTTATTTTGAAGGAGGGTGTAGTTCTTTCCGCCATCTCGCCCAATTTGAGACTTGCTCTGGAGGGGTGTCAGGAGGATAGGCCCGAGCGCTGCCCTGTTGGAAAATTGTTTGTCCCGGACCAATGGAAAAAGAGTGTGATGTCTGAGATTCATTGTTCCGCATTGGCTGGGCATCCCGTAATTTTTGGTACCAGAGACTTGGTTAGTCGGTCCTTTTGGTGGCCTACCTTGTCTCGCGATGTCAGGGAATTTGTGCAGTCCTCCGGGACTTGCTCTCGCTCCAAGCCTTGCTCTCGCTCTAGTGGTTTGTTGATGCCATTGCCTGTGCCCAAGAGACCATGGACCCATATCTCTATGGATTTCATTTCCGATCTTCCTGTTTCTCAGAGAATGACCACCATCTGGGTAATTTGTGATAGGTTTTCCAAAATGATACATCTTGTGCCATTACCTAAGTTGCCTTCCTCCTCTGAATTGGTGCCGTTGTTCCTTCAGCACGTGGTTCGTTTACACGGCATTCCTGAGAACATTGTGTCTGACAGAGGAGTCCAGTTTGTTTCCAGATTTTGGAGGACTTTTTGTTCTAAACTGGGTGTTCAATTGTCTTTCTCCTCAGCATTTCATCCTCAGACCAATGGTCAAACTGAGAGAACAAACCAGACATTGGAGACTTATCTAAGATGCTTTGTGTCTGCTGATCAGGATGACTGGGTCTCTTTTTTGCCTTTGGCTGAGTTTGCTCTTAATAATAGGGCTAGCTCTGCCACTTTGATGTCTCCGTTTTTCTGTAATTCTGGGTTTCACCCTCGATTTTCTTCAGGACAGATGGAGGCTTCTGTCTGTCCAGGTGTTGACTCTGTTGTTGAGCGTATGCAGCAGATTTGGGACCGGGTAGTGGAGAGGTTGTCCCTCTCTCAGGAGAAGGCCCAGCGGTTTGCTAACCGGCATAGGACTGATGGTCCTCGGTTTAAAGTGGGGGACTTGGTCTGGTTGTCCTCAAAAAATATTCCTATGAGAGTAGCATCTCCTAAATTTAAGCCTAGGTTCATTGGACCTTATAAGATCATGGAGATTATTAATCCTGTTTCTTTTCGTTTGCTTCTTCCAGGGACATTTAAGATCCATAACGTGTTCCACAAGTCCTTGTTGAAGAGGTTTGTTGAGCCAGTGGTTCCTGCTGCTGTGCCTCCTGACCCTGTTTTGGTTGAGGGCAATCTGGAGTATGTGGTTGAGAAAATATTGGATTCTCGTTTTTCTAGACGAAGACTCCAGTATTTGGTTAAATGGAGAGGTTATGGTCAGGAAGACAATTCTTGGGTGTTTGCTTCGGACATCCATGCTAGGAGACTTATCCGTGCGTATCATAGAACTCATCCTGACCGACCTGGTTGCTCAAATGAGGGTTCGGTGACCCCTCCTCAAGGGGGGGGTACTGTTGTGAATGGGTTTGAGATGAGTTCTGAGCAGAGGCTCCCTCTGGTGGTTACAAGCGGTACTAGTGAGGATTGTGAGGACTGGGAATCAGGTGTTACTGATTGGTCTTATATAAGGGAGTCATTTTCCTCAGTTGCCGGACAATTGTTTGTCTGACTTTCTTTTCCAGTTTTTTGTTGTCGTGTCTGCATCTCCTGCTATCAGATAAGACAATTTCTTATTTTGTGTTTTTGCTATATTTTTGCATTTTGTCCTGCACTTCTGTGGGGGCCTTCAGGGTCCCCTCCGGGGGCTTTTGCCCTCTCAGTTTAGTCCAGCCACTGTGTTTTGTACTTTTGCTTTTTCCAGTTTTTTTTTCAGTGGCTGCTGTTTTGTTTTTGTTACACGAGAGAACTAATTTAGGTGGTAGAGGTCGTGTGATCTCAGGTGATTTTGAAATTAGTAGAGTTGGTGTTTTTTCAGGGTTTTCTGAGATTGCAGTAAGTACCCTTCCTATCCTTTTCTATTTAGATAGTTTGGGCCCCAGCGTTTGCTCATACTATTTTCTTTCTGTGTCAGTATTTCCTCTTGTCTAACCGCCATTACATGTTTGGGGGCTTTCTATTATCTTTGGGGTTCTGCTCCGGGGCAGATAGCTTTCCTATTTCTATCTTTAGGTGTAGTTAGTTTCTCAGGCTGTGACGAGGCGTCTATGACCAACGTAGGAACGCTCCACGGCTGCCTCTAGTTGCGGTGGTTAGTCAGGGTACTGCAATCTCATAGATTCCAACTGCTCTGGTGTATTTCCTTTTTTACCTGCACTCCTCAGCTACCGTAACATAACACCTATGGGCTCCTGTGACTTGTAGTCCCACAGGGTCTCCGGTATCTCCTGCTAGGCGTGAAGGATCCAGCAAGCTCGGACCCGGCGTCCGGTTATTCAGAGTAGAGGTAAGCTATCAATGCTGTTTCCACCTCTGTCACTCTCTTCTTACTCCACTCGCCTTTCGTCCTACTCGACCCTCACACTAAACACTCTAGCAGATGGTGGTCTGCTTCTTCTCCTTTCTTCACCGCTCTCAAAGCGTCGGCACGCTTGCTCACTGAACTGAACTCAGTTGACTCAGTTCTGACTAGGCTGGAGTGGCTATCTTTCCACTTGTACTAGCCTCCACACATTGAACTAAGCTTAGAGCTGCAGACTTCAGGTTCTTTCAACAACTGCTGTTCTCTCTCCCTCCTCTCCAAGGTGACTAAGCTCAGACTGATCTACTCTCCACGTAGACTAAAACTGATCTGTGAGCTCTCTGAGGTGACTACTGACTGCAGCCCTCAGACTAACTAACTTCCTGTGGCTTCACCATCCTTATATATACTAAAAAAGCTCCTCTGGTGGCTCTAGGGATTGGTGAAGATGTGTGTATGCATATTCGGTCCTCTAGTGGTCATTACCTTCGGTGCATCCCTCTGGGAAATGAGATTCCAAGCGCAACTGGGCTCTACATCTATAGACTAACAGCCTACTGCTGGTAATCACTGGTGATATTTCCATTTGCCCCTGTTGAGGCTTGGAGCTATAGCAGTCGGCTATCTTCCTCTTTGGTGCATTGAAGGGTGTAGTCTCCCAAAGAGAGTCATATCTCTGGGTTTATTTTATTGTTTAATTTTTAAAACCTCAGCAATTGACGGACAATGTTTTGTAAATCTCCAAATTAGATCATAAAAATTAACTAAACCTTAACATACTGTTTTTTATAAATGTATCCAGCATTAAAAGCTATGAAAGATTGCAAATTACTTTACTAGTAGATTTGTTTTCATTCCGGTAAAAAAATAGCGTGAAAGCGGCTTGCATCCCATGGTTTTCCTCAGTCTTTTTGCCAGCCTTTAGCTATATTGATATCAGAATGTACTTATTTGGAATATAAATGCTGTGTCTCACTAAATCAGGGGAAAGGGGCTCATTCAGATGTCAGTGATTTTTATGGTATGCAAAGATGGTATGCGTTTCATGAGTGCTTTTGGTCAGATTTTAAAGGGAACCTGTCATGTCAAAAATTGCTAATAACATACAGGTATGGGGTTAATCTTCAGGATAAAGCCACACTGACTGCCAAAAGGAAATTAACTTTATTCCTCCCAGCAGCCTCCGGCTTTAAACTTGACAGTGCGGCTTCAATTACTGCTCAGTACACAGCGAGCAACTACTGTAAGCATGCCCTGGCACATTGACTGACAGCTCGCTCTGCAGCACATCTGTAAGCCAGCTGTCAGTTAGTTCTGGGGCATGTCTTTAGCCATCGCTCACTATATGCTGAGCAGTGACTGAAATTTGTCCGAACGAACCTAAGTGATTGTAAGCCGGAGGCTGCTAGGAGGAATAAAGATCATTTCCTCCCATCAGCGGGGAAGCCCCATGGCTTTAGAATGCTAATAACCTCCAGAATAAACTCATATCTGCAGATTAATAATGTTTTGGGAAATGACAGGTTCCCTTTAATGCAAGTTTTTACCAGAGTTTGGTCAGAGTTTCATCAGTTTCATCTGGTATGAAAGCAAAATATATGTAAGCTTATCCTATCAAACAGACTGTTAAAAATGGACAACAGACAAATGGCATCTGAATTCCATCTGATTTTTTCACAAACCAATAGACTTGCATTAGCAGGTTTGATCTATCACTCTGATCAAAATCGGACATGTCTCCATGATTTAGTGTGGACCACTGTTGTAATATGTTTGGTGCAACAACTCCATTCCTGTCTATGAGTGTTTAGTTGCAAGATTTGTATGCTAAAACTACATACAAACAGAAGTCTTTGCCACTAGCATTAAAAAATCAATTTTATTGAGAAAAATATTTAAAAAAATATATATTTTAATTAAAAAACATTTAGAAAACACATGGGGAAAGAAATATAAAGGCATATAAAGGCAACACCCACATGTATATTACCACTCTTAAATGTACTTATTTATATATATTTAGCATAAGTGCTGTGCATGGACTAAGGACTATTACATGGAGCTATTGTAGTAAAGAAAATTGTCTAAAATATTTTTTCTGGTGTATAGACGGTTGTTGTAACCTTACGGGTTTTGACAGTTAATAAGATAAATAACTACATTTAAGAGTGGTAATATACCTGTGGGTGTTGCCTTTATATTTCTTTCCCCATGTGTTTTCTAAATGTTTTTTAATTACCGTATATACTCGTGTATAAGCCGAGATTTTCAGCCCATTTTTTAGGGCTGAAAGTCCCCCTCTCGGCTTATACGCGGGTCATATACGGGGTCGGCAGGGGAGGGGGAGCGGGGATGTCGGATCATACTCACCCCTCCGCCGGCGCGGTCTCTGCAGCCCACCTGCTTCTCCCACGATCTCCGGCTCCTTCCTGCAGCGGTCACATAGTACCGCTCATTAAAGTCATGAATATGCACATATTCATGACTTTAATGAGCGGTACCACGTGACCGCTGTAGGATGGAAGCGCTGCGGAGACAGCCCGGAGAAGAGGAGACGCTGCAGAGAGTGACGCGCCGGCGGAGGGGTGAGTATAGCGATATTTACCTGTGCGCTGCTCCCTCGTCCGACTCCTCTGGCTGTGAATGTTCAGGCAGAGGGCGCGATGACGTCATTAGTGCGCGCCACGCCCTCTGCCTGATCATTCACTGCCGAGGACCCGGAAGAGGGAGCAGTGCGCAGCAGGTAAATATCTCAGGTGCCGGGGTCTTGAGCGAGCGGTGACACCAGCACCTGTCCCCCATAGCGCGCCAGTGTCACCGCCTGCTCAGGACACCAGCACCTGGCCCCCAGCGACGAGAGGTGAGTATGTCATTTTTTTGCGCAGCAGCAGCGCGGCAGCATAATGGACGTATACTATGGGGCATAATCTGTGGAACATATGGGGGCATAATCTGGAGCATATGGGGGCATAATCTGTGGATCATACGAGGGCATAATCTGTGCAGCATATGGGGGCCTAATCTGGAGCATATGGGGCATAATCTGTGGATCATACAGGGGCATAATCTGTGCAGCATATGGGGGCATAATCTGGAGCATATGGGGGCATAATCTGTGCAGCATATGGGGGTATAATCTGGAGCATATGGGGGCATAATCTGGAGCATATGGGGGCGTAATCTGGAGCATATGGTGGCATAATCTGTGGAGCATATGGGGGCATAATCAGGGGCATATCGGGGCATAATCTGTGGATCATACGGGGCATAATCAGGGGGGCATATGGGGGCATAATCTGTGGATCATACGGGGGCATAATCTGTGCAGTTTATGGGGGCCTAATCTATGGAGCATATGGGGGCATAATAATTTTTCACCCTAGGCTTATACGCGAGTCAATAAGTTTTCCCAGTTTTTTGTGGCAAAATTAGGGGGGCTCGGCTTATATACGGGTCGGCTTATACATGAGTATATACGGTAAAATATATTTTCAAAAAAAATTTCTCCGTAAAATTTATTTTTTAATACTTGTGGCAAAGACTTCTGTTTGTATACAGGTTCAGTAATTAAATTGGAAGTGCCAATTATTTAGACCTCTATTTTGTAGGGTTTATTAGATTTGGTTGAAACAACTTTTGGAAGATTTCAGCAAGCCATTAGCATAACCAATAGTTATCTATGAGGACAACCAAGGAAGCATGAAACTTGCCAGCAGTGAGATTAGTGCAAGGACTAAGCACATTAATGTAAAACATCACCGCTTACGTGACTTAGTGGAACGCGGTGTACTCGAATTTGTTTATTGTGAGTCTGACAAGATGATAGCCGATGGTATGACAAAGCCATTATCAAGAGCCAAGTTTGTGGACTTCAGAACCGCAATGGGACTAACAGGATAAGTAGGTGTTGAGTGGGGGTGTTGGAATATGTTTAGTGCAACAACTCCATTCCTATCTGAGTGTTTATTTGCTAGATTTGTATGCTGTTTATAAAGTTAGAAAAAAAACCCTCCCAGAGGCTCACACAAGGAGAGCATGTGACTGTATTTCCTGTTTTTTCTGTGTCTGTGTATGAGAGAAGCAGCCTACTGTAGATGCTGCACAGATAGAGACACAGAAATGATTTATTCCTGATCTATTAAGCTTATCATATATTGTTCCTAATTGTTCCTGAATAAACAAGTTCTGCTGTCACACGCTTGGAGAGTATCGTGAGTAATCCGCTGCCAACAACCACCAAGTCCACAAAATTGTGCAGAAACATGAAGTTTCATAGACTATAATAGATTCAAGTTCTATACATGAAAAACATGGAATGATGATTTAAACTTTTATAATTTTTTTTAACTTTATTCCCTTTTGGGGACTTGAACCTGCGATCGGTTGATTGCCATACCTTAGTTTATAGTGAAAGTGCGATTTTTCTATGGCTCAGTCTACTGGCTTTCAGGAGGACCCCGTCTTCCATGACAACTCATTGGTCTTCCTTAATTGTTGTCAATGATGTCATTTAAATGCTGCTGTCCACATTGCTTTAATACCTGTGAAATGGTTAAAGGGACTAAAATGTAGTACAATATTTAAATATAAAGAGTTGCTACTTTTCTTTATTCGTTGAATAAACTTGATGTGACTCAGACCAGAATGACTCCGTGGTCCACAAACACATTTGTGTAACAATCTTTTATGTCCATGCACTAAATAGAATGGTATTTCTGAAATCTGATCACTTTCCAAATGAATTAAATACTGTCATTAACCTCTTTGGAAGCCAAGTATCAGTCCATTTCGGAAACATGCTTTTCTAAAATTGCCACCTGTATTCCTTTCATAGTTCACAAAGTGAATTTTATATCTGTGGCAATGAAGAAATGGATCTCACCCAACTCGTCTAAATTTCAGCAGAAAGTCACTGTCTTTGCGGCTATTGGCAAAGTCATTTCTAAGGTAATGTATTACCTACTTTGTGACCTTGTCTCCTGCTTCTTTTAACAGTAAGTGCAAGAGTTCTACCAAATAAAGACAATAAAACCAAAAGTCAATCTGATAATCTACAAAATAGGAATAGCAGACACAAATTAAACTTTTGCTGTGAACTTACCAAAATATGGCAATTAAAGGGCTTTTCTTATGGCACTCTTGTGGAAATTCTTCCAATGTGTGCCACACATAAATCCCCAATGCAGATCTGTATACTATATACACTCCAAACACTGAAGTCTTGGAATTCTGAAAATCACAAGATTGATAGACATGTTAATAATATGCAAAGGTTGAAAAAATGGAAACAAATTTTTCAAAATATCTAGATGATTTCAGAATTGAATATGAGTGTCACTCAAAGAAATACATGTACTTACATGAATTGGCATGCTATCAAAGAAGTTAGTAATGTTTGTCTAAGGAATGTTCTTTCATGTCCCTTGCTAAATGCACTTGGGCACTTAAATCATCAGGATTCGCTGCTGGCAGCTTCCAATTTCCAATCGCCAACCAATGACGTCCGAGATATGTTCGATGGAAGAAAAGTCCAGAGATGCCGTAGACTATGGCAGTACATTTAGGCCGTTCAGGGCATGCACAGTAGCACAAGAAATATTAAGCCTGATGTTATCGTGTTGAAAAAGGCTCCTGGAGCACTTTGAAGAAAAGATCGTACCATTGTTTCAATGATTGGTCCTGCAAGTGAAATTGGACATCACATATCAATTCTAAGGCATCATTGTATACACAAACCATCAGTAGGTATTTGCATGATATTGGCTACAAGTCAGACATCCAGCTACAGGTCTTCTATTGACCTCACCTCAACACTCGCAAAGGTTATCATGGTGCAGAGAAAACTGGCAAAAGGGTTGGAATAGAGGCCTATCCGCTTCAGTGATGAGACCTGCTTTTGTCTTAGATGCAATAAAAGCCAGAGATTGGTCTGGAGACCACATGGACAATGCCATGAAGATGCCTGCATGAGAGGTCACATCGGTTCTACTACTAGGATTATGATGTGGGGTGGCAAATGTATGGTAGCCTGCCACATCTAGTCTTTATTCCAGGTATATTGACAGCTCAATGTTACATTGATTTAGTCCTGGTACCAGAGGTATAACCATTTCTCCAGTGTGTCTTATTCGCCTTTTACAACAAGGCAACGCAATGTCGCTTGTAGTCAATTTTTTCATAATTTGCATATCATTAACATGTCTATTGACCCTGTGGCTTCCATAATCACAAAATTTTTCCTATTTTCCTTCTTGGTGTTGCAATTTCAATGTTGAAGAGTATAGAAGCATACGTAGTTCTAGGTCTCATGTCAGGCATAAAAAGACATTTTTTAAAAGAAAATTTAAATCATGCAGTAGAGGTGAGGATGGGAAGTGGGCTGGGGACTAGTGTTGAGCGATACTGCTCGATATCTAAAAATATCGAATCGGAATGGTATCGCCGATATCACTAAATATCGTCGATATCCGATTCCGATACCGGAAGTCCAATGTAAGTCTGTGGGAACCAAATATCGACATTAAAAAAAACCATTCTTGCCTTATTGGTTAATTGTACATGAAGGAAAACAACAAAGACTAATGTAGAATATATTGGGGGAGGTTGAGGAGACAATAAAGGCATACATGTTTAACCCAATGCATTGGAATAGCATTAATATATTTTTTTTTGGAAATACGTTTGGATTGACTAACAAATTGACAATGTTGTTAACCTTTTTTCTATTTTGGCAAATATGTATGTTTCACAACTTCCATGCTCTTCACCTTTTTAACTTTTGCCAGTACCACACTTTCTCCTTCATAATCTTCAGCAGCAGTATCATCTTTCTCATCAAATTATTCTTCATCTTCATCTTCACCTTCTTAATCTTCTTCTTAAACTTCTTGCTATTCATGTTTTTGTTTACATTACTCATATTGTTATTATTAAACTAATTAATCTTCTTCATATTCAAATTCTTCATCTTCTTCCTCTTCATCTTCTTCATCATATTCTTATTTGTGACAGAGATTCCTGTACTTGTAATCTGTAAAAGTATGAATTGTTCATCCTTCCGTTCTTGCTGTCACAAAAGATTTAAATTACAACAGTATTTGTCCGTGTTCAGTTTAGCCTGCAGCAGCAGGCATTTTCCAGGGGCACCACGAGGAGGAACGGACTCACCCCCATACACTGCTTAGTCTTCTTCTGCTTAGAATTTAGAGCATATATTTTGCTCTTCATTTTGGTCTTATACTTCATGTTCTTCTGCTTTTTGATCTTCTGCTTATTGTTCTTCTGTCTCTTGTTCTGTATCTTGTAGTTTGTCTTAACCTTCTTTGTCCTGTTGGTGATCTTCTTCTGGGTAATCTTTTATTTTTTCTTTGTGATGGTGTTCAGGCTGGTTGGCTTCATGCTCGTCGTCCTTGTTGTCGTCATCTTCTTCTGGGTGGTCTTTAAGGTCGTCTAATTTCCGAGAAACAGCTGACGTTACTGGAACCCTGACGGGTATCAGATGGAGCAAGAGACAATGGAAGTAACGAGGACCAGCTGACTGTGCTGGAACCCGGACGGGTAGCAGAAGGAAAAGAGGCAATGTCACAACCGAGTACCAGCTGACGTTACTGTGACACGGTACTAAGCAGGGGTACTGTGCCCAAAGCACTACCAAGGACCCGCAGACGTTGGTGGAACTCGATACGGAGATGGAGGCATCCTAGGCCAAAGGCACTGGAGAACAGTTGACGTACTGGACCGGACGGGTAGCAAAGAAAAGAGGCAATGTCACAACCGAGTACCAGCTGACGTACTGTGACACGGTACTACAGGTACCTGTGCTCCAAATCACTACAAGACACAGACGGTGGAAACGATACGGAGATGGAGGCACCTAGGCCAAAGGCACTGGGGAGATCCAGTTGACGGTACTGGACCCCGGACGGGTAGCAGAAGGAAAAGAGGCAATGTCACAACCGAGTACCAGCTGACGTTACTGTGACACGGTTACTAAGCAGGAGGTACCTGTGCTCCAAAGCACTACCAAGGACCAGCAGACGTTGGTGAAACTCGGATACGGAGATGGAGGCACCTAGGCCAAAGGCACTGGGGAGAACCAGTTGACGGTACTGGACCCCGGACGGGTAGCAGAAGGAAAAGAGGCAATGTCACAACCGAGTACCAGCTGACGTTACTGTGACACGGTTACTAAGCAGGAGGTACCTGTGCTCCAAAGCACTACCAAGGACCAGCAGACGTTGGTGGAACTAGGATACGGAGATGGAGGCACCTAGGCCAAAGGCACTGGGGAGAACCAGTTGACGGTACTGGACCCCGGACGGGTAGAAGAACGCACCCATGAAAATGTAAGTTGACAGGACGCAAGCCGTCCGCAGTTACCGAATCACACAGTCCTACAGTGGGTGCTTGTCCTATTGTCACAATGGAAACCGCCTTTATTTACATATCCCACAGCACACATAGGAATCACCTAAACTGCAGGCACCATAGAGTCGGCTAACCCGAATGCAACACGACAGCACAACTTATTGGAGGATAATTGACGTTCACACTGCCAGGAAACAGCTGTCGTGCTGTAACCAGGCTGGCCAGGAGTCAGTACCCCTGCCAATTACTTACGAGCAACAAATGGCGGTGTTGTAGCCCAGGGAGTAGAGTTCAGGTGGTAGAAAGATGAACATAACAGGAGACATGGAAAACGTTGCCAAACAGTTATTTAATCTGAAAACGGACAGGCAAATTCAGGTGAGATCCATGCCTTGTTCATTTTCAGAAAAGTAAGCCGGTCTACATTCTCTGAGGATAGTCGCATGCGACGGTCTGTTACTACACCACCTGCAGCACTAAAGACACGCTCAGATAATACACTGGCAGCAGGGCAAGCCAGCACCTCCAATGCATACTGGCTAAGCTCTGGCCATGTATCCAACTTAGAGACCCAAAATTTGAAAGGGGAAGAGGCATCTGGGAGTACACTTAGAGGGAAAGCCAAGTAGTCTGTCACCATCTTACGGAAACGTTTCTTTCCTGGTGACTGGAGCCGTCTCGGATGGTGTAGACCTTGCTGGCGCTGTCACAAAACTTTGCCACATTTGTAACATACAGCTCTTGCCCTGTGCAGAGGCGCTGCTTCTGCTCCCTCTTGTTGTAGAGGTGTCTACACTGCCTCGACGCACAGAGCTGCTTTGTAAAGCAGTAGCAGCAGCAGCAGCTCTCTCGGCTGGAATGTACAACAGTATGGATTGCACCAGTGTGTCTTGGTACTCCTGCATTTTACGGTCCCGGTTCACCGGTGTGATGAGGGTTTGTAAGTTGTCCCGGTAGCGAGGGTCTAGGAGGGTGTACACCCAATAATCTGACGTGCTGAGAATATGGGCGATGCGGCAGTCGTTTCTCAGGCACTGAAGCATGAAATCAACCATGTGCTGCAGACTCCCAACTGGCCAACAAAGGCTGTCCTCTGGAAGAGGCGTCATCTCTGCCTCATCTGCATCACCCCACCCTCGCTCTACATACTGACTAGAGCGTTGTGTACCTCCCTCTGTAGGGATTTCTTCCTCCTCCATTGACTCCTCCTCCTCCTCATCCTCCTCACAAAGTGAGCCCTGCCCAGCCCTTTGTGAGGAACCACGTTGCGCTGACTGTCCTGAAGGTAATTGAATTTGTGACTCCTCATCCTCCACCTCTTCCAAAACCTCTTCCTTTAGTGCTTTCAGTGATTTCTGAAGCAGGCAGATAAGGGGGACAGTCATGCTGACTAGTGCATCATCTGCACTCGCCATCCGCGTTGAGACATCAAACGCACGCAAAACGTCGCAGATGTCCTTCATAGAGGCCCACTCAGTAGTGGTGAAGTGTGAACGGCGCAAATTGCGAGTTGATTGCGCCTGTTGCAGCTGATACTCCATTACTGCTGGCTGCTGCTCACACAACCGCTCCAACATATGTAACGTGGAATTCCACCTGGTGGGTACGTCACATATGATGCGATGTTCAGGAAGGCGAAATCTGACTTGCAGAGCTGCAATGCGCGATCTGGCCATGCTGGAACGTCGCAAGTGAGCGCACTCTAGGCGGACCTTGTGCAGCAGTGCATCAAGATCCGGATAGTCCCTCAAAAAACTCTGCATGACCAAGTTGAGCACATGTGCCAGACATGGTATGTGAGTGAGGTTGCCAAGGCCCAGAGCTGCCACCAGATTTCGGCCATTGTCACACACTACCAAGCCTGGCTGGAGATTAGCTGACAAAAACCACACGTCGCTCTCCTGCTTGATGGCATCCCAGAGCTCCTGCGCTGTGTGGCTTCGATTCCCCATGGAAATTAATTTCAGGACGGCCTGTTGACGTTTGGCCACGGCTGTGCTCATATCGGTCGCAACAGGTAAGCATTCACGGGTCCATGTGGAGGTATACCGTGACGGCTCGTGCAGCGATGATTCTGAGGAACTGGAGTAGGAGGAGGAATCAATGTGTACAGACTGGATTCCTGCAATCCTTGGAGTTGGCAAAACACGTACAGCGCCACTGGCAAGATCTGTACCCGGCTCCACAACATTGACCCAATGGGCAGTGAGGGAAAGGTATCGTCCCTGGCCATGGGTACTGGTCCACGCATCGGTGGTCAGGTGGACCCTGCTACTGACGGCGTTTAGTAGCGCATGTTTAATGTTTCCCTCGACATGTTTTTGCAGAGCAGGGACAGCTTGCCTGCTGAAATAAAATCGGCTTGGCACATTATATTGTGGGACTGCCAATGCCATAAAGTTCCTGAAACTGTCAGTCTCCACCAGCCTGAATGACAGCATTTCAAGGGACAGGAGTTTTGCAATGCCAGCATTCAGAGCCTGTGCTCGTGGATGGTTTGCCGAGTATGGCCGTCTTTTATCCCATGCCTGTGGTACCGATGGCTGTTTTTTTTCTGGGAGTGTGACGATGACTGTGAACTTGCTGCTGTGGGTGGAATAACAGTTTGTCTATGGACAACAGTGACCGAGGTTCTTCCATGGAGATCCTGTGAGGAAGCCGAACCAGGTGTGTGTGAGCTGGAGGTAGAGGCTCGAACACGACCTGAAGATGTAGGTGCTGCTGTAGGTTGGCCTACATCTCCAGTGTGTCTTTGTAACTCAGCTACGTGCTTTGTCCGTACATGTTTCCACATATTTGTGGTATTCAGGGTACTGATATTTTTACCTCTTTTAACTTTTTGCTTACACAGCTTGCATTGAACATAGCAAATATCATCTACAAGTCTGTCAAAAAAGGACCACGCAGTGCAAGTCATGGGAGCGCCAATTTTGACATTTCTAAGAGAACTGCTCCCAACAGGTGCCAAACTGGAGGCTACAGGCAAGCGAGTCAGCAGCCTACCTCTCCCTCCTCTTTGTACCGTTGGGACAATCTCTTCCTCAGAGCTGCTCCCACCACCTTCCTGTTGCTCACGCCATGTTGGGTCTCGGACTTCATCATCTCCACTACCCTCTTCCAACACCTGCTGCTGTTGGATGGTCTGGGCAGCACCATGCTCCACAAAACCTGGCACCTGAGTCTCATCATCATCATAAGATGCGTTCTGCGGTGTGCTGTCCATCGGCACTGGCACACCCGCCTCTTCAGATTGAGAGAGACACAGCTGTTGCGCATCACTGCATACTCCCTCTTCTTCAAATTGCAGAATGCTGCTTGCCTGTGCCCGTGTTTGCGAGCCAACAGATTCTGAGAACAGAAGCAGAGACTCAGCTGGCTCCTGTACAGAACTCTCTGACTGCCTGGCCAATTTGACAGGCGGTGAACAGACAGATGGTTGCCCAACAGTGTTGTGTTCCTGAGAGGAGGTGGAAGGAATTGAAGTCGATGCATTGGCTGCCATCCAACCAACAACGGCTTCAATTTGTTCTTCCCGCAGCAGGGGGGCACGCCGAGCTCCTACCAAAGTGCGCATAAAGGAACGCTCATGGGTAAAACTGGTGGATGCTGTGTCACTGAGGGCGGCAGCAGCCACAGAATCCCCACGTGTTCTCCCTGCTGAAACTCCACGGCCACGACCACGTGCCTTACTCACTGACTTCTTCATCTTGGTAGATTGATAAAGAAAGTCAGAAAAGTTATAAGGCCTAAGTGTGGTTATTACGCAGAGACTGAAGTGAACACTGAAACACAACTGTTCACAATCTGTGAAAGGCTACTCCTTTGTCTACTTCTATAGTGTTTGCAACCAATGTATTGGATACGGATGGAAGCGCGTCACACTAATAGATTATATTTTAAATGGAATGGAGCAGAACCAATTGGAGATAAATGAAAAGGATGAGGCACTGAGACACGCTCAGCAGAGTACAAGCAGCAGTGCTTGAACAAGTAACTGGAGCGTGATGTGCACTCAAAAAATAAAAAACACAGACTGAAGTGAACACTGAAACACAACTGTTCACAATCTGTGAAAGGCTACTCCTTTGTCTACTTCTATAGTGTTTGCAACCAATGTATTGGATACGGATGGAAGCGCGTCACACTAATAGATTATATTTTAAATGGAATGGAGCAGAACCAATTGGAGATAAATGAAAAGGATGAGGCACTGAGACACGCTCAGCAGAGTACAAGCAGCAGTGCTTGAACAAGTAACTGGAGCGTGATGTGCACTCAAAAAATAAAAAACACAGACTGAAGTGAACACTGAAACACAACTGTTCACAATCTGTGAAAGGCTACTCCTTTGTCTACTTCTATAGTGTTTGCAACCAATGTATTGGATACGGATGGAAGCGCGTCACACTAATAGTTAAATTGCATGGAGCTGCAAGAATTACACTGAAGAAAAAAAAAAGAGTCTGTGAGTGACACGTGCAGATGCCTACAGACAGCGTTGCATGCAGAGCAAACTGCAGCGTCACCTGCACTCACACACACCTTGCAGAGCTGTTAAAACAACACTGCAGGCAAAAGAAGCTTTACGCAGCGGTTGGTGCTAGCCTGCCTACAGCACAGTACACTAAATCGCAATCTCTAACTGTCCCTCAGAGTCAGCACAGCAGCGTTCTGTCCCTTACTGAATTCACAGCACAGTGACGCTAAAATGGCGGCGGCGCTTTTATAGTGCATTCTGACATCATTTCAGCATCCAATCACAGCCATGCCATTAGTTAACATGACCGCAGCAGTACAGGATGTGCCCACACTTCTTAGGATTCCTCATTGGCTGACTAAAATCACATTGCCTCTCAAAGAATTATGGGAACTTCCGATTCCGGTATACGATATATGGAAAATATCGAAACTAAGTATCGAAAGGCCGATAGAGCTAATATCGGCCGATACCCGATACTTGCGGTATCGTATCGCTCAACACTACTGGGGACAACTATAAAGGAAAGCAGAGTAGTTGAAACCTTACTATACCATAGCAATAAATAATTACAAATCCAGTGGACATACCTTTGGTATCTTGCATTAATGAACACACTCAGCATATGTGACAAGGGAATCTCCTTCAGGATACCCATGCACTCTGAAGCCAAACTGCAAAAGTCTAGCTTTACATGACTATATTGAAAGGGGTGCTACTTCCACCTGACCCAGGTAACACACGGCTCCATGACTGTTATACATAAGATACATATCACGCTGCTCGGCTTACAAATATTTTCCTTATGACAACGAAACCCCTCTCTTATAACATGTATTCATTGCAATCAAAATAGCCTCTAGATCGTTCAGTGAACCTTGTCTACAGGTAATATGGGTTATGTCTTACCCTACTTTATTTTGAATGTGTACATTTTAGCATATTGAGATTGAGTCTGTAACGTGTATCCTATAAGTACGTCACTCAGCTTTCCACAGACTTCTTACCTCTGCTCCTAGTATTCACTTGGTATGTCTTTCAACTAACCCCTGCTTTACCCCAGTGTTATTTATGACCTTCTTTACTTTGGCTTGATCATATGCATCTGGTCCACTCTTAAATCTCTGACCAAGATGAGCACAGACCACTCCTCTCTGCTTCACACCTGAATGCACATTGTAGCACATATATTGCATAGCACAAGTCTGCCAAGACTTTAGTCTGCAGTGTGTATCCTATAAGTGTTATCATACAAGTGTGAGATATGAATTATTCCAGAATTGAACCAGAAGGGAACTGAAGGTAACAGGATACAGTCACTGTAAACAATGTTTCTGTTAGTTTTCACTCTCACCCCTATAATCCTTCACTTTCTGCTAACCCCCCTAATCCCTACACCTAGTAAGGAGCTATTCATCTCTTCCTCAATCCTCCCCATCCATCTCACCTCCCCCTCAGAGCTGTTCCTCAACATACAATCCTCTGTCTCCAAACACAGACAGCCCCCTCATGCCCTCTCCTGCCCCCACCTGTTAACACTTTCTCTGCTCCTTCTCACTGCTGGTGATATCTCTCCAAATCCTGGTCCTCCTCACCACATCCCTACTGTAATTTCTACCTCCCATCCACGCTCTACCACAACTTTCCGTAAACTCTCTAACCTTGTACTTATTCACCTGGCCCCCGCTTCCCCTCTCCCACTAGCATGAGCTCTGTTGAACGCTCGCTCTGTCTGCAACAAACTTTCCTACATCCATGATCTTTTTATTACTAACTAACTTTCCTTACTCGCCATCACTGAACCTGACTCAACCCCCCCCCCCTGACACAGCCTCTCCTGCTGCACTTTCGTATGGTGGATTCCACCTTTTCCACACCCCTAGCCCCAGCAGCAGGCATGGCAGAGGAGTTGGTTTTCTTCTGTCAGATAACTGCTTCTTCACCCAAATCCCACTGCCACCCTCCATTACCCTGCCTTCCTTTGAGGTGCACTCTGTGCGCATCTACTCCCCCTCTAACTGGCTCTCATTTACTGCCCCCCAGGGCCAGCCACCACATTCTTTGAACACATTCACCACCTGGCTACTTCATTTCCTCTCCGTTGACATTTCCACTATCATCTTGGGTGACTTCAACATCCCCATTAACACTTCACTCTCAGCTGCCACTAAGCTTCTATCTCTCACCTCCTCTTTCAGCCTCACTCAATGGTCTTTTGCAGCTACTCACAAAGAAGGCCACACACTGGACCTCATCTTCACCTGCTTCTGCTTCCTATCCAACCTCTCTAACTCACCTCTTTCTCTTTCTGACCACAACCTACTTACATTTTCTTCCCTCTCCAGGTCCACAATCTCCACCCCACAAACTTGCACACCCTCGCAGAAATCTTAAACACCTCAATCTACACTTACTGTCTGAATCCCTCCTCCCTCTTACAGACATAAGTTCCCTACACAATGCTGATACCGCTGCCATGCTATATAACACCACAATAGCTACAGTTCTGGAATCGGTTGCCACTCTCACACATACCAAAGCTCGCAAAATCAACAGACAGCCCTGGCACACCAGCCTGACCAAAGAACTGAGACAGGCTTCCAGGGTTGCTGAGCAGGGAAGGAAAAGATCCCACTCCAATGAGCACTTCCTCGCAATCAAACAGTCCCTCACTACTTTCAAGGCCACACTCGCCACAGCTAAACAAACCTACTTCTCATCTCATATCCTCCATGTCTCACAACTCTAAACAGCTATTCAAAACCTTCAATTCTCTCCTCCGTCCCCCAGCACCTCCTCCCTCTCCACTCATCTCAGCTGAAGACTTTGCCTCATTTTTCAAGCAAAAGATTGATAACATCAGAGACAGTTTTGGTCAACAACCCCCAGAGCCCTTCCTCCTAACTGCCCAGCCCTCCTCCAAAAACAACTTCTCCACCATTACAGAAGATCAACTATCCACTCTACTCTCAAGATCACATCTAACCACCTATGCACTTGACCCGATTCCATCCCACTTCATCCCTAACCTCATCACAGTCTTCATCCCAACCCTAACCCATCTCTCCAACCTATCACTAACAACTGGTGTTTTCCCCTCAAGCTTTAAACATGCCTCAATCACACCTATCCTCAAAATGCCCTCTCTTGATCCATCCTCTGTATCTAGCTATCACCTTATATAACTTCTTCCCTATGCCTCAAAACTACTGGTACAACTCGTCCATCTTGAACTGTCCTACCACCTCTCTTCTTGCTCCCTCTTCGACCGCTTACAATCTGGCTTCTGGCCACACCTTTCATTTAAAATAAGCTTTGGAAACAGATTCTCTGGGAGATCTATGAACCACCCATAGATGTTAACAGCTCATTTTCATATTGAGGACAATGCGTATTTCTGTGGAATAAGACATCAGATCACAGATATTAAGGTATCATTTTATTCAATATGACCTGTGAGCCCTTATAGCTGGCTTAGGAGGGTTGATCCTACTAATCAATATTGTTTAAGGGGCAGTGGGCACTAAGGAAGAGTTCATGTTTGACAAAAAGCTGTACCTACTAACACTAATGGGCAGTACTGCTACACAGTTGGAGGTGTGGCCTATCAGGGGATTGGGCTGCCTGTTGTGACATTTGGGCATAGTCTAACAACACCTTGGACCTGGTTGTCTTCACAGTAGGGATGTCAGTGTGAAGAAGCCACAGTTTGCTTATAGTGTAAGCTAATTATGCAAATTGTCTCTTCAGAGAGGAAGAGAGCTAGAACTCTAGTGCCACCTATTGGAAGGTAGCAATCCTACAAGTCAATGTTGACTTTTTAACGAGCCTTAACACATACCTAGGATAATAGCCAAACCAGAATCTCAATTTGCAGACACTGTGTTTCGGGGTACTGCCCCTCGTCAGTGCAAAGCGGAGATCTGGTTTGGCTGTATGAGAGGCGTCAGACCATTGTCCAAGAAGTATCGTCACTCCTTGCAGAGATCAACATGCTAAGCATGCCGAGATGAGGAGACTTAAAGCCGCAATGCTCCTCTGGGAAATATGCTAATTATGCAAATTGTCTCTACAGAAAGGAAGAGAGCTAGAACTCTAGTGCCACCTTTTAGTGTAAGCAGCATCTGTTTGATCTGTGTAGAACATGTAAGTAATGAGTAATGGATGTGACATCTGCAAAGAAATATGAGCAGTTCCCCTATTTATAGACACCACTCTAATTCAGAGAAAGCTAGCAAACAGTGGTGGGTAGTTAAAACATAACTTTTTATTACTCTACAGTACCACTAAAACAGTGACACAGAAGATATAATGATCACACAGAATCAGAATATACTGACTTAAGGTACTGTCACACTAGGCGAGATCGCTAGCGATATCGCTTAAGCGACACCGATTTTATGACGCAGCAGCGACATCGTCAGCGATGTCGCTGTGTGTGACATGTAGCAGCGATGTGGCCCCTGCTGCGATGTCGCTGATCGTGCACGAACGTTCTGGGCCGTATTTTGATCGTTGGCATCCCGCTGGTGAGCCTGAATCGCTGAGTTTGACACCCTTTATGAACGACGAGCGACCTCGTTGGCGATTCATATGTCAGCGGCGCAGGCGGGACTAGGTTTTCTTTAGTAACGCCCCTCAGCTCCAATTGGTGGCCACAACATCACCTCAGCAATAGATGAAAACAGAAAACTGCGCACCCATCCATTGTTCCAGAGCGCTTTGTGGATTACTCCAACGTTCTAGTCCGGGGCAAACGCAATCGCAGCACAGACTGGATCGCAGTAGCTGCAAAGCAGAAGGCTAGCAGAACGCAGTATGGAACGATGCTGGAAATTCGTATGAACCACTTTCTTTTATGACGCGGTCGTCCAATCACAAAGCGAGAGCTGTGACATACACTCCCTGACAGACATTATGTCGCTTATGCATGAAATATTGATCATTTAATGAACACAGAATGGTCAGATTTCGGCAAGACAAAAGTTTTGTCGCCCACAGAAAGTAATGTGATATTCAAACAAATAATTATCTTAAAATACAAATATACGTTGCATAACCTTGGTGAATGAAGTTGTGATGCTATTAGAGTCATATTTAATATTTTGTGTGACTTCCATGAGCTTGATGGACTGCATCCATGCGGTTCATTAATGATTCATACAATTTATTAATGAAGTCATCAGGAATAGCAAAGAATGCAGTCTTACATGCCTCCCAGAGTTCATCTAGATTCTTTGGTTTTGTCTTCCAAGCTTCCTCTTTCATCCTACACCAAACCTGCTCAATGATATTCATGTCTGGTGACTGGGCTGGCCAGTCCTTGAGCACCTAGATCTTTTTTGCCTGGAGGAACTTTGTTGTAGAGATGGATGGATGAGATGGAGCACCAGGTTCCTGCAGCAGAATTTGACCCCTTTTATGATTTGGAATGTAAGAGGTAGCTAATACGTCTTGATATTTTAGGCTATTGATATTGCCTTCCACTTTGCAAATGTTTCACACACCCCCATACTGAATGTAACCCCAGACCATGATCCCAGACCACCACCAAATTTAACTGTTTTCTGGGTGTATTTTGGATCCATACGGGCTCCAGTAGGTCTCCTGCAGTATTTGCGGTGGCTGTGGTGTAATTCTACTGAAGATTCATCAGAGAAATCCACATTCTGCCACTTTTCCAGCGTCCATCTGTTTAGCAGGCTGTGGGACTTTGCAAATGTCACACGTTTTTTTATTTGCCTTTTGTTTAGTGCTGGCTTCTGGGTACTGATTCGACCATGGAGGCCATTTCGAGACAGAATCCTTCAAACTGTTCTAGTTGACACAGGGACTTGAGGTGACCAGGCCTGTTGGAGCTCTGCTGCAGTGGAAGAGGGGCTTGCTTTGGATTTTCTAACCAACAAACGTTCCTCCTGAGAAGTTGTCTTGCGGGGTCTGCCGGACCTGGGCTTGTCAAGCACATCTCCAGTCTCTTCAAATCTTTTTTAATTCTTTGTACTTGACGCTGAGACACATTAATCTATCCTGAATACCCACTGCACCCCAGAATCCTATGTACTCCTTTTTTCTGTTTTAACTGGTACGTCTGAACCACCTCTCTATCCAGAATACCCACTGCACCCCAGAATCCTATGTATTCCTTTTTTCTGTTTTAACTGGTACGTCTGAACCACCTCTCTATCCAGAATACCCACTGCACCCTAGAATCCTATGTACTCCTTTTTTCTGTTTTAACTGGTACGTCTGAACCACCTCTCTATCCAGAATACCCACTGCACCCCAGAATCCTATGTACTCCTTTTTTCTGTTTTAACTGGTACGTCTGAACCACCTCTCTATCCAGAATACCCACTGCACCCTAGAATCCTATGTACTCCTTTTTTCTGTTTTAACTGGTACGTCTGAACCACCTCTCTATCCAGAATACCCACTGCACCCCAGAATCCTATGTACTCCTTTTTTCTGTTTTAACTGGTACGTCTGAACCACCTCTCTATCCAGAATACCCACTGCACCCCAGAATCCTATGTACTCCTTTTTTCTGTTTTAACTGGTACGCTGCTGCTTTTTCCCTGATTTTAATTCCATGTAGCATACTTCAGATTTACTGAATACATATTGATTTGTCTGTGACCCTCATTCATAAGCCTATACCTCCATCTTAATCTATCTTTCTTTATCTGTGATGCTAGGCAAATGTTCTATTAACTGCAGTCTGTTAATTTCACCCTGCTGTGAACTCTCCTCCTGTTCCTTTCTCCTCCCCTCTCTCTCTCACACCAGGCTTAATTTCTTGGACATTTGAATGGTATAAGTTGAATGCAGCAGGTCAGATATGACCTTGGTCAGATGTGACATCATTTTAAGTGTGACATCTTTGAAGTGTTACATCAGAAATTTATCCAGAAATAGTCCAGAAATCGGTCAGAAGGTAAGACTAATCACTGTCTTCTATTTTTACTTGCCTTTCTTTTACCCTGCTCCTTAACCATGCTCACATTTGCCCTCACCGTTTTTGCTCCACTAATTTTCACTCTCCTTCGCTACCCCCATACCCCTGCAAGCTCGAACCAAATAACTGTCTCCCCCTCTCTCCTACCCCCCCACATCGCCTCATCTGCAGACCTGCTTCTTAACCTCAGACCTCTCCCACTAAAATATAACGTAAGCCGCTCGCTCTCCTTCACCCATCTGCTTTCCCTTTCTCTGCTTCTTCTCACTGCTGGCGACATATCCCCCAATCCTGGCCCCCCCTGCCCCAAACATACCACAAATCCTCACCCCAACACTTCTCACAGTAAGAGAAACTACCACAATCCCTCACACTTAAAACCTGTGCCACTGACCCCTACCCCCCAGCTTCCTCTCTCTGGAGCACTCTGGAACGCCCGCTCCGTCTGCAACAAGCTCCACGTGACCCATGATCTCTTTACCTCCTGCAACCTCTCCTTCCTAGCCCTCACTGAGACCTGGCTGACGCCACATGACACGGCCTCCCCTGCTGCACTGAGTTACGGTGGCCTCCACTTCACCCACACTCCTCGCTCTGGCAACAGACATGGTGGAGGCGTGGGTCTCCTTCTCTCTAATAACTGCTCCTTCAACCCTATCCAACCCCCACCCTCCCTCATCCTCCCTTCCTTTGAGGTCCACTCTGTCCATATCTACTCTCCCTCTAATCTCCAAATGGCCGTCATATACCGACCACCAGGCTCAGCCACTGCCCTCATTGACCAATTCTCCAGCTGGCTTCTTCACTTTCTCTGCTCTGACATCCCCACCATCATCATGGGTGACTTTAATATCCCTACTGACACCTGCCAGCCAGCAGCCTCCAAACTCCTGTCACTTACTTCATCCTTTGGACTTACTCAGTGGTCCTCCACAGCCACCCACACAGACGGACATACATTAGACCTCATCTTCACCCGCCTCTGCTCCCTATCTAATTTCACAACCTCTCCCCTCCCCCTATCTGACCACCACCTACTCACCTTCTCATCCCTGTCCTCTTCACCTGCCTCTATGTTCAGCCACTGGCACATCCTCGCAGAAACCTCGCACACCTAGACATTCATAGACTTTCAGATTCTCTTCTACCTTTGTCCTCCATATCTTCACTCCACGACACAGACAGCGCCACTGCTTTCTATAACACCACTCTCACATCTGCCATAGACTCAGTCGCCCCTCTCACGCCCGGCAAAGTGCGACGAATCAATAGGCAACCCTGGCACAACAATCTCACCAAAAAACTTCGACAATAATCCAGGGTCGCGGAGCGGCATTGGAAGAAAACACGCCTGCCAGACGACTTCACTGCTTTCAAACAAGCTACACTTGCCTTAAAAATAGCCCTCACCTCTGCTAAACAGACCTATTTCGCAAACCTTGTATCTTCATTATCCTACAACCCAAAACAACTGTTCAGCACATTCAACTCTCTCCTCCGCCCACCACTGCCACCTCCAACTCCCCTCATCTCTGCTGAGGACTTTGCCACCTACTCAAAAATAAGATCGGCCAAGCAAGGCAAACCTTTACTGTTCCACCACCCCAACCACTCCATATACCAGACCTCTGTCCTTCCCTACTAGCCTCCCTCTCCAACATCACTGAAGGAGAGCTTACTCATCTGCTTTTCAAATCACACCTCACCACCTGTGCACTTGACCCCATCCCTTCCCACCTGCTCCCCAACCTCACTAACATGCTTATCCCAGCCCTAACCCATCTCTTCAACCTATCGCTATCTTCTGGTACCTTTCCTTCTGCCTTCAAACATGCCACCATCACACCCATCCTCAAAAAAACAAACCTTGACCCAACTGCTATGCCCAGCTATCGCCCAATATCATTGCTCCCGTTTGCTTCCAAACTCCTTGAGCAGCATGTCCACGCTCAACTTTCCTCCCACCTCTCATCTAACTCTCTCCTCGACAACCTCCAATCTGGCTTCCGCCCCCACCACTCCACTGAAACTGCCCTGACCAAAATTACTAACGACTTACTCACAGCCAAAGCTGACAGACAGTTCTCCATCCTCCTCCTCCTTGACCTGTCCTCTGCCTTTGACACAGTCGACCACTGCCTACTGCTACAGATTCTTTCTTCCCATGGCATCAAAGACCTTGCCCTGTCCTGGATCGCCACTTACCTTTCCGACCGCACATTCTAACTCATCATCCCACCCTCTGTCTGTTGGAGTCCCTCAAGGCTCTGTCCTGGGGCCCCTACTTTTTTCCATCTATACCCTTGGCCTAGGACAACTCATAAAGTCCCATGGCTTCCAGTACCTCCTTTATGCGGACGATACTCAGATCTACCTCTCTGGCCCAGATGTCACCTCTCTGCTGTCCAGAATCCCAGAGTGTCTATCAGCCATATCCTCCTTCTTCACCTCTCGTTTCTTAAAACTTAATGTAGACAAAACCGAACTCATCATCTTTCCTCCATCTCACGTATCTTCCCCACCCGATCTATCAATTATGGTAAATGGCATCACGATCTCTCCCGCACCTGAAATCCGCTGCCTCGGAGTAACTTTCGACTCTGCCCTGTCCTTCAAACCACACATCTAAACTCTTGCCACCTCCTGTCACCTCCAACTTAAAAACATTTCCAGAATCCGTCCCTTGCTCAGCCCTCAATCTACTAAAACTCCTGTGCATGCCCTCATCATCTCCCGCCTTGATTACTGCAACACCCTCCTCTCTGGCCCCCCGTCAACTCTCTTGCACCACTCCAATCTGTCCTCAATTCTGCTGCCTGACTAATCCACCTCTCCCCTCACTACTCCCCTGCTTCTCCCCTCTGCAAATCCCTCCACTGGCTCCCAATTCCCCAACGAATCCAGTTCAAACTACTAACACTGACCTACAAAGCCGTCCACAACCTGTCTCCTCCCTATATCTCTGAACTAATCTCCCAATATCTTCCTTCATGTAATCTTCAATCCTCCCAAGACCTCCTACTATCCTCCACACTTATTCGTTCCTCACACAACCGCCTCCAAGATTTCTCCCAAATATCCCCATCCCCTGGAATTCCACGCCTCAACATGTAAGATTATCCACCACCCTTGGATCCTTCAGACGGAACCTGAAAACCCATCTCTTCAGGAAAGCCTACATCCTGCAATAACCATTCCGCCTCACCGCCACCACCCGAGCTGCCGCCTCGCCGCCACCACCCAGCTGCCGGCCACGCCGCCACCACCAGAGCTGCCGCACCCCCGACCTTCTGTTTCTTCCCCATTATCCCGTAGAATGTAAGTCCGCAAGGACAGGCTCCTCTCCCCTCTGTACCAGTCTGTCGTTGTAAATTTGTTTACTGTAAACGATATCTATAACTTTGTATGTAACCCCTTCTCATGTACAGCACCATGGAATTAATGGCGATATATAAATAAATAATAATAATAATAATAACATTAAAGGTGCCAGCCACCTCTGCAGTGGATCTGGTCTTCAGCCTCTTGATAATCAAGGCTTTGGTCACAGGGTGGATTTTTGGCATGTTGTCAGAGCTCAAGTTGTTGCAGTTCAAGTGAAGGTCTGGGGTGCTGCGTTTCTTTTTATACACACCCACTAATTAACCGATCATTTACTGAGCACTGGTGAGGATGTAAACTAGGATTGGGTGCATTATATGACCAGGCGACAAAACTTTTGTCTTGCCAAAATCTGAGCATTCTGTGTTCATTAAATGATCAATATTTCAGCATTGATGCCAATTTATTTTCTTAACCTAAACCAAATTTGGGAGAGTTTCAGCTTTCAAAAGAGTAATTTATAAAGCCAAAGGATAAATTTAACATCAGGTTATAAGCTTTGATTTACGTAACATGGATAAGCGACATAACTTCTGTCAGGGAGTGTAAACAGTCATGACATACAGTTACCACCAATCTGTGCTGAGGGGCGTGTAAAAGGTTGCGCTCAATCACACCTATCGAGGTCGGGATCTTTAACAATACATGCTGTGTGACAGGTCCCAACGACCGCCGAGGTCGTTATACAGATCGCTGATCGCTGATGTGTCGTTTATGAGATCTTCCTGTTTGGAAGCTAACTAGCAACCATATAGCGATGTACAAACGATCTCTGCCAGGTCGCGTCATTGTCGTGATCGCTGGTGCGATCGCTTAGTGTGACAGTACCTTTACTGCCTGAGGAACATTAGCCTACTGAGGTGATAATTAACAACCCATCACAGTAATCCTGTTTCTGAGATAATACCCTGAACAAGCAAGGATGTCACTCACCATGCAGATGTGACGTCTCACACTTTAAAGTATACAATAACCTACTGTGACAATAACCTATCTAAGCTTTCTCAAAAGTGGTGATGTCCTACAGGGTAGAGGTGCGTGAAAGGAGGGGGGGCAAATGTACTTAGCAGACCTTATAGTGTTGTGAGAAACATCAAAAAGCAAAACAAAACAGTCTCATCCATGTGTAATGGCTATTCTTCCCAGCCTGTAGTTGTCAGATAGTCATCCTCAAAGGTGTCTCCATAATCTTCATTCTTTGACACTCGAGGTGCAATGTGTGACATCTGCATAGCATGGGTGAAATGTTTGACATCTGCACAGCATGGGTGAAATGTGTGACATCTGCACAGCACAGGTGCAATGTGTGACATCTGCATAACAGGGGTGCAATATGTGACATCTGCATAACACGGGTGCAATATGTGACATCTGCACAGCACAGGTGTAATGTGTGACATCTGCAGAGCACAGGTGCAATGTGTGACATCTGCATACCATGGGTGCAATGTATGACATCTGCACAACACAGGTGCAATATGTGACATCTGCACAACACAGGTGCAATGTGTGACATCTGCACAGCACGGGTGCAATGTGTGACTTCTGTACAGCACGGGTGCAATGTGTAACTTCTGCACAGCACGGGAGCAATGTGTGACATCTGCATAACACAGGTGCAATATGTGACATCTGCACAGCATGGATGCAATGTGTGACATCTGCATAACATGGGTGCAATATGTGACATCTGCACAGCATGGATGCTATGTGTGACATCTGCATAACACAGGTGCAATATGTGACATCTGCACAGCATGGGTGCAATGTGTTAGGGTTGGTGGATCACACTAAATTAAATTAAACTATACAGTGTGATCGCAACCCGGGGTCCACCATGCAGAGATGTAAAAACTGCTGCTAGTGTGAACAACGACGGATAAAAAACTACTTGCGAACATTCCTTCTTAAACACACCAAGTTAACTCCACACATTGTGAATGGAACCCTAAAAACCCAACACCAAATAATACACTTGAATGCACAGGAAGAGAAGTACCAGCTCAGCTAACCACTGAGGGGTACAAGGGAGATGAGTACCAGCTCAGCTAACCACCGAGGGGTACAAGGGAGATGAGTACCAGCTCAGCTAACCACCGAAGGGCACAAGGGAGATGAGTACCAGCTCAGCTAACCACCGAGGGGTACAGGGGAAGAGTACCAGCTCAGCTAACCATCGAGGGGTACAAGGGAGATGAGTACCAGCTCAGCTAACCACCGAGGGGTACAAGGGAGATGAGTACAAGCTCAGCTAACCACCGAGGGGTACAAGGGAGATGAGTACCAGCTCAGCTAACCACCGAAGGGCACAAGGGAGATGAGTACCAGCTCAGCTAACCACCGAGGGGTACAGGGGAAGAGTACCAGCTCAGCTAACCACCGAGGGGTACAAGGGAGATGAGTACCAGCTCAGCTAACCACCGAGGGGTACAAGGGAGATGAGTACAAGCTCAGCTAACCACCGAGGGGTACAAAGGAGATGACTACCAGCTCAGCTAACCACCGAGGGGTACAGGGGATGAGTACCAGCTCAGCTAAGCACCGAGGGGTACAAGGGAGATGACTACCAGCTCAGCTAACCACTGAAGGGCACAAGGGGGATGAGTACCAGCTCAGCTAACCACCGAGGGGTACAAGGGAGATGAGTACCAGCTCAGATAACCACCGAGGGTACAAGGGAGATGAGTTCCAGCTCAGCTAACCACCGAGGGGTACAAGGGAGATGAGTACCAGCTCAGCTAACCACCGAGGGGTACAAGGGAGATGAGTACCAGCTAAGCTAACCACCGAGGGTACAAGGGATGAGTAGCAGCTCAGCTAACCACCGAGGGGTACAGGGCATGAGTACCAGCTCAGCTAAGCACTGAGAAGTACAAGGGAGATGAGTACCAGCTCAGCTAACCACCGAGGGGTACAAGGGAGATGAGTACCAGCTCAGATAACCACCGAGGGGTACAAGGGAGATGAGTTCCAGCTCAGCTAACCACCGAGGGGTACAAGGGAGATGAGTACCAGCTCAGCTAACCACCGAGGGGTACAAGGGATGAGTACCAGCTCAGCTAACCACCGAGGGGTACAAGGGAGATGAGTACCAGCTCAGCTAATCACCGAGGGGTACAAGGGATGAGTACCAGCTCAGCTAAACACCGAGGGGTACAGGGGATGAGTACCAGCTCAGCTAAGCACCGATGGGTACAAGAGAGATGAGTGCCAGCTCAGCTAACCACTGAGTGGCACAGAAAAAAGATATATACCTAACAGGTGCAATTTGTGATATCTGAGGAGCACGAGTGCAATATGTGACATCTGCACAGCAAGGCTGCAATGTGTGACATCTGTATAACACGGGTGCAATGTGAGATATCTGCACAACATGGGTGTAATGTGTGACATCTGTACAACATGGCTGTAATGTGTGAGTGACAGCTGCACAACACAGGTGTAATGTGGGACATCTGCACAGCATGGGTGGAAGGTGTGAAGTCTGCACAACATGCTGACACATGCTGACACTGGAACACAATGATGCACACTGATGCTGTGACACATACACAGTCAATGACACTCACCTGTGGCTGCTGCACCAGCAGTTCTGCTTCTGTGAAGCTCAGCAGGGACAGAGGCTTGCAATGGAGAGTTCCACTGAACACTCACTAAGGACTGGGGTAGAGGGCACACATTTGTAAAGACGAGGGAGCCGGGGGGTAGCTTCATCAGCAGCTCCAGTACTCACTGTGCTGGAGACTGCTTCATTCCTGGTACATTGCTCGCTCTTCCTGGTATTCAAAGAATTAGAGCCAGAGGCTGTAAACTTAAACAGTTCAACTTTATTTTTCTCAAGGACACAGCACATCCACAATGCCTTTAGAGCTCTCAACACGGTACCAACGAAAAACCTTCTACAGCAGCACACAACTTTTCCAGTTACACACGGGTGGACCACACAATGACAACGGAACAAGGAACCTGATGAATACGGCACGTCGACCTCTCTTCCTGCAACTGACTTCAGCCCACGAAGATACTCGTCTACTAGGTCGTTCACCCCCTCTGGTTATCCTGTCCGTGCCCTCTCTCCTGTGGCCCACTTGACTACTTGATCAGTTCCCACACTCTGGCCATCACTTCCACAGGGACTCACTCACTGACCTCCCTGGCTTGACCGCTTCCAGATACAGGCTGACTTCTCCTACAGACTGGCTTAAGTGTCACTTCAGCTTCTTGATACAGGCTGACTTGACTCCAGAGGCTCTCCTACTGGTCTCACTAGCACATTAGCTCCCAGTCTTTAGCTAACGGCTCCCCAGTGACTCTCTCACTGGCTGCTGCTGTAGGCAACACACTCCCCTCACTTCCCAGGATAGCTGAGGGACTCTGCTTCACTACTTGTCTCTGTCAGCTAGGCTCATCAGGAATTCTGCCTCTGCATCTATACCATGAGGCTCCCCCGATAGACTCCTTGCAACCAGGAAATCTCCCTCTGCTTAGCTCCCAGCTAGCCAATCCTCTCATGTTCCCTTAGTTAACCCTTCTAGTGCCCTCCTAAAGGCTCCCATCTAAATGTGCTCAGCACCCCCATCTAGTGTCCCTTTTCTAGTACTACACTACCTAATGTATCTATATAATGCCATATGGCCACAAACTAATATGTATATACTACAGATAATGCACACAAACATGTCAATCTTAACAAGGAAAATAATGACAGCAATATAGCCAGGACTAAGTCCTGGCACCCTCTTACACATTGACAATAAAGCTTCTCCTCCGTTGGAATCCACTGTCCTGCTTCTGAGGTCAGGTCACATTTGTATGGCACATGTCAGCCTTTTAAGTACATGCGCAGTACAAACAACAAATTTACAAAAAAATGACAGATAGTGTACTAAAAAAGAAAACACTGTGAACAGCAAAAATAAAACATCTGATATTTGACAACTGTCTAAAAATTCAACATTTAATCAGTGCGGGGTGCTGGGTGTTAGACCCCTCCCCCCAATGATCCGAGTTTCCTGATGTATCTTTTAGATTGGTATTCAATGTCAAAGTGGTGAAACCCCTTTTATACAGTTATATGAAAAAGTTTGGGCACCCCTATTAATCTTAAGCTTAATGTTTTATAAAAATTGGTGTTTTTGCAACAGTTATTTCAGTTTGATATATCTAATAACTATTGAACACAGTAATGTTTCTGCCTTGAAATGAGGTTTATTGTACTAACAGAAAATGTGCAATCTGCATCCAAACAAAATTTGACAGGTGCATAAGTATGGGCACCCTTATCATTTTCTAGTTTTAAATACTCCTACCTACTTTTTACTGACTTACTAAAGCACTTTTTTTTGGGTTTTGTAACCTCATTGAGCTTTGAACTTCATAGCCAGGTGTATGCAATCATGAGAAAAGCTACTTAAAGTGGCCACTTGCAAGTTGTTCTCCTGTTTGAATCTCCTCTGAAGAGTGGCATCATGGGCTCCTCAAAACAACTGTCAAATGATCTGAAAACAAAGATTATTCAACATAGTTGTTCAGGGGAAGGATACAAAAAGCTGTCTCAGAGATTTAACCTGTCAGTTTCCACTGTGAGGAACATAGTAAGGAAATGGAAGAACACAGGGACAGTTCTTGTTAAGGCCAGAAGTGGCAGGCCAAGAAAAACATCAGAAAGGCAGAGAAGAAGAATGGTGAGATCAGTCAAGGACAATCCTCAGACCACCTCCAGAGAGCTGCAGCATCAACTTGCTGCAGATGGTGTCACTGTGCATCGGTCAACTATACAACGCACTTTGCACAAGGAGAAGCTGTATGGGAGAGTGATGCGAAAGAAGCCGTTTCTGCAAGCACGCCACAAACAGAGTCGGCTGAGGTATGCAAAAGCACATTTGGAGAAGCCAATTTCTTTTTGGAAGAAGGTCCTGTGGACTGATGAAACCAAGATTTAGTTGTTTGGTCATACAAAAAGGCATTATGCATGGCGTCAAAAAAACACAGCATTCCAAGAAAAACATTTGCTACCCACAGTAAAATTTGATGGAGGTTCCATCATGCTTTGGGGCTGTGTGGCCAATGCCGGCACCGGGAATCTTGTTAAAGTTGAGGGACGCATGGATTCCACTCAGTATCAGCAGATTCTTGACAATAATGTTCAAGAATCAGTGACAAAGTTGAAGTTACTTAGGGGATGGATCTTTCAGCAAGACAATGATCCAAAACACCGCTCCAAATCTACTCAGGCATTCATGCAGAGGAACAATTACAATGTTCTGGAATGGCCATCCCAGTCCCCAGACCTTAATATCATTGAACATCTGTGGGATCATTTGAAGAGGGATGTCCATGCTCGGCGACCATCAAACTTAACTGAACTGGAATTGTTTTGTAAAGAGGAATGGTCAAAAATACCTTCATCCAGGATCCAGGAACTCATTAAAAGCTACAGGAAGTGACGAGAGGCTGTTATTTTTGCAAAAGGAGGATCTACTAAATATTAATGTGACTTTTCTGGTGAGGTGCCCATACTTATGCACCTGTCAAATTTTGTTTGGATGCAGATTGCACATTTTCTGTTAGTACAATAAACCTCATTTCAAGGCAGAAACATTACTGTGTCCAATAGTTATTAGATATATCAAACTGAAATAGCTGTTGCAAAAACACCAATTTTTATAAAACATTAAGCTTAAGATTAATAGGGGTGCCCAAACTTTTTCATATAACTGTACATGCATTACTTAAAAAAGTGATACTTTCCTATAAGTGGTCTATAGATTATATTCTAAGAATAATACAACTCTGTATAAGTGGAGCTGTTATAAGAATGAAACACTTTCTTTCGTTATGCTTCAGATTTGTAAAAAGTGTCTCAAATTCACTCACTAAAATTCTCATTTTGTCAAATAGAGTCACATTTAGCTTCCAGCTGTGTGCAAGACAGCTCTTTATTAAGTCATTCTCAGGATATACTACACCATTTGCCAGCAGACCAGTTATGTGCTGTAAACCATCTATGCATTTCATTTGTATTAGATGGGTTTAATGGAGCAAACTATGTGCCCAAGTCCTATTTGTTTTAGGACATGACATCAATTGTGTGATATTATTCACTTTTTAGTATAGATTTTAGAGCAAACCCAATAATACAGACCAAGATTTACAAGGGAAAGCATTCCAGCACAAGTTGGAGAGCAAGCAACTCAGCTAAATATTAGATCTGAATTGAGGTCATTGTGTTCTAGAAATCTTTCACGGTTTCCATCTATCATGATGCAAAGGAATTTAAAATATTGTGTAGATATGTACATTGTTTTAAAAACTCATTATTGCTGCACTAATAACTTTTAATAGTCATACACTTCCAGAGACTGCAATGTGTGAATAAGCAGGTGACATCTCCCATGCCATAGTGGGCTCATGTATCATTCAATTACGGTTTTTCATTAAGTGCTATTGCCACAGATTTATAAAATCCAGCACATATCCATGCAGACTGTCAATACAAACATCTATTAAAGCAGTGGACCCAAACCTTTCCAACCTTGAGAGCCACATTCAGCTTAGAGAGAGGGTCGCAAGCCACATTCAGCACTGAGAGAGGGTAACGAGCCACATCTAGCTCCCACCCCCCTCAAAGTAGTGTCAACCAAAGCCCCCATTACAGGTATAATCATAACCAAAGCTTTTTCACATAAATCACTCCGAAGAAGTACACGGAGATCCAGGGGTTCCAACAATACCTCCATTCAGTATTCTCCCATCAAAGACTCCCAACACACTGTCACATCCAGCTTCAAGAACCCCCTCTAACAGGTAGTATCATCCTCCAGCGTACCATACCTAAATCATCTCCAGACTCCAAGACCAGTATATGTGCATCCAGATCTGCTCTTCTGTGCAGGGCTACTCACAAAATTCATCATTTTGAGATGTTCTCTTCATACCTGTTTGCTAGACCTGGAGCTAATGCACCGTCGTGAACCTGGAACAGACAATCATGGGACCTCGAGCCACATGTGGCTCCCGAACTACAGGTTGGGAACCCCTGTATTAAAGAATGGGTTCTTCTATAGATATCACTAAATTTGAGTATGACACTGTAATAGGACACAACCATTGCAACATGTCAGCTTGTGAAATACGGACAAGAAGGAAATTGTAGATGCAGATAAGTACAGAACCTGAGATTCGCCTCAGGACAGACAGAACCTGTGTCGCGGGTTTTCCATGACAGAGAGGAGTCAGAAGACCGCATCGTCTGATATCACCTACTCATGCACTGATTAAAAGCACTTCACCTTCATATTAAACGGTGCAGGTTTCTTGAAGTCGCAGAAGTTCTAAACCCCGGCGAGCCAGCGGAAGGGTGAGACTCCGTCATTTGCAACATCTTATGTACTTCCTGGGACTGTATGATATTTTTTGATGGCTGGACAAGGATACATTTGCTAAGGTTGCGATATCCATCATCTGGATGAGCATGGACTGTGACTACTGTACAGACTATATTGGCAGGAGATACAAAAGCTGTGGGCCAGCCAAAGTTTGGGAGACAGTTGGTATCACCTGGTATGGGGGCAATGGAACTACTGGCTCCGGGTTGGGATCTTGTGGACTGGGGCATTATGTTTTGGTCATCTACTCAGAGCTTCTGCAAGATCATGGATGTAAGGAATAAAAAATAGTAGGATTGTTAACCTGCCTAGGTGATTATTGCAACCCACAACCTCAGATCTTCACAGTCCAGTATACAGGACTCCTTAGATCCAGGTACTTTATTGGTTGACATCTTCTCTGATTAGAATTGCTTTCCTATCATTCTTCTTCATCTGGTCCAGACGCCATGATGGCTTTGGACAGCCACAGCTTGTGTCTGCAGACTTCCCTCTTCTCTGCTCTTTACAGCACATCACGACACATTGCTCTTAAAAATAACAGTGTCATTATTATGACGCCTAAATAAAAAAAAATATCCGCACATACGAATAAATATTTGCCCCACTGTACTCCCTGCCCAAAAAAGTGACCCCCACATATACTATGACCACTACATCATCCCTCCCCCATGAACTATGGCCACAATACTGTCTTTTCATATAAACAATAACTGTCAAAATATCCCCGCTTAACAACAATGGCCTATTGGCTGTCCAAACTACGTACACAATGTACAGTACTTGCGATGTGGACAGTGCGGAGGCCATAGTTCATATTTTCAGTGCCCTCTCTACGTTGCCCCTCTCCATACCTTGCACTCTATTTAAACTGTATAGCTTCCATAATGTGCCCTCACACTGTCCCTCTTATACTGCTCCCCCCACACTGTGTCCTCACACTGTCCTTACTTTTGTATACTGCCTCCCATACTAGGCCATTACTTTGCATTGTAAACACCCCAAATCCCTCTCCCACAGCAAAAGTTCCTCGCATCTTCAGTTCCACTATGGAGAGCTTACCTTCTCCATTGTCTTCACCTCCTTTGTAGTGCTCTATCACATACACACACTGTATCCCCACACACCCTTCTTTCACAGTCTGCACCCATATGGCCTGCACCACTCTATCTCACAGCTTGCACCAACACACAATCCTCTCACAATCTGCAACCCTCTACCTCACTTACTCACACACCCTTCACCCTCATATCCAAACCCCTTGCAGTCCTCTATCTGATCCAACCCTCTCTCATACACCCTGCACCCCAATATCCCACATAGCCTGCACCCATTTATTTTACATTCTGTACCCCCACATGCTTCTCTCAGTCTGAAATCCTCTATCCCACTAACTCACACACTCGTACTCCCTCGCACTCCGCACCACCTTAAATCCCTCTATCTCGCACAGCCTGCAACCCCTCACACCCATTTATCTCACACACCCTTTACCCCTCACAAACCTCTATCTTAAGCACCCCTCTCTCATGTAACCTGCCCCTATCTCATGCACGCCTTTATTTCATATGTGTAGCCCTGGTGTTAGGCACACGCAGTACCCTGGAGAGTGTGTGGCGAGACAGCAGTTTAATGCTAAATATCCATTCACTCAACATATACTAGACACACCCTTAGGGTAGTGGAGTTTACTCTTGAGGGAGTGGTCAAGGTGTATGTGTTAGAGTGATTTTTAGTCAGTTCAGTTCTGGACTTCAGAGAGAGAAGACGTCTGGAGGGAGGAAGCAGTCCAGATTGCTCTATCATCAGTTCGGAAAGTGGAGTCTAGTACAGGTGGTTTAATTCACCTCAGCCTAGTCAGAGCTGTACCTCATCAGCACAAACTGGAAGGAAAGAAGAAGTTTAGTGCAGAAAGTCTTCAGTATCCTGTCTAAAGGACGGTGTAAGGTTCAGAGACGTGCTCCTGCCTATTGATAACTGAGCATCTGTAACTAACTTTGAAGTGAAGGAAAAGAAAGAAGTGACTGCTCGACCCTTGGCTAGTGTGAGTGCTTATGTTACCAGCGAGGACAAGGCGAAAGGCACAGTGGTTTATTGGAATAGTGCTTACGGATTGAAGAAGTCCTGCACATTGCAACCGGTCACTGGGGACCGAAGGATCACTATTGTTACAAGCATAGTGGTAAGAAAACCAGGAATTTACCGGACCTTAGGTCGCGGCAAACAAGCCCCATATAGTCAGTACGTAACTGGGGTCAGGGGGAGTGAAGACTTTTGAGTCAGTGCACGACAAAATAAGAATTCAGCTCTCTCGCAGGAAGGCTCCTGACACAAAGCTGACTGGGCGGTACAGCTATAGATTAGCTGGAGTTATTGAGGGAACTACGCTTCAGGCTAGTTGTACTCATTGTATTGGAAGTAAAGGAGGCCCCTAACTTGTCCAGCTGCTGTCTCAAGATACACTCTCCTTGGATCAGCCTCCCTGGGACCTGCCTGAACATCTTACAAGTAAAGGTATGGAAAGACGCTGACCGTGTGAGACTGTGTTCTTTATCTGCACCCGACTTCACCAACTTCATAGACTTTGAGGGACCAGTCCCACCTGTAGGGGACCCGACATCTAGCTGCCTCACCATCCCCTCAGAGATCTACAGCAGCGCTGGTACTAATTACCAGAAGACTACAGGTGGCGTCACGAACTGTATATAAATCTATCCCCTGTAAATATATCCCCAACATACGCCAGACCGCCAGGGCCACAGACCGAGCCACAGCTACCTGTGACAAACCCCATAGACTTCCATGGGCTCGGCTCTGAGTACCCCATTGCCCTGGTAATCCACAATTGTGGTGGCGGGTCGACACAACTTGGCGTCACGAACAGGATGCGAAACTCGCAGAATTGCGAGCCCTGTGTGCCTAAGGAATTGTTTTTGTGAGAAGGACTGTTTGCACTTTTGGCGCCAAAATCGCCATTTTTGTCGCCATATTCGCGCCCTCAGGCGCTGGAGAAGAAGGTGGGCGTACCTTCGTGGGCGTCTACCCCCCTGTGGCGCGAAGAAAATGCCTGCCCTCTCAAAGTGCTATTACAACATGCGATCCTGCCCTACAGCAAAGGAGGTCCGCCTCCTCTTCACCTTCCCTGCGAGGAGGAGGAGACGCAAATCCCACCTCCACGGAAGAGACCGGATGTCTCCGCATAAAGAAGAAAGAATCTTCTGGAACATCATGGAAGCAGGACGTGTGCAGCCGAGCAGGGAAGCGGAGGAAGGCAGGCCCCGTGCCCCAGCCAAGCTGCCACCAGCATCGGAGTTATCCGTGGTCCTGCACCTGCAGCAGGCGTTGCTAGAGATGTGTAGCCCTGGTGTTAGGCACACGCAGTACCCTGGAGAGTGTGTGGCGAGACAGCAGTTTAATGCTAAATATCCATTCACTCAACATATACTAGACACACCCTTAGGGTAGTGGAGTTTACTCTTGAGGGAGTGGTCAAGGTGTATGTGTTAGAGTGATTTTTAGTCAGTTCAGTTCTGGACTTCAGAGAGAGAAGACGTCTGGAGGGAGGAAGCAGTCCAGATTGCTCTATCATCAGTTCGGAAAGTGGAGTCTAGTACAGGTGGTTTAATTCACCTCAGCCTAGTCAGAGCTGTACCTCATCAGCACAAACTGGAAGGAAAGAAGAAGTTTAGTGCAGAAAGTCTTCAGTATCCTGTCTAAAGGACGGTGTAAGGTTCAGAGACGTGCTCCTGCCTATTGATAACTGAGCATCTGTAACTAACTTTGAAGTGAAGGAAAAGAAAGAAGTGACTGCTCGACCCTTGACTAGTGTGAGTGCTTATGTTACCAGCGAGGACAAGGCGAAAGGCACAGTGGTTTATTGGAATAGTGCTTACGGATTGAAGAAGTCCTGCACATTGCAACCGGTCACTGGGGACCAAAGGATCACTATTGTTACAAGCATAGTGGTAAGAAAACCAGGAATTTACCGGACCTTAGGTCGCGGCAAACAAGCCCCATATAGTCAGTACGTAACTGGGGTCAGGGGGAGTGAAGGCTTTTGAGTCAGTGCACGACAAAATAAGAATTCAGCTCTCTCGCAGGAAGGCTCCTGACACAAAGCTGACTGGGCGGTACAGCTATAGATTAGCTGGAGTTATTGAGGGAACTACGCTTCAGGCTAGTTGTACTCATTGTATTGGAAGTAAAGGAGGCCCCTAACTTGTCCAGCTGCTGTCTCAAGATACACTCTCCTTGGATCAGCCTCCCTGGGACCTGCCTGAACATCTTACAAGTAAAGGTATGGAAAGACGCTGACCGTGTGAGACTGTGTTCTTTATCTGCACCCGACTTCACCAACTTCATAGACTTTGAGGGACCAGTCCCACCTGTAGGGGACCCGACATCTAGCTGCCTCACCATCCCCTCAGAGATCTACAGCAGCGCTGGTACTAATTACCAGAAGACTACAGGTGGCGTCACGAACTGTATATAAATCTATCCCCTGTAAATATATCCCCAACATACGCCAGACCGCCAGGGCCACAGACCGAGCCACAGCTACCTGTGACAAACCCCATAGACTTCCATGGGCTCGGCTCTGAGTACCCCATTGCCCTGGTAATCCACAATTGTGGTGGCGGGTCGACACACATACACCCCTCTCTCACACACCCTTGCACCTCTCTACCCTGTTCCCTCATTACCTCTTACATGTTGCCCAATCTCCTCTAGCTTTTCCTGCAGTTTCCAGCCTGCAAAACTCTGTGGCTACTCCCCCACAAGTCACATGAGCATGACATCATCACAGGTCCTCTAGCACCACTACTACTAAGCATTCTCTTCTTTCTGGGCAGAGAGATGTTTAGTGCTCCTCTGACCCTGCAGCGCACTAGCACCTAGAATTCTCCCTACCCTCATTAAAAAGCCGGTTTTGTTACTTGGCCCCATGAAGTGGGTTTAAAAAAAAATCAATCTCCTTCACGATGGCGCCGCCCCTGCAACCTGCCGCCCTAGGCAACCGCTCTCCAGTGCCTAGTGACTAACACAGTCCTGCACATACCCCAAGTGATTTTGTGTGATGGTACAATATTTTAGCATTTGGGGCCCCACTTTTAATTTTTGCCCAGGTCCACACTTTGTGGTTACACCATGATAACATCTTATTGCAGGGGTAAGAGAAGCTATACTATTCGTGTTTGTTTTATAAAAATAACAGCTTGACAAACAAGGACATCTCAATGTGCATTTACTAGTGATTTTATTATTTTTATTTTAAAGGCAAAGAATTTTAACGATGCAGAGTCCAGGATGTAATAAAGTAATAATTTGTTTATCTAAACAATTTCAAATAATAAATGTATTACATGGCTTAATTTAGCGCACAATCAGAGGAACTGAGAATTGATGAAGGAACATTTATAAAAAAAAACATTCCTGATTGTCAGCCCATGTAAACATGTGGGCAATCACATGACGAATGAGGAAAACACTCATTAGTGCAGGTCATTGGATTGTTCATGTTGACATAAAAATAACTGTTATGGGCAGCTCATCAATCCATGTAAATAAATATGTGATGTGCTGCCCTTAACATAATACTGTATAGGGACCGGATGATCTTATTAATGACTATTGTTATTCTGTTTTTATCAGCACTCGTTGTTCTGTGTAAACAGGCCACCAAATCAGCTCCAACTAACTTGTATATAGTTGATTGGAACTTGAATGAAACTTTAATAAATGAGAGCGTATAGGTAAGTAAATGGTATAATTTAGAACAGTAGTTATAAGCACTTCATAATATTGAAAATCACAAAGCATTAATATTCAGAGGCGCAGAGACATTTAAAGATGGAAAAGGCGATTTATGCCACTTGAAGCCTTCTAGAGATTGGTTTTGAGAGATTCCAGTTAAAAACTTGTAGCATAGAGAATATGGAAATAAATCTGATTGTATATTAGGTAGAAATATCACAACTTTGTGTCATAACCTAAAGGAACATTTTACAATCTCACAGACTATAGACTCCTTATATTAGATTCATTTACAAGGGGAAATTGTAATTCCCCAAAACAAATAACAATAAATATTACAACAGATTGCTAGAAATATGCATAATTGGAGATAGAAGGCATAAACAGTCCTGTGCAAAAGATAAAGGCAGCTGAGGGAAAACCGCTGCCAAGTAACGATGCTTTTCAAAGTAAAAGTGTTTATATTTTATTAAGTAAAAAATACAAAGAGAATGAACAAAACTGAAATCTAAATCAAATCAATATTTAGTGTGACCCGTTGACCATCCTTTACCGTCAAGACAGCAGCCATCAATTCTTCTAAGCACACTTTTTTGAAGGAAATTGGCAGCAAGGTTATTCCAAATATCTTAGAGAACTAACCACCGATCTTCTGTGAATGCTGGCTTGTGCAAATCATTCTGTTTCTTCATATAATCCCAGACAGGCTCAATGACAATGAGGAGATCACTGCTTTGTGGGACATGTCATCACTTCCTGGACTCCATCTTAAGGCTGAAGATAGTTCTTCATATTGACTGCATGTCTGGGGTTGTTGTCCTGCTGTAGAATAAATTTGGAGATAATCAGATGCCTCTCTAACAGTATTGCATAATGGATAAGTATAAGTATTTGCCTGTATTTGTCAGCATTAAGGAGACCAAGGGATGAGCAATGTTGAGGATCATAGAGCAGATGCTTCTCTGTTATTCCCTGTTGCCTGCAGCTATTCAGTGTATTTCTGGGTGTTTTTCTTTTCAACACTGGTATGTCAACATTTCATGACCATGTCCCAGGTTTATACTAACGTTTATATAACCTGTTCCCTATTATCAGATTTTCCCAGTTGCATTGTTTATATCATATTTCTCTCCCATATTTTTCTTTATCAAACTTAGGATATATTGCACGTGCTTTTTTGTCCACATTAATTTTGTAGGTCATTTTTACTTGGCAACTATAAGTGCATGTATTGTGACCTCTCTTTTCTCGAATAACTTTATATCCCACAGTTTCAATGACTATTTGTGAACAAGGCTCGGGAAGAGCCGAAATGTCAAGTTCGACAGTCACATTTTGTGTGAAAAGTAACAATACCTTTTGTTCAATTACACAAGTTATTCACTGCATATGTTAGGGTCTGCGGAAAGCACCTAATAGATATAGTAAAGAGGTGCGTTCGCAGCCCGGGGTCCACCGTGCAGGCGAAGCCCGCTGCTAGTAAGATGGCGAAAGTAGCGAACTCTGTTATCCCGCAGAGTCGCTAAAATAAATGCCGTAGCGCGCTGTGGCAGTAAGTGCGAACTCTGTTAATCCCCAGAGCCGCTAACGGGAATGCCACAGCGCTATATGGCGATAAGTACGAACTCACTTAACTTCAGTGAGCCGCAAAGTAAAACGCTAGGGCGCTGAACCAGCGTTATAAAGCGAACCCTGTTGCGTCACAGAGCCGCTGAGAAAAAGACTGTGTCCTGTTAGACTCACAGGGATACACAGATAACTGCTGTGCGGATAGCAGTCCGTGATCATGCAGACAGCAACGCAATCAAGCAATCTCCTCACCGGAGAAGCCGGTATTCTAGGGGCTTATTTCAGCCAAGCCCTAACCACGTGCAGCCAAATATCCTCACCGGAGAAGCCGGTATTCTAGGGGCTTATTTCAGCCGAGCCCTAACCACATGTGTACATGATCACACTGGCGCAAAGCACATAATGCAATTGATACTAGCGCATGGCGGCCCAGCCATGCCACCCTTTTATAGTAACAGCTACAGGACCTGCCAGAAACAAGGACCAATGAGAAACTGTTCCAAAACACATGTAGTTTCAGGGCCTTCCTGGCGGACCAATAGGAGCTGCTGCAGTACCTGAACATGTGACCCCTGATCTCCAATGAGAGATCTTACCCTGGGCATGCTCAGAAGGGGAAATGCAGGACTTCATCCCAAAGACGGCTGCTCCAGTACTGGCTGTAATAGCAGATCCAGGAGAGGCAGCAGCAAGTCTCTGCACAGTATTGGAATGGGCAAGATGCTGGGACCGACGTCTCTGCTGAGCAGGCTCCACTGTGGATGGAGATGGATGGGAGACCGCAGCGGGACTGGTTCGAGATTCCCCCTGTGCAGCAGCAGGAACTTGAACCCTAACAGCATAATTCTTGGATTTAAATAAACTATCTCAAATTGAACACTTTCAAGAAAATGCTGTTTTTCACTTCTTGGAGGACCATAAACACAATAGTTAGCCAAGGAAATTTAATGTACCAGAAGAGATACATCATGCTTATTTCCTTTCAAAATCATAAGATGTCCAGCAGTGTCATCAGCTCAGAACTGGCAGCAACCATTGGAACACAGCTACACCCATCTACTGTGGAAAGACATCTGGCCAAAAGTGGTCTTCATGAAAAAATTGCAGAAAAAGCTTTCAAGGTGGAAACAAGGCCAAGTAGTTGTGTGTTGTGATACCGTTATGAAAACAAAGGGTATTTGCGTCAAACGTTGATTTATAAATGTCTCTTTTGTTCATTCACTTTGCGTTTTATTAACTCACAACAATAAATTATTAACACTTCTATTTTTTAATGCATTCTTACTTTGCAGCATTTTTTTCCACACCTGCTTAAAACTTTTGCACGGTGCAGTTGGTGTACCATAGGTATAGGATATGATGAGAAAGTCTTGTGATGTATATAATAGACTGTGTAATGAATATATTGTCACTTAGAACAATTGGTTCAATTATGACTGATCTGTTTGTTAGTATTTTCATGAGCACACCAGGAATTTCACCCATGATCTATGCAATGGCAAGAAAAAAAGAAAGTTTAAAGGAACCTGTACATTAGGGTGCCAAGGAAAAATGAATTTTGCAAATTGGTAAGTCTTACCCCTCAAATTTGTTCCTTTTGGCATAAGGATTCACCATGTAAAATATGTTGACATTAAATTTAGATTTACCACTTGCTCAAGGCATGTGAATTATTCCATGTTTCTCATTTTCCTCAATATTGTACACACAAAAACCGCTAAAATTTAACCACTAACATTTAAAAAAAATAAAAAATAAAAAACCTAAAAGTTCAAATCACCCCCCTTTCACCGTATTGAAAATTAAAGGGATAAAAAATACATATATACACACATTTGGTATTGCCACGTTCAGAAACGGCCAATCTATCAAAATATAAAATCAGTTAATCTGATCGGTAAACGGCATAACATACCATACATAACGCGGGATATGCATGACGATAAATACTAAACAAACATTTAAAACTGCAATATGATGTGCCATTGAGCAACCAGTAAATGATAACTAACTAATCTTAAAAAAAGAAAATTATAAAATATCTATGACCAAAAAGGAACAAAATTAGGAGGAAAGACCACCTTCAAAAACTTGCTACTTAATTTTTACCATGCATTTCTAAGGGAGATGGTGAGTAGGTGGGGCATGTTACCCAGATGCAGTTAATAAAAAGATAATATGGGGGTGATGTTGAGACAGTTTCTTTCACATCAAATGATTGCTGCTGAAGCCGCACAATGCACAGAGCACCTCTGCCAGCAGTGATGAGCTGCATTCTCTAACCCCTTAACCCCCAAGGGTGGTTTGCACTTTAATGACAGGGCCAATTTTTACAATTTTTACCAGCTGTATACGGTGAAGGGGAAAATTTATATCACCGTATATATTTCTGGAGTCACACACAGACGCTCTCTCAGTATGGATTTGACAGTAATACAAAAGGCAGAAAAACGGTACTGTATCTGAAGATACCAGGTGTACATAGTGTAGGGGAAAATTTAAATCTCTGTACAGTACAGACCAAAAGTTTGGACACACCTTCTCATTCAAAGATTTTTCTGTATTTTCATGACTATGAAAATTGTAGAATCACACTGAAGTCATCAAAACTATGAATTAACATATGTGGAATATACATTACACTTTACAAAAAAGTGTGAAACAACTGCAAATATGTTTTATATAGGTTCTTCAAAGTAGCCACCTTTTGCTTTGATTACTGCTTTGCACGCAGAAAAGGTGAACGGCTGGACTCTACATGCCTAGTGTGAGGAACTCAGCCGGCCGCCACACGGTAGCCCTGGTATCACAGCTTCTGATACCACCGCCGCTACCAAATGTGACGGACGATCCCTTTCCTCCCACGTCACCAATGGGACGTAACTCCACTCCGGCGCCCCCCTTTGTCTCTCAGGTCAGTAAGAGAACTGCACCTAGAGCAAATGGCCGCCGGGGAAGGTGTCCTGCTACCCACTGGGTATTCTAAGATTCGTGATCAGAGTAAAAGCATCAGCCCAAGATTAATTTTATGGTTTAATTTGCCTTAAGGGCGCACTAGATAATTACAGAAATATACAGTAAAGCTATACAACGTAATTACAATGGATTTGCAGTCAGAGTAAAAATACAACGATAATGTACAAGGCTTAAAGGTATTAGCTATAGATCAATATTACCGGGTTGTAGTATGGTCATGGGAAGGCCTTGGCTCTGCCATTCCCAGGTACAGTCTTCAGTTCCTGAATAGTCCCTTGGTCTTTCCTAGACCATCTTCTTGGCTTCTGTGTGTGAAATGGAATGAGACCAGCAGCCTGGTCATGGCTAGTTCTTAAACCTGCTAGGCCCATCCCCATTGCTTTGAAGCACGCAATATTAATTGGCCTGCAATTCATATGGAGCAGGAAACAATGCCTGAGCTTGGGCTATTTACCATACGACTGACCATCTCATTCAGTCACTGGCCTAGACTAATTAGCATGTAAAGGCCTATTGATTCCTAGTGGACATCAAAACCTGTCGTACTGGATATGCTAATAGGCAATGTGTAGCTAAAAGTCTGTGGCTGTGTGAACTGACAAAATGGAGGCTGGTACAGGCCCTATACAAAATGGCGACAACCTTTTCCTTACACCTCCCTGCTTTTGAGGGCGCTAGGGGGTATCACATTCCTGTGTTCCCCCGTGCGCCCTACCGCACCCTCTCCTTGCCGGGACAACCCATCAGCGTTACCATGGTCACTGCCCTTTTTGTGGCGAATGGTGAAATGGTACTGTTGGAGAGCGAGGCTCCAGCGTAGCAACCTCCCATTCGTCCCAGAGACCGTGTGTAACCAGCTGAGGGGTTGTGGTCTGTTTCCACGGTGAATTGGCGTCCGTACAAGTATGGCTGCAGACGCTGCAGGGCCCACACAATTGCCAGACATTCCTTCTCCATCGTGGAATAGGCCACTTCCCTCGGCAGGAGCTTCCTGCTCAGGTACAAAATGGGGTGTTCATGGCCCGTAGTGTCAACCTGGCTGAGCACAGCACCGAGGCCGAAGTCGCTGGCGTCGGTCTGCACTAAGAATGGCCGCGTGAAGTCGGCTGCCTGTAGTACAGGAGAACTAGAAAGGGCGGTCTTGAGCGCCTGGAAAGCTGTCTCGCAGGCGACTGTCCAGTCGACTGCGACGGGCAGCCTTTTCTTGGTGAGGTCCGTCAGGGGCTTGGCCAGGGCACTATAGTGTGGAACAAACCTCCTATAGTACCCAGCAGTACCCAAAAAGGACATCACCTGCTTCTTGGTCCTGGGGTGGGCCAGGATGCGATGGCATCCACCTTCCCGGGCTCTGGCTTCAGAGCTCCCCCACCTACCCGGTGTCCCAGGTAGTGGACCTCACTCATACCCAGCTGGCATTTTTCCGGCTTAATGGTCAAGCCGGCTCGCTGGATCCGCCCGAGCACCTGCGCCAGGTGCTCTAGGTGATCCTCCCAGGTGGGACTGAAGATGGCAATGTCATCCAGGTACGCGGTCGCATACCCTTCCAGTCCCTCGAGCAGCGTGTTGACCATCCGCTGAAAAGTGGCAGGGGCATTCTTCATGCCGAAGGGCATCACCGTGGACTCGTACAGTCCGAATGGGGTGATAAAGGCAGAGCGTTCCCGTGCCCTAGGGGTCAGGGAATATGCCAATACCCCCTGCTCAGATCCATGATGGTCAGGTACTTGGCCCCGGCCAGCTGGTCGAGCAGGTCATCGATGCGCGGCATTGGGTACGCATCGGTGACCGACACAGCGTTGAGCCCCCTGTAGTCCACGCAGAACCGCGTAGTTCGGTCCTTTTTAGGGACGAGGACTACAGGCGAAGCCCACGCGCTGTTGGACGCTTGGATCACCCCCAGCCTCAGCATCTCGTCTATCTCTTGGCGCATCTGCTGCTGCACCTCAAGAGAGACCCGATATGCTGAACGCCGGATTGGGGGGTGGTTACCAGTGTCCACGTCATGGACTGCTGCCTCAGTCCTTCCGGGCAGGCTGCTGAACAGCTCCCGGAAGGGGTGTAGGGTGGCCCCCAGCTGGGAACGTTGGTCCTCCGAGAGCTGGTGGCCAACCCCCACATCCTCGATGGATCCACCCGCCTTGGCTTGGGTGAGCAGATCGAGGAGGGTTTCTGCCTCTCCTTCCTCTGGAAGGTTGCACACTGGGTGAGCATAAGCCTCCCGCTCATGATGGGCCTTCATCATGTTCACATGGAAGGCCTTCCTCCTTCCACGGGCGTGGTCCAGGGTGACCAGGTAGGTGACGGCGTTGAGCTGCTCGTGCACGAGGTATGGACCCTCCCAGGCCGCCTGAAGCTTGTTTTGTGGTACGGGGACCAGTACCCACACCTTTTGACCCACCTGGTAGGTCCGCTCACAAGCATTCTGGTCGTACCATCGCTTCTGGTCAGCCTGAGCTTGGGCCATATTGTCATGCACCAGCCGTGTCAAGGCCATCATTCGGTCCCGGAAGCGCACGACATACTCAATGACCAACACTCCAGGGGTGGCTAAATCCCCTTCCCATGCTTCCTTCACCAGAGCAAGGGGCCCCCGTACACGTCGCCCGTACAGGAGCTCAAAGGGGGAGAACCCCGTTGAGGCCTGTGGAACCTCCCGGTAGGCAAACAGCAGGTGTGGAGATACCGCTCCCAGTCTCTCCCGTGGGAGTCGACCAACATCCTCAGCATCTGCTTTAAGGTGCCATTGAACCGCTCACACAAGCCATTGGTCTGTGGGTGATACGGGCTGGCCACCAGATGTTGCACCTGTACCTGCTTACAGAGAGACTCCATCAGCTGCGACATGAACTGGGTCCCTCGGTCGGTGAGCATTTCCTTGGGAAACCCCACTCTGGAGAAAATCTCCAGTAAGGCAGTGGCCACTTTGTCGGCCCGAATGGACGACAAAGCTACCGCCTCCGGGTACCGGGTGGCATAGTCCACTACCGTTAGTATGAAGCATTTCCCGGAGCGGCTGGGAGTGGACAGAGGTCCAATGAGATCCACAGCCACCCTCGAGAAAGGCTCTTCGATGATGGGCAGAGTTACCAGTGGGGCTTTGGGCGCGGCCCCGCCTTCCCCACCCTCTGACAGGTGTCACACGAACGGCAGTAGGCTATCACCTCGGTCCTCATTCCAGGCCAGTAGAAATGCTGAGCTAGCCTGGCCCTGGTTTTAGTGATCCCTAAGTGTCCGGCCATTGGAATCTCGTGTGCGATCCGCAACAATTCCGCCCTGAACGGATGGGGCACCACTAACTGTCGGTCCCTGGGCCACGCCTCCGGTGAACCCTGCTGGACCGTTACCCGGTACAGCCGTCCCTGGTCCCAGACCACTCACTCGCGGTCGGACTCCAGGGAGGCTGTGCCGCCTGTTCCTTGAGAGTCTTCAGGCTAGGGTCAGCTTCCAACGCTGCCTGAAATCCCTGACTAGATATGGCAAGAATTGATGAAACTGCCCTGTCCTCTGTCAGTTCCCCGGGATCTGTCTCCTGGCTACTGTCTGACTCGGCAGCCACTTGGTCAGAGAGGGGGAAACCGTCGGACCTCCGCGAGGCTCCTTGGGCTTCAGCGCTCCCACTCCTGGTAACAGCGGCCACGACCGCTGAGACCACGGGTAGCGCCTGCTTTCCCTCCTCCTCTGACCAAGTCGCCGGGTCAGGCAGACTTCCCTGACTTCCTGACATCCCGGATGTGGGGAACTCTTGACCTGGGGTCCTACCTGGTGGCTCCTCTCCCGGGACGCCCCCTCCCCCCATGGCCTGTTCCTCTTCCTGCAGGGGCCCTAGACTCAGCAGGCTGGATTCACTTAGGGGCCCTACACTGCCCATAGCAGCCCCTCCCTCCACCTCTGAGCTCTCCCCTACAGCCTCCTCACCTGTCCTCACTGTGAGCCCTGTGTGTGTAGAGTCAGTGCATGGCTTACCATCAGGTTTCACTCCCTCCTCCACTGTTGGAGGCACATTCAATACATTAACATTAGCATTCACAGTAGAGTCATGACATTCTTGGGGAGCCGGACTTGGGGTTCAGTGGCCACATACTGGGACACTAGCCGCCCCAAATCGGTCCCAAGCAACACATTTGCAGGAATATTCGGCGTTACTCCCACCTCCCGCATCCCCCTCCCGGCACCCCAATCCAAATACACCTTGGCAACGGGCAGCGCCGGTTCAACGCCTCCAATTCCGGAGACGGAAAGGGTTTTCCCAGGTACCAAGTCTTGAGGGGACACCACCTCAGGGCGTACCAGGTCCGTTCAGCGCCTGTGTCCCGCAGTCCCATGACCGCTGAGCGGCCGATGGTGACGGGTTGGTAATTGTCTAGGGACCTCCCACCACCCCCTCCCACACACAAAACAGTGGACGGTTTCTGGGACAGGGATGGGGCCTTCTGGCGCTGGGGACATGCAGCCTTAAAGTGTCCTGGCTGATTGCAATTATGGCAACGTCTGGGTTCTGTTCCTGGCCTGGAGAGGGCAGCCGGGGGGTACACCCCTTGCACTCTGGGGCTGGATAGGGGGCTGGGGCAGGATTGGGCTTACCCCCTCTCCAGGTGTTGCTGGCAGGCTTCTTTGGCTCCGGCGCCCTGTTGTTGGCATACTCGTCTGCCAGGGCGGCTGTAGCAGAAGCCCCCTTTGGTTTCCGGTCACGGAGGAACTGCTGGAGGTCCTCTGGGCAGTTCCACAAGAATTGCTCCTCGACAAACAGTTCCTGGACCTCCTGACGGGTAGTGAGCTCTAGACCCGAGGTCCAGTGCTCCGCAGCTCTCAACAGGGCCCGCATGTGGTCGGTCCAGGTGTCCTTTGAACCCCGCTGCAGGCTCCTGAACTTCCTGCGGTACGACTCCGGGGTGAGGTTGTAGTGCTGGATCAGGGCCCGCTTGATGCTGTTGTAGTCCTGCTCCTCCCCGGCAGGTAAGTCCCCCAAAACTTCCAGGGACTTACCCCTCAAACGGGGGTCAGGTACCTTGCCCACTGATCCGGGGCCAGATGATGTTGGAGGCATGTCCTCTCAAAAGCAAGCAGAAAGGAATCCAGGTCTCCATCCTTTTCAAGTAAGGGAAAGTCCTCCGCCCGGACCTTGGGAGCCCTTGTCTCCGGTGGGCCTGGTGCGTCCAGTGGGGGCCCGTGCTGAGCCATCTCCAGTCGGTGCCGGCGCTCCGCAGCTTCACGGCGTTCTGTATGCTCCTGCTCCGCTGCACGCTCTGCTGCTGCTTGCTCACGCTCCGCAGCTTCACGGCGTTCTGCTTGCTCACGCTCTGCTGCTTTCTCTGCCGCTGCTTGCTCACGCTCTGCTGCTGTCTCTGCCGCCACCAGGAGTCTTTCATAGGCGGCGTCATTACCAGCCTCGAGCTGTGCCATAGCCGCTTGGAAGAGGGTCTCCGATCTGGACAGGCTGGGACAGGCAGGGGTGGGCAGTCCACTGTGAGACTGAGCACGGGGGTCGGGCTCCTTGGGGAGCCCTGGCTGAGCTCCCCCTCATCGGTATCGAACCCCTCATAGGCCACAGCATTGGCCTCCCCCTTTGCCCTACTCCTGGTGCCTTCCGCCATCTTGGGAACCTTTGGTTACTGAAACACAGCTGCAACCCTGACCTTGCACACAACTTGTTATATTTACACTCTGACCGTCTAGTGCTGGGCTGACCTTAAGACCCCAGCAGTGAAAGTACTGCTGGTAGTCTCTAGTGTCTGGGAGTAGGGGTCCCAGCACACTATTACTCTGATCCCACCGCTGCCACCAATTTGTGAGGAACTCAGCCGGCCGCCACACGGTAGCCCGGGTATCACAGCTTCTGATCCCATCGCTGCCACCAATTTGTGAGGAACTCAGCCGGCCGCCACACGGTAGCCCGGGTATCACAGCTTCTGATACCACCGCCGCTACCAAATGTGACGGACGATCCCTTTCCTCCCACGTCACCAATGGGACGTAACTCCACTCCGGCGCCCCCCTTTGTCTCTCAGGTCAGTAAGAGAACTGCACCTAGAGCAAATGGCCGCCGGGGAAGGTGTCCTGCTACCCACTGGGTATTCTAAGATTCGTGATCAGAGTAAAAGCATCAGCCCAAGATTAATTTTATGGTTTAATTTGCCTTAAGGGCGCACTAGATAATTACAGAAATATACAGTAAAGCTATACAACGTAATTACAATGAATTTGCAGTCAGAGTAAAAATACAACGATAATGTACAAGGCTTAAAGGTATTAGCTATAGATCAATATTACCGGGTTGTAGTATGGTCATGGGAAGGCCTTGGCTCTGCCATTCCCAGGTACAGTCTTCAGTTCCTGAATAGTCCCTTGGTCTTTCCTAGACCATCTTCTTGGCTTCTGTGTGTGAAATGGAATGAGACCAGCAGCCTGGTCATGGCTAGTTCTTAAACCTGCTAGGCCCATCCCCATTGCTTTGAAGCACGCATATTAATTGGCCTGCAATTCATATGGAGCAGGAAACAATGCCTGAGCTTGGGCTATTTACCATACGACTGACCATCTCATTCAGTCACTGGCCTAGACTAATTAGCATGTAAAGGCCTATTGATTCCTAGTGACATCAAAACCTGTCATACTGGATATGCTAATAGGCAATGTGTAGCTAAAAGTCTGTGGCTGTGTGAACTGACAAAATGGAGGCTGGTACAGGCCCTATACAAAATGGTGACAACCTTTTCCTTACACCTAGTTCCCACCGTGAAGCATGGAGGAGGTGGTGTGATGATGTGGGGGTGCTTTGCTGGTGACACTGTTGGTGATTTATTCAAAATTGAAGTGGTGAGCGGTTCAGCTCACCCCAAACCATCTCGATTGGGTTCAGGTCTGGTGACTGTGGAGGCCAGGTCATCTGGCGTAGCACCCCATCACTCTCCTTCTTGGTCAAATAGCCCTTACACAGTCTGGAGGTGTGTTTGGGGTCATTGTCCTGTTGAAAAATAAATGATGAAAAAGATAATTGGCGTGCACTCTAGTCTTAGTGATGAGAGGTGCTGGTACAATGGGCCAATAGGTCCAAACACTAGTAATGTATAATTTTACCGCACACTCATAAAGGTGAATATGAAAATTTATTGTGAACAGCAAATCATGGGAGTCAAACAGAATAGAAGCAATGGCATAAGCAGAAGCGAAATATAACAATGTTTCGGCTCAACCTGAGCCTTAATCATGTGCTTGCTCAATCCTGGAATAGTGGATAAGTGCTCAAAAAGAGAGGAGAGATCCCCCATAGAAAGATATTGCTAGTCAAGAGTCCTTTAAGTATTGGAATTAACCTGTATGGTCTGTAAATGTAGTTCATAAGCAGCGCTCCCACGCCTTGCTTAGTGCACTAAGCAAGGCGTGGGAGCGCTGCTTATGAACTACATTTAGCGGTGGATTCCGCGCCAGAGCAGCAGAGAAACTAGCGATCCTTCACCCTACCACCAAGTAAGTCTGTTCCCACTACCACCAATGTATTACCTGACTATGAGTGCTAACCCTCGGTAGCGTTATATTAGTATAACAGACACACTGCCACCTATGGATATTCTTTTAGTAGCACACCCCACCTTTTAGCAAGACTTGATTATGTGTGCTTAACCCCAGTAGCGTTCTATTAGTCTAACAGGCACACTGCCACTAATGGGTACCCATATAGTAGCACACCGGTTCAGATACCACAGGGAGCTCTTATACCGCCATATCACACCCTGGCAATTATTATACAAGTCCCTACACGGTTAGTTCATATGCTCCAGGATATCTGACATTATAAGTGGAATCATATGTTTTCTGTATATATATAACAATATATGAAGAATAAAAATGGATATTCCTGTGCCGTTTTAGGTCACGCTCAGAGCCCTGTGGCCTCTTTCTCCATACTTGGGAAACATAATAAGAAAGTGAGTTTTTTCCTTACCCATTTCCTCTATATTTCAAATCGATTGGAATTATAAATATTAATCCTCTTTATACCTCCATTTTCATTGCAAACTTCATAATTTAGGTCCTAACAAGAGACTATCCCACAAGAGTACTACTCATAGTACTATAGAAGGATACTCACCCCTGAAGGTACCTGGTCGTACCATATATCATCATTATTCGTTAATTCCTTTTTGATTTTACAAGGCTAACATACAACACGTTTATTTTCTAGGCATACTGCCTCTTTTTTCATACTATTGTTTCCTCACAAGCAGTCGGGTAGGTACTTGGAATTTTTTCCAATGATAATTACTTTATTGTCACACTCAATCACCTAAATGGATATCTCACTATGAAGATTCTCCTCTATATTATCCACTCATTAATAGATTTTGAACACTGGTATAGTGCCATATAATGTGCTCTCTTTCTATATATATTCCTATATGTTTGTATATTTGTAAATTCTGTAAATATTTATTTTATTTTTATTTTTATTTTATTTTGATGTTTGCCACCTTTTTCAATTTTGTTGTTATATGCCCTTTTGCTGTCAGACTGACGAAGGTCCACTTGGACCGAAACGTTTCATCTGTACTGTGACTGCAATAAACAGGAACCCACTTTACAAAGTTGAGTGCCAAGTGTTCTATATTTTCAGTTGTTTCACACTTTTTTGTAAAGTATATAATTCCACATGTGTTAATTCATAGTTTTGATGCCTTCAGTGTGATTCTACAATTTTCATAGCCATGAAAATACAGAAAAATCATTGAATGAGAAGGTGTGTCCAAACTTTTGGTCTGTACTGTATATATATTTCTGGAGTCACACACAGAGAGTCAGCATGTATTTGTCCACGATACCAGCCGGTACATGGTAGTGTGTGAGGAGCGGGAAAAAATGAACGTTCGGTAACTGTGCAGAAAAAAAGAATAAAAGTATTAGTGCTGTGTAAAAAGCAGTCTGCATAGCAGTGTACACACAACAATACAGCTATCAGGCAGCCTAATAACCAGCGCTGCTTCACACAAGAAAATCCTCCCCTGTCACTGCACACTGCACACTAACTGTACAGCACAATTGCTATCAGCACAAGCACATAAGAACTTCTCTTTCCAGCCATAACTCTCTCCCTACTGATAAACAGCGTCAGCAACCTCTCCCTACTGTTAAGATCGGCAGAAGTAAAATGGCGGTCGGCGGTCAGGGCTTTTATAGACACTATGACGCCCCCCAAAGCAAGCCAGTCACTGCAATGCCCTTCTCTAAGATGGTGGTGGATGCTGCCCATGTCATCTCATTGCCCACAGTGTACGTCCTTGCTCATTGGCTGAAAAAAGGCGCCTGCAAGCATTATGGGACCGACTTTGGCACTCGTTTTGCCGAATGCATGGCCAATTTCACTCTATGGCAAAAGTCGGAGACTTATGAATCTGACCGACCTGTTTCGCTCAACTCTATTAGGCAGTATGATGATAAAGCATTGTTTTTCTGCCTTGTTTTTTTTTAAGGGGTTCACTAAAGGGGTTAACTAGTGGGACAGTTTTATAGGGCGGGTCGTTACGGATTCGGCGATACTAAATATGTGTACTTTTGTTTTTTTATTTACATAATAATAATGTGTTTATTGGGGAAATATATATTTTTTTTATTTATTTAGGGATTTTTTAAAAATATTTTTACACATTTTTTTTTACATTTTTACATTGTCCCAGGGTGAGACATCACTATATAGTGTCAGATCGCTGATCTAACACTTTGCAATGCACTGTGTTAGATCAGCGATCTGACAGGCAGTGCAGGAGGTTTGCCGGCGCATGCTCTCAGCAGGCACTGACAAGCCACCTCCCTGCAGGGCCTGGAAGGACCCCACAGCCATCTTGGATCTGGGAGCCTGAAGGGAGGAGGCCCTAGGAACAACGCGATCACATCGCGTTGCTCTGAGGTTCTCAGGGAAGCACGAAGGGAGCCCCATCCCTACGCGATGCTTCCCTATGCCACCGGAACGCTGTGATCATGTTTGATCGCAGTTTGCCAGGGGTTAAAGTGCCTGGTGCGGTTCGTGACCACTCAGGGCACTTAGTGCCGGGTGTCAGCTGTGAGAATCAGCTGACATCCGGCCGCGATCAGCCGCGCTCCCCTCGTGAGCGCGGCTGATCTCGTATAACCTACTATTCTGTCCATGGGAATTAGGGCACATGGATGGAATAGTACGTCTGATGGCAGAAAGGGTTAAACAAACATGATCTCCGGCTGCTGCAACCCATCTGATCACTGCTGCAGCTGCTAACACACAGAGCGCCTCCACCAGTTGGAGATCATTTTCTCGTGCCATATCAATGTATAACCAGGATAGATAGAAACTTTTTTAGCATTCATTGAGTGAGTGGAACCCAATTCTTGGAGCTTTTCCCAGTGGAAATATGCCAAACATAATGCTCAGCCGCAATCTAATCAAAGCATAACCTATGTTGTGTCAAGGTTAAAAATATATGAATTAGCGTATTTTCACTGTAATTTGCTGTGTTTCATCATCTGAAAAGGACAGTAGAATTTGAAATATGAACTTATTTGGCTAAGCAGGTAATATTTATTACACTTACTCTTTACAATTTGCTACACAAGGGTTTCTGTTTAAAGAATGAGTGATTTTTCCCTTGATATTTTTCTGAAGGATTTTGTTATAATATAACGTTACTTGTAAGGTTCCTCTTTTATGGACTCACAGGAACATTATCTTGCTCTGACTTAAATCATCTTCACTTTCTTCATTAAATCTCCAAGAATCTTACTTTTTGTGCAAAATACAAAAGCCAAGCAGACAAGGTCATTGACTCCTCATGGATAACAATTGAACGTACAAAGGAAAAAGAAATCAACTAACGGAATCTGGAAAGTGATGCATGCAAGTGATACATCATTTAAGCTACTACTTTATGATATAAGAACAATTCAAAGAAGTGCTGAGGTAGCCCAAAGCTCATCATCTTCCTGCCCTCATCAGCGTTTGACTTTTCGGTCTCCTTCAACAGTTTTAAAATTCTGATTCTCACTTTTCATGCAATATCAATACTTGGGTAAAATTCTGTTTCTGAATGTAAAGTGTTTTTACAAGAGTTCAAAAGGTAAAACATTCATCTGCGATTTAACGATAGTAAGATTCAGGGCCATTAAAATTCACACCTGCCACTAGTATACAAGAAGCCACAGGCTACTGTGACAAGGTCAATGTAGATAAATTGGCGATACCTGTAATCTGAAGTCTAAAGTTGTACTTGAGCATAATATTTCATTCAAAGCCGAAAATGATGCATTACTTCAATATTTTCTATTTAGCGGTGTGCCTTAAAGGTATCATAAAAGCAAGACACAAGTGTAAAGAAAGCTCAGCTTCTTACTAAAAGTAAAGGCAAAAAAGAATTAACTAGGGAATTTTATAATAAAATTATCAACTGGCCCCTCAATTAACTCCTTCGGGACTGGCCAATCTTTCATTTTTACGCTTTTTTTCTGCCTATTTCCAAGAGCCATAACTTTTTTATTTTTATGTTGATATAGCCCTATGAAGGCTTGTTTTTCTGTGGGATGCATAGTTTTGAGACTATTCATGTTACCTCACCTTATATTGTTTTGTATAAATCTCAAGTGTGAAAATAATTACAATTCTGCCATTGATTTTTAGGTTTTGCTTTTATGCCGCTTATTGTGCAATTCTGTTGTTTCACTTGTTTTGTTTTAATTTTTTATTTTGAAATGAAACGACTTCTACAGATATATATGTATTTTATTATTGTTGCAATTTTTATTTCTTTATTTTAAAAATGGGAAAAAAGGAATGATTCAGTCTTTTAGATTTTCACCTTATTTTTAACCCCCCCAGGTAACCATATTGCATTGTATAGTAGAAATTGTGGTCTCCTTTAAAGTTTAACTTATAGTTGAGCTTCAGAAGACTACCAAGATGGTAGTTACAAGGGCTTGTAAGGGACCTGCTAAGGGAAAAACAACTGTATTTAAATCATCTGATCTAGTGATTGAAAGAGCTTGTGAGTGATTAGATTTTAAGTGTGATTTGACTTAAAGGGTTTCCAGGCTTGGGGTACATGAATATTCACAGCGTGCAATGCTATCACCGGAAGTGGATGGACACATGACTACAAAAATGCAGTTTGCATACATGTGCTCACTAGACTTCGGAAGCCTCGCTTAATACAAGTGTATTGAGCTATACTGGACACATCTATTTTAACCCCTTCACACCCAAGGGTGGTTTGCACGTTAATGACGGGCCAATTTTTACAATTCTGACCACTGTCTCTTTATGAGGTTTAAACTCTGGAACGCTTTAACGGATATTCGCGATTCTGAGATTGTTTTCTCGTGACATATTGTACTTCACGTTAGAAGTAAAATTTCTTCGATATAACTTGCGTTTATTTTTGAAAAAAACGCAAATATGGCGAAAATTTTTAAAATTTTGCAATTTTCAAACTTTGAATTTTTATTCCTTAAAACAGAGAAATATGTCACATAAAATAGTTAAGAAATAACATTTCCCACATGTCTACTTTACATCAGCACAATTTTGGAACCAAAATTTTTTTTGTTAGGAAGTTATAAGGGTTAAAAGTTGACCAGCGATTTCTCATTTTTACAACAAAATTTACAAAGCCATTTTTTTTAGGGACCACCTCACATTTGAAGTCACTTTGAGGGGTCTACATGGCAGAAAATACCCAAAAGTGACACCATTCTAAAAACTGCACCCCTCAAGGTACTCAAAACCACATTCAAGAAGTTTATTAACCCTTCAGGTGCTTCACAGGAACTAAAGCAACGTGGAAGAAAAAAATGAATATTTAACTTTTTAGCCACAAAAATGATCTTTTACAAACTTTTTTTATTTTCAAAAGGGTAAAAGGAGAAAATGGACAGATAAGGTTGTTATGCAATTTCTCCTTAGTACGCCAATACCCAATATGTGGGGGAAAACCACTGTTTGGGCACACGGCAGAGCTCGTAAGGGAAGGAGCGCCGTTTGACTTTTTCAAACTAAAATTGGCTGGAATTGAGATTGGACGCCATGTCGCGCTTGGAGAACCTCTGATGCGCCTAAACAGTGGAAACCCCCACAAGTGACACCATTTTGGAAACTAGACCCCCTAAGGTACTTATCTAGATCTGTTGTGAGCACTTTGAACCCCCAAGTGTTTCACAAAAGTTTATAATGCCTAGGTGTGAAAAAAAAAAAACAATTTTCCACAAAAATGATTTTTTAGTCCCAAATTTTTGAATTTTCCCAAGGAAATTGGACCCCAAAAGTTGTTGTCCAATTTGTCCTGAGTACGCTGATACCCCATATGTGGGGGGGGAAACTGTTTGGGCGCACGGCAGGGCTTGGAAAGGAAGTAGTAACGTTTTGGAATGCAGACGTTGATGGGGGTCATGTTCCGTTTGCAGTGCCCCAGATGAGCCTAAACAGTGGAAATCCCCCACAGGTGACCCCATTTTGGAAACTAGACCCCCTAAGGAACTTATCTAGATCTTTGGTGAGCACTTTGAACCCCCAAATGCTTCACACAAGTTTATAATGCCCGGGCATGAAAATAAAAAATCCTATTTTTTTTCCCACAAAAATTATCTTTTAGTCACTAATTTTTATTTTCCCAAGGGTAACAGGAGAAATTGGACCACATAAGTTGTTTTCCAATTTGTCCTGAGTACGCTGATACCCCATATGTGGGGGGAACCACTGTTTGGGCGCACGGCAGAGCTCGGAAGGGAAGGAGCACCATTTGACTTTTTCCAACCAAAATAGGCTGGAATCGAGATTGGATGCCATGTTGCATTTGGAGAGCCCCTGATGTGCCTAAACAGTGGAAACCCCCCACAAATGACACCATTTGGGAAACTAGACCCCCTAAGGAACTTATCTAGATCTTTGGTGAGCAATTTGAACCCTCAAGTGCTTCACACAAGTTTATAACGTAGAGCCGTAAAATTTAAAAATCATATTTTTTCCACAAAAATGATCTTTTCACCCCAATTTTTATTTTTCCAAAGGTAACAAGACTCCAAAAGTTATTGTGCAATTTGTCCTGAGTGCGCTGATACCCCATATGTGGGAGTAAACCACTGTTTGGGTGCATGACAGAGCTTGGAAGGGAAGGAGCGCCGTCTGACTTTTTCAACGCAGAATTGGTTGGACGCCATGTCGTGTTTGGAGAGCTCCTGATCTGCCTAAACAGTGGAAACCCCCATAAATGACACCATTTTGGAAACTAGACCCCTCAAGGAACTTATCTAGATGTGTGGTGAGAACTTTGAACCCCCAGGTGTTTCACTAAAGTTTATAACGTACAGCCGTAAAATAAAAAATCCTTTTTTTTTTTTTTACAAAATGATTTTTTCGCCCCCAATATTTTATTTTCACAAGGGTAACAGAAGAAATTGGAACCCAAAAGTTGTTGTCCAATTTGTCCTGAGTACGCTGATACCCAATATGTGGGCGAAAACTACTGTATGGGCACACGTCGGGGCTCGGAAGGGAAGTAGTGACGTTTTGGATTGCAGACTTTGATGGAATGGTCTGGGGGCGTCATGTCGCATTTGGAGAGCCCCTGATGCACCTAAACAGTGGAAACCCCCCACAAGTGACCCCATTTTGGCAAACAGACCCCAAAAGGAACTTATCTAGATGTGTGGTGAGCACTTTGAACCCCAAAGTGCTTCACAGAAGTTTATAACGTACAGCAGTAAAAATAAAAAATCTTTTTTTTTTTTTACAAAAATGATTTTTTCGCCCCCAATATTTTATTTTTACAAGGGTAACAGGAGAAATTGGACCCCAAAAGTTGTTGTCCAATTTGTCCTGAGTATGCTGATACCCAATATGTGGGAGAAAACTACTGTATGGGCGCACGTCAGGGCTCGGAAGGGAAGTAGTGACGTTTTGGATTGCAGACTTTGATGGAATGGTCTGGGGGCGTCATGTCGCATTTGGAGAGCCCCTGATGCGCCTAAACAGTGGAAACCCCCCACAAGTGACCCCATTTTGGAAAATAGACCCCACAAGGAACTTATCTAGATGTGTGGTGAGCGCTATGAAGCCCCAAGTGCTTCACAGAAGTTTATAATGTACAGCCGTAAAAACAAAAAAAATCATTTTTTTTTTACAAAAATGATATTTTCGCCCCCAGTTTTTTATTTTCCCAAGGGTAACAGAAGAAATAGGACAAATTGCACAATAACTCTTGGGGTCCAGAGTATGCTGATACCCCATATGTGGGGATAAACTACTGTTTGGACGCATGGCAGAGCTCAGAAGTGAAGGAGCACCGTTTGACTTTTTCAACGCAGAATTGGCTGGAATTGAGATCAGACGCCATGTCACATTTGGAGAGCCCCTGATGTGCCTAAACAGCGGAAACCCCCAATTCTAACTCCAACCCTAACCCCAACACACCCCTAACCCTAGTCCCAACCCTAACCACAAACCTAACCCTAACACACCCCTAATCCCAACCCTAACCCTAATCCTAACTTTAGCGCCAACCCTAACCCTAACTTTAGCCGAAACCCTAACCCTAATGGGAAAATGGAAATAAATAATTTTTTTTTATTTTATTATTTTTCCCTAACTAAGGGGGTGATAAAGGGGGGTCTGATTTACTATTTATAGCGGGTTTTTATGATTGGCAGCTGTCACGCTAAAAGACGCTTTTTATTGCAAAATATAGTTTTTTGCATCGCCACATTTTGAGAGCTATAATTTTTGCATATTTTGGCCCACAGAGTCATGTGAGGTCTTATTTTTTGGGGGACGAGGTGATGTTTTTATTGGTACCATTTTTGAGCACGTGACATTTTTTGATCGCTTTTTATTTCGATTTTTGGGAGGTTAGAATGAACAAAAATCAGCAATTCATGAATTTCTTTTGGGGGAGGCGTTTTTATCGTTCCGCGTGTGGTAAAATTGATAAAGCAGTTTTATTCTTCGGGTTAGTACGATTACGGCGATACCTCATTTATATCATTTTTTTATGTTTTGGCGTTTTATAGAATAAAAACAATTTTATATGAAAAATAATTATTTTTGCATCGCTTTATTCTGCGAGCTATAACTTTTTTATTTTTTCGCTGATGATGCTGTATGGCAGCTCGTTTTTGCGGGACAGGATGACGTTTTCAGCGGTACCATGTTTATTTATATCCGTCTTTTTGATCGCGTGTTATTCCACTTTTTGTTCGGCGGTATGATGATAAAGCATTGATTTTTTGCTTTGTTTTTTTTGTTTTTTTTTAAGGGGTTCACTAAAGGGGTTAACTAGTGGGACAGTTTTATAGGGGGGGTCGTTACGGACGCGGCGATACCAAATATGTGTACTTTTATTGTTTTGTTTTTTTTTATTTACAGGAAGAAATTAATTTATTGGGGAATATATATATATATATTTTTTTTTATTTATTTTGGATTTTTTTAAAAAACATGTTTATTTTTATTTTTTTTACTTTTTTACTTTGTCCCAGGGTGGGACATCACTGTATTTTATCAGATCGCTGGTGTGACAGTGTGCACAGCACTCTGTCACACCAGCGATCGCACAGGCATAGATGCAGGCTTCTCAGTGCCTGCTCTCAGCAGGCACTGAGGAATCTGCCTCCCTCCAGGACCCCGGCGCCATCTTGGATCCGGGTCCTGGGAGGGAGGAAGCCCTCAGAACAGCACGATCACATCGCGCTGCTCTGAGGGTCTCAGGGGGGCGCGCAGGGAGCCCCCACCCTGCGCGATCCTCCCCTGTGCACCCAGTACACCGCGATCATGTTTGATCGCGGTGTGCAAGGGGTTAATGTGCCGGGAGCGGTCCGTGACCGCTCCTGACACACAGTCACGGGTGTCAGCTGTGATAATCAGCTGACACCTGGCGGCGATTAGCTGCGCTCCCGTTGGGAGCGCAGCTAATCGCCTATGACGTACTATCCCGTCCATGGGCAGATTGGCACGGGTTTCATGGACAGGATAGTACGTCTGATGTCAGAGAGGGGTTAAATGTGGCCAGAAGTATGCAAATTCCATATTTGCAGTCACATGATCGCACACTCCCAGTGTAAGAGATTACTAATAGAGATGGGCGAACCCGAAGAAATTGCAAACTTGTGGTCACATAATCGCCCACTCCCGGTGTAAGAGATTCCTAACACAGCCTCTGATTGGCAGTAAAATCATTACTGCCAGTCAGACTGCCGCGGTTCCCATGCTGTCAAATAAAAATGTGAGACTGCAGCTGTCACTGGCATCAGTTGATGGGATTACTACGCCGCTAATAACAACGAGAGCAGGCGGCAGGTGATGGGAGTATTCACCAGCCAGCACTTGCACTCTAAATAAATTTATTTTTTTAAAAAGTCATGGGTTCACCTGTTTTTTTGATAACCAGCCAGGCAAAACTGACAGCTGGGGGCTGTAACCCTCACCTGTCAGCGTTAGCAAGAATAGAGAGGTCTCCACACAGGCTTTTTTAATTATTTAAATGAATAATTTAAAAAACAGCATGGGGTCCCCACCATTTTTGACAAGCTAGAACAGACAGCTGGAGGTTGTATTCTCAGTCTGGTAAGGGGAAATGGATATTGGACTCCTCCCAGTCTAAAAATAACAGCCCACAACTGCCCAGAAAAGGCACATCTACACTCCCTGACAGAAGTTATGTCGCTTATCAATGTTATGTAAATAAAAGCTTATAACCTGACGTTAAATTCATACATTGGTTGTATAAATTATTTTTTTGAAAGTTGAAACCCTCCGAAATGTGGTTTAGGTTAAGAAAATAAATTGGCATCAATGCAGAAATATTGATCACTTAATGGACACAGAATGGTCAGATTTTGGGAAGACAAAAGTTTTGTCGCCTGGTCATATAATGCACCCAATCCTAGTTTACATCCTCACCTGTGCTCAGTAAATGATTGGTTAATTAGTGGGTGTGTATGAAAAGAAACCAAGCACCCCAGACCTTCACTTGAACTGCAACTTGAGCTCTGACAACATGCCAAAAATCCACCCTGCGACCAAAGCCTGAATTATCAAGAGGCTGAAGACCAGATCCACTGCAGAGGTGGCTGGCACCTTTTATGTGTCTCAGCGTCAAGTACAAAGCATTAGAAAAAGATTTGAAGAGACTGGAAATGTGTTTGACAAGCCCAGGTCCACTGCTCAGGAGGAACATTTGTTGGTTAGAAAATCCAAAGCAAGCCCCTCTTCCATTGAGGCAGAGCTCCAACAGACCTGGTCACCTCAAGTCCCTAGGATTCTGTCTCAAAATGGCCTCCATGGTCGAATCAGTGTCCAGAAGCCAGCACTAAACAAAAGGCAAATAAAAAGCCGTGTAGCATGTGCAAAGTCCCACAGCCTACTAAACAGATGGACGCTGGAAAAGTGGCAGAAGGTGGATTTCTCTGATGAATCTTCAGTAGAATTACACCACAGCCGCCGCAAATACTGCAGGAGACCTACTGGAGCCCGAATGGATCCAAAATAAACCCAGAAAACAGTTAAATTTGGTGGTGGAAAGATCATGGTCTGGGGGTTACATTCAGTATAGGGGTGTGCAAAAAAATTGCAAGGTGGAAGGAAATATCAATAGCCTAAAATATCAAGAAGTATTAGCTACCGCTTATATTCCAAATCATAAAAGGGGTTAAATTCTGCAGCAGGATGGTGCTCCATCTCATCCATCCATCTCTACAACAAAGTTCCTCCAGGCAAAAAAGATCTAGGTGCTCAAGGACTGGCCAGCCCAGTCACCAGACATGAACATCATTGAGCATGTTTGGGGTAGGATGAAAGAGGAAGCTTGGAAGACAAAACCAAAGAATCTAGATGAACACTGGGAGGCATGTAAGACTGCATTCTTTGCTATTCCTGATGACTTCATTAATAAATTGTATGAATCATTGTTGAATCGCATGGATGCAGTCCTTCAAGCTCTTGGAAGTCACACAAAATATTAACTATGACTCTAATAGCACCACAACTTCATTCACCAATGTTATGCAACATATATTTGTATTTTAAGTTAATTATTTGTTTGAATATCACATTACTTTCTGTGGGCGACAAAACTTTTGTCTTGCCAAAATCTGACCATTCTATGTCCATTAAATTATCAATATTTCTGCATTGATGCCAATTTATTTTCTTAACCTAAACCACATTTCGGAGGGTTTCAGCTTTCAAAGTAATAATATATATAACCAATTTATACAACCACCTGGACAAGAATGAAATGCTTAACCAGAGTCAGCATGGGTTTGTAACTAATAAGTCATGTCAGACTAATAATTTCCTTCTATGACAGAATCACTGACTGGGTGGATCAGGGAAATGCTGTAGATATATTATATCTTGACTTCAGCAAAGCATTTGACAAAGTATCTCACACAATCCTTATTGAAAAAATGACTAAGTATGGAATGGACAAGGCAACTGTTAGGTGGATACATAACTGGCTTAGTGATAGGACCCAAACAGTGGTAGTAAATGGCTGCACATCCAGTTAGAAGAATGTATCAAGTGGGGTACCACAGGGCTCTGTCTTGGGTCCTGTATTTTTCAACATCTTTATCAATGATTTAGATGAAGGAATTGAGGGTAAACTGATTAAATTTGCTGATGACACAAAGCTAGGAGGGATAGCTAATACTAGAGAAGAGAGAGAGAGGATTCAAAAAGATATAAACTGGAGCAGTGGGCAGCAACTAACAGAATGGTTTTTAACAGGGAAAAATGCAAAGTACTACATCTGGGAAATAAAAATGAAAAAAGCATATACAGAATGGGAGGAATAGGGCTAAGCAACAGCACATGTGAAAAAGACTTGGGTATACTAATAGATCACAGACTGAACATGAGTCAACAGTGTGATGCAGCAGCAAAAAAGGCAAATACAATTCTGGGATGTATTAACAGAAGCATACAGTCTAGATCACGTGAAGTCATTATTGCCCTCTACTCCTCTTTGGTCAGACCTCATCTGGAATACTGTGTCCAGTTTTGGGCACCACATTTTAAAAAAGACATCAACATACTAGAGCAAGTTCAGAGAAGAGCGACCAGAATGGTGTCCGGTCTGCAAACCATGTCCTATGAGGAACGGTTACAGGATTTGGGAATGTTTAGCTTGCAAAAAAGAAGACTGAGAGGAGACTTAATAGCTGTCTACAAATATCTCAAAGACTGTCACATTGTAGAAGGATTATCTTTATTCTCATTTGCACAAGGAAAGACTAGAAGCAATGGGATGAAACTGAATGGGAGGAGACACAGATTAGATATTAGAAAAAACTTTTTGACAGTTAGAGTGATCAATGAGTGGAACAGGCTGCCTCGAGAGGTGGTGAGTTCTCCTTCAATGGAAGTCTTCAAACAGAGGCTGGACAGACATCTGTCTGGGATGGTTTAGTGAATCCTGCTTTAAGCAGGGGGTTGGACCAGATGACCCAGGAGGTCCCTTCCAACTCTACCATTCTATGATTCTATGAATTTAACGTCAGGTTATAAGCTTTTATTTACATAACATGGATAAGCGACATAACTTCTGTCAGTGAGTGTATTAGATGCGCCAATGCTGGCTCTTTTACCAGCGCTACCCGCTTGCCCTGTGGCGGTGGCAAGTGGGGTTCATATTTGTGGGGTTGATGTCACCTTTGTACTGTCCGGTGAAATCAAGCCCACGACTTACTAATGCATAGGCGTCTATAAGAAATTAGAAATTTCTCCCGGTGAACTCACCTCTGCACCGATAGACTTTTTCTCACTGTGCTCGCGGTGATCTCACAGAGGTCCCCCCAGATCAGGGGCCCAGCTGGAACGCAACCTCAGTGAACTGCGGTAACATGGATGACGTCACCGCTAGTCACGCAGCAGCTCATTCCCAATTGATTCTCAGCCTGGATGGTCCCTTCTTGGCACCATCCAGGTTAAAAACTGTTTATCCCCAGACATGGATTGTGGCGTGGGACAGAATGACGGACAGGTGAGGGATATAGTTTGTTTTTCATTCTTGTTTTATTATAACACATGTTGGCTGAAGTGGAATTTGGCATTAGGTGAGTATAAATGTGTTTGTTATTTTTAAATAAAAAAGTAAGTGTGTTTTTTTTATTTGAACATAAAGAACTTTATTCTGTCTGTGTGTTTATTTGCAATATAACTATAGGATTAGTAATGGATAGATTTCTTATAGATGCCTCTCCAATACTAGGCCGTGGGGTCGATGACACCGGACAATACAAAAATGACAGCAAGGAAGGAATAGGGACTATTGTAACCCAAATAATCTATGTAGGTCTTAGCAAATTGGAAACTAAAAAATAACTTTATTGAATTACCGTATATACTCGTGTATAAGCCGAGATTTTCAGCCCATTTTATAGGGCTGAAAGTCCCCCTCTCGGCTTATACGCGGGTCATTTATGGGGGTCGGAGGGGGAGCGAGGGTGTCGGATCATACTCACCTCTCCGCCGGCGCGGTCTCTGCAGCCCCCCTGCTTCTCCCACGATCTCCGGCTGCGCGCTGCGTCCTCGTCTGACTCCTCTGGCTGTAAATGATCAGGCAGAGGGCGCGATGACGTCGTTAGTGCATGCCGCGCCCCCTGCCAGATCATTCACAGCCAGAGGAGTCAGACGAGGACGCAGCGCGCAGCGGTGGAACGGGACAGATAAATATCTCAGGTGCCGGGGTCCTGAGCGAGCGGTGACACCGGCACCTGTCCCCCATAGCGCGCCAATGGAGCATATGGGGCATAATTGTGCAGCATATGGGGGCATAATCTGTGGAACATATGGGGTATAATCTGGAGCATATGGGGGCTTAATTTGTGGAACATATGGGGCATAATCTGGAGCATATGGGGGCATAATCTGTGGAACATGTGGGGGCATAATATGGAGCATATGGGGGCATAAGCTGTGGAACATATGGGGCATAATCTGGAGCATATGGGAGCATATGGGGGCATAATCTGTGGAACATATGGGGCTTAATCTGGAGCATATGGAAGCATATGGGGGCATAATCTGTGGAACATATTATGATGTCTAAACATTACTTACATCAATAACCCAAATATTATTAGGACACATTGACATCATACTTTATGTGCCTTAATCATCCTTAGAAAAAAGGGACAATCTCACTCTTTTACGTAGGCTGTATCTTCAGAAATGCAGGATAGACCTGCTAGCTGTGATGATCCATGTATCCCATCATAGATTCTTCCGACGTGTTTCCTGAGGTATGATTCATAAGGGGAGTATAAAAATAGTAGAGCATTCGTTTTTTGCCCAGGCCGAGCTGCTGCTGAATGTTCTTTGCTGTGCTAATATTTAAATAGTTGCGCGCCACTGGTGATAGACGTGTGTGATTTACTTCTGATCTACGGACCGCATGGTAATCGTGTACGCCGCACTTCTGGCTGGTGGAACGCAGGAAGTATAAATGGACTGAATGCGTCACATCCAGTGGGAGCGCCATAGCATACTGTATGATACCAGATGCTTGATACCATCAAATGAGCGGTACTTCATATCAATTCTCGATGACCGTGAGAGGTAAGGGTGTCAGCATTATCAATTGTACGTTCCAATCATGACACTACCTATGTGGAGAGGGTGCAGAGAAGAGCGACCAAGGTTATTAGAGAACTGGGGGGTCTGCAATACCAAGACAGGTTATTACACTTGGGGTTATTTAGTTTGGAAAAACGAAGGCTTAGGGGTGATCTCATTACAATGTATAAATATATGAGGGGACAGTACAAAGACCTTTCTAATGATCTTTTTACTCTTAGACCTGTGACGGGACAAGGGGGCATCTACGTCTGGAGGAAAGAAGGTTTAGTCATAATCACAGACGCAGATTCTTTACTGTAAGAGCAGTGAGACTATGGAACTCTCTGCCGTTTAATGTTGTAATGAGTGACTCCCTACTAAAATTTAAGAAGGGACTGGATGCCTTTCTTGAAAAGTATAATATTACAGGCTATATTCACTAGTTTCCTAGATATTGCGTTGATCCAGGAAGCTAGTCTGATTGCCGTTTGTGGAGTCGGGAAGGAATTTTTTTCACCAATGTGAAGCTTACTGTTTGCCACTTGGGTTTTTTTTTTGCCTTCTTCTGGATCAACATGTTAGGGCAGGTTAGGATAGAATATGGGTTGAACTAGATGGACTTAAAGTCTTCCTTCAACCTTAATAACTATGTTACTATGTTATGGAGAATTTAGCAGGACTCTTTTTTCACCCTGTAAATAACTCTAAAGGGCCTAGGGCAGGATCATCCTGTCAGGCTTATGTATCAAAATCATCAATCACCAAGATGATGTATTTCTGACAGAGATTCACACAATACAGGATTCAGAATATTAATGGCCCCAAAATAGTGCGCAGTACCCATTGACAGTGATGACAGGGACATCTCCATGGTAGGTAGCTTATAGTTAGTCTAGGACATTAACCCCTGAAGCCCCAAGGGTGTTTTGCACATTAATGACCGAGCCAATTTTTACAATTCTGACCAGTGTCCCTTTATGAGGCTATAACTCTGGAACACTTCAACGGATCTTCACGATTCTGAGAGTGTTTTCTCATGACATATTGTACTTCAGAGTAATGGTAAAATTTCTTCGATATAACTTGCATTTATTTATGAAAAAAATGGAAATATGGCAAAAATTTTGAAAATTTTGCAATTTTTAAAGTTGGAATTTTTATGTCCTTAAAACAGAGTAATATGTCACACAAAATAGTTACTAAATAACATTTCCCACATGTCTACTTTACATCAGCACAATTTTGGAAACAATATTTTTTTTTGTTAAGAAGTTATCAGGATTACAAGTTGACCAGCGATTTCTCATTTTTACCATACCATTTTTTTTTAGGGACCACATCACATTTAAAGTCACTTTGAGGGGTCTATATGATAGAAAATACCCAAAAGTGACAACATTCTAAAAACTGCACCTCTCAAGATGCTCAAAACCACATTCAAGAAGTTTATTAACCCTTCAGGTGCTTCACAGGAATTTTTATAATGTTTAAAAAAAAATGAACATTTAACTTGTTTTCACAAAATATTTACTTCCGATCCAATTTTTTTTATTTTACCAAGGGTAACAGGATAAATTGGACCACAAAAGTTGTTGTGCAATTTGTCCTGAGTACGCTGATACCCCATATGTGTGGGGGAACCACTGTTTGGGTGCATGGCAGAGCTCAGAAGGGAAGGAGCGATGTTTGACTTTTCAATGCAAAATTGGCTGGAATTGAGATCGGACGCCATGTTGCATCTGAAGAGCCCCTGATGCGCATAAACAGTGGAAACTCCCCACAAGTGACACCATTTTGGAAAGTAGACCCCCTAAGGAACTTATATAGATGTGTGGTGAGCACTTTGAACCCCCAAGTGCTTCACAGAAGCTTATAACGTAGAGCTATAAAAATAAAAATCATAATTTTTCCACAACAATGATCTTCTCGCCCCCAATTTTTTATTTTCCAAAGGGTAACAGGAGAAATTGGACCACAAAAGTTGTTGTGCAATTTGTCCAGAGTACGCTGATACCCTAAATGTGGGGGTAAACCACTATTTGGGTGCATGACAGCTCAGAAGGGAAGGAGCGCAGATTGACTTTTTCAACGCAGAATTGGCTGGAAGCCATGTAGCGTTTAAAGAGCCCCTGATGTCCTAAACAGTGGAAACTATTGTGAACACTCTAGATCTGACTTCTGAGTTTGGGCTCCCACTGGTGGCTGCTGATAGTAATGAAGCTGCCTTGGCTAACAGAAGTCCATCACCTGGGGGCGAAGAGTGGCAATCAGGTGGGACTGACTGGGGAGATATGTGAGCTACCTTCCCATGATACTCGCCGATGATTGTTGCTTCCTGGTCTCTTTTGGAAGTCAGCTTGGTTCCTGCTCAGTCCTGCAACTTTCAGATAAGTTATTTGCTGTTTAATTCTGTGGCATTTGTTTTTGTCCATATCAGTTTCTGCCCTTCCGGTGGAAGTACAAGCCAGGTTCCCCTGCCGGGGCCTGCGCTGGACTGTCTCTTTTGCCACTATTTATGTATTTTTAGTTCGCTGTTTTTTCAGTATCTGCTAATTTGCTACCAGTTCGCACCAGAGTGCTGATCTAGTGGGGGGAGAGATCGTGTGGTCTCAGTATTTTTGTATATCAGACGTGTTGGAGTTTTTCTTAGAGTTTTTGCTGGATTGCAGACTGTTGTGAACGCCTTGAATCTAAATTCTGAGTCTGGGCTCCCTCTGGTGGTTGCTGATAGTAGTGAAGCTAATTTTGCTGGCAGAGGTCCATCAGATGGGGACGATTGGCAATCAGGTAGCTCTGACTGGGGAGATATAAGGGAGTAACCTTCCCATGATCCTCGCCGGTTATTTGTTGTTCTTCCTGGTCCCAATTGGAAGTCAGCTTGCTTTCTGCTGTCTCCTGCAACCTTCAGATAAGTTGTTTTCTGCTTGTTTTTGTGGCTTTTGTTTTCCTTTGTTTTTCTGCCCTTCTGAGTGAGGTCAGCCAGGTTCCCCTTTCTGGGGCCTGCGCTGGTCTCTGTTTCTCAGTTACCACTGTTTATTTGTTCAGTCCCTGTTTTCAGTATCTGCTGTTAGCTACCTGTTCACACCAGAGTTCTGATCTAGCGGGGGGAGAGATTGTGTGGTCTCAGTATTTTTGGAAATCAGAAGTGTTGGAATTTTTCCTAGGATTTTTTGCGGATTGCAGACAGATTTCTTTCCTATACTGTCCTATCTAGATAGTTTTGGGCCCCAGCGTTTGCTTACTCTATTTTCTGCCTGCGTTTGTATTTCATCTTGTCTAACCACCAATAAATGTGTGGGGGCTAGCTATTCCTTTGGGGCGCTACTCCGGGGCAGTTAACTTTCCCCTTTCTATCTTCAGGTTTAGTTAACTCTCCGGCTGTGTCGAGGCGTCTAGGTCATCGTAGGTATGTCCCACGGCTACTTCTAGATGTGCGGTTAGTTTAGGGGTCTGCAATCCACTAGTTACCAACCTCTCTGGGTGACAGGCTGCCTTGGCTATTTTGCTACTGTCCTCCTCAGCTACCTAATCATAAGAGCAGACAGTATTCTGTCCTATCCTGTTCTATCTATACAGTTTGGGACCCAGCTTTTGCTTGCTCTATTTTCTGCCTGTGTTTGTATTTCATCTTGTCTCACCGCCAATATGTTTGTGGGCTACCTATTCCTTTTGGGGGCTCTACTCCGGGGCAGTTAGCTTTCCCCTTTCTCTCTTTAGGCTTAGTTAACTCTTCGGCTGTATCAAGGTGTCTAGGGCACCGTAGGCATGTCCCACGGCTGCTTCTAGTTGTGCTGTCAGTTTAGGGGTCTGCAATCCGCTAGTTACCAACCTATCTGGGTGTCTGGTTGCATAGGCTATTTTTGCTGCTGTCCTACTCGGCTACAAAATCATAACAGAATCACCGGCCTAACCGTAATCCTAGGGTACTCAAAAGAAGGAAAGAATAGTAAAAAAAAAAAGGAGTTGTTAGGGGTCGAGTTCCCGCTTCTGCACAAGGGGAATCTCAAGCCATCCTGGCTGCGGTCTCCCATTCGTCTCCAGCCGCAGTGGACTCTGCTCAGCTTAGACGTCGGTCCCAGCGTCTCGCCCAGTCTAACAGTGTGCAGAGGATTACTGCTGCATTTCCAGGCTCAGCTACTGTGGACAGTACTGGTTAGCGGCGAGCAGACGTCTTTAGGACAAAGTCCTTGTTTTCCCCTTCTGAGCATGCCCAGGGTGAGATCTCTCATTGGAGATCAGGGGTCACATGCTCAGGTACTGCAGCGGCTCCTATTGGTCCGCCAGGAAGGTCCTGTGATTACTGGTGTTCTGGAACAGTTTCATTGGTCCTTGTTTCTGGCAGGTCTTGTAGCTGTTGCTATAAAAGGGTGGCATGGCTGGGCCGCCATGCGCTAGTGTCAATCTTTATATGCTATGCGCTAGTGTGGTCTTGCGTGTGTGTGGTTAGGGCCCGGCTGAAATAAGCCCCTAGAATACCGACTTAATCGGTGAGGAGTTTGGTATGCTAGCTGGTCAGGGTCGGTGTCCTAGATGCCCTAGATTACCGGCATAACTGGTGAGGAGTTTGATTGCCGTATTCAGGGTCTGGCGTTCAGACGCCATAGATTGCGGGTGACTCCCGCGAGGACATTAGCGCAAGATCACGTTCTATGTTCGCTTAGCAGTTAACTGTGTACCTGGGTGCCTGACAGGACACAGAAGTTTGTCTCAGCGGCCCTGTGACGTAACAGGGTTCGCTTTCAACGCTAGACAGCGCCCTAGCGTGTTTATTTTGCAACTCAGTTGTGTTTAGTGAGTTCGCACACATCGCCATATAGCGCTGCGGCCCTCCTTCTAGCGGCTCTGTGGATTAACAGAGTTGGCACATATTGCCACAGCGCGTTACGGCGTTTATTTTGGCGACTCTGCAGGATAACAGAGTTCGCTTCTTGCGCCATTTTACTAGCAGCAGGCTCCGCCTGCACGGTGGACCCCGGGCTGCGAACGCACCTCTCCACAACATATATTTGGTGCGTTCCGCAGACCCTAACAGGAGTTTCAGAATTTTTTATATTTTTTTTCTCTGGGGGCCGCAGGAGGATTTTTTTGTTTATCTAACTGGAGATTGTGCAGTTGTCTGGTCGTGTTGAGTGGCTCGCTGCTGAAGTTCGGGGAATTTCTGTCTATCTCACTCAGTTCTCTGCTGTGGAACCTAGGATCCCTCTTCCTGATTTATTTTCAGGGGACTGGTCCAAATTTTTGAACTTTAAGAAAAATTGTAAGTTGTTTTATGCCATGTTGGTTGTGGCATTACAGTGATTGGTTGGCCGCACAGCATCATCAGGTCTATAGCAGACCGGGCGGTGTCATGCTAGTCACAGTCTGCTCTGGACTCAGGCAGTGCAGGGAGAGTTGCTGCTGAGCTAGGGAGATATTTGGTTGTTTATTAGTTAGTGTGGGTATACCATCTCTAATATTCAAATCCATATCAACCAACAGTCCTTCAGAGGACTAATAAAGGTGCATAGATATCAGTGCTAGGCAGGCAGGCAGTGTATGTGGCAGACTTCATTGCATATAGCAAGACGGTCCATTATAGTTCTGTCTGCTGCTGCTGCCGCTGCCTATTACAGATATTTATAGACAAAGCCCAAGGTATCACGGGCCAGGAATAATTTTATTTTGAATCTTATTCCTGATTACTTGCTTTAAAAGCAATCCAGAGAACAACGTTTTTCTGCTCCATTTGCCTTTTAGCATTTCAGAATATAGCCAGATTCTTTCCATATTACAGTGTAAAAATTCAGCTATTTTAAACAGGGGTTTGTCTGTCACATGGATCACATCTCAGTGTGCTCAAAATTGTGCCATTTCAGGCTTCAATTTAATTTTTTTGCAGTGTTTTAGGCAAGTTATTGAGACCAGTTTTCTCAAAAAAAAAATTGCTACCTACAGGCCAGATATTTCAAACTGTGGTTTGTTGTCACACGGATCACATATAAGTTCGCTCCAAATGTTATGGACGTGATAGTGCAAACAGAGTCCGAGGCCGTGGGCAAGCTGAAATTGTGCCACAACAAACACCCACATCTTCTGGCACGACCTCGCTGTCCCAATTACTAGGGGACCACAGCAGCACACCACCATTGATCCCAGACCAGTGTCAAAAAGTTGTTGGTTGGATAGCAGATAATGCTTCCAGTCACTTTGCCACCACCACCACCACCACCCTGTCTTCCATACAATCAAGTCTCAGTAGCCGTGAGTCTGGACAGCATATTCCTCACCCTGATTCTCCTTCCTTCCACCATGCCGAGTGCCCAGAGACAACTGATCCCACACTTGAACACTCCAAAGAGCTGTTCACTTTTCCATTTATATATTCAGGCCTCTCGCCTTGTCCACTTAAAGCGGGGCAAGAGGAGATCGCATGTAGCAATGCCCAAATATTTGAGCTGCCACGGTCACACGAAGGTGACGGTGGGAACATGTCCCAAGAGGTGGACAATGATGGTCAGAAAGTCAGGAGGAGGACCGTGGTGCAGAAGTGGAAGATGAGGTGGTGGATGATATAGTAACTGACCCAACCTGGTAGGAGGACATGCATAGTAAGGACAGCAGTACACAGAGGGAGGGAGGCATAGCACCCAAACAGGCAGGAAGAAGCAGTGTGGTAGCCACACACAGAATTCGGGCAACTGTTCCACGTATCACCAACACGATGGAAGTTGCCAGTACAAGTGTTAGGTCTTCCCAAGTCTGGTTGTTTTTAAATTCTCTGCCGATAACCCCAAACAGGCCAATTGCACCACCTGCCAGGCCAGCATCAGCAGGGGTAGCTAAACTACCAACCTGACTAGTGTTGAGCGATACTGCTCGATATCTAAAAATATCGGATCGGAATGGTATCGCCGATATCACTAAAATATCGGCGATACCCGATACCGATACCGGAAGTCCCATGTAAGTCTATGGGAACCAAATATCGACATTAAAAAAAAACCATTCTTGCCTTGTTGGTTAATTGTACATGAAGGAAAACAACAAAGAGTAATGTAGAATGTATTGGGGGAGGTTGAGGAGACAATAAAGGCATACATGTTTAACCCAATGCATTGGAATAGCATTAATATATATTTTTTTGGAAATACGTTTGGATTGACGAACAAATTGACAATGTTGTTAACCTTTTTTCTATTTTGGCAAATATGTATGTTTCACAACTTCCATGCTCTTCACCTTTTTAACTTTTGACACACTTTCTCCTTCATAATCTTCAGCAGCATCATCTTTCTCATCAAATTATTCTTCATCTTCACCTTCTTAATCTTCTTCTTAAACTTCTTGCTATTCATGTTTTTATTTACATTACTCATATTGTTATTATTAAACTATTAATCTTCTTCATATTCAAATTCTTCATCTTCTTCCTCTTCATCTTCTTCATCATATTCTTATTTGTGACAGAGATTCCTGTACTTGTAATCTGTAAAAGTATGAATTTTTCATTCTTCCGTTCTTGCTGTCACAAAAGATTTAAATTACAACAGTATTTGTCCGTGTTCAGTTTAGCCTGCAGCAGCAGGCATTTTCCAGGGGCACCACGAGGAGGAACGGACTCACCCCCATACACTGCTTAGTCTTCTTCTGCTTAGAATTTAGAGCATATATTTTGCTCTTCATTTTGGTCTTATACTTCATGTTCTTCTGCTTTTTGATCTTCTGCTTATTGTTCTTCTGTCTCTTGTTCTGTATCTTGTAGTTTGTCTTAACCTTCTTTGTCCTGTTGGTGATCTTCTTCTGGGTAATCTTTTATTTTTTCTTTGTGATGGTGTTCAGGCTGGTTGGCTTCATGCTCGTCGTCCTTGTTGTCGTCATCTTCTTCTGGGTGGTCTTTAAGGTCGTCTAATTTCCGAGAACCAGCTGACGTTACTGGAACCCGGACGGGTATCAGATGGAGCAAGAGACAATGGAAGTAACGAGGACCAGCTGACTGTGCTGGAACCCGGAGGGGCAGCAGAAGGAAAAGAGGCAATGTCACAACCGAGTACCAGCTGACGTTACTGTGACACGGTTACTAAGCAGGAGGTACCTGTGCTCCAAAGCACTACCAAGGACCAGCAGACGTTGGTGGAACTCGGATACGGAGATGGAGGCACCTAGGCCAAAGGCACTGGGGAGAACCAGTTGATGGTACTGGACCCCGGACGGGTAGCAGAAGGAAAAGAGGCAATGTCACAAACCGAGTACCAGCTGACGTTACTGTGACACGGTTACTAAGCAGGAGGTACCTGTGCTCCAAAGCACTACCAAGGACCAGCAGACGTTGGTGGAACTCGGATACGGAGATGGAGGCACCTAGGCCAAAGGCACTGGGGAGAACCAGTTGACGGTACTGGACCCCGGACGGGTAGCAGAAGGAAAAGAGGCAATGTCACAACCGAGTACCAGCTGACGTTACTGTGACACGGTTACTAAGCAGGAGGTACCTGTGCTCCAAAGCACTACCAAGGACCAGCAGACGTTGGTGGAACTCGGATACGGAGATGGAGGCACCTAGGCCAAAGGCACTGGGGAGAACCAGTTGACGGTACTGGACCCCGGACGGGTAGCAGAATGCACCCATGAAAATGTAAGTTGACAGGACGCAAGCCGTCCGCAGTTACCGAATCACACAGTCCTACAGTGGGTGCTTGTCCTATTGTCACAATGGAAACCGCCTTTATTTACATATCCCACAGCACACATAGGAATCACCTAAACTGCAGGCACCATAGAGTCGGCTAACCCGAATGCAACACGACAGCACAACTTATTGGAGGATAATTGACGTTCACACTGCCAGGAAACAGCTGTCGTGCTGTAACCAGGCTGGCCAGGAGTCAGTACCCCTGCCAATTACTTATGAGCAACAAATGGTGGTGTTGTAGCCCAGGGAGTAGAGTTCAGGTGGTAGAAAGATGAACATAACAGGAGACATGGAAAACGTTGCCAAACAGTTATTTAATCTGAAAACGGACAGGCAAATTCAGGTGAGATCCATGCCTTGTTCATTTTCAGAAAAGTAAGCCGGTCTACATTCTCTGAGGATAGTCGCATGCGACGGTCTGTTACTACACCACCTGCAGCACTAAAGATGCGCTCAGATAATACACTGGCAGCAGGGCAAGCCAGCACCTCCAATGCATACTGGCTAACTCTGGCCATGTATCCAACTTAGAGACCCAAAATTTGAAAGGGGAAGAGGCATCTGGGAGTACACTTAGAGGGAAAGCCAAGTAGTCTGTCACCATCTTACGGAAACGTTTCTTCCTGGTGACTGGAGCCGTCTCGGATGGTGTAGACCTTGCTGGCGCTGTCACAAAACTTCGCCACATTTGTAACATACAGCTTTTGCCCTGTGCAGAGGCGCTGCTTGTGCTCCCTCTTGTTGTAGAGGTGTCTACACTGCCTCGACGCACAGAGCTGCTTTGTAAAGCAGTAGCAGCAGCAGCTCTCTCGGCTGGAATGTACAACAGTATGGATTGCACCAGTGTGTCTTGGTACTCCTGCATTTTACGGTCCCGGTTCACCGGTGTGATGAGGGTTTGTAAGTTGTCCCGGTAGCGAGGGTCTAGGAGGGTGTACACCCAATAATCTGACGTGGTGAGAATGTGGGCGATGCGGCGGTCGTTTCTCAGGCACTGAAGCATGAAATCAACCATGTGCTGCAGACTCCCAACTGGCCAACAAAGGCTGTCCTCTGGAAGAGGCGTCATCTCTGCCTCCTCTGCATCACCCCACCCTCGCTCTACATACTGACTAGAGCGTTGTGTACCTCCCTCTGTAGGGATTTCTTCCTCCTCCATTGACTCCTCCTCCTCATCCTTCGCACAAAGTGAGCCCTGCCCAGCCCTTTGTGAGGAACCACGTTGCGCTGACTGTCCTGAAGGTAATTGAATTTGTGACTCCTCATCCTCCACCTCTTCCAAAACCTCTTCCTTTAGTGCTTTCAGTGATTTCTGAAGCAGGCAGATAAGGGGGACAGTCATGCTGACTAGTGCATCATCTGCACTCGCCATCCGCGTTGAGACATCAAACGCACGCAAAACGTCGCAGATGTCCTTCATAGAGGCCCACTCAGTAGTGGTGAAGTGTGAACGGCGCAAATTGCGAGTTGATTGCGCCTGTTGCAGCTGATACTCCATTACTGCTGGCTGCTGCTCACACAACCGCTCCAACATATGTAACATGGAATTCCACCTGGTGGGTACGTCACATACGATGCGATGTTCAGGAAGGCGAAATCTGACTTGCAGAGCTGCAATGCGCGATCTGGCCATGCTGGAACGTCGCAAGTGAGCGCACTCTAGGCGGACCTTGTGCAGCAGTGCATCAAGATCCGGATAGTCCCTCAAAAAACTCTGCACGACCAAGTTGAGCACATGTGCCAGACATGGTATGTGAGTGAGGTTGCCAAGGCCCAGAGCTGCCACCAGATTTCGGCCATTGTCACACACTACCAAGCCTGGCTGGAGATTAGCTGACAAAAACCACACGTCGCTCTCCTGCTTGATGGCATCCCAGAGCTCCTGCGCTGTGTGGCTTCGATTCCCCATGGAAATTAATTTCAGGACGGCCTGTTGACGTTTGGCCACGGCTGTGCTCATATCGGTCGCAACAGGTAAGCGTTCACGGTCCATGTGGAGGTATACCGTGACGGCTCGTGCAGCGATGATTCTGAGGAACTGGAGTAGGAGGAGGAATCAATGTGTACAGACTGGATTCCTGCAATCTTTGGAGTTGGCAGAACACGTACAGCGCCACTGGCAAGATCTGTACCCGGCTCCACAACATTGACCCAATGGGCAGTGAGGGAAAGGTATCGTCCCTGGCCATGGGTACTGGTCCACGCATCGGTGGTCAGGTGGACCCTGCTACTGACGGTGTTTAGTAGCGCATGTTTAATGTTTCCCTCGACATGTTTTTGCAGAGCAGGGACGGCTTGCCTGCTGAAATAAAATCGGCTTGGCACATTATTGTGGGACTGCCAATGCCATTAAGTTCCTGAAACTGTCAGTCTCCACCAGCCTGAATGACAGCATTTCAAGGGACAGGAGTTTTGCAATGCCAGCATTCAGAGCCTGTGCTCGTGGATGGTTTGCCGAGTATGGCCGTCTTTTATCCCATGCCTGTGGTACCGATGGCTGTTTTGTGGTCTGGGAGTGTGACGATGACTGTGAACTTGCTGCTGTGGGTGGAATAACAGTTTGTCTATGGACAACAGTGACCGAGGTTCTTCCATGGAGATCCTGTGAGGAAGCCAAACCAGGTGTGTGTGAGCTGGAGGTAGAGGCTCCAACACGACCTGAAGATGTATGTGCTGCTGTAGGTTGGCCTACATCTCCAGTGTGTCTTTGTAACTCAGCTACGTGCTTTGTCCGTACATGTTTCCACATATTTGTGGTATTCAGGTTACTGATATTTTTACCTCTTTTAACTTTTTGCTTACACAGCTTGCATTGAACATAGCAAATATCATCTACAAGTCTGTCAAAAAAGGACCACGCAGTGCAAGTCATGGGAGCGCCAATTTTGACATTTGTAAGAGAACTGCTCCCAACACGTGCCAAACTGGCGGCTACAGGCAAGCGAGTCTGCAGCCTACCTCTCCCTCCTCTTTGTACCGTTGGGCCAATCTCTTCCTCAGAGCTGCTCCCACCACCTTCCTGTTGCTCACGCCATGTTGGGTCTCGGACTTCATCATCTCTACTACTCTCTTCCAACACCTGCTGCTGTTGGATGGTCTGGGCAGCACCATGCTCCACAAAACCTGGCACCTGAGTCTCATCATCATCATGAGATGCGTTCTGCGGTGTGCTGTCCATCGGCACTGGCTCACCCGCCTCTTCAGATTGAGAGAGACACAGCTGTTGCGCATCACTGCATACTCCCTCTTCTTCAAATTGCAGAATGCTGCTTGCCTGTGCCCGTGTTTGCGAGCCAACAGATTCTGAGAACAGAAGCAGAGACTCAGCTGGCTCCTGTACAGAACTCTCTGACTGCCTGGCCAATTTGACAGGCGGTGAACAGACAGATGGTTGCTCAACAGTGTTGTGTTCCTGAGAGGAGGTGGAAGGAATTGAAGTCGATGCATTGGCTGCCATCCAACCAACAACGGCTTCAATTTGTTCTTCCCGCAGCAGGGGGCACGCCGAGCTCCTACCAAAGTGCGCATAAAGGAACGCTCACGGGATAAATGGTGGATGCTGTGTCACTGAGGGCGGCAGCAGCCACAGAATCCCCACGTCCTCTCCCTGCTGAAACTCCACGGCCACGACCACGTCCCTTACTCACTGACTTCTTCATCTTGGTAGATTGCTAAAGAAAGTCAGAAAAGTTATAAGGCCTAAGTGTGGTTATTACGCAGAGACTGAAGTGAACACTGAAACACAACTGTTCACAATCTGTGAAAGGCTACTACTTTGTCTACTTCTATAGTGTTTGCAACCAATGTATTGGATACGGATGGAAGCACGTCACACTAATAGATTATATTTATTTTAAATGGAATGGAGCAGAACCAATTGAAGAGAAATGAAAAGGATGAGGCACTGAGACACGCTCAGCAGAGTACAAGCAGCAGTGCTTGAACAAGTAACTGGAGCGTGATGTGCACTCAAAAAATAAAAAACACAGACTGAAGTGATCACTGAAACACAACTGTTCACAATCTGTGAAAGGCTACTCCTTTGTCTACTTCTATAGTGTTTGCAACCAATGTATTGGATACGGATGGAAGCGCGTCACACTAATAGATTATATTTATTTTAAATGGAATGGAACAGAACCAATTGGAGAGAAATGAAAAGGATGAGGCACTGAGACACGCTCAGCAGAGTACAAGCAGCAGTGCTTGAACAAGTAACTGGAGCGTGATGTGCACTCAAAAAATAAAAAACACAGACTGAAGTGAACACTGAAACACAACTGTTCACAATCTGTGAAAGGCTACTCCTTTGTCTACTTCTATAGTGTTTGCAACCAATGTATTGGATACGGATGGAAGCGCGTCACACTAATAGATTATATTTATTTTAAATGGAATGGAGCAGAACCAATTGGAGAGAAATGAAAAGGATGAGGCACTGAGACACGCTCAGCAGAGTACAAGCAGCAGTGCTTGAACAAGTAACTGGAGCGTGATGTGCACTCAAAAAATAAAAAACACAGACTGAAGTGAACACTGAAACACAACTGTTCACAATCTGTGAAAGGCTACTCCTTTGTCTACTTCTATAGTGTTTGCAACCAATGTATTGGATACGGATGGAAGCGCGTCACACTAAAATTTAAATTGCATGGAGCAGCAAAAATTACACTGAAGAAAAAAAAAGAGTCTGTGAGTGACACGTGCAGATGCCTACAGACAGCGTTGCATGCAGAGCAAACTGCAGCGTCACCTGCACTCACACACACCTTGCAGAGCTGTTAAAACAACACTGCAGGCAAAAGGAAGCTTTACACAGGTTGGTGCTAGCCTGCCTAAAGCACACTACACTAAATCGCAATCTCTAACTGTCCCTCAGAGTCAGCACAGCAGCGTTCTGTCCCTAACTGAATTCACAGCACAGTGACGCTAAAATGGCGGCGGCGCCTTTTATAGTGCATTCTGACATCATTTCAGCATCCAATCACAGCCATGCCATTAGTTAACATGACCGCAGCAGTACAGGATGTGCCCACACTTCTTAGGATTCCTCATTGGCTGACTAAAATCACATTGCCTCTCAAAGAATTATGGGAACTTCCGATTCCGGTATACGATATATGGAAAATATCGAAACAAAGTATCGAAAGGCCGATACAGCTAATATCGGCCGATACCCGATACTTGCGGTATCGTATCGCTCAACACTAAACCTGACCACAACCAGCATGATCAGGCACATGGCAGCAAAGCACCTGACTTTGTGAGCCGAACCCCAGGGTCCAGGAACTGTATCTGCGGGTGACACCACTGCTTCTTCTGCTGTTGTGCGTGCAAGCCAATCGTCTGTCCATGGTGTATGCGAAGATGCCTCCTGCCCTGCACCTGTCATTGCACACACTCAACAACCTCCATCATCAAGCACGTCCAAGTCCTTGTCCCACCGCAGCATTCAGTTGCCCATACCCCAGTCCTTGGAACACAAGTGCAAATACGCAGCCAACGCCCCACAGGCTACACTACTAAATTCCCACATTTCGTGACTGCTTGCGCTCTAAATGCTGCCTTTTAGGCTCATGGAGATGGAAGCTTTCTGCAACCTGATGGCGGCTGCCTTCCCACAGTACTCGGTCCCCAGCCGCCACTATTTCTCCCAGTGTGCCGTCCCTGCATTACACAAGCACTTGTCCCACAACATTAGCTGTGCCCCCAACAATGCAGTTACTGGGAATATCCACCTAACCATGGACACTTGGACAAGTGCTTGTGGGTAGGTATGGTACATCTCGTTGATGGAACACTGTATTAACATAGTGGAAGTCGGGACCCAGTCGGACCTTGGATGGAACACGTCCTCCCGATGCTGAGGATTGCGGGCCCTAAGTCAATCAGCGTTGCCCCCACAGTCTACAGCTCCTGCACCTCATCCTTCTCCTCATCTTCAGCCTCCATCTCTGAAATGACCACATCAGTCACAAGCTGGAAGCACTGTAGCACTGCTCAGCCAAGTGCTAACAGGCCGTGCTGAAGCTAATACGCTTAGGTGACAAACCGCACCATGCTGAAGAGTTGTGGACAGCTCTTAAACAGCAGGCAGATCTGTGGCTGACACCGCTAAACCTACAGCCAGGCATGGTCATGCGTGAAAATGGCTGGAACATGGTGGCAGCTCTGAGGCAAGGTGAGCTCACACACGTACCATGCCTGGCCCATGTGCTTAACCTCGTGGTTCAGCGGTTTCTCAAAACCTACCCGGAGCTGCAGGATCTGTTTGTCAAAGTACGCCGCCTGTGTGCCCATTTTAGAAAGTCAGCTACAGCTTCCGCCGCCCTTGCCATGTTTCAGCAGCGTTTGCAGCTTCTGGCTCACTGAGTGGTGTGTGATGTCCTCAAGCATTGGAACTATGCACTGCAGATGTTGGGAAGGATTTGTGAGCAGAAGTGGCCATTGTTGACTACCAGTATCAACAAGGCTATCAGTATTCAGTTCAGACTCCACACATAAGACCTCAGGAGTGGACATGGATGTCAGACATATGTACCAAAACTTTGAGAACTCCACCAAGATGGTGAGCGGCAATGACGCCATAATTAGCGTCACCATCCCACTTCTCTGTTTTCTGAAACGCTCTCCGCTCACAATCAAAGAGGATGCATTGCAGGCGGAGCACGATGAGATGGAGCAAGGAACCATACAGGGTGATTACATACAGCCCAGCCTCATCTCATCCCAACGTGGATTGGGTGACAATGAGGAAGAGGAAGAACAGGAGCTTGTTTCATGCGCTATAGATGGTACTACCTGCACATGTCATACCATCTGTTCAGCGTGGATGGCCTGAGGACAGGGACGAGGAGGAGGAGAGCATGGTCAGTCATCCTCTAGGTGAGGACACAGAAGTCTTGCCTGTTAGCAATCTGGCGCACATGGCTGAGTTTATGTTACGCTGCCGTAACCGTGACCCTCGCGTTCTCAAAATTTTGGGTGAAAGTCATTACTGTTTGGCGACACTTCTAGACCCATGCTATAAGGATAACTTTCTATCTCTTATTCCTGAGGCGGACAAGTCTACTAAAACGGGGCAGTACCAGAAAGCTCTTGTTGCGGAATTATTAAAAAATTCCCACCTGAAAACGCTTGCGGCAGAGGTCACAGTTCTTTGGACAACCAAGGAGTACAGGCGAGAGAGACAACTCCATTCCAGCCGAGGCAGGGGAACACTGTCAAAGTTCTGGGAGAGTTTTCTCAGACTCTCCCATCGCACAGGCCCTGAGGCGCGGAGTACTCTCACAAGGAGTGCAAAGTTTGGGAAGATGCTGAGGGAGTGCCTTGCTGATCGTACCAACGTCCTCCGTGATTCCTTAGTGCCTTATAATTATTGGGTCTCAAAGCTGGATACGTTGCATGAACTGGCTCTCTACGCCTTGGAGGTCTTGGCCTACCATGCCGCTAACGTATTGTCAGAGCACGTTTTTAGTGTCGCTGGTGGAATTATAACTGATAAGTGCATCCGCCTGTCAACTGAAAATGCTGACAGGCTGACTCTTATAAAAATGAACAAGGGCTGGATTGGGCCAGACTTCTCAACACCACCGAATGATTGCAGCGTAATATAAACTCAAATCCAGTGTATTTTTTTGGGAGGTCTATTCCCATGCACCTCTTCACACCCACACATGGTTATACGCTTCCTGATTTTGGCTATTTGCTGTTGTCCTCCTCCTTCTCATCATCCATCACCACTATATCACAAGGGTGACCGTGGACCGTGATGCAATACCCAAATCATTTTTTTAAAGGGTGTTTATGATGCCTGTAACAAATTTTTTTATACAGTATGTTCATGTATACCCCTAGGGGTAAATGCATTATAAGTATAGGAGACCAGCTCCTTTCTAATGGGAACCGTTTTTAATGAGGCCCTCCTCCACGTGTCTACCAAGGGGCATTGTAGTGCCTCCAAATATTTGGCAGCCCTTGCAATCACTGCATAGGCAAACACTATGGGAGACCCGCTCCTTTGTAATGGGAACATTTTGTTATGAGGCCCTCCTCCAAGTCTGTACAAAAGGGGCATTTTAGTGCCTCCAAATTTTTGGCCGCTCTTGCATTCACTGCATAGGCAAATACTATGGGAGACCCGTTCCTTTCTAATGGGAACATTTTGTTATGAGGCCCTCCTCCACGTCTCTACCAAGGGTCATTGTAGTGCCTCCAAATTTTAGGCAGCTCTTGTATTCACTGCATTGGTAAACACTATGGGAGACCTGCTCCTTTCTAATGGGAACATTTTGTTATGAGGCCCACCTCCACATCTCTACCAAGGGGCATTGTAGTGCCTCCAAATTTTTGGCAGCCCTTGCATTCACTGCATTGGCAAACACTATGGGAGACCCGCTCCTTGTTATGAGGCCCTCCTCCACGTCTCTACCAAGGGTCATTGTAGTGCCTCCAAATTTTTGGCAGTCCTTGCATTCACTGCAAAGGCAAACACTATGGGAGACCCGCTCCTTTCTAATGTGAACATTTTGTTATGAGGTCTTCCTCCACATCTCTTACCAAGGGGCATTGTAGTGCCTCCAAATTTTTGGCAGCCCTTACATTCACTGCATTGGCAAACACTATGGGAGACCCGCTCCTTTCTAATGGGAACATTTTGTTATGAGGCCCTCCTCCACGTCTCTACCAAGGGTCATTGTAGTGCCTCCAAATTTTTGGCAGCCCTTTCATTCACTGCATTGGCAAACAGAATGGGAGTACCAACTTCCTAATAATGGGAACATTGCTTTCAGGAGGCCCTCCTGTACGTCTCTTCAAAGGGGTATTGGGTGCGTCCAAATTTGGGGCAGGTGTTGCATTCACTGCATAAGCAAAAACTATGGGAGTACCAACTTCCTAGTAATGGGAACATTGCTTTAAGTTGGCCCTCCTGTACATCTCTTCAAAGGGGTATTATGATGCGTCCAAATTTTGGGCAGGCCTTGCATTTACTGCATGTGCAAACAGTATGGGAGACCCACTTTCTAATAATGAGAACATTGATTTCAGGAGGCCCTCCTGTACGTCTCTTCAAAGGGGTATTGAGGGGGCATCTTAATTTTGGGCTGGCCTTGCATTCACTGCATAGTTAAACATTATGGGAGACCCACTTTATAATAATGGGAACATTGTTTTCAGGAGGTCCTCCACTATGTCTCTTCAAAGGGGCATTGGAGTGCCTATAAAATTTTTGGCAGCCCTTGCATTCACTGTATAGGCAAACAGTATGGGAGATCCACTGTTTAATAATGGGAACAACAAGCATAGCCGGCTGATGGCTCTCTAAGAATAGTGAGGGCCGACTGCTGGCCCTTTAAGAATAGTAAAGGCCGCCTGATGGCCCCATAAAAATAGGCTTTGTCACTTTCAGAGTCCCTCCTTCATAAATAAAACAGGATGTGTCTGATGATGTGTCCCACACCACATGGCTAGATAAGGTTGTAAAATATTAAAATGACATTTCCCAGTGAATGCATTTGTCTTGGTTGAAAGCAATGCTAAAGTTGAAAAACGCATCAAAAACGCTAAGTGTGAACATAGACAAGGTGTGGAGGAGCATTTTTGTTTTTGGTTATTTATTTTGCATTATATACAAGTCATTACCCTGGAAAGGATGTTCCTTAGCATATTTCCCAGGAAAATCCATTTTGGTTTCGTTGTTGTATGTTTTTTTGTGAGTCTGTAAAAGTGGCGTAAGACTGTGACAACATTGTTCACAGCAGTGACCTGTGAGTCAGAAATGCTTCCAGGGGTCTTCCCCATGCTGTTCCCATGTCATTTGAGCACTGTTATCATCGATTTCCGCAATTTTTAGTCCGTCTGCAGACTGCCAGGGGGGCCTTGGCAAAAATGCTTGAGTTTCCCATAGACTTACATTAGGCTCGTTGCTCAGGTCGAGCACCCGAGCATTCCAATTTGCTCGACCCAAGCAACGAGCATAAGAGCATTTTAGTACTCGCCCATCACAAATAGTAATCTTAGTGTATGTAAATTTTCAACTATGCAGTAAGTAATAAAAATGCCTTTAAACATTCTCTCTTATTATTCTGGCATTTGGCAAATATTGGTTATTATTGTAATCCTAATTGACGTAAAACGGGAAAAGGTTTATTCTGATTTCATGTCAGATATTGAGAAAAAAATGCATATGTGTCTTTTTATATAGTGTATGTAATCTTATGGTTTCAACTTTATATATATACTGTATGTATATATATATATATATATATATACACACATAAAATACTCACATGCATATATATAAATATAGTCATGGCCGAAGGTGTTACCACCCTTGAAATTGCTCCAAACAATGAAATATTTCTTCCAGAATTTTTCCACAACAATGATCTTCTCGCCCCAATTTTTTATTTTCCAAAGGGTAACAGGAGAAATTGGACCACAAAAGTTGTTGTGCAATTTGTCCAGAGTACGCTGATACCCTAAATGTGGGGGTAAACCACTATTTGGGTGCATGACAGCTCAGAAGGGAAGGAGCGCAGATTGACTTTTTCAACGCAGAATTGGCTGGAAGCCATGTAGCGTTTAAAGAGCCCCTGATGTCCTAAACAGTGGAAACTATTGTGAACACTCTAGATCTGACTTCTGAGTTTGGGCTCCCACTGGTGGCTGCTGATAGTAATGAAGCTGCCTTGGCTAACAGAAGTCCATCACCTGGGGGCGAAGAGTGGCAATCAGGTGGGACTGACTGGGGAGATATGTGAGCTACCTTCCCATGATACTCGCCGATGATTGTTGCTTCCTGGTCTCTTTTGGAAGTCAGCTTGGTTCCTGCTCAGTCCTGCAACTTTCAGATAAGTTATTTGCTGTTTAATTCTGTGGCATTTGTTTTTGTCCATATCAGTTTCTGCCCTTCCGGTGGAAGTACAAGCCAGGTTCCCCTGCCGGGGCCTGCGCTGGACTGTCTCTTTTGCCACTATTTATGTATTTTTAGTTCGCTGTTTTTTCAGTATCTGCTAATTTGCTACCAGTTCGCACCAGAGTGCTGATCTAGTGGGGGGAGAGATCGTGTGGTCTCAGTATTTTTGTATATCAGACGTGTTGGAGTTTTTCTTAGAGTTTTTGCTGGATTGCAGACTGTTGTGAACGCCTTGAATCTAAATTCTGAGTCTGGGCTCCCTCTGGTGGTTGCTGATAGTAGTGAAGCTAATTTTGCTGGCAGAGGTCCATCAGATGGGGACGATTGGCAATCAGGTAGCTCTGACTGGGGAGATATAAGGGAGTAACCTTCCCATGATCCTCGCCGGTTATTTGTTGTTCTTCCTGGTCCCAATTGGAAGTCAGCTTGCTTTCTGCTGTCTCCTGCAACCTTCAGATAAGTTGTTTTCTGCTTGTTTTTGTGGCTTTTGTTTTCCTTTTGTTTTTCTGCCCTTCTGAGTGAGGTCAGCCAGGTTCCCCTTTCTGGGGCCTGCGCTGGTCTCTGTTTCTCAGTTACCACTGTTTATTTGTTCAGTCCCTGTTTTCAGTATCTGCTGTTAGCTACCTGTTCACACCAGAGTTCTGATCTAGCGGGGGGAGAGATTGTGTGGTCTCAGTATTTTTGGAAATCAGAAGTGTTGGAATTTTTCCTAGGATTTTTTGCGGATTGCAGACAGATTTCTTTCCTATACTGTCCTATCTAGATAGTTTTGGGCCCCAGCGTTTGCTTACTCTATTTTCTGCCTGCGTTTGTATTTCATCTTGTCTAACCACCAATAAATGTGTGGGGGCTAGCTATTCCTTTGGGGCGCTACTCCGGGGCAGTTAACTTTCCCCTTTCTATCTTCAGGTTTAGTTAACTCTCCGGCTGTGTCGAGGCGTCTAGGTCATCGTAGGTATGTCCCACGGCTACTTCTAGATGTGCGGTTAGTTTAGGGGTCTGCAATCCACTAGTTACCAACCTCTCTGGGTGACAGGCTGCCTTGGCTATTTTGCTACTGTCCTCCTCAGCTACCTAATCATAAGAGCAGACAGTATTCTGTCCTATCCTGTTCTATCTAGACAGTTTGGGACCCAGCTTTTGCTTGCTCTATTTTCTGCCTGTGTTTGTATTTCATCTTGTCTCACCGCCAATATGTTTGTGGGCTACCTATTCCTTTTGGGGCTCTACTCCGGGGCAGTTAGCTTTCCCCTTTCTCTCTTTAGGCTTAGTTAACTCTTCGGCTGTATCAAGGTGTCTAGGGCACCGTAGGCATGTCCCACGGCTGCTTCTAGTTGTGCTGTCAGTTTAGGGGTCTGCAATCCGCTAGTTACCAACCTATCTGGGTGTCTGGTTGCATAGGCTATTTTTGCTGCTGTCCTACTCGGCTACAAAATCATAACAGAATCACCGGCCTAACCGTAATCCTAGGGTACTCAAAAGAAGGAAAGAATAGTAAAAAAAAAAAGGAGTTGTTAGGGGTCGAGTTCCCGCTTCTGCACAAGGGGAATCTCAAGCCATCCTGGCTGCGGTCTCCCATTCGTCTCCAGCCGCAGTGGACTCTGCTCAGCTTAGACGTCGGTCCCAGCGTCTCGCCCAGTCTAACAGTGTGCAGAGGATTACTGCTGCATTTCCAGGCTCAGCTACTGTGGACAGTACTGGTTAGCGGCGAGCAGACGTCTTTAGGACAAAGTCCTTGTTTTCCCCTTCTGAGCATGCCCAGGGTGAGATCTCTCATTGGAGATCAGGGGTCACATGCTCAGGTACTGCAGCGGCTCCTATTGGTCCGCCAGGAAGGTCCTGTGATTACTGGTGTTCTGGAACAGTTTCATTGGTCCTTGTTTCTGGCAGGTCTTGTAGCTGTTGCTATAAAAGGGTGGCATGGCTGGGCCGCCATGCGCTAGTGTCAATCTTTATATGCTATGCGCTAGTGTGGTCTTGCGTGTGTGTGGTTAGGGCCCGGCTGAAATAAGCCCCTAGAATACCGACTTAATCGGTGAGGAGTTTGGTATGCTAGCTGGTCAGGGTCGGTGTCCTAGATGCCCTAGATTACCGGCATAACTGGTGAGGAGTTTGATTGCCGTATTCAGGGTCTGGCGTTCAGACGCCATAGATTGCGGGTGACTCCCGCGAGGACATTAGCGCAAGATCACGTTCTATGTTCGCTTAGCAGTTAACTGTGTACCTGGGTGCCTGACAGGACACAGAAGTTTGTCTCAGCGGCCCTGTGACGTAACAGGGTTCGCTTTCAACGCTAGACAGCGCCCTAGCGTGTTTATTTTGCAACTCAGTTGTGTTTAGTGAGTTCGCACACATCGCCATATAGCGCTGCGGCCCTCCTTCTAGCGGCTCTGTGGATTAACAGAGTTGGCACATATTGCCACAGCGCGTTACGGCGTTTATTTTGGCGACTCTGCAGGATAACAGAGTTCGCTTCTTGCGCCATTTTACTAGCAGCAGGCTCCGCCTGCACGGTGGACCCCGGGCTGCGAACGCACCTCTCCACAACATATATTTGGTGCGTTCCGCAGACCCTAACAGGAGTTTCAGAATTTTTTATATTTTTTTTCTCTGGGGGCCGCAGGAGGATTTTTTTGTTTATCTAACTGGAGATTGTGCAGTTGTCTGGTCGTGTTGAGTGGCTCGCTGCTGAAGTTCGGGGAATTTCTGTCTATCTCACTCAGTTCTCTGCTGTGGAACCTAGGATCCCTCTTCCTGATTTATTTTCAGGGGACTGGTCCAAATTTTTGAACTTTAAGAAAAATTGTAAGTTGTTTTATGCCATGTTGGTTGTGGCATTACAGTGATTGGTTGGCCGCACAGCATCATCAGGTCTATAGCAGACCGGGCGGTGTCATGCTAGTCACAGTCTGCTCTGGACTCAGGCAGTGCAGGGAGAGTTGCTGCTGAGCTAGGGAGATATTTGGTTGTTTATTAGTTAGTGTGGGTATACCATCTCTAATATTCAAATCCATATCAACCAACAGTCCTTCAGAGGACTAATAAAGGTGCATAGATATCAGTGCTAGGCAGGCAGGCAGTGTATGTGGCAGACTTCATTGCATATAGCAAGACGGTCCATTATAGTTCTGTCTGCTGCTGCTGCCGCTGCCTATTACAGATATTTATAGACAAAGCCCAAGGTATCACGGGCCAGGAATAATTTTATTTTGAATCTTATTCCTGATTACTTGCTTTAAAAGCAATCCAGAGAACAACGTTTTTCTGCTCCATTTGCCTTTTAGCATTTCAGAATATAGCCAGATTCTTTCCATATTACAGTGTAAAAATTCAGCTATTTTAAACAGGGGTTTGTCTGTCACATGGATCACATCTCAGTGTGCTCAAAATTGTGCCATTTCAGGCTTCAATTTAATTTTTTTGCAGTGTTTTAGGCAAGTTATTGAGACCAGTTTTCTCAAAAAAAAAATTGCTACCTACAGGCCAGATATTTCAAACTGTGGTTTGTTGTCACACGGATCACATATAAGTTCGCTCCAAATGTTATGGACGTGATAGTGCAAACAGAGTCCGAGGCCGTGGGCAAGCTGAAATTGTGCCACAACAAACACCCACATCTTCTGGCACGACCTCGCTGTCCCAATTACTAGGGGACCACAGCAGCACACCACCATTGATCCCAGACCAGTGTCAAAAAGTTGTTGGTTGGATAGCAGATAATGCTTCCAGTCACTTTGCCACCACCACCACCACCACCCTGTCTTCCATACAATCAAGTCTCAGTAGCCGTGAGTCTGGACAGCATATTCCTCACCCTGATTCTCCTTCCTTCCACCATGCCGAGTGCCCAGAGACAACTGATCCCACACTTGAACACTCCAAAGAGCTGTTCACTTTTCCATTTATATATTCAGGCCTCTCGCCTTGTCCACTTAAAGCGGGGCAAGAGGAGATCGCATGTAGCAATGCCCAAATATTTGAGCTGCCACGGTCACACGAAGGTGACGGTGGGAACATGTCCCAAGAGGTGGACAATGATGGTCAGAAAGTCAGGAGGAGGACCGTGGTGCAGAAGTGGAAGATGAGGTGGTGGATGATATAGTAACTGACCCAACCTGGTAGGAGGACATGCATAGTAAGGACAGCAGTACACAGAGGGAGGGAGGCATAGCACCCAAACAGGCAGGAAGAAGCAGTGTGGTAGCCACACACAGAATTCGGGCAACTGTTCCACGTATCACCAACACGATGGAAGTTGCCAGTACAAGTGTTAGGTCTTCCCAAGTCTGGTTGTTTTTAAATTCTCTGCCGATAACCCCAAACAGGCCAATTGCACCACCTGCCAGGCCAGCATCAGCAGGGGTAGCTAAACTACCAACCTGACTAGTGTTGAGCGATACTGCTCGATATCTAAAAATATCGGATCGGAATGGTATCGCCGATATCACTAAAATATCGGCGATACCCGATACCGATACCGGAAGTCCCATGTAAGTCTATGGGAACCAAATATCGACATTAAAAAAAAACCATTCTTGCCTTGTTGGTTAATTGTACATGAAGGAAAACAACAAAGAGTAATGTAGAATGTATTGGGGGAGGTTGAGGAGACAATAAAGGCATACATGTTTAACCCAATGCATTGGAATAGCATTAATATATATTTTTTTGGAAATACGTTTGGATTGACGAACAAATTGACAATGTTGTTAACCTTTTTTCTATTTTGGCAAATATGTATGTTTCACAACTTCCATGCTCTTCACCTTTTTAACTTTTGACACACTTTCTCCTTCATAATCTTCAGCAGCATCATCTTTCTCATCAAATTATTCTTCATCTTCACCTTCTTAATCTTCTTCTTAAACTTCTTGCTATTCATGTTTTTATTTACATTACTCATATTGTTATTATTAAACTATTAATCTTCTTCATATTCAAATTCTTCATCTTCTTCCTCTTCATCTTCTTCATCATATTCTTATTTGTGACAGAGATTCCTGTACTTGTAATCTGTAAAAGTATGAATTTTTCATTCTTCCGTTCTTGCTGTCACAAAAGATTTAAATTACAACAGTATTTGTCCGTGTTCAGTTTAGCCTGCAGCAGCAGGCATTTTCCAGGGGCACCACGAGGAGGAACGGACTCACCCCCATACACTGCTTAGTCTTCTTCTGCTTAGAATTTAGAGCATATATTTTGCTCTTCATTTTGGTCTTATACTTCATGTTCTTCTGCTTTTTGATCTTCTGCTTATTGTTCTTCTGTCTCTTGTTCTGTATCTTGTAGTTTGTCTTAACCTTCTTTGTCCTGTTGGTGATCTTCTTCTGGGTAATCTTTTATTTTTTCTTTGTGATGGTGTTCAGGCTGGTTGGCTTCATGCTCGTCGTCCTTGTTGTCGTCATCTTCTTCTGGGTGGTCTTTAAGGTCGTCTAATTTCCGAGAACCAGCTGACGTTACTGGAACCCGGACGGGTATCAGATGGAGCAAGAGACAATGGAAGTAACGAGGACCAGCTGACTGTGCTGGAACCCGGAGGGGCAGCAGAAGGAAAAGAGGCAATGTCACAACCGAGTACCAGCTGACGTTACTGTGACACGGTTACTAAGCAGGAGGTACCTGTGCTCCAAAGCACTACCAAGGACCAGCAGACGTTGGTGGAACTCGGATACGGAGATGGAGGCACCTAGGCCAAAGGCACTGGGGAGAACCAGTTGATGGTACTGGACCCCGGACGGGTAGCAGAAGGAAAAGAGGCAATGTCACAACCGAGTACCAGCTGACGTTACTGTGACACGGTTACTAAGCAGGAGGTACCTGTGCTCCAAAGCACTACCAAGGACCAGCAGACGTTGGTGGAACTCGGATACGGAGATGGAGGCACCTAGGCCAAAGGCACTGGGGAGAACCAGTTGACGGTACTGGACCCCGGACGGGTAGCAGAAGGAAAAGAGGCAATGTCACAACCGAGTACCAGCTGACGTTACTGTGACACGGTTACTAAGCAGGAGGTACCTGTGCTCCAAAGCACTACCAAGGACCAGCAGACGTTGGTGGAACTCGGATACGGAGATGGAGGCACCTAGGCCAAAGGCACTGGGGAGAACCAGTTGACGGTACTGGACCCCGGACGGGTAGCAGAATGCACCCATGAAAATGTAAGTTGACAGGACGCAAGCTGTCCGCAGTTACCGAATCACACAGTCCTACAGTGGGTGCTTGTCCTATTGTCACAATGGAAACCGCCTTTATTTACATATCCCACAGCACACATAGGAATCACCTAAACTGCAGGCACCATAGAGTCGGCTAACCCGAATGCAACACGACAGCACAACTTATTGGAGGATAATTGACGTTCACACTGCCAGGAAACAGCTGTCGTGCTGTAACCAGGCTGGCCAGGAGTCAGTACCCTGCCAATTACTTATGAGCAACAAATGGTGGTGTTGTAGCCCAGGGAGTAGAGTTCAGGTGGTAGAAAGATGAACATAACAGGAGACATGGAAAACGTTGCCAAACAGTTATTTAATCTGAAAACGGACAGGCAAATTCAGGTGAGATCCATGCCTTGTTCATTTTCAGAAAAGTAAGCCGGTCTACATTCTCTGAGGATAGTCGCATGCGACGGTCTGTTACTACACCACCTGCAGCACTAAAGATGCGCTCAGATAATACACTGGCAGCAGGGCAAGCCAGCACCTCCAATGCATACTGGCTAAACTCTGGCCATGTATCCAACTTAGAGACCCAAAATTTGAAAGGGGAAGAGGCATCTGGGAGTACACTTAGAGGGAAAGCCAAGTAGTCTGTCACCATCTTACGGAAACGTTTCTTCCTGGTGACTGGAGCCGTCTCGGATGGTGTAGACCTTGCTGGCGCTGTCACAAAACTTCGCCACATTTGTAACATACAGCTTTTGCCCTGTGCAGAGGCGCTGCTTGTGCTCCCTCTTGTTGTAGAGGTGTCTACACTGCCTCGACGCACAGAGCTGCTTTGTAAAGCAGTAGCAGCAGCAGCTCTCTCGGCTGGAATGTACAACAGTATGGATTGCACCAGTGTGTCTTGGTACTCCTGCATTTTACGGTCCCGGTTCACCGGTGTGATGAGGGTTTGTAAGTTGTCCCGGTAGCGAGGGTCTAGGAGGGTGTACACCCAATAATCTGACGTGGTGAGAATGTGGGCGATGCGGCGGTCGTTTCTCAGGCACTGAAGCATGAAATCAACCATGTGCTGCAGACTCCCAACTGGCCAACAAAGGCTGTCCTCTGGAAGAGGCGTCATCTCTGCCTCCTCTGCATCACCCCACCCTCGCTCTACATACTGACTAGAGCGTTGTGTACCTCCCTCTGTAGGGATTTCTTCCTCCTCCATTGACTCCTCCTCCTCATCCTTCGCACAAAGTGAGCCCTGCCCAGCCCTTTGTGAGGAACCACGTTGCGCTGACTGTCCTGAAGGTAATTGAATTTGTGACTCCTCATCCTCCACCTCTTCCAAAACCTCTTCCTTTAGTGCTTTCAGTGATTTCTGAAGCAGGCAGATAAGGGGGACAGTCATGCTGACTAGTGCATCATCTGCACTCGCCATCCGCGTTGAGACATCAAACGCACGCAAAACGTCGCAGATGTCCTTCATAGAGGCCCACTCAGTAGTGGTGAAGTGTGAACGGCGCAAATTGCGAGTTGATTGCGCCTGTTGCAGCTGATACTCCATTACTGCTGGCTGCTGCTCACACAACCGCTCCAACATATGTAACATGGAATTCCACCTGGTGGGTACGTCACATACGATGCGATGTTCAGGAAGGCGAAATCTGACTTGCAGAGCTGCAATGCGCGATCTGGCCATGCTGGAACGTCGCAAGTGAGCGCACTCTAGGCGGACCTTGTGCAGCAGTGCATCAAGATCCGGATAGTCCCTCAAAAAACTCTGCACGACCAAGTTGAGCACATGTGCCAGACATGGTATGTGAGTGAGGTTGCCAAGGCCCAGAGCTGCCACCAGATTTCGGCCATTGTCACACACTACCAAGCCTGGCTGGAGATTAGCTGACAAAAACCACACGTCGCTCTCCTGCTTGATGGCATCCCAGAGCTCCTGCGCTGTGTGGCTTCGATTCCCCATGGAAATTAATTTCAGGACGGCCTGTTGACGTTTGGCCACGGCTGTGCTCATATCGGTCGCAACAGGTAAGCGTTCACGGGTCCATGTGGAGGTATACCGTGACGGCTCGTGCAGCGATGATTCTGAGGAACTGGAGTAGGAGGAGGAATCAATGTGTACAGACTGGATTCCTGCAATCTTTGGAGTTGGCAGAACACGTACAGCGCCACTGGCAAGATCTGTACCCGCTCCACAACATTGACCCAATGGGCAGTGAGGGAAAGGTATCGTCCCTGGCCATGGGTACTGGTCCACGCATCGGTGGTCAGGTGGACCCTGCTACTGACGGTGTTTAGTAGCGCATGTTTAATGTTTCCCTCGACATGTTTTTGCAGAGCAGGGACGGCTTGCCTGCTGAAATAAAATCGGCTTGGCACATTATATTGTGGGACTGCCAATGCCATTAAGTTCCTGAAACTGTCAGTCTCCACCAGCCTGAATGACAGCATTTCAAGGGACAGGAGTTTTGCAATGCCAGCATTCAGAGCCTGTGCTCGTGGATGGTTTGCCGAGTATGGCCGTCTTTTATCCCATGCCTGTGGTACCGATGGCTGTTTTGTGGTCTGGGAGTGTGACGATGACTGTGAACTTGCTGCTGTGGGTGGAATAACAGTTTGTCTATGGACAACAGTGACCGAGGTTCTTCCATGGAGATCCTGTGAGGAAGCCAAACCAGGTGTGTGTGAGCTGGAGGTAGAGGCTCCAACACGACCTGAAGATGTATGTGCTGCTGTAGGTTGGCCTACATCTCCAGTGTGTCTTTGTAACTCAGCTACGTGCTTTGTCCGTACATGTTTCCACATATTTGTGGTATTCAGGTTACTGATATTTTTACCTCTTTTAACTTTTTGCTTACACAGCTTGCATTGAACATAGCAAATATCATCTACAAGTCTGTCAAAAAAGGACCACGCAGTGCAAGTCATGGGAGCGCCAATTTTGACATTTGTAAGAGAACTGCTCCCAACACGTGCCAAACTGGCGGCTACAGGCAAGCGAGTCTGCAGCCTACCTCTCCCTCCTCTTTGTACCGTTGGGCCAATCTCTTCCTCAGAGCTGCTCCCACCACCTTCCTGTTGCTCACGCCATGTTGGGTCTCGGACTTCATCATCTCTACTACTCTCTTCCAACACCTGCTGCTGTTGGATGGTCTGGGCAGCACCATGCTCCACAAAACCTGGCACCTGAGTCTCATCATCATCATGAGATGCGTTCTGCGGTGTGCTGTCCATCGGCACTGGCTCACCCGCCTCTTCAGATTGAGAGAGACACAGCTGTTGCGCATCACTGCATACTCCCTCTTCTTCAAATTGCAGAATGCTGCTTGCCTGTGCCCGTGTTTGCGAGCCAACAGATTCTGAGAACAGAAGCAGAGACTCAGCTGGCTCCTGTACAGAACTCTCTGACTGCCTGGCCAATTTGACAGGCGGTGAACAGACAGATGGTTGCTCAACAGTGTTGTGTTCCTGAGAGGAGGTGGAAGGAATTGAAGTCGATGCATTGGCTGCCATCCAACCAACAACGGCTTCAATTTGTTCTTCCCGCAGCAGGGGGGCACGCCGAGCTCCTACCAAAGTGCGCATAAAGGAACGCTCACGGGGATAAATGGTGGATGCTGTGTCACTGAGGGCGGCAGCAGCCACAGAATCCCCACGTCCTCTCCCTGCTGAAACTCCACGGCACGACCACGTCCCTTACTCACTGACTTCTTCATCTTGGTAGATTGCTAAAGAAAGTCAGAAAAGTTATAAGGCCTAAGTGTGGTTATTACGCAGAGACTGAAGTGAACACTGAAACACAACTGTTCACAATCTGTGAAAGGCTACTACTTTGTCTACTTCTATAGTGTTTGCAACCAATGTATTGGATACGGATGGAAGCACGTCACACTAATAGATTATATTTATTTTAAATGGAATGGAGCAGAACCAATTGAAGAGAAATGAAAAGGATGAGGCACTGAGACACGCTCAGCAGAGTACAAGCAGCAGTGCTTGAACAAGTAACTGGAGCGTGATGTGCACTCAAAAAATAAAAAACACAGACTGAAGTGATCACTGAAACACAACTGTTCACAATCTGTGAAAGGCTACTCCTTTGTCTACTTCTATAGTGTTTGCAACCAATGTATTGGATACGGATGGAAGCGCGTCACACTAATAGATTATATTTATTTTAAATGGAATGGAACAGAACCAATTGGAGAGAAATGAAAAGGATGAGGCACTGAGACACGCTCAGCAGAGTACAAGCAGCAGTGCTTGAACAAGTAACTGGAGCGTGATGTGCACTCAAAAATAAAAAAACACAGACTGAAGTGAACACTGAAACACAACTGTTCACAATCTGTGAAAGGCTACTCCTTTGTCTACTTCTATAGTGTTTGCAACCAATGTATTGGATACGGATGGAAGCGCGTCACACTAATAGATTATATTTATTTTAAATGGAATGGAGCAGAACCAATTGGAGAGAAATGAAAAGGATGAGGCACTGAGACACGCTCAGCAGAGTACAAGCAGCAGTGCTTGAACAAGTAACTGGAGCGTGATGTGCACTCAAAAAATAAAAAACACAGACTGAAGTGAACACTGAAACACAACTGTTCACAATCTGTGAAAGGCTACTCCTTTGTCTACTTCTATAGTGTTTGCAACCAATGTATTGGATACGGATGGAAGCGCGTCACACTAAAATTTAAATTGCATGGAGCAGCAAAAATTACACTGAAGAAAAAAAAAAGAGTCTGTGAGTGACACGTGCAGATGCCTACAGACAGCGTTGCATGCAGAGCAAACTGCAGCGTCACCTGCACTCACACACACCTTGCAGAGCTGTTAAAACAACACTGCAGGCAAAAGGAAGCTTTACACAGCGGTTGGTGCTAGCCTGCCTAAAGCACACTACACTAAATCGCAATCTCTAACTGTCCCTCAGAGTCAGCACAGCAGCGTTCTGTCCCTAACTGAATTCACAGCACAGTGACGCTAAAATGGCGGCGGCGCCTTTTATAGTGCATTCTGACATCATTTCAGCATCCAATCACAGCCATGCCATTAGTTAACATGACCGCAGCAGTACAGGATGTGCCCACACTTCTTAGGATTCCTCATTGGCTGACTAAAATCACATTGCCTCTCAAAGAATTATGGGAACTTCCGATTCCGGTATACGATATATGGAAAATATCGAAACAAAGTATCGAAAGGCCGATACAGCTAATATCGGCCGATACCCGATACTTGCGGTATCGTATCGCTCAACACTAAACCTGACCACAACCAGCATGATCAGGCACATGGCAGCAAAGCACCTGACTTTGTGAGCCGAACCCCAGGGTCCAGGAACTGTATCTGCGGGTGACACCACTGCTTCTTCTGCTGTTGTGCGTGCAAGCCAATCGTCTGTCCATGGTGTATGCGAAGATGCCTCCTGCCCTGCACCTGTCATTGCACACACTCAACAACCTCCATCATCAAGCACGTCCAAGTCCTTGTCCCACCGCAGCATTCAGTTGCCCATACCCCAGTCCTTGGAACACAAGTGCAAATACGCAGCCAACGCCCCACAGGCTACACTACTAAATTCCCACATTTCGTGACTGCTTGCGCTCTAAATGCTGCCTTTTAGGCTCATGGAGATGGAAGCTTTCTGCAACCTGATGGCGGCTGCCTTCCCACAGTACTCGGTCCCCAGCCGCCACTATTTCTCCCAGTGTGCCGTCCCTGCATTACACAAGCACTTGTCCCACAACATTAGCTGTGCCCCCAACAATGCAGTTACTGGGAATATCCACCTAACCATGGACACTTGGACAAGTGCTTGTGGGTAGGTATGGTACATCTCGTTGATGGAACACTGTATTAACATAGTGGAAGTCGGGACCCAGTCGGACCTTGGGATGGAACACGTCCTCCCGATGCTGAGGATTGCGGGCCCTAAGTCAATCAGCGTTGCCCCCACAGTCTACAGCTCCTGCACCTCATCCTTCTCCTCATCTTCAGCCTCCATCTCTGAAATGACCACATCAGTCACAAGCTGGAAGCACTGTAGCACTGCCTCAGCCAAGTGCTAACAGGCCGTGCTGAAGCTAATACGCTTAGGTGACAAACCGCACCATGCTGAAGAGTTGTGGACAGCTCTTAAACAGCAGGCAGATCTGTGCTGACACCGCTAAACCTACAGCCAGGCATGGTCATGCGTGAAAATGGCTGGAACATGGTGGCAGCTCTGAGGCAAGGTGAGCTCACACACGTACCATGCCTGGCCCATGTGCTTAACCTCGTGGTTCAGCGGTTTCTCAAAACCTACCCGGAGCTGCAGGATCTGTTTGTCAAAGTACGCCGCCTGTGTGCCCATTTTAGAAAGTCAGCTACAGCTTCCGCCGCCCTTGCCATGTTTCAGCAGCGTTTGCAGCTTCTGGCTCACTGAGTGGTGTGTGATGTCCTCAAGCATTGGAACTATGCACTGCAGATGTTGGGAAGGATTTGTGAGCAGAAGTGGCCATTGTTGACTACCAGTATCAACAAGGCTATCAGTATTCAGTTCAGACTCCACACATAAGACCTCAGGAGTGGACATGGATGTCAGACATATGTACCAAAACTTTGAGAACTCCACCAAGATGGTGAGCGGCAATGACGCCATAATTAGCGTCACCATCCCACTTCTCTGTTTTCTGAAACGCTCTCCGCTCACAATCAAAGAGGATGCATTGCAGGCGGAGCACGATGAGATGGAGCAAGGAACCATACAGGGTGATTACATACAGCCCAGCCTCATCTCATCCCAACGTGGATTGGGTGACAATGAGGAAGAGGAAGAACAGGAGCTTGTTTCATGCGCTATAGATGGTACTACCTGCACATGTCATACCATCTGTTCAGCGTGGATGGCCTGAGGACAGGGACGAGGAGGAGGAGAGCATGGTCAGTCATCCTCTAGGTGAGGACACAGAAGTCTTGCCTGTTAGCAATCTGGCGCACATGGCTGAGTTTATGTTACGCTGCCGTAACCGTGACCCTCGCGTTCTCAAAATTTTGGGTGAAAGTCATTACTGTTTGGCGACACTTCTAGACCCATGCTATAAGGATAACTTTCTATCTCTTATTCCTGAGGCGGACAAGTCTACTAAAACGGGGCAGTACCAGAAAGCTCTTGTTGCGGAATTATTAAAAAATTCCCACCTGAAAACGCTTGCGGCAGAGGTCACAGTTCTTTGGACAACCAAGGAGTACAGGCGAGAGAGACAACTCCATTCCAGCCGAGGCAGGGGAACACTGTCAAAGTTCTGGGAGAGTTTTCTCAGACTCTCCCATCGCACAGGCCCTGAGGCGCGGAGTACTCTCACAAGGAGTGCAAAGTTTGGGAAGATGCTGAGGGAGTGCCTTGCTGATCGTACCAACGTCCTCCGTGATTCCTTAGTGCCTTATAATTATTGGGTCTCAAAGCTGGATACGTTGCATGAACTGGCTCTCTACGCCTTGGAGGTCTTGGCCTACCATGCCGCTAACGTATTGTCAGAGCACGTTTTTAGTGTCGCTGGTGGAATTATAACTGATAAGTGCATCCGCCTGTCAACTGAAAATGCTGACAGGCTGACTCTTATAAAAATGAACAAGGGCTGGATTGGGCCAGACTTCTCAACACCACCGAATGATTGCAGCGTAATATAAACTCAAATCCAGTGTATTTTTTTGGGAGGTCTATTCCCATGCACCTCTTCACACCCACACATGGTTATACGCTTCCTGATTTTGGCTATTTGCTGTTGTCCTCCTCCTTCTCATCATCCATCACCACTATATCACAAGGGTGACCGTGGACCGTGATGCAATACCCAAATCATTTTTTTAAAGGGTGTTTATGATGCCTGTAACAAATTTTTTTATACAGTATGTTCATGTATACCCCTAGGGGTAAATGCATTATAAGTATAGGAGACCAGCTCCTTTCTAATGGGAACCGTTTTTAATGAGGCCCTCCTCCACGTGTCTACCAAGGGGCATTGTAGTGCCTCCAAATATTTGGCAGCCCTTGCAATCACTGCATAGGCAAACACTATGGGAGACCCGCTCCTTTGTAATGGGAACATTTTGTTATGAGGCCCTCCTCCAAGTCTGTACAAAAGGGGCATTTTAGTGCCTCCAAATTTTTGGCCGCTCTTGCATTCACTGCATAGGCAAATACTATGGGAGACCCGTTCCTTTCTAATGGGAACATTTTGTTATGAGGCCCTCCTCCACGTCTCTACCAAGGGTCATTGTAGTGCCTCCAAATTTTAGGCAGCTCTTGTATTCACTGCATTGGTAAACACTATGGGAGACCTGCTCCTTTCTAATGGGAACATTTTGTTATGAGGCCCACCTCCACATCTCTACCAAGGGGCATTGTAGTGCCTCCAAATTTTTGGCAGCCCTTGCATTCACTGCATTGGCAAACACTATGGGAGACCCGCTCCTTGTTATGAGGCCCTCCTCCACGTCTCTACCAAGGGTCATTGTAGTGCCTCCAAATTTTTGGCAGTCCTTGCATTCACTGCAAAGGCAAACACTATGGGAGACCCGCTCCTTTCTAATGTGAACATTTTGTTATGAGGTCTTCCTCCACATCTCTTACCAAGGGGCATTGTAGTGCCTCCAAATTTTTGGCAGCCCTTACATTCACTGCATTGGCAAACACTATGGGAGACCCGCTCCTTTCTAATGGGAACATTTTGTTATGAGGCCCTCCTCCACGTCTCTACCAAGGGTCATTGTAGTGCCTCCAAATTTTTGGCAGCCCTTTCATTCACTGCATTGGCAAACAGAATGGGAGTACCAACTTCCTAATAATGGGAACATTGCTTTCAGGAGGCCCTCCTGTACGTCTCTTCAAAGGGGTATTGGGGTGCGTCCAAATTTGGGGCAGGTGTTGCATTCACTGCATAAGCAAAAACTATGGGAGTACCAACTTCCTAGTAATGGGAACATTGCTTTAAGTTGGCCCTCCTGTACATCTCTTCAAAGGGGTATTATGATGCGTCCAAATTTTGGGCAGGCCTTGCATTTACTGCATGTGCAAACAGTATGGGAGACCCACTTTCTAATAATGAGAACATTGATTTCAGGAGGCCCTCCTGTACGTCTCTTCAAAGGGGTATTGAGGTGCATCTTAATTTTGGGCTGGCCTTGCATTCACTGCATAGTTAAACATTATGGGAGACCCACTTTATAATAATGGGAACATTGTTTTCAGGAGGTCCTCCACTATGTCTCTTCAAAGGGGCATTGGAGTGCCTATAAAATTTTTGGCAGCCCTTGCATTCACTGTATAGGCAAACAGTATGGGAGATCCACTGTTTAATAATGGGAACAACAAGCATAGCCGGCTGATGGCTCTCTAAGAATAGTGAGGGCCGACTGCTGGCCCTTTAAGAATAGTAAAGGCCGCCTGATGGCCCATAAAAATAGGCTTTGTCACTTTCAGAGTCCCTCCTTCATAAATAAAACAGGATGTGTCTGATGATGTGTCCCACACCACATGGCTAGATAAGGTTGTAAAATATTAAAATGACATTTCCCAGTGAATGCATTTGTCTTGGTTGAAAGCAATGCTAAAGTTGAAAAACGCATCAAAAACGCTAAGTGTGAACATAGACAAGGTGTGGAGGAGCATTTTTGTTTTTGGTTATTTATTTTGCATTATATACAAGTCATTACCCTGGAAAGGATGTTCCTTAGCATATTTCCCAGGAAAATCCATTTTGGTTTCGTTGTTGTATGTTTTTTTGTGAGTCTGTAAAAGTGGCGTAAGACTGTGACAACATTGTTCACAGCAGTGACCTGTGAGTCAGAAATGCTTCCAGGGGTCTTCCCCATGCTGTTCCCATGTCATTTGAGCACTGTTATCATCGATTTCCGCAATTTTTAGTCCGTCTGCAGACTGCCAGGGGGGGCCTTGGCAAAAATGCTTGAGTTTCCATAGACTTACATTAGGCTCGTTGCTCAGGTCGAGCACCCGAGCATTCCAATTTGCTCGACCCAAGCAACGAGCATAAGAGCATTTTAGTACTCGCCCATCACAAATAGTAATCTTAGTGTATGTAAATTTTCAACTATGCAGTAAGTAATAAAAATGCCTTTAAACATTCTCTCTTATTATTCTGGCATTTGGCAAATATTGGTTATTATTGTAATCCTAATTGACGTAAAACGGGAAAAGGTTTATTCTGATTTCATGTCAGATATTGAGAAAAAAATGCATATGTGTCTTTTTATATAGTGTATGTAATCTTATGGTTTCAACTTTATATATATACTGTATGTATATATATATATATATATATATATACACACATAAAATACTCACATGCATATATATAAATATAGTCATGGCCGAAGGTGTTACCACCCTTGAAATTGCTCCAAACAATGAAATATTTCTTCCAGAAAATTATTGCAATTGCACATGTTTTGTTATATGTTTATTTCCCTTGTGTATTGTAACAAAAAAAAAAACGAAAACATAATTTCATACAAAACCTAAAAAATGGGCATTGCAAAATTATTGACACCTTTCCAAAATTAAGGGTACACAACTTTGTTTCAAGCATGAGATGCTTGTTCACACTCACCTGTGGCAAGTAACAAGTGTGGGCAATTTTAAAATCATACCTGAAACCAGATAAAAAGGGGAGAAGTTGACTCAATGTTTGCATTGTGTGTGTCTGCCACACAAAGCATGGAGAACAGAAAGAAGAGGAGAGAACTGTCTGAGGACTTGAGAACCAAACTTGTTGACTTATGTCAAGAAACTCAAGGTTGCAAGACCATCTCCAGAGATCCACGAGTATAATCAAGAAGTTTACAACTCATGGCACTGTTGCTAATCTCCCTGGATATGGATGGCAGCGATAATTTTTCATGAAAGTTTGCAACGCAAGATAGTCTGGATGGTGTATAATGAGCCACAATCAAGTTCCAAAGAAATTCAAGTTGTTTTGCAGGTTCAAAGTGCATCAGTGTTGGGAACTATCCATCAACATTTGAATGAAACGTAACGCTATGGCAGCAGACCCAACAGGACCTCTCTGCTGAGACAAAGATATAAAAAGGTAGACTGCTGTTTGCCAAAATGTACTGTATATTGGTAAGCTAAAATCCTTCTAGGAAGGCATTTTGTAGACAGATGAGACAAAGATACAGCTTTTTGGTAAAGCACATCATTCTACCATTTACGGAAAACGGAAAGAAGTTTTGGGGTTGTTTTGCAGCCTCTGGCACTGCATGCCTTGACTGTGTGCAAGGCATCCTGAAATCTGAAGATTACCAAAGGATTTGGGGTCGCAATGTAGTGCCCAGTGTCAGAAAGCTGGGTTTTCAGCAGGAAAATTAACCCACGCATACTTCAAGACGCACCCAGAAATAGATGGAAACAAAGTGCTGCAGAGTTCTAAAGTAGCCAGCAATGAGTCCAGATCGAAATCCCATCGAATACCTGTAAAGATGAATACCATTTAGAATTTTAGGCAAAGAAAATTCTCTTACACTTATACAGTGCAGACTGTGGCTCATTGCTGGAATTCTGCCTGTCATACCAGAGATCAAGAGTCTGAGTGCCAGGACAGCCAATCTTTTAGAAAAGTAAATAACTACTGTATATACAAATGCATCTAGTGAGCACATATATTAAACGGCCATTTCCTCCCCATATACTGAGTCGGAGAAGGAGATCAATAATAGGACAAAAAATATCATCTAACGTGTTCAAAAACAGAAATGACACAGCAGTGCAACCAGAATAAGTATTGTCAAAAAACTTCCTTCCTCCACCTCTGCTAGTCTCCCCCGATTCCTTGTGCACCTTGCTAAACTGTTATCATAAAGCAAAGAGTAATTAAAGATAAATAGTGAAAATGTTGGAGATCAAAACAAGTTGTTGCTTCAACACCTTTATTTTTGTATCAAGCAATCCAGAGGCTCCATTACAAAGACTTTAAATATTAACCCCACCTCGACCATACTGCTTGCAACTGCTTATTGGATGCCAGTGCATTTAGAGGCAAAACGACAGTGCTGCTAATATAGGATATCAGAAATATATACTGATATTGTATTCTAAGGATTTTATGAATTTCCAAAATATTAAGAAAAGCTAGACATTTTTAAAAATAATAACTTCTTCAGGTCTGGACTTGACGTACGCTACCATATTTAGTAGCGTGCTTCAAAGAAAGAATATGATGTGCCTATGGACATGACATATGGCGGAACATACAGTGCCTTTGGCTTTGTCAAGTGCATAACTCATGATACTGATACAAATATATTTTAGGATCTTGTAAACTAAGCTGCATTTTCAACCAAGCGTATATTGATGAACATATTCCCCCAAGGTATAATTGCTGCTTTTCCTGAAAATTCGAGGCAGCAGTGGAGTGTGGATAAGAACATTATGCTATACTGTATTTGGTTTTCCTGTTTCATGACAGAGCATATGAAATGGTTAAAACCACAATACTATGATTTAATAAAATTTAATACCGAGCCAACTTTTTAAAGTTTTACATAACTTGAGATTTCATATGACTCTCTAGCATTCTTTTTTTCTGCATTTATAAACTAAATTTCCCAGTGGGATTTACCTCCCTCTTTACATTGCCTGTTCAGCGCTCAAACACTCACAGCTAAATAATTCTCTTATGGCTTTAATGTTTTTTACTACTCCCTATCTATGGTCTCAGTGAAGTACTTTCAAGGATTCAGGATCAATTACTGCTTGATGTTGCACAAAGCATTATTTCAGCGTGCTTATGCTATAGTCATTCACCATCGTTATTCTGACATTGAAAGAAAACCTTTGTCCTCTTTGCAGAGTGAAAGCTGACTATACGTGCCACATTCTCTTATGTTGTATAACACCACTTCCTATGTGCTGAGCGGTATTACTCTATCTACAGAGGACGCAGTTATCAATGGTTCTATAAATGATACCGTGGTCATTTAGAGATCTTAGCATCATGCCCAGTGCTTGAACAATAAGCCACTTAGAGAACATATGACCATGTCTTTCCTGGTTATAAAGTAATGTTCAATCACCGCACACTCTTGATAGATGCTTGTGAGGACTTTAATGTACAGATACAGATGCAGCAATAACACAATTCATGAATGAGGAATTGGTGCAGGGATAGAGAAAATGGTGAGGCGACAAGAACATAACGTTTTGACCCTCATAGGGTCTTATTCATATAGTCGCTGTTAGCAAGGTTCACTGAATGGTATAAAGGATATTCTGTTTGCAAATGATACCTGAGTCCAGGGTAGGTCCGGCTCACCTGCGCCTTGGATTGTAGACTGCGATGTGCGGTATGGAGGCATTGGTGGCTATAGTGTGCGGCAGTGTGCGGGTGAGTTATAACACCATTTGTTCAAGTATGTAAACTCTACAGCAGGGGGGTAGCGAGGGATTCAGAATGGAAGAGGGGCAAAACATATTTGAGTGGACCCTAACCTAGGTAACCATACTAAAAACTGAGGTGGCACTCCTTAATTATAGTGGGGTTAAAGGGGAGCCTCAGCAGATGCCCAAGCTACTACTGAACAAAATACACTATACAAAGACCAAGACCGATTTTACCGCCATATGATGACCATACAATGGTAGATACCAGCCCTGCTGATTATATTAAAAGATTACTGTACAGTTATAGATCGTGAATTACAGCAGATGTTCTTTATGATGGAGTCGTTCATTTTGCTCCATCTTTTTCTTCAGGCCCGGACCAACATGACAACTTCTTCCAGCCAGGACTAATCAGCAGAGATTACAACAAAAACACATTTGACTTCTCACATTTCCAGTACAGTGCCCTCAATTCCAAACCTGCACAAACTCCTCACCTGGCTGTCACCCCCATACTGCACCATATTTGTCTATTAGTGCCCGTCATAGTAATAATGCCCACGAATGCCCTAAATAGTAATAACAACATATTTGTAGCCTCCAGATAGTAAGTGTGACCCATAAGAATGTTAATACACTTTGTGAACACCCTATAAAATAATATTGCCCTCTTTTGACACCTCGAGTGCCCCTATGGTTCAAAAATTTACCCCTAAAAAGGAATCTGTCACCTTCGAAAAAGCTAATTCCATGCAGATAGAGGGTTCATCTGCAGGGAAAGAGAGTTTAAATAATCCCTGGCTGGTTTACAAGAACAGCGGCAATAAGGAGAAAATTAAGTTATATTCTCCTGTAGCTGCTCGCTTCAAGTCATTGGGGTGGTGCAGGGAGCAGTTACCGTCATTACTACACAACAAGTGTGGTGTTGTCATTCCTAAGCACTTTGAAAGACTACCTTGTCTGTGCACACAGGCAGAAAACACACATGGCAAAGCTTGCTGTCAATCAAAGTGAGGGAGATGATTACAACACACTCATTCGGTAAAAGGGTGTCACGCGGTCTTATGATATGTGTACGATGTCAGTAAACTATTCTTAAAAGAACAACACTCTATACAACATATAGATTAGCAACATCAGCATGTAAATATAGAATAGATTTACCTGACACGATATCCGTTGAACTCAGGGTTAATCTTGAGGACTTGATACACTGTCACAGGAAAGAGGAGGACCGGGGGTCTAACCTGACCCTAAACTGGGGTCCTAACTAATCCCTCACCTTGGAGGTACTGATAATGGTTCAGAGGTCCAAGTCTCCAGCCTAACCCTGTCTCCTATCAGTCCTGAACCCTGTAATCAGTCCTAAGAAGGATACTGATTACCACCAAAGGAATATGGGCTGATCTCTGCTAAATACACAGATTAGACATATTAGACAGACTGGAGAAAACACAGACTTGCATACACACTCAAACACAGAAGGAACATAAATGATCTGGGATATTAAACTCTAAGCAAGGTGAGCTTAAAACAACTAAGGAGCTCTTTAACTTAAGTCTATACAGATACAATCCTATCTGTGGTCTGCATGAAGAATTTCACTGGCAACTCCCAACACAGACAACCAGAGATTTAAAGGAAACCAATCAACAAATAATTAATTGCAGCCGGGAGAAACTGCACCCAGTCCCAGAACATGAGCACAGACAGAATTAACTCCCTAACTGCCAAACACAAAGAAACAGCAACTCAGCTGTGAGAAGTCAGAATGTGCAACCGCGACGATCTTCGTGGCAATGCACACATGACAGTACCCCCTTCTACGAGGGGCCCCCGGACCTCAGGGCCAGGTTTGCCCGGGTGAGTTCTGTGGAAGGTCCGCACCAAACGATCTGCGTTAATGTCAGACGCAGGAACCCACGTCCTCTCCTCTGGACCATACCCCTTCCAATGCACCAAGTACTGAAGGGACCGGCGATTCAGACGTGAGTCAATGATCTTTGACACTTGAAACTCCAAGTTACCATTGACCACCACTGGAGGAGGAGGTAGAGGTGATGGTATGACTGGTGCCACGTACCTCTTAAGTAATGACTTGTGGAACACATTGTGGATTTTAAACGTAGGAGGGAGGTCCAGACGAAATGCCACAGGATTAATTATGGAACTGATCCTGTACGGCCCGATGAATCTGGGGCCCAGCTTCCAGGAGGGAACTTTAAGTTTTATATTCCTGGTAGACAACCATACCAGATCGTTCACATTAAGATCTGGACCAGAAACTCTCCTCCTATCAGCCATACGTTTATAACGGTTCCCCATAGCACTCAGATTATTCAATACACCTCTCCACACTGAAGCAAGTGACGACGAGAAACGCTCCTCCTCAGGAACCCCAGAAGGGACCCCCCCATTGAATGTACAAAACTGGGGATGAAAACCATATGCCCAAAAAACGGGGACTTACCAGTGGACTCGCTCCGCCTGTTGTTAAGAGCGAACTCTGCCAGAGGCAAGAAAGAAGACCAGTCCTCCTGGTTCTCTGAGACAAAACACCGAAGATAAGTCTCTAGGCTTTGATTCAGACGCTCTGTCTGACCATTGGTCTGCGGATGAAAAGCCGAGGAAAATGACAATTGCATCCCCGACGTAAACAAAATGCCCTCCAAAACTTGGACACAAACTGAGACCCCCTATCTGACACCACATCAGAAGGCAACCCATGAAGTCTCACAATCTCCCCAATGAACACCTGCGCCAGAGTTTTAGCATTAGGGAGGGCAGGAAGAGCAATGAAATGTGCCATCTTACTGAACCTGTCAACAACCACCAGTATGACAGTCTTCCCTGACGACTGAGGAAGGTCCGTGATGAAGTCCATAGACAAATGAGTCCATGGACGCTCCGGAAGTTTCAAGGGTAAGAGGGTCCCAGACGGAGGGTATGAGGGGTCTTAGAGCGAGCACAAACCCCACAGGACGCGACAAAAGTTAAAACATCTTTATTAACGTTAGGCCACCAAAACGGCGAGAAAGGAGATCTAAAGTAGCCTTACTCCTGGATGTCCTGCTAAAGCAGAATTATGATGTGCCTCAATAACCTTTTGTCTCAACTGATTTGGGACAAACAGTCTCCCTGGAGGTCCTGCAGGGGCGTCCCCCTGAGCCTCTAACACCTCCTCCTCAAGCTCAGAACATACAGCCGACACTACCACCCCCTCCTGAAGGATAGGAATCGGGTCATCCATTTTCCCGGCCCCTGGGAAACTGCGAGACAAGGCATCCGCCTTAACATTCTTAGATCCAGGGCGATAAGTGACAACAAAATTAAACTGGTAAAAAACAACGACCATCGAGCTTGTCTGGAATTCAGACGCTTAGCAGATTCCAAATACAGCAGGTTCTTGTGATCAGTAATGACGGTGACCGGGTGGACTGCCCCCTCCAAAAAGTGACGCCATTCTTCAAAAGCCAACTTAATGGCCAAAAGTTCCTATTGCCGATATCATAATTCCTTTCGGCGGACGACAATTTTTTAGAAAAGAAAGCGCACGGATGCCATTTACCAGGGGACGGACCCTGGGACAATATTGCACCACCCCTACGTCAGACGCGTCCACCTCCACAACGAACGGCTGTGATGCATCTGGTTGGATGAGAACGGTGCCGAAGCAAAACATTTTTTCAAAGAGGAAAAAGCTTGGCAAGCTTTGTCCGACCATTTAGAAAAATCCGTCCCTTTTCTTGTCATGTCAGTGAGAGGTTTGACAACAGATGAGAAATTACAAATAAATTTCCGGTAGTAGTTAGCAAACCCCAGAAAACGCTGCAGAGCCTTAAGATCCTCTGGCTGATCCCATTCAATGCACTGCTCTCACCTTTTCAGGGTCCATACGGAAACCGGAGGCTGACACCAAGAAACCCAAAAACTGAAGTTCCTGTACGGCGAATACACACTTTTCCAGTTTGGCGTATAGTTTATTGTCTCGCAAGATCTGCAACACCTGTCTCACATGCTCCTGATGAGACACAAGATCTGGTGAGTAAATTAAAAATGTCATCCAAATATACGACCACAAACAGCCCCACCAGATGACGAAAAATGTCATTAACAAAATGTTGGAACACTGCTGGTGCAGTAGTCAGACCAAAAGGCATGACAAGGTTCTCATAATGTCCCTCCGGCGTGTTAAACGCCGTTTTCCACTCATCCCCCTCTTTTATCCTAATCAGATTATACGCCCCCCTGAGATCCAATTTAGAGAACCATTTGGCGCCAACAATTTGATTGAAGAGATCAGGAATCAGAGGGAGTGGATACGGATCTCGAACAGTAATCCGATTAAGTTCGCGGAAATCCAAAGCAAGGGCGTAGGCCTCCATCTTTTTTCTTCACAAAGAAAACCCCGCGGCACTGGGGAAGATGAAGGTCTAATATGCCTTTGGCCAGACTCTCCGAAATATAATCTTTCATAGCCTGCCTCTCAGGACCAGAAAGGTTATATAACCTAGCTTTAGGTAACTTAGCATCAGGAAGTAAATTAATAGAGCAGTCATACACGCGATGAGGAGGCAACTCCTGACACCCCTCCTCAGAGAACACATCCCAAAGTCCTCCAAAAAAGGAGGCAAAGTACTAGGCACGACCGCACTGATGACTGTGTTCATGCAGTTACTTTTGCAAAACTCCCCCCATTGGCTTATATCTCTGGACTGCCAATTAATCACAGGGTTATGTTTAACCAACCAAGGAAGTCCCAACACAATAGGAGTAGGTAGACCCTCCAACACATAACAAGATAATAGTTCCCTATGTATTGCCCCTACCCGAAGGTCAATGTTATGAACCTCATGAACAAAGCTACCTTGGCCCAGAGGCCTGGCGTCAATGGAGAATATAGGGATCGGTTTGACCAATACACTCAGATGCATACCTTGAGCCTGAGCAAACTGAGCGTCAACCAGATTAGCCCCGGACCCACTATCAAGAAGAACAGAAAATCTCTCCACTCTCGTACCAACCACCACCTCACTGGTACAAGGAACTGAGAAGAACTAGCGGACGAAATACATACTCCAGGTTGTCGTCCACCACACAACCTGGGATTAACAGTTTTCGGCGACTTTTTGCTCAACAAGGCACGGGATGGACATCCCCCAACAAAATGTCCCTCTTTCCCGCAGAAGAAACACCTTCTAGTCCTGCGGCGTACCGCCAATCCCCCCCTACGAAATGATGTCCCTCCCAACTGCATAGGCTCCTCCGAACAGACAAGGGGAACCTCAACATAAGGGACTTTAGTAGTAGGTGGAGTAACAACAGGGGGCGGAGTTACCTCGCACCTCTCCGGAGCCGTCTATCAGTACGGATAGCTAGGGCCATAGCAGCCTCCAGTGATGGAGGAGAATCATACTGAGCCAAAACGTCCTTTAATTTGTCAGAAAGCCCATGACAAAACTGGCTTCTAAGAGCTGGGTCATTCCACTGAGTATCTGTGGCCCATCTACGGAACTCAGAAGCAAATTCCTCCGCGGACGATCTCCTGCTGTATCTTACGTAATTTTGTCTCAGCAAGAGAGACCCGATCTGGGTCATCATATACCAAACCCAGGGCAGTAAAAAATCGATCTACTGACTGTAGAGCCGGGGATCCCGGAGGAAGGGAGAAGGCCCAGGATTGAGGGTCCCCTTGTAGGAGCGAGATAACAATTCCCACTCTCTGCTCTTCACTCCCTGATGATCGAGGCCGAAGCCGAAAATACAATTTACATGCTTCCCTGAAGGTAAAAAATTTGTCTCGCCCACCAGTGAACCTGTCCGGGAGAGCTACTTTAGGTTCAAATCTGGTTTGCTCCGAGGGAGACAAAACTTTGGACTTAATGTCCGTCAGCTCCATGGATAATCCCTGCAACTGCAGAGCCAGCTGGGCTACTGGATCCATGGCAACTGGGAATAATTTTATTGGCCAGTGAAAATGTCACGCGGTCTTATGATATGTGTACGATGTCAGTAAACTATTCTTAAAGAACAACACTCTATACAACATATAGATTAGCAACATCAGCATGTAAATATAGAATAGATTTACCTGACACGATCCGTTGAACTCAGGGTTAATCTTGAGGACTTGATACACTGTCACAGGAAAGAGGAGGACCGGGGGTCTAACCTGACCCTAAACTGGGGTCCTAACTAATCCTCACCTTGGAGGTACTGATAATGGTTCAGAGGTCCAAGTCCAGCCTAACCCTGTCTCCTATCAGTCCCTGAACCCTGTAATCAGTCCTAAGAAGGATACTGATTACCACCAAAGGAATATGGGCTGATCTCTGCTAAATACACAGATTAGACATATTAGACAGACTGGAGAAAACACAGACTTGCATACACACTCAAAACACAGAAGGAACATAAATGATCTGGGATATTAAACTCTAAGCAAGGTGAGCTTAAAACAACTAAGGAGCTCTTTAACTTAAGTCTATACAGATACAATCCTATCTGTGGTCTGCATGAAGAATTTCACTGGCAACTCCCAACACAGACAACCAGAGATTTAAAGGAAACCAATCAACAAATAATTAATTGCAGCCGGGAGAAACTGCACCCAGTCCCAGAACTGAGCACAGACAGAATTAACTCCCTAACTGCCAAACACAAAGAAACAGCAACTCAGCTGTGAGAAGTCAGAATGTGCAACCGCGACGATCTTCGTGGCAATGCACACATGACAAAGGGAAGGGACAAATGCAAAAACTGGCTGTGGAGGCAATGGGTTAATAGTCCTTTCACTGCACTGGCTAGCTTGTAGCTATGCTGGTTAATAAGGATTAGTACAGAAAATCAAGTTTGGGATAATAGAGTGTAAGCATGATTAAAAGTTCATTTTCTGCACTAGTAATTATCAGCCAGCACAACTAAAATCATGCTAGCAAAGCTATTAATCCCTTCACACCGAAGCCTGTTTTCACCTTACTGACCAGGCCATTTTTTTCAATTCTGACCCATCACTTGATGAGGCCATAACTCTGGAACGTAAATAGTGCCATTTGACTTTTTGAATGTAAAATATGCTGGAATAATTAGCGGACGCCATGTCGCGATTGGAGAGCCCTTGATGTGCCTAAACAGTGGAAACCTCCACAAGTTACACTGTTTTTGGAAACTAGATCCCTCAGGTAACTTATTTGAATGTGTGGTGAGCACCTTGAAACCCATGTGCTTCACAGAGTTTATAATGTTGAGCAGTGAAAATAAAAAAATCACATTTTTCCCACAAAAATGTTTTATCCCCAAATTTTGTATTTTCACAAGGGTAAGAGGAGAAAATGGACCCAAAATTTGTTGTACAATTTCTCCTGAGTTCACCGATATCCATATGTGGTCAAAAACTACTGCTGAGGCACAGTGCAGAAGGGAAGTAACGCAATATTACAGTGCAGTTTTGCTGCACTGGTTTGAGGGTGCTATGTCACGTTGCCAGAGCCCCTGAGGTGTCAAAACAGCAGGAACTCCCATAACTGACCCATTTTGCAAATTAAACCCTCGATGAATTCATGTAGAAGTGCACTGATCATATTGACACCAAAGGTGTGTCACAGAATTTTATACCATTGGGCAGTGAAGAAAAAATAATTACATTTTTACCACCAATATTGGGTGTTAGCCCCATATTTTACATTTCATACTGGGAAATAGGTAAAATTGGCACCAAAATTTGTCCCACAATTTCTGCTGAATGTAGAAATACCTCATACAGTGGGGAAAAAAGTATTTAGTCAGCCACCAATTGTGCAAGATCTCCCACTTAAAAAGATGCCTGTAATTGACATCATAGGTAGACCACAACTATGAGAGTCAAAATGAGAAAACAAAGTTCATCTCAATATTTTGTTATATATCCTTTGTTGGCAATGACAGAGGTCAAACGTTTTCTGTAAGTCTTCACAAAGTTGACACATACTGTTGGTGGTATGTTGACCCATTCCTCCATGTATATCTCCTCTAGAGCAGTGATGTTTTGGACTTGTCGCTGAGCAACATGGACTTTCAAATCCCTCCAAAGGTTTTCTATGGGGTTGATATCTGGAGACTGGCTAGGCCACTCCAGGACCTTTATATGCTTCTTATGAGGCCACTCCTTTGTTGCCCTGGCAGTGTACTTGGGATCATTATCATGCTGAAAGACCCATCCACATTTCATCTTCAATGCCCTTGCTGATGGAAGAAGGTTTGCACTCAAATCTCATGATACATGGCCCTATTCATTCTTTCATGTACACTGATCAGTCGTCCTGGTCCTTTTGCAGAGAAACAGCTCCAAAGCATGATGTTGCCACCCCATGCTTCATAGTTTGTATGGTGTTCTTTGGACGCAACTCAGCATTCTGTCTCCTCCAAATATGACGAGTTTTGTTTCTAGTAAATAGTCCTACTTTGGTTTCATCAGACCATATGACATTCTCCCAATACTCTTCTGGATAATCCAAATGCTCTCTAGCAAACTTCAGACGGGCCTGGACAGATACTGGCTTAAGCAGGGGGACATGTCTGGCACTGCAGGATCCAAGACCCTGGTTTGTTACTGATGGTAGCCTTTGTTACGGTGGTCCCAGCTCTATGCAGGTCATTCAATAAGTCTCCCCATGAGGTTCTGGGATCTTTTCTCACCATTCTTGTGATCATTTTCACCCCACAGGGTGAGATCTTGCACGGAGCCCCAGATCGAGGGAGATTATCAGTGGTCTTGTATGTCTTCCATTTTCTTATTATTGCTCCCACAGTTGATTTCATCACACTAAGCTGGTTGCCTACTGCAGATTCAGTCTTCCCAGCCTGGTGCAGAGATACAATTTTGTTTCTGGTGTCATTTGACAGCTCTTTGGTCTTCACCATAGTGGAGTTTGGAGTGTGACTGTTTGAGGTTGTGGACAGACAGGTGTCTTTTATACTGATAACAAGTTCAAACAGGTGCTATTACTATAGGTAATGAGTGGAGGACAGAGGAGTCTCTTAAAGAAGAAGTTACAGGTCTGTGAGAGCCAGAAATCTTGCATGTTTTAAGGTGACCAGATACTTATTTTCCATCATAATTTGCAAAATAAATCTGGCTAAGTCAGACAATGTGATTTTCTGGATTTGATTTCTCATTTTGACTCTCATAGTTGTGGTCTACCTATGATGTCAATTACAGGCCTCTCATCTTTTTAAGTGGGAGAACCTGCACAATTGGTGGCTGACTAAACTTTTTTTCCCCACTGTATGTGGCTGAACAGTACTGCTTAGCCATACGGAGAGACCCTGGAGCAGTGTTTCTCAACTCCAATCCTCAGGACCCACCAACAGGTCATGTTTTCAGGATTTCCTTAGTATTGAAAAGTTGATGGAATTAATGCTTGAGCAGGTGATAAAATTATCACCTGTGCAATACTAAGGAAATCCTGAAAACATGACCTGTTGGTGGGTCCTGAGGACTGGAGTTGAGAAACACTGCTCTGGAGGGATGGAGCACTATTTGCCACCTGGAGCATAAATTTTCCTAGAATAGTTTGCAGACTCCAAATACACAACCCCTAAGTACTAGAAAAGCAGAATTCCCCATTTTGGAAATTTTACCCCTTTGGGTATAATATACAGGAGTAGTGATGTCTTTGGCTCCATGGATGCTTTCCAGAAATAAGCAGCAGAGGATGCTGCTGAGTAAAAATAACAAACTGCTGTTATTGCGACCAGTACACTGTAGTGACCAGTACATTGTAGTGACCAGTACATTTTGCCCAGCTCATTCTTCTGGAGATAAGCACCTGTAAATTAGGCGGGCTCTCATCTCTACAGAAATTCCAAATATTTTGGGCGCCATATGTGGTTTAGACACATTGGGGCTCAGAAGGGAGGGGACATATGGATTTGGGAGCGTAGAATTTGCTGCATTTATTTTACGGGGCGAGGAGCCATTTTGCTTTGCCAAAGCCCTTGAGCTACCAGTAACATGGAAGCCCCTATATTTCCTTAACCAGATGACAGACCTGAGTGGGGACTTGCTTCTTTTGTGGATTGAGTTGAAGCTTTTATTGGGAACATTTTGCATAACATTTAGGATCACTTTTATCCAGAGCTCTGCCCTGAGCATTTACCGTATAAGATGCACCGGACCATAAGACGCACCACAAATTTTCAGAAGGAAAATAGTGAAAAAAAAATAATGTGTCAGATGGGGGTCCGTCTTACAGTCTGAATTCAGCTTACCGGGGGAAATCAGTAGTGCTGGTGGATCGAGGTCACAGGGGATGTTCGATGGTCCAGCGATGATATGACTCCCATCCCAGACTGGTGCGGCAGGTTCTGCAGTGCTCGTGGTGCGGGGGCTCTGCCAACATTTTCTGAAAGCCTGGAGCCCCCGCACGTCCATGGCTGTGAAGCGGTGGCCTCTGGGAAATCCCATTCCAGGCTGGTGCGGAGGTTCGTCGGTGCTCAGGGGTGCGGGGGCACCGCCGACATTTTGTGAAAGCCCAGAGCCCCACATATCCCCACTATTGCGATGCGGCGGCCTCCAGCCACCAGGTTGGTGCATGAACAGCTTGAGATCTCGGCAACGAGATCTCGTCCCGAGGTCTCAATCTGCACATGCGCCAACCCAGCGACCATTTTCCCGGTGTACAAAACTATGATCGACCACACTTTTATAGTCGCCTAAAAAAAACGGACATCGCCGGATCACAGGTCAGACAGCATACAGAGTGCCTCCATCTGCTTCATTATAGGGAATCTTCTGCTGGGGGTTCCAACTGAATCACGTATTTCACAGATTTACACAGAAACCCTGGTGTAAGCGCTCATTGTAGAACGCAGGATAAATGTGAGACGAGCCTTACTACAATCTTTGGGAGGCACAATAAAATCTACAGCAGGTGAAGAATTGGTTTTATTTATTTTTGATGCAGCTCCTCGTACGGTTCAAGCGATCAGAAGACTTTAGTCTTGGGGTCGGTGCAATTACAGCGATACCAGATTTATATCAGGTTTTTAGCAGCTGTCACACACTAAAATATGCTTTTTACTTGAAAAACTAATTTTGCCTCCCCATATTTTGAGAGATATTATTGTTTCATATTTCGGCTGACAGAGTCATGTGATGGCTTGTTTTTTGTGGGAAAAGTTAATGTTTATATTGGTACTATTTTCAGACACATGACGTTTTTTATTGCTTTCTATTCCGATTTTTGGGAGGTAGAATGAACAAAAAACAGCAATTCAGGAATATATATATATTTTTTTTATACTGTTCCGCTTGTGAAAAAATTGATAAGGCAGCTTTATTTTTCGGGTCAGTACGATTACAGCGATACCCCATTTATATTGCTTTTTTTAAGTTTTTGACCTTTGGCACAATAAAAACTTATTTATAATATTTTGCATCGCTTTATTCTGAGCTATAACTTTTTTATTTTTCTTCTGATGGAGCTATGTGGCAGCTAGTTTTTTGCGGGACAAGATGTTTTCAGCGGTACAATTTTTATTTACATTTGTCTTTTTGTTCGCGTTTTATTGCACTTTTTGTTCAGCGGTATGCTGATAAAGCATTGTTTATTGCCTCTTTTTTACGGCTTTCACTGAAGGGGTTAACTAGTGAGACAGTTTTATAGAGAGGGTTGTTCTGAATGCGGTGATACCAATTATGTGTCTTAGGGTTGGCGGATTGCATTAAATAAAGATATATCATAAAGTGCAATCGCAACCCAGGGTCCACTGTGCAGAGATGTAGAACTGCCGCTAAAGAGTAATGGCGGAACCAAGATGGCGAGCGATTTATAGATCACACGGTGTTAGATGCCACACCGTATGGACGATACACAGGGTACCCAGCTCCGTTACTTCACCAAGCGGTACTGAAAAAAAGAGCTCTGAGTGCTATACTCTGTTAAACGTCACAGGGATAAAGCAAATATGACGCTAGGTGGGGTCCCTATCACTACCCCCAGGGAAGTCTAGGCTGGTGGTTGAGCTTGCTCTGTAACGCAGTTGTGCTAACCGCACACACGACTGGAGACAGATGCTAAGCCAAGTGGGAGTTTTCACCCTACACTGCCAAACTAGACACTCAGTCGCCATTATAAAAGTGGCACACGTGCTCTATAGGTTCCCAGGTATTGGCACATGACCCTTCCACCCTTCCAGCCCACCAAAAAATTTTTTTTCCCACACACCACCTTGGACCCGACAATGGCATTAACCTCAAAATCATCTGAGGACGTGTCCGAACTCGCAGCAGGAATCCCCGAAGACCGGATCATATATACGGGCTTTAACAAAGACACATCGAAGGTGTCAGAGATGTTCAGATGTGGTGGAAGGCTGAGGCGAAAGATTACAGGATTCACTTGTTCAATGACCTTGAAGGGACCTAGATAGCGGGGAGCAAATTTAGTGGATTCTACTTGCAGCTTGATGTCACTAGCTGAGAGCCACACTAAATCGCCAGGAGCAAAGATCGGGGCAGGACGACGTTGCGTGTTGGAGGAGACCCTCATTCTCTCCTTGGAAGCCCTGATGGCATCCTGTGTGCGATCCCAGATGTCACGAGCCTCCAATGCCCATTCCACCACCCTAGGGTTAGAAGACGAGATGGGCATGGGCACGGGGAAACGCAGATGCTGACCGTAGTTTAAGAGAAACCGTGTCTGACCCGTAGAGTCGGAGACGGCATTATTTAGAGCAAACTCCACCCAAAGCAGCAAATACACCCAATCGTCATGCCTGGCAGAGACAAAATGTCATAAATATGTGATCAGAGTCTGGTTGGTCCTCTCCACCAGCCCATTTGTCTCGGGATGGTACGCAGAGGAGAGATTGAGCTCAATACTGAGCAGCAGACAAAGCTCTCTCCAGAACAGAGACGCGAACTGGGGACCCCGGTCACTGACAATCTTGTCAGGCATCCCATAAAGACGGAAAATGTGTTTCACGAATAGTACCGCCAAGGCCCACGCAGATGGCATGTGCAGAAGAGAGACCAGATGCACCATTTTGGAAAAATGGTCGGTGACCACTCAAATAACCCTGTTATTTGTCAGGTCCACAATAAAATCTATCCCAACCATCTCCCAGGGCCTATCTGCAATGGGTAAAGGATGAAGCAGACCTGCAGGTCTCTGCCTGGAAGACTGATTCCTGGCACATGAGACACAAGCTTGAACCTAGTCCCTTGCGTCACACGCCATCCGAGGCCACCAATAAGATCTCGCCAGAAGCTCAGTAGTCCTCTTGATTCCGAAATGCCCACCCAGCTTCGAAGTGTGTGCCCAAGAGAGAACCTCCGGCTGCAAGTTAGGTGGTACATAGTATTTGCCCGAAGGCACCTGCTTTAGCGACACCAGCGACACTGTTCGAAGGCTCTCCGAAGGAACAATTAGCCGTGGTTCGTCTTCCTCCTCGGATGAGACTACGGAACGTGACAGGGCATCAGCACATAAATTCTTCTCCCCAGACAGAAAATGGATGGTGAAATTAAATCTGGAGAAGAATACGGACCACCTGGCCTGGCGAGAATTCAGTCATTGAGCCATTTGCAAGTAGAGCAGATTCTTGTGATCTGTGAAAACCTTGAGGGGGTGCCGAGCCCCCTCAAGAAGGTGTCTCCGCTCCGAGAAGGCCAATTTCATGGCCAGTAATTCCCTGTCCCCAATAGAATAATTCCTCGCCGCCGGTGAGAAGGTCTTGGAAATAAAGAAACAAGGATGTTTCCGACCGTGAGCATCCTTCAGGTACAGGACTGCTCCTGCACCCACGGAAGAGGCGTCCACTTTCAGGATGAAGGGCTTATCCACATCGGGCTGATGTAGCACTGGTGCACTAGCGAAGTGGGACTTTAGGGAAGTAAAGGCCTTAGAAATCTCCTCAGACCACTGCTTATGGTTAGCTTCCTTCTTAGTGAGGGATACCAATGGAGCAGCTAGGGTAGAGAAGTGGGGAATGAACTGGCAGTAATAGCTGATAAACCCCATGAAGCGTTGCACCGCTTTCAGGGAATGTGGTTCCTGCCAGTTCATCACCGACTCTAGCTTGGCAGGGTCCATTGCCAAGCCCTGGGCAGAAATATTATACCCCAGAAAAGGTAGAGACTCCTGCTCAAACACGCACTTTTCTAATTTGGCGTAAAGGGAATTGGCGCGTAAGAGTTTGAAGACCC
>JARQOD010000005.1:327001505-327087456 GCA_033576555.1 Oophaga sylvatica | reverse complement strand
TTTTCATGGGTTGAAATGCTTTACGAGGGATAAATTTCTGACCCCCCCCGGCTAAAACCCAAAACCATTCTCCCTATTGATGCCAGAAATTTTGGGAAGGGAGCAGTACGTTGCAGGTACAAAAAGGGACAAAGAAAGTTTTGATCTCCATGCCCGGGAAAAACTTCTTCCCACTAAAAGGGAAAATCCGACAATACAGTTTCAAGTGAGTTCCCCTCACCATTGCCCCGGGCAGTGCCCCGACGATTCAAAATACCTACTGGGGGAAAGTTTACCTTTCTTCTGGACAAAAAAATCCCCTGCTTATTTAAAAACCACAAAAACTAGGTGGCTGGAGCAGCAATGGTCCCCGGCTGTCCAACTAGGGAATTCACCTTTTAAAAGTCCAAGGGGGGGGACATAAGAATCCCAATGTGATGCCTGCCCCGAATGCCCAACTTACCAGATGGGGAGAAGATCGGGGGACCACTCAAAGAAATCGAGTTACTGCCTTTCACCCCAACGTGCTCAAGGATGAAAAACAAGAGTCATCATAAAAAAGGGCTAATTTAAAAACCCATTGCTCACCTGAGGGGACGAGGGAAAACCAGGATAGAACCCAGCATCCCCCGGGGGGGAAAAGGGGAAAAATTGGCACAAGCTGACTCGGCCGGGTTTTCAGATGCCCAAAAAGAACCCAACAGTTGGGGGAAAGGAAAAGGGCAGCTTTTTATTACGAGGGAAAGCGTGTCGGGGGAAGTGTCAATACCCGAACTCACGAATTGGTCGGGGAGGTGGTGTCCCGAGGCAAGTGCATTAAAGGCCCTAAAAAGGTCCACAATGGAGCAGGACACTTCGGATGGAAGAAGTTAGAGGTCCTACTTCGCGAGAGGTTCTACTGGATTGGTATGAGGAAGGCCATTGAAGATTGGTGCAGAGAGTGTGGACCATGTAACTTGCGAAGAAAAGACCGTAACAGCCAGCGAGCCCCATTGCAGCCAATAATCACCAAACAACCACTTTAATTGGTAGCCTTGGACCACGTGAAGCTAACTCCAGCCATTCAGGTCATGTCTACACCCTAACCATCGTTCACCACTACTCAAGGTTCCTGGTAGTCATGCATGTGAAGGACCAAACAGCAAAGACAGTGGCCAAAGCATTCCAACAACACTTTTGTCGACCACATGGTTACCCTGAACGAGTGCTTACTGACCAAGGTCCAGCCTTTGAAGCAGAAGTGTTCCAGTAGTTCTGTAACATGTACGGCTGCAAGAAAATCTGGACAACGCCGTATCATCCACAGACAAATGGCATGTGTGAGAAGATGAACCAAGTGGTAATAGACCTCTTGAAGACCTTGCCCTTGGAAGAGAGAAACTTGTGGCAAGAAAAGTTGCCAGATCTGGTGGTTCTCTACAAGCACATTCCGGTGAATTCTACCAACTGTACACCGGCCTACCGAATGAGAGCAAGACCTGGCAAATTACCAATTGATTTGGACATGGGAGTCCTGACACCTGAGGTAACATCACCAGATGCAGATTGGGATACTGAGCGTCAGCAACAGTACCGCAAGGTGAAAGAATGCGTAGAGAAGATTTTGTCTCAGGCAAGACAAAAACAAGAAAGAACTTACAATCAGCATGCACCTGCAGTTCCCTTGTCACCTGGAGAACAGGTACTCAAAAGGAAAAGGCGACTACACAAGCTTGACGACCAGTGGGAAGCTGAGCCATATACCATTATGCCCTCGGATTTCGACAATACCAAGGTATGCCTTATCAGTAAGGATAGAGGAGAAAACTCCACAGCAGTGTCCAGGGATCACCTAAAATCGTGCCCTGACCAGTTAAAGGGAAAGACTGGAGATAAGGACATTCCTTTGTCAGTAGAAAAGGTGGAAGAAAAGGTCCGCACTGTACTTGGCGAGTTCACGTCAAACTGGACAAGTGTAAACCAGGCCATAGAGGTGCCCGTCTTGACCTTTGCCCAACCGACAGTGCCTGAAAGAGAAGAGACTCAGGATCAGCCTGAAGAACTGCCAGTTCAAGTGCCAGAAACCATGCAATGAAATGTGAAAATCTGCCCCCTGCTAGCGGCGAATCTGTCACACCCACAGTGAGTCTAGGAAATCGCAGAAGGTTACTGCCCAGCTTAGCAACACACATACTAGACCAGGCTAGATCACTAGAGACACCTGTACTGAGTTAGTCAACCCGTAGTACTAGAGGTCAGATTCCAGCCAGGTATAAAGACTAAAATGCTACAGTACTAGTATTGTAAATAAGTTTATAACTGCAACTTTTAACCATTCTTATTTCATTCTTTAAATGAACGATTGGGTCGCTGGACTCGTAGTGACCAGGACAATGCTTGTAAATAGTTAATATTAATGACTACAGAACAAAAACCATCTGGCGTGGTTGAAGATGTTGTCCAAAAGGGGGACCAGCCATGCCCTGCAGCCCGCCCAAGGCCTACGTTGAGGGTTTGAGACGGGTCCCTCACATTGTACTTTGCTAGGGTGAAAAGGGACACCCCATTTAAGACTTCACCAAAAATATATATGTTACAATTCTTGTAAATAGTTATAATATGTTTTTTCTATTATGTTTCCTCAGTCCAGGAGTACTGAATTGTACTAGGGGGGAATGTGGCACCCCAGGAGTTTGGTTGCCACAGTGACCTTGCCTCCCTCCAGGGGAAGTGATGTCATGCCTGAAAGCAAGGAAGGATCCCTTTAACAGGTAACACAGCATACAACACCTTTTTTACTCCAGACCAGAAGGAGGAGCTCTAACACCTGATTTTCAGGAGAGCTTCTCTGATATATTCTGGCTGGGGGAGGAGTTAGAAGTCTGGCTGGAGGGACGAGAGAGGACAGACATGTAGAGACAAGCTGGGGAGAAGAGGGGCTATAGAGAGCTCACTCCCCAGGTTTAAGCGCCAGAAAACGGACCCCCGGAGTCCGAGGTTGAGTGGGTGAATTAAAGTCCCAGCAGCAGAATCCGAAGGGCAGAGGACAGCAGGTTCTCTGTTCCAACTAAGACTCTACTACACTGCAGCAGCACATGTGAGCCGGAGACTCCATAGATGAGTGATTCCTGAAGCAGGTTACAGCTGCCTGTTATGAGTGTGAAGTTCTACCTAGACAAGAGACAGAGAGAGAGAGGAACTTGGACGGAGCTTATAGCAGCCAGTGCCTCAGAGAAAAGCCCTAGAAAAGAGACCTCACATCCCACCTGAAATAAGGGGTTCCAAATTGCTTTCAGGCTGACCTACTCCAGCACTATCTGTACTCAATGCCCTGGATACTTTGCCTGCAAAACTGTAAGTAAAGTTTTGAAAACTGCATCTGACTGTGTCTTCTCAAGTCCTTCCTGTAGCACACACTCCACTCTGCTACATCTCCCAGCACCATTACTTCCTATACCATCTCACTGCCCTGAGACAAGCTTCACTTGTGGAGAGCTATTTCAACTCTGCTGCATCACACCATCAGTCTCAGAGGATCTGCACTGCAGAGCTGGTCATCTCTGATCAGATACCACATGTGGCGTCACGAATACCTTACTACAAACTCTAACATCCCCTGTAAATATTCCCCTTTTATTGGACGCCCAGGGCCATGGACCGGGTCACTGCCGCTGTGACACATCCCTTCAATACACCGGCCCGGTACCGAGTATCCCTTCCCTGGCGGGCGATCCACATGCCAACAGCATTCATCCGGCTTATACCATCAAATCCATCCCTGTAGGTGAGTTAACATGTGCTAAACGCAATTGTAGCAGCACATCTTCATATCACAAGGAGCTTAATATCATTAAAAATCATCTTAACAAACGTGGTTACCCTGCTTGGACTATAGATCGTGCAATCAAAATGACTGAAAACAAATCTAGAGACTCTCTTATTGATTTACCAACACCCGTCCCCGAAAAACTAACATTTCTGATTCTCCTACCTTAGTTTTGACTTATAGTAGTTCTTGTTTTAAGTCCATTTTAAAAATCATTAACCAAAATTTACATATATTGAGAAATGACAACACCATTGATAATTTGTTGGGTGACGGTGTTAAAATTGTTTGTAGAAAGGCTCCCACCTTAGGGAATTTTTTATCCCCTAGTTTTCTGGATTCAAATAAAAACTCTCGTACTAATAGTTGGTTATCCACTATAGGCTACCATAAATGTGGTCACTCACATTGTAAAACTTGTCCATTGTCTTACCAAACCTCCAATTTCTCTAATACAATAGATAATAAATCTTATAAAATTCAGGATTTTCTCAATTGCAACTCTAATTATGTTGTATACATTATTGAATGCACTCAGTGCAAATTAAAATATGTAGGATCTACTATTCGTAAATTAAAAGAAAGATTTTGCGAGCACTTATATGATATTCTGCACTGTACTACTAGACATATGTCTAATGTCTCTAAACACTTTATGTCTGTACATAATAGAAGTGTTTCTTTTTGCAAGGTTTATGCGATTGAGTGTGTCAAAAAACATCCCAGAGGAGGTGACCGTGAACAGGCGCTACGGAATAGAGAAGAGCTTTGGATTTTCTTGTTGGACACATGTGCGCCTTCGAGTCTAAATTTGAGAAAGGAAGTCATGTTACATTATTGATTTTAACTATAGGTTTTTTGTTGTATATTCAATTGTGTGTTTTTTTATTTTCATTATTCATATTTTGTATTCAATGAATTGTATTTTTTTAGATTAATCACGTTAGCTTTGTAATAATTGTTTTCACCTGCTTACCTTCCTTATAAGATGCAATGTTACTCTCAGAGCTCAACCTGAGTTTAAGAACACTGGGTGTTCGAAATGCGTCCAGGTGCTCTGCAGATCAGTTCCAAGGTAATCCCCTTCAGGGGTATAACTCTTATGAACATAGCAGCCTTTTTTGAAAAAATTGTTTTTTATTGGAGTCCCAATAAAGCTTTACTATTTTATTCCTGAAGCTGGACTTTAACTTTTTTTTGACACAGATACCACACTGGTCAGTATGTGGCCTGTATTTTTTTTATTTTATAACCCAAAATATTGTACAGAACTAGGGTAACAGACAGCAAATACAGTGGAATGTAGGCCTGAACTGCTGCAATTTGTAGGCCACAAATAGCTCAGCCGTCTGACAGCGATACCACACTGTTCAATATGTGGGCAGTATTTTTTTAATTTTTAGCCCTAAATACAGCTAGGGTAATACACAGCAAATAAAGGTGAATGGAAGCCTCAAAAACACATTTTGTAGCCCTTAGATACATGAGGCGTGTCACAGAGATACCGGACTGTTCAATATGTCGCCGTTATTTTTGTATTTTTTACACCAAAAAAGTATTTTGAGCTACGGTAACAAACAACAAAAAAAGGTGAAGGGAAGGCTCAAAAGCACATTTTCTAGCCCACAGATAGATGAGGCATGCCACTGAGATACCAGACTGTTCAATATGAGGCCGGTATTTTTTTAGTTTTTAGCCCAAAATAGTGTATACTAGACCTAGAGTAGCAGACAGCAAAAAAAGTGCAAGAAAGGCCTGAAAATCAACTATTTGAAGAGCACAAATACATCAGGCATCTGACGGAGATAGAACACTGTTAAATATGTGGGCTCGATTTTTTTTGGACCACCAAAATTGTGTCAATAACTAGGTTATGACACTAATAAAAAAAATGTTGGCATACTAAAATTGTAAAATAGTTATCGCAATGATATGCGAAGCGTGTGGTGTAAAAAACACAGTGATAAATATAAGAACTGTAGATAAATATTTTTGGCCACCTAAAGATTTTTTGGTCAGCAAAATGGTGTTAAAAATGTAGCAAGACACTCCAAAAAACACTACAGTAAAAAAAAAAAAAAAAAATTTCTGCCCACTCAGATCTGATGCATGGGACAAAAGCCATTTTAAATGGCCAGATTTTCATGCTGTTGTATTAAAATGACCTGGCTGTAGTCTGCAGTGTGACCAAGCAAATAAATGTAAAAAAAATGGGGGCTCTGGTTTGCTTTGTAATAAAATTAGCAGGGTTCAGGTGCAAAAAAAAAAATATTCCAAGCCATGGATAAATGCAGCTAGGTATATATATATTATATATATATATATATATATATATATATATATAATAGGCAGCACCAGACAGTAATGGACCCTTTTGAAATATGCAGTCAGATCTATACACTCACATACAGTGCCTGCATGCCTTGCACTGATGTGGCTATGCCTACCTAGCACTGCAATCTATATACCCCCTAATTAGCCCTTAAAAGGACTGTTGGTTTAGCTGAATTTGTGGATTGAACAATAGTAGACCCACACTAACTAATAAAAGCGCAAATCTCTCCCTATCTCAGCAGCAACTCTCCCTACACTGTCTGGATCCAGAGGTGAATGCGTCGAACAGGGCGGCGTCTGGTCTCTTATAGACCTGATGACGCTGTGCTGTCAGCCAATCACTGTAATACCACAACAAAGATGGCTGCGGCATTACAGTGCGTGGCAGACAATCCCTGCATGTTCATTGGTGCTCTAAAGAGCTCAAAATTTCAGGGTGGAGACCCGAGCTCCCGCCAAATTATACCAGAAATGCTCGGTGCTCGCCGAGTACACCGAGTACAGTGATACTCGGGCGAGTAACGAATAGTGGCAAGCATGTTCACTCATCACTAAATGTTAACAGTCATGGTTGGTCTACATCTGCTGTGTTAGTTGTAGTGGAAGACGTGTTGGTCCCAATTATACTATTTCCATTCTCGTGAGTTATTCCACTTCGGTGGTGTCAGGCCCTATTTTTTAAAAATTTGAAAAACTCCAAGTTGGGTGTCCATCTGCTGGTTTGGGTGTTGTGAAAGACCTGTTGGTCCCTATTTTACTATTTATACTTTGCTGAAATTGATGACACTTTGGTGGTGTCTCCCAATAACTTTTGGAAATATGGACACTCCTTGTTGAGTGTCCATTTGCTAGTTTGGGTGTTGTGAAAGACCTGTTGGTACCTATTCTACTATTTCTACTGTGGTGAAATTGATGCCACTTCTGTGGGGTAAGGGCCTCAATTCTTTAAATGTGAACACTCCTTTTTGAGTGTCCATCTGCTGGTTTGGGTGTTGTGAAAGACCTTTTGGTCCCTATTCTACTATTTCGACTGTGGTGAAATTGATGCCACTTCTGTGGGGTAAGGCCCTCAATTCTTTAAATGTGATTCCTTGTTGAGTGTCCATCTGCTGGTTTGGGTGTTGTAAAAGACCTGTTGGTCCTTTTTCTACTATTTCTACTGTGGTGAAATTTATGCCACTTTGGTGGTGTCTCCCAATAATTTTTGGAAATATGGACACTCCTTGTTGAGCGTTCATGTTAGGTTTGCGGATCACACTAAATTAAATTAAACTATAAAGTGTGATCGCAACCCGGGGTCCACCGTGCAGAGATGTAAAACTGCTGATTGAACAATGATGGATAAAAAACTACTAGCGAGCGTTCCTTCTTAAACACACCGAGTTAACTCCACACAGTATGAATGAAACGCTAAAACCCAACACCAAATAATACTCAGGATTGCACAGGAATAGGAGTACCAGCTCAGCTAACCACCGAGGGGTACAGGAAGATTAGTGATGAGCGAGTATACTCGTTGCTTGTGTGGTCTCCAAGTAATTGGAAGTGCTCGGAGATGTAGTTTTTGTTGCAGCAGCTGCATGATTTATCGCTGCTGGACAGCTTGAATACATGTGAGAAATGCTGTTTGTTAAGGAATCCCCAGATGTATTCAGGCTGCAAATAGCCGCAAATCATGCATCTACGGCAACAGAAACTAAATCTCCGAGCACTTCCAACTACTCGGAGATCACCGAGCGTACTCGGAAAACCGAGAAAATGAGTATACTCGCTCATCACTACAGGAGATGAGTACCAGCTCAGCTAACCACCGAGGGGTACAAGGGAGATGAGTATTAGCTCAGCTAACCACCGAGGGGTACAAGGGAGATGAGTACCAGCTCAACTAACCACCGGTGACACAGAAATATAAATATGTAACTCAGCTAACCACCGAGTGGCATAGAAAATATAAGCACCATGCTCAGCTAACCACGAGTGGTACAGAAAAAGGAGTGTGCAATACCAGTAAAAACAATAGGGAATAAGCACGTGGGTTGACTGTGCCCTGTAAACAGCTCGTGCTAACCGCACACGTGGCCGAGACAGGCGCTAGGTCAAGCAAAAGCAAAAACTTGCCTAAGAAAAGCTAGGCACACATACGAGCCAGCAAAGCGGCAAAGTATCCACCCAAACACAAGTGATGCTAGCACGCCCGCATGCTTTGCTGAAAGCCTTTAATTCGACAGGCTCCCCCAAACTCTTACTCTCACTCCTTGTTGAGTGTCCATCTGCTGATTTAATTGTTGTGAAAGACCTGTTGGTCCCTATTCTACTATGGTGAAATTGATGCCACTTCTGTTGGGTAAGGGCCTCAATTCTTTAAATGTGAACACTCCTTTTTGAGTGTCCATCTGCTGGTTTGGGTGTTGTGAAAGACCTTTTGGTCCCTATTCTACTATTTCGACTGTGGTGAAATTGATGCCACTTCTGTGGGGTAAGGCCCTCAATTCTTTAAATGTGATTCCTTGTTGAGTGTCCATCTGCTGGTTTGGGTGTTGTAAAAGACCTGTTGGTCCTTTTTCTACTATTTCTACTGTGGTGAAATTTATGCCACTTTGGTGGTGTCTCCCAATAATTTTTGGAAATATGGACACTCCTTGTTGAGCGTTCATGTTAGGTTTGCGGATCACACTAAATTAAATTAAACTATAAAGTGTGATCGCAACCCGGGGTCCACCGTGCAGAGATGTAAAACTGCTGATTGAACAATGATGGATAAAAAACTACTAGCGAGCGTTCCTTCTTAAACACACCGAGTTAACTCCACACAGTATGAATGAAACGCTAAAACCCAACACCAAATAATACTCAGGATTGCACAGGAATAGGAGTACCAGCTCAGCTAACCACCGAGGGGTACAGGAAGATTAGTGATGAGCGAGTATACTCGTTGCTTGTGTGGTCTCCAAGTAATTGGAAGTGCTCGGAGATGTAGTTTTTGTTGCAGCAGCTGCATGATTTATCGCTGCTGGACAGCTTGAATACATGTGAGAAATGCCTGTTTGTTAAGGAATCCCCAGATGTATTCAGGCTGTCAAATAGCCGCAAATCATGCATCTACGGCAACAGAAACTAAATCTCCGAGCACTTCCAACTACTCGGAGATCACCCGAGCGTACTCGGGAAAACCCGAGCAATGAGTTATACTCGCTCATCACTACAGGAGATGAGTACCAGCTCAGCTAACCACCGAGGGGTACAAGGGAGATGAGTATTAGCTCAGCTAACCACCGAGGGGTACAAGGGAGATGAGTACCAGCTCAACTAACCACCGAGTGACACAGAAAATATAAATATGTAACTCAGCTAACCACCGAGTGGCATCGAAAATATAAGCACCATGCTCAGCTAACCACCGAGTGGTACAGAAAAAGGAGTGTGCAATACCCAGTAAAAACAATAGGGAATAAGCACGTGGGTTGACTGTGCCCTGTAAACAGCTCGTGCTAACCGCACACGTGGCCGAGACAGGCGCTAGGTCAAGCAAAAGCAAAAACTTGCCTAAGAAAAGCTAGGCACACATACGAGCCAGCAAAGCGGCAAAGTATCCACCCAAACACAAGTGATGCTAGCACGCCCGCATGCTTTGCTGAAAGCCTTTAATTCGACAGGCTCCACCCTAAACTCTTACTCTCACTCCTTGTTGAGTGTCCATCTGCTGATTTAATTGTTGTGAAAGACCTGTTGGTCCCTATTCTACTATGGTGAAATTGATGCCACTTCTGTTGGGTAAGAGCCTCAATTCTTTAAATGTGAACACTCCTTGTTGAGTGTCCATCTGCTGATTTGGGTGTGTTGTGAAAGACCTGTTAGTCCATTTTCTACTATTCTACCGTGGTGAAATTTATGCCAATTTGGTGTTGTTTTCCAATAATTTTTGGAAATATGGACACTCCTTGTTGAGTGTGCATCTGCTGGTTTGGGTGTTGTGAAAGATCTGTTGGTCCATATTATACGATTTCTACTGTGGTGAAATTTTTGCCACTTCTGTGGGGCAAGGGCCTCAATTCTTTAAATGTGAACACTCCTTGTTGAGTGTCCATCTGATGGTTTGGGTGTTGTGAAAGACCTGTTGGTCCCTATTATACTATTTCTACTGTGGTAAAATTGATGCCACTTCTGTTGGGTAAAGCCCTCAATTCTTTAAATGTGAACACTCCTTGTTGAGTGTCCATCTGCTGGTTTGGCTGTTGTGAAAGACCTGACGGTCCCTATTATACTATTTCTACTGTGTTGAAATTGATGGCACTTCTGTGGTGTAAGGCCCTCATTTCTTTAAATGTGAACACTCCTTGTTGGGTGTCCATCTGCTGGATTGGGTTTAGTGGAAGACCTGTCGGTCCCTATTATACTATTTCTACTGTGGTGAAATTTAGGCCACTTTTGTGGAGTCTGCAAATAATTTTTGGAAATGTGAACACTCCTGGTTTGGTCTCCGTCATGTTGCCTGTAGCAGTAGGCTTTCGAGAACATCAGGCCTCCACTTCCTTGGAATCAACTACCCGTTTTCTTACATTGGTAGTCTATGAAACTGATATTTGTGCCACCTGAGTGTGGCTCAGCATGAAAGTAGGTAAAGGTGTTGCATATGGTATCAGGGCTCCCAGCAAAGGGGCCCTACATCGATCCCTCTCCCACCTCGTCTTACTGTGACGTTCATTGAAAAGCTGTAAATGCTTACCCTGGCCCCAATACCTCATGCCTGGCTGATTGTTTTGATAATGTGTGCAAAACTGTAAAGCGCTGCGGAATATGTTAGCGCTATATAAAAATAAAGATTATTATTATAAGATTATTATTATATTGCTGCAGTTCCATGCTGCAATATATACTGTGGGTGAATTGAGGCCACGTTCCTGGTGTCTGCCCCTCATTTGATGTGTTTTGGCAGCATTTAGGGCCGTTCTAGGGTGTTGTGCATGCGTTTCCTTTTGCCTCCCGTAATGTTCGACGAATATTCGATGATTAATCGGCGAATATTGCAAATTCAGCGAACGTTATCCGAATATTGAAATATTCATCTCTAGTTAAGAGACATTCAGCAATTTCTAATTTTTCCAACAAAATTCACAAAAACTATTTTTAGTAACCACAGTACATTTCAAGTGACTTTGAGGGTTCTATAACACAGAAAACACCTCAAAGTGACACCATTTTAAAAACAGAACCACTCAAAGTGCTCAAAATCACATTCAAGAAGTTTATTAACTCTTTATGTGCTTCAAGATAATTGAAGCAATGTGAAAGAAAAAATTTAAATGTTACTTTTCCCACAATAATGTAGTTTTAGCCCCTATTTTTAAAATTTTTACAAGAGTAACAGGAGAAAATGGACCTGAAAATATATTATGCAATTTCTCCTGAGTACACCGATACTCTATATGTGGTGGAAAACTACTATTTGGGCACACAGCAGGGCTCGGAAGGGAAGGAGTATCATTTGAATTTTGGAATACAAAATTGTCTGAACGTTTGAAGAACCCCTGAAGTGCCTAAACAGTGGAAACCCCTGACAAGTGGCTCCATTTTGGAAACTACAACTTGAATCCACAGGTGCTTCACCTGAAAACTATGTAAATTAAAAATTTCTATTTTTCTCACAAAAATGTTGCTTTGGGCCCAATTTTTTTTCAATTTCACAAGGGTAATAGGAGAAAATGGAACCCCAAATTTGTTGTTCAATTTGTCATGAGTGCGCCGATATCTCATATGTGGTGGGAAAACTATTGTTTGGATACTGTCGAGTACGAAAGGAAAAAGTTATGTTTTGACGCGCAGACTTTGCTGGAATGGTGTGCGGGCATCATGTCGCATTTGGAGAGCAAATGAGCCAAAACAATAGAAACCCCCCACAAGTGACCCTATGTTGGAATTGATCTACTGTTTACCTGGTATGTGAATTTTATAATGTGGTGGCATGTGAGTGTGTAAAGTACATCAGGTTGACATACAGGTTCCTTCTCAAAAAATTAGCATATAGTGTAAAATTTCATTATTTTCCATAATGTAATGATTACAATTAAACTTTCATATATTTTAGAATCATTACACACCAACTGAAATTTGTCAGGTCTTTTATTGTTTTAATACTGATGATTTTGGCATACAACTCCTGATAACCCAAAAAACCTGTCTCAAAAAATTAACATATTTCAACCGTCCAATAAAATAAAAGTGTTTTTTAAAAACAAACAAAAAAACCATCAAATAATAAAGTTCAGTTATGCACTCAATACTTGGTCGGGAATCCTTTTGCAGAAATGACTGCTTCAATGCGGCGTGGCATGGAGGCAATCAGCCTGTGACACTGCTGAGGTGTTATGGAGGCCCAGGATGCTTCGATAGTGGCCTTAAGCTCATCCAGAGTGTTGGGTCTTGCGTCACTCAACTTTCTCTTCACAATATCCCACAGATTCTCTATGGGGTTCAGGTCAGGAGAGTTGGCAGGCCAATTGAGCACAGTAATACCATGGTCAGTAAACCATTTACCAGTGGTTTTGGCACTGTGAGCAGGTGCCAGGTCGTGCTGAAAAATGAAATCTTCATCTCCATAAAGCATTTCAGCCGATGGAAGCATGAAGTGCTCCAAAATCTCCTGATAGCTAGCTGCATTGACCCTGCCCTTGATGAAACACAGTGGACCAACACCAGCAGCTGACATGGCACCCCACACCATCACTGACTGTGGGTACTTGACACTGGACTTCAGGCATTTTGGCATTTCCTTCTCCCCAGTCTTCCTCCAGACTCTGGCACCTTGATTTCCGAATGACATGCAAAATTTGTTTTCATCAGAAAAAAGTACTTGGGACCACTTAGCAACAGTCCAGTGCTGCTTCTCTGTAGCCCAGGTCAGGCGCTTCTGCCGCTGTTTATGGTTCAAAAGTGGCTTTACCTGGGGAATGCGGCACCTGTAGCCCATTTCCTGCACACGCCTGTGCACGGTGGCTCTGGATGTTTCTACACCAGACTCAGTCCACTGCTTCTCAGGTCCCCAAGGTCTGGAATCGGTCCTTCTCCACAATCTTCCTCAGGGTCCGGTCACCTCTTCTCGTTGTACAGCGTTTTCTGCCACATTGTTTCCTTCCAACAGACTTCCCATTGAGGTGCCTTGATACAGCACTCTGGGAACAGCCTATTTGTTGAGAAATTTCTTTCTGGGTCTTACCCTCTTGCTTGAGGGTGTCAATGATGGCCTTCTTGACATCAGTAAGGTCGCTAGTCTTACCCATGATGGGGGTTTTGAGTAATGAACCAGGCAGGGAGTTTTTAAAAGCCTCAGGAATCTTTTGCATGTGTTTAGAGTTAATTAGTTGATTCAGAAGATTAGGGTAATAGGTCGTTTAGAGAACCTTTTCTTGATATGCTAATTTTTTGAGACAGGTTTTTTGGGTTATCAGGAGTTGTATGCCAAAATCATCAGTATTAAAACAATAAAAGACCTGACAAATTTCAGTTGGTGTGTAATGAATCTAAAATATATGAAAGTTTAATTGTAATCATTACATTATGGAAAATAATGAAATTTAGCACTATATGCTAATTTTTTGAGAAGGACCTGTATGTGAGTTGTGTAGAGTACATTAGGTTGGTATAAGTAATTTGTGTAGAGTGCATCAGATTGGCATATGTTAGATGATAGATGTGTAGAGTGCATGAGGTTGGCATGTGCATCAGGTTGGCATACGTAAGTTGTGTAGCGTGCATAAGGTTGGCATATGTAAGTTATATAAAGTACATGAAGTCTTGCAATAACTTAGAGTAAATCAGAAATAAAAATAGTAATCCATGGATGAGTTGTATAGTTTGAAAAAGTCTTTTATGCACAGACCATGTTTGTCAGGGCAGGTGTCACACTTAACCCCTTCACCCCCAAGGGTGGTTTGCACGTTAATGACCGGGCCAATTTTTACAATTCTGACCACTGTCTCTTTATGAGGTTATAACTCTGGAACGCTTCAACGGATCTTCGCGATTCTGAGATTGTTTTCTCGTGACATATTGTACTTCATGTTAGTGGTAAAATTTCTTCGATATAACTTGCGTTTATTTTTGAAAAAAACGCAAATATGGCGAAAATTTTTAAAATTTTGCAATTTTCAAACTTTGAATTTTTATTTCCTTAAAACAGAGAAATATGTCACACAAAATAGTTAAGAAATAACATTTCCCACATGTCTACTTTACATCAGCACAATTTTGGAACCAAAATTTTTTTTGTTAGGAAGTTATAAGGGTTAAAAGTTGACCAGCGATTTCTCATTTTTACAGCAAAATTTACAAAGCCATTTTTTTTAGGGACCACCTCACATTTGAAGTCACTTTGAGGGGTCTATATGGCAGAAAATACCCAAAAGTGACACCATTCTAAAAACTGCACCCCTCAAGGTACTCAAAACCACATTCAAGAAGTTTATTAACCCTTCAGGTGCTTCACAGTAACTAAAGCAACGTGGAAGGAAAAAAATGAATATTTTACTTTTTAGCCACAAAAATTATCTTTTACAAACTTTTTTTTTATTTTCACAAGGGTAAAAGGAGAAAATGGACAGATAAGGTTGTTATGCAATTTCTCCTGAGTACGCCAATACCCCATATGTGGGGGAAAACCACTGTTTGGGCACACGGCAGAGCTCGTAAGGGAAGGAGCGACGTTTGACTTTTTCAAACTAAAATTGGCTGGAATTTAGATTGGATGCCATGTCGCGTTTGGAGAGCCCCTGATGCGCCTAAACAGTGGAAACCCCCCACAAGTGACACCATTTTGGAAACTAGACCCCCTAAGGTACTTATCTAGATCTGTTGTGAGCACTTTGAACCCTTAAGTGTTTCACAAAAGTTTATAAAGCCTGGGTGTGAAAAAAAAAATCAATTTTCCACAAAAATGATTTTTTAGTCCCAAATTTTTGAATTTTCCCAAGGAAATTGGACCCCAAAAGTTGTTTTCCAATTTGTCCTGAGTACGCTGATACCCCATATGTGTGGGGGGGAAAACTGTTTGGGCGCACGGCAGGGCTTGGAAAGGAAGTAGTAACGTTTTGGAATGCAGACGTTAATGGGGGTCATGTTCCGTTTGCAGTGCCCCAGATGAGCCTAAACAGTGGAAACCCCCACAAGTGACCCCATTTTGGAAACTAGACCCCCTAAGGAACTTATCTAGATCTTTGGTGAGCACTTTGAACCCCCAAGTGCTTCACACAAGTTTATAATGCCCGGGCATGAAAATAAAAAATCCTATTTTTTTCCCACAAAAATTATCTTTTAGTCACTAATTTTTTATTTTCCCAAGGGTAACAGGAGAAATTGGACCACATAAGTTGTTGTACAATTTGTCCTTAGTACGCTGATACCCCATATGTTGGGGGGAACCACTGTTTGGGCGCACGGCAGAGCTCGGAATGGAAGGAGCACCATTTGACTTTTTCCAACCAAAATTGGCTGGAATTGAGTTTGGATGCCATGTTGCATTTGGAGAGCCCCTGATGTGCCTAAACAGTGGAAACCCCCACAAATGACCCCATTTGGGAAACTAGACCCCTAAGGAACTTATCTAGATTTTTGATGAGCAATTTGAACCCCAAGTGCTTCACACAAGTTTATAACGTAGAGCCGTACAATTTAAAAATCATATTTTTTCCACAAAAATGATCTTTTCACCCCAATTTTTATTTTTCCAAGGGTAACAAGACTCCAAAAGTTATTGTGCAATTTGTCCTGAGTGCGCCGATACCCCATATGTGGGGGTAAACCACTGTTTGGGTGCATGGCAGAGTTTGGAAGGGAAGGAGCGCCGTCTGACTTTTTCAACGCAGAATTGGCTGGACGCTATGTCGTGTTTGGAGAGCTCCTGATCTGCCTAAACAGTGGAAACCCCCATAAATGACACCATTTTGGAAACTAGACCCCCTCAAGGAACTTATCTAGATGTGTGGTGAGAACTTTGAACCCCCAGGTGTTTCACTAAAGTTTATAACGTAAAGCCGTAAAATAAAAAATCTTTTTTTTTTTTTTTACAAAAATGATTTTTTCGCCCCAATAATTTATTTTCACAAGGGTAACAGAAGAAATTGGAACCCAAAAGTTGTTGTCCAATTTGTCCTGAGTACACTGATACCCAATATGTGGGCGAAAACTACTGTATGGGCACACGTCGGGGCTCGGAAGGGAAGTAGTGACGTTTTGGATTGCAGACTTTGATGGAATGGTCTGGGGGCGTCATGTCACATTTGGAGAGCCCCTGATGCACCTAAACAGTGGAAACCCCCACAAGTGACCCCATTTTGGCAAATAGACCCCACAAGGAACTTATCTAGATGTGTAGTGAGCACTTTGAACCCCGAAGTGCTTCACAGAAGTTTATAACGCACAGCCGTAAAAATAAAAAATCCTTTTTTTTTTACAAAAATGATTTTTTCGCCCCCAATATTTTATTTTCACAAGGGTAACAGGAGAAATTGGACCCCAAAAGTTGTTGTCCAATTTGTCCTGAGTACGCTGATACCCAATATGTGGGCGAAAACTACTGTATGGGCGCATGTCAGGGCTCGGAAGGGAAGTAGTGACGTTTTGGATTGCAGACTTTGATGGAATGGTCTGGGTGCGTCATGTCGCATTTGGAGAGCCCCTGATGCGCCTAAACAGTGGAAACCCCCCACAAGTGACCCCATTTTGGAAAATATACCCCACAAGGAACTTATCTAGATGTGTGGTGAGCACTTTGAATCCCGAAGTGCTTCACAGAAGTTTATAATGCACAGCCGTAAAAATAAAAAATCCTTTTTTTTTTTGCAAAAATGATTTTTTCGCCCCAATATTTTATTTTTACAAGGGTAACAGGAGAAATTGGACCCCAAAAGTTGTTGTCCAATTTGTCCTGAGTACGCTGATACCCAATATGTGGGAGAAAACTACTGTATGGGTACACGTTGGGGCTCGGAAGGGAAGTAGTGACGTTTTGGATTGCAGACTTTGATGGAATGGTCTGGGGGCGTCATGTCACATTTGGAGAGCCCCTGATGCACCTAAACAGTGGAAACCCCCCACAAGTGACCCCATTTTGGCAAATAGACCCCACAAGGAACTTATCTAGATGTGTAGTGAGCACTTTGAACCCGAAGTGCTTCACAGAAGTTTATAACGCACAGCCGTAAAAATAAAAAAATCCTTTTTTTTTTACAAAAATGATTTTTTCGCCCCAATATTTTATTTTCACAAGGGTAACAGGAGAAATTGGACCCCAAAAGTTGTTGTACAATTTGTCCTGAGTACGCTGATACCCAATATGTGGGAGAAAACTACTGTATGGGCGCACGTCAGGGCTCGGAAGGGAAGTAGCGACGTTTTGGATTGCAGACTTTGATGGAATGGTCTGGGTGCGTCATGTCGCATTTGGAGAGCCCCTGATGCGCCTAAACAGTGGAAACCCCCCACAAGTGACCCCATTTGGAAAATAGACCCCACAAGGAACTTATCTAGATGTGTGGTGAGCACTTTGAATCCCGAAGTGCTTCACAGAAGTTTATAATGCACAGCCGTAAAAATAAAAAATCCTTTTTTTTTTTGCAAAAATGATTTTTTCGCCCCAATATTTTATTTTTACAAGGGTAACAGGAGAAATTGGACCCCAAAAGTTGTTGTCCAATTTGTCCTGAGTACGCTGATACCCAATATGTGGGAGAAAACTACTGTATGGGTACACGTTGGGGCTCGGAAGGGAAGTAGTGACGTTTTGGATTGCAGACTTTGATGGAATGGTCTGGGGGCGTCATGTCGCATTTGGAGAGCCCCTGATGCGCCTAAACAGTGGAAATCCCCAACAAGTGACCCCATTTTGGAAAATAGACCCCACAAGGAACTTATCTAGGTGTGTGGTGAGCGCTATGAAGCCCCAAGTGCTTCACAGAAGTTTATAATGTACAGCCGTAAAAACAAAAAAATATTTTTTTTGTACAAAAATGATATTTTCGCCCCCAGTTTTTTATTTTCCCAAGGGTAACAGAAGAAATAGGACAAATTGCACAATAACTCTTGGGGTCCAGAGTACGCTGATACCCCATATGTTGGGATAAACTACTGTTTGGACGCATGGCAGAGCTCAGAAGTGAAGGAGCACCGTTTGACTTTTTCAACGCAGAATTGGCTGGAATTGAGATCAGACGCCATGTCACATTTGGAGAGCCCCTGATGTGCCTAAACAGCGGAAACCCCCCAATTCTAACTCCAACCCTAACCCCAACACACCCCTAACCCTAGTCCCAACCCTAACCACAAACCTAACCCTAACACACCCCTAATCCCAACCCTAACCCTAATCCTAACTTTAGTGCCAACCCTAACCCTAACTTTAGCCGCAACCCTAACCCTAACCCTAATGGGAAAATGGAAATAAATACATTTTTTTAATTTTATTATTTTTCCCTAACTAAGGGGGTGATAAAGGGGGGTTTGATTTACTATTTATAGCGGGTTTTTATGATTGGCAGCTGTCACGCTAAAAGACGCTTTTTATTGCAAAAATAGTTTTTTGCATCGCCACATTTTGAGAGCTATAATTTTTGCATATTTTGGCCCACAGAGTCATGTGAGGTCTTATTTTTTGCGGTACGAGTTGACGTTTTTATTTGTACCATTTTTGAGCAGGTGACAGTTTTTGATCGCTTTTTATTTCGATTTTTGGGAGGTTAGAATGAACAAAAATCAGCAATTCATGAATTTCTTTTGGGGAGGCGTTTTTATTGTTCCGCGTGTGGTAAAATTGATAAAGCAGTTTTATTCTTCGGGTCAGTACGATTAGGGCGATACCTCATTTATATCATTTTTTTATGTTTTGGCGCTTTTATAGAATAAAAACAATTTTATATAAAAAAATAATTATTTTTGCATCGCTTTATTCTGCGAGCTATAACTTTTTTATTTTTTCGCTGATGATGCTGTATGGCAGCTCGTTTTTTGCGGGAGAAGATGACGTTTTCAGCGGTACCATGTTTATTTATATCGGTCTTTTTGATCGCGCGTTATTCCACTTTTTGTTCGGCGGTATGATGATAAAGCATTGATTTTTTGCTTCGTTTTTTTTTTTTTTTTTAAGGGGTTCACTAAAGGGGTTAACTAGTGGGACAGTTTTATAGGGGGGGTCGTTACGGACGCGGCGATACCAAATATGTGTACTGTTATTGTTTTGGTTTTTTTATTTACAGGAAGAAATGAATTTATTGGGGAATATTTTTTTTTTTTTATTTATTTTGGATTTTTTTTTATAACATGTTTATTTTTATTTTTTTTACTTTTTTACTTTGTCCCAGGGTGGGACATCACTGTATTTTATCAAATCGCTGGTGTGACAGTGTGCACAGCACACTGTCACACCAGCGATCGCTCAGGCAGTGCAGCAGGCTTCTCAGTGCCTGCTCTCAGCAGGCACTGAGGAAGCCGCCTCCCTCCAGGACCCCGGCGCCATCTTGGATCCGGGTCCTGGGAGGGAGGAAGCCCTCAGAACAGCGCGATCACATCGCGCTGGTCTGAGGGTCTCAGGGGGGCGCGCAGGGAGCCCCCACCCTGCGCGATCCTCCCCTGTGCCCCCAGTACACCGCGATCATGTTTGATGGCGATGTGCTAGGGGTTAATGTGCCGGGAGCGGTCCGTGACCACTCCTGACACACAGTCATGGGTGTCAGCTGTGATAATCAGCTGACACCCGGCGGCGATTAGCTGCGCTCCCCTCAGGAGCGCAGCTGATCGCCTATGACGTACTATCCCGTCCATGGGCAGAATGGCACGGGTTTTATGGACGGAATAGTACGTCTAATGTCAGAGAGGGGTTAAAAATGGTCTGAACACTTATCCCCCTTCTGTAACACACTTTGCACCTTTTTTCTGACCTTCCTTTCTTTACACTTTGATGAACCTCCCCTTGTGAAATGTTGCCCTGGTACTATATAGACACCTTCAGTTTCAGTTGTATTGTGGCTTTCCCTTTTATGACTTCCCAATATTAGGGTCTTGATTACCACCTCCTGAAACTGAAGGAATGTGCCAGTCTGGCCTGCAGATCGTGATAGCACTTATACATTGCCATCTGTACGATGTTCACGGCCAGCTTTTTTGTACCACACCTTAGCATTACCATGGCACTGTAGAGCTGGAGGACTTGATCAGAAAGATCAACTCCCCCATAATGTTCTTATCGCACCCCAGGACACACTGGCTTGGGCACCTGTGCAGATGTACTTGTACAGCGGTGGAAGTGAGTCGCACACGGTACCAGGGCTAGGGGTACTCGGCACCGAGCCCGTTGATGTCTATGGGGAATGTCACGGATAGCACAGCTCGGTCCGTTGCCCTGGGCGCTCACTCTAAATGTGGGATATTTACAGGTGACTTGAATATGGATATGGGGATTCGTGACGCCACTTGTGGTATCTGATCAGAATGACCAGCGCTGCTATGCAGATCCACTGGAGGGTTAATATTGTGCAGCTAGATGTTAAGCCTTCCACAAGTAAGGCTGATTCCTCCAGGGCAGATAGATGAATAGGAATGCAGGGCATATGGGGACCCGGCAGTCAGGGATAATAAGGGAGACACACACATAAGTCACTTTGGTACCTTTACTGTAGAAATTGCAGGCACTTCCCGGAGTACTGTAGGGTGAAGGGTGCACATCCAGATTCCTCCACTGGTAGGTGTGTGGCCTCCTGTCCTCTGCCTTTTTGTAATGTAGTCTTGGCCTGCGTGTAGCTGGGCCTAGCTTAGTCTCCGTCTTGTACCTGGCTGATCTTGTGATTGGACCTTCTCACTGAAAGTACACAGTCTCTGCTTGCAGGGCCCTGCTTGCCAGACTCTGTCCTCCTGGTCCTGCTACGTATCAGCTCTGTGGTACTCCTGGGACTTGTAGTCCTCCAGGAACTCCGGTGTTCTTCTAATAGATCCCTATAGGCTCGGACCCGGTGTCCGGTGGTACTTGCTGAGATGAGCTATTAAGGCTCCTCTGTCTCATTAACTTCCACTCGCCTTCGGCCTACCTGGATCCTCACACGATCACACACACTGGCAGTTGGTAGGCTGCCTCTTCGCCGCTCTCTAAGCGTCGGCACGCTTTCTACTGAGCTATACTCCTAGAGTCAGTTCTGACTAGGCTGGAGTGATTTCTCTTTCACTCTTACTAGACTCCACTTACTTGGAACTGAATAGCTCTGCAGCCTCTCTGAGGTGACTGAGCTGCACTGCTCTCTGACTGAGCTCTGACTGAACTCTCCTAGCAGACTCCAACAAAACTGAAACTAAACTTCTTTTTATATGCCTAACACAGCTCCCTCTGGTGGTCTTTAGGATAAGCTGTATGTGTGTGTAGGTGCATAATGACCTCTAGTGGTATCTTCTTTCAGTGCACCCTTCTGGGAGATATGGATTCAGTCACAGCTGGGCTCCACATTCCCCCCTAGTAGAACTCAGCACTCCGGGGCTGAAATACAAAAAACAGATAACAATAAAACATTGTATGAATAACTCTTCCTTTACAGGAGGTAAGGCACTCTTGAACGGTTGCATAACGGTAAGTAAACAACTATGTACATTAGCAAAATGATGGATTAAGGGTTTGAGCAACCATAAAAGTCCCAGTCTCTTTTGGAAAAGGATGCTCAAAAGGGTGGAGAAAACAAGTAAAAACAATGTCCATTCTTCTTGTTTCAATTTTTAAGAGGAAAAATAGGTTAATAAATAGCAGTATTATAAAGGCATATTATAACAATATATACATTTATATACAGTGGTTCTTGGTAATTATTTACATGGGTTAGGTCCTACTCTCTGTACCTAACAGATAATTGCCCTCTTGTTATGCGTACTGACCTACGTGGTGTAGTGGTAGGTGAGGTGTCAGTTACCCTGTTATTCCTGCGTGCAGGTAAGTTGTAGTACTGCCTTAGCCTCTCTAGGGATCTGGCAAGTATACTGGGAGCTGGATGAACTGGCTCAACTTCTGCCGGGGATCCTTCTTCCTGAGATTCAACTTCTTGGGATTCCGCTTCTTGGGGTGCTGCTTCTTGGGGTTCTGCTGGAGCAGGTTCCTCTGGAACTGACTCTACTGCAACAACTGGTACAACTGGATGTAGAGGTTCTTCTTGTGGTTGATAGAATTGAAGCACGGGAATGATTACAGCTTCTCCAATTCTGGGCCAATCCGCGGGGAAATCTCCTAAGTCTGAATGTATGACTGATTCATCATGCTTTTCCTGATTGACAACAGGTTCTTCTTCCTGAAGCTTTATTGGGTTTGGACACAACTTAAGGTGATCTCGGGATACAGTTGCAGTCGTTCTTCCTCCATCCTTGCTAATTATGCACGTTTTCTTGTTGTCAAACCTTGAATTCTGTATGATGTAGGGCTCTCTTTCCCATTGATCGTCGAGTTTGTGTATCCTCCTCTTTCTTTTCAGTACGACTTCACCAGGTGCGAAAGGTTCAGCTGGCGCACTTTTGTTGTTGCGATCTTCTTGTTTATCCCTTACTCGATTGAGACTTTCTTCAACGCAGGCTTGTACTTTTCTGCACTGTTCCTGTCTGTTTGTGTCCCAATCTTCCGTAGTCACATCTGCTTCTGGTTCTACAACACCAAGCTCCAGATCCAGGGGCAGCTTTCCTGGTCTTGCCCGCATGAGGTAGGCTGGGGTGCAGTTGGTGGAACTCACAGGTATGTGATTGTACAGATCTACCAGGTCAGGTAGTAAGTCTGGCCACCGATTTCTCTCCTCGAGTGGTACTGTCTTCAGCAGGTCAATGACGATGTGATTCATCTTCTCACAGAGACCATTAGTTTGGGGGTGGTATGGTGTGGTTCTTATCTTCTTACACCCGTACAAGTGACAGAACTCTTTGAATAATTCGGCCTCGAAGGCTGGGCCTTGGTCAGTTAGCACCTGCTCAGGATATCCGTGTGGTCTGCAGAGATACGCTTGGAACGTCTTTGCTGCTGTCTCTGCCGTCAGATCTTTGACAGGGGCGACCACCAGGAATCTGGAGTAGTGATCCACCATAGTCAGGGCATAGGAGTATCCTGACCGGCTGGGTGACAACTTGACATGGTCCAGGGCCACAATCTCCAAGGGACGAGTCGTCTTGATGGGTTGCAGGGGTGCCTTCTGACTGCTGTAGTCCTTTCTTCTGAGGCCACAGGGTCCACAGTTCTGGCACCACCTCTCGATGGAGCTGCGCATTCCCACCAGTAGAAACGACACTTCAACAGGGTCTCCAGCTTCTTCCAGCCAAAGTGTCCCGCTTGATCGTGGTAGGCTTCTAACACCATCTGGATGTCTGCTCTGGGGACTACTATCTGCCATACCATCTCATGGGTCCTTGGGTTGATGTACCTCCGGCACAGCTTCTCACGGTAGATGAACAGCCGGCTTCTTTCATTCCACAGCTGCCTTGCTTGTAGAGGCGCGTCCTTCTCCAAGGAGGAACCTTCTTGAATTATCAGCTCCTTGATTCGGCTGACAACTGGATCGCTGTCCTGAGTCTCCTTCCAGCTGTGGTGAGGTAAAGGATTTAACGTCTTACCACACGGCCTCCTGCTGGCTTGTTGCTCGTGGATCATCCCATTCCTGTGAAAGGCAGGTAGTTCAATCTCTTCCAGATCATCCACTTCTTCTTCTGTGTCTGATTCATGAGGCATCCTGGATAGGGCATCAGCGTTGGCATTCTTGCGGCCTGCTCGGTACTTGATTGTGAATTGGTAGTTTGACAGTCGAGCCATCCATCGTTGTTCCATGGCTCCCAGCTTAGCTGTTTCAAGATGCGTCAAGGGGTTGTTATCAGTGTAGGCAGTGAACTTACTGGAGGCTAGGTAGTGCTTAAACCTCTCCGTGATAGCCAGACCAGTTCCAGGAACTCCAACTTGAAGCTGCTATAGTTCTCTGGGTTCCTCTCGGTCGGGCGGAGCTTCCTGGTTGCATATGCGATGACTTTCTCCAGGCCATTTTCTTCTGACTGAGGACAGCTCCCAATCCCTCATTGCTGGCATCAGTATACAGCAGGAACGGCTGACTGTAGTCAGGATAGGCTAGGATCTCATCACCTGTCAGGATCTCCTTCATTTCCTTGAATGCTTCTGCCTGTTCTTTACCCCAATGGAATGGAGAATTTCTGCTTTTGAGGGACTGCCCCACCAGGAGGTCTTGCAGAGGGGCTGCTTTCTTGGTGTAATCCTTCACAAACCTCCGGTAGTATCCTGTCAGTCCCAGGAACTGTCGCACCTCCTTGAGATTTTTCGGCTCCGGCCATTTCTGGATGGCGGTGATCTTCTCAGGGTCTGGCGCTACTCCTTCTGAGCTGACAATATGTCCCAGGTACTGTACCTTTTGTTTGAGCAGATGGCACTTTGAAGGCTTCAGTTTCATCCCATACTTGGACAGTGACTCGAATACCTCCGCCAGGTGCTTCAAGTGATCTTCATACGTTTTTGAGTACACAATTACGTCGTCCAGGTACAGCAACACAGTTTCAAAGTTGAGATGTCCCAGGCAGCTCTCCATCACTCTCTGGAACGTTCCAGGGGCACTGCTAAGTCCAAACGGCATTCTGTCAAACTCACAGAGTCCCATCGGGGTGGTGAAAGCCGTCTTCTCCCGATCCTTCTCAGCCACAGCTACTTGCCAGTATCCACTAGTGAGGTCAAGGGTGGAAAAGTAATTAGCAGTTTTTAATGCAGCTAAGGATTCCTCAATGCGTGGTAAAGGGTATGCATCTTTATGTGTAATGCGATTTACTTGTCTGTAATCTACACACATTCTCATGCTTCCATCCTTTTTCCTGACTAGGACTAGAGGTGCTGCCCAGGGACTACAACTATCCCTTATCACCCCTGCTTCTTTCATATCACGCAACATCTCCTTGGCTTTCTGGTAGTGTGCTGGAGGTATAGGCCTGTACCGCTCTTTGATGGGAGGATGATTGCCTGTAGGGATGTGATGTTGAACCCCTTTAATTTTTCCAAAGTCGAGTGGGTGTTTGCTGAATACCTGTGCATACTCCTGAACTACTCGATATACTCCTTGTTTCTGGTGGGCTGGAGTGGTGTCTGTCCCGACATGGAGCTGCTGACACCAATCCTCCACCTGGATGGTCGGACCGTTATCCTCCACTGGTTGTGGGGAGGTTAAGGGCTCCGTCGTGTGAATGGAGTTATTATCCACAGCATGTAACTTAGCAACAGTGGCATAACGTGGTAATTTGACTTCATCCTCTCCCAGTTGAGAAGACGCACTGGCACCCTCCCATTATGTACATCCACTACCCCTCTGGCAGTCAAGAGTGTAGGTCTGTGTTCTGAACAATGGGGCTCTACTACTGCTTGGTAGTTCTGTCCTCTCAGACCTATTGCTGCTCTACACCAAATAAGCATTTCACTCATTGGGGTATCACAATGGGATTCGGGTCTGTTACCTGTACATTACCAATCTCACCACCGGTCAGTTTCACTTGTTGCTGGCACATCAGGGTCCGAATCTCCTTCCGGATCACTCCCTTTTGCCTTGGTCTGGCAATTTCGGCGAGCTGTTGGAGTAAAAACACAACCTCCTCCAAACAGTTACTAATAATGTTAGTGTAAGGTTCTGTGTACATGTTCCTGAAACTCAGTTTGTTCGTCAGCCATTTTACTTTCTGTCTTGCTGCAGCTATCTTGCCCTCAGTCAAAATGGAGTTTCCAGCTTGCATGTTCCCGCCCTGATTCTCTCCTTTTGCTTCTTAAGCAGCCACAGCTGAGCAATCAGTGCTTCAGAATCTAGCCTGCAGTGAACCTGTGACCTGACTCCTAAAGCCTTGGACCTTGTACTCCAGCTATTCCTACTGAGGAACTCTGAAGCACTTGTGGACTCTGAACCCTGCTCTTTGAAAGACCCACGTTTGCATGGACTTACGGTAACAGAGAAGAAGATCCTGAACACTGTTGTGGAGAGTGATTGCTGAGCTTAGATTACTCTGGCCTGCTGTGTCTCCTGCTTCTGTGTCTGCAAACTGTGTGACTATTTTTGCCAACTTGTATGAAGTAATACAAGACTTTCTATATCAAACCTGTGTCTCATGTATTTTCATCGCACCCAAGCACAAGACGCTATATGAACTGTACTACATACATTACAAGATTCTGAAGCCAAATCGTTAGTGTCTGCTGGGTCTGGAAAGGCTGTGTCTGCTGTAACTGTGGATATCTGATGTCCGGTTGTACTTTCTGTGATGACAGTGGTTGTGACTTCTCACAACCATTCCAGTACTCCTGTCTTAAAAGATCTGGAAAATGGAGGCCCGCATAAAGGAACTTTGCGGAGTGACTGATAATATCCTTGCAGATTTGCAGAATATAAAGACCCGTTTTTCAAGCCTACAGGACCTCACTAATCACAATTTGCAAGTGTTTGGACAGACTGCCCAGGATTTGCGAGCCAGGATTGAGGTTCTAGAAGAGCGAGTCCAGGCTCCTGCCGTAGCCCCGAGTTCTGGGATTCCCAAGTTGCCCCCTTTTCGTTTTGGCGGTGAACGTGAGAAATTCAGGGGATTTATTAATCAATGCAATCTTTTTTTTTCTGCACATGCTTCACAATTTCCCACTGAACGATCTAAGGTGCTTACTATAATTATGTTGCTTACCAACAAGGCTTTGATGTGGGCAAACCCTCTGATTGAGACTGAGGATGATTGTTTGAATCACCTTGATGCTTTTATTTCAGCCATGGGGCAGGTGTTTGATGACCCCAATCGAGGTGCAACAGCTGAAGCAGCCATGTTAGCTTTGCGCCAAGGTAAGCACTCGGTAGCTGAATATGCCTTGGATTTCAGGAGATGGGCCCTTGATACCACCTGGGACAGTTCCGCCAAAAAATCTATTTTTCGAAAGGGGTTATCTCCACTGATTAAGGATGAACTTGCTCGTGCCGACCCTCCCACTGCGTTAGGTGACTTTATTAACTACTGCATCCGTATTGATACTCGTCTGACTGAACGCAGGCAAGAGAGATGGTTCGAAAGCAATCGCACTAACCTTTTCCTACCTTCCTCTCCAGCTAAGGAACCTTTGAGTAGGATTACACGGGAACCTGAACCTGAACCCATGCAGGTAGACTCTTTACAACGACGGGTTAGTGATGCACGCAAGGAACATCGTTTTAAGGAGAATCTATGTTTCTATTGTGGTAAGTCAGGGCACTTCATTATAAACTGCCCCAGCCGTTCTCGTAAGACTACTGCAGCACTCATTCATTGTGAGTGTTGCGAGAGGGGATCTGTAAGGTCCGAGCCTCAGGCTCCAGAGAGATCTGCAGCAACAGATCTTGATTTCTCGGACTTAAACTCCGTTACCTCTGAGGACGTTGACTGTGTAAACGCTGCCATTTTTCAAGTTTCCTCAGCGGTGTCCCAGCTGAGTTGTAAGAAAAACAATTCTCATTGCTTTCTTTCCATCAAACTCTGGGTTGACTCAGCTTGGGTGTCTAGCTCTGCTATGATCGACTCAGGGGCAAGTGGAAATTTTATGGATGTCTCCTTTGCTCTGAAACAGGGGATACGTTCAGTGAAGAAGGCTACTCCAGTACAGATGGAAACTGTGGATGGCTCCCTGCTGACCTCTGGACCAGTGGATCAGGAAACAGAGCCTTTGAGGGTTCTTATGGGTAAAGATCATCAAGAGAAACTGTCCTTTATGCTTATCTCTTCTCCCCACTTTCCCATTATTCTAGGGCTACCATGGCTGCAGGCTCAGAATCCTACCATTAACTGGGAGACCAAGGAATTACACTTTCCAGAGAAACAGATGAGTCCAAAAGTTTCAGCTTGCTCTGTTCCTAAAGGAACCATGTCAGTCCCTGAACTACCAGCTGTATACCAGGACTATGTGGATTTATGTGACAAGAAGAACGCTGACCAGCTTCCTCCTCACCGTCCATATGATTGTCCAATTGAATTATTGCCTGGAGCAGAGATACCTTTTGGTAAGATCTACCCCCTGGCGGGGCCCGAGCTAAAGGCTTTAAAGGATTACATAGACGAAAATCTAGCCAAGGGCTTCATACGCCCCTCTTCATCTCCTGCAGGTGCACCCATCTTCTTTGTAAAGACGAAAGATGGATCTCTGAGACCATGCGTAGACTATAGGGAACTCAATAAGGTTACTATTAGAAACCGTTATCCATTGCCTTTAATACCTGAGTTATTGGAGAGAGTGCGACATGCCAAAATTTTCTCTAAACTAGATCTTCGTGGGGCCTATAACTTAGTCCGTATTAGACCTGGGGATGAATGGAAGACTGCATTCAGGTCACGCTATGGACACTTTGAATATCTAGTTATGCCTTTTGGTCTGAGTACCGCCCCAGCCACTTTCCAACACTTGGTGAATGACATCTTCAGGGATCTCCTAGATACATTCGTGGTAATTTATTTGGATGATATTCTAATTTTTTCTAACTCCACAGAGGAACATCATGGACATGTGAGAATGGTCTTGGAACGTCTAAGACAAAATCATCTTTACATCAAACTTGAAAAGTGTGAATTCCATAGGACCGAAATTCAATTTCTGGGGTATGTACTGTCTACACAAGGAATTAGTATGGATGGAAGCAAAACCCAAGCCATCAAGGATTGGCCAAGTCCTAGAAATGTGAAGGAGGTACAGCGCTTCATCGGGTTTGCCAACTTCTATAGACGTTTCATTAGAAATTTCTCTGAGGTAGTGTCACCTATCACCCAACTTACCCGGAAAGAGTCTAGGTTCTCCTGGACTCCCAAGCCCAGGAAGCATTTTCCCGTCTAAAAGATAAATTTACCACCGCACCTATCTTAGTACATCCCAACCCCGAGCTTGCCTTCATAATAGAGGTGGATGCTTCAGACTGTGCCGTTGGAGCTATACTCTCTCAGAGAACAGGTGAGAAGAATGTCTTGCATCCCTGTGCCTTCTTTTCCCAGCAGTTGTCTTCGGCTGAGAGGAACTACGATGTGGGCAATAGAGAGTTGTTGGCCATTATTGCCGCCTTCAAAGAATGGAGACACCTTCTTCAGGGAGCTGCACAGCAAATAGTCGTCCTGACAGACCATCGTAACCTTGAGTTTATCAGGTCGGCTAAGTGCCTGACTCCTCGCCAGGCTCGCTGGAATCTTTTCTTAAACCAATTTAATTTTATCATTTCTTATAGACCAGGATCGCGCAATGGAAAGGCTGATGCACTCTCTAGGATTTACTCAGCAGAGACACGTCCAATTACTCCTCCTAAGACTATTCTTCCTGACTCTAGATTCCTAGGAGTAATTCATAATCAAGACCTACTTAAGGACATCAAGGAAGCATACCATGCGGATTCCTTTTTGGCACAACCCCCAAGAGACGTAAGTCTTGTCTTTAAGAATGGTGTGTGGATTCAGGGACAACGCCTGTATATTCCTGAAACAGTCAGATTGAGAGTATTGCAACTCATTCACGATTCCAAGATAGCTGGGCATAGAGGAATTCTAAAGACACAGGAATTTCTCTCTCGTTTCTTTTGGTGGCCCACTTGCAGGAAGGATGTTTTAAACTATGTCACTTCATGTGAAGTCTGTGCAAGATGCAAAACACCTCGCTCCTCACCAACTGGTCTGTTACTGCCTCTTCCCACCCCGTCCCGCCCGTGGGGATCCATTTCTATGGACTTCATTGTGGAGTTACCAACCTCTCAAGGAAGAACACCATTCTAGTGGTGGTTGACCGTCTAACAAAGGCAGCTCATTTTATCCCTTGTGTCGGCTTACCCACTGCAAAACAGACATCAGATTTGATGATTAAAGATGTGTTTCGCTTACATGGAGTACCGGATGAGGTTATTTCGGATCGAGGGGTGCAATTCACTTCTAGGTTTTGGCAAAATTTCTGTGCAGCATTGGACATTAAAGTAAACCTTTCTTCTGCTTTTCATCCCCAGACTAATGGACAGACCGAACGAACCAATCAAACCCTGGAGCAGTATCTCCGCTGCTTTATCTGCCACCTACAGGATGATTGGGTGGATCTACTTCCATTAGCTGAGTTCTCGTATAACAACTCTCAGAGTGCCTCCACTAAGCAGTCTCCTTTTTACTCTAATCTAGGTTATCATCCTAACATTCTACCACGATTTCCATAGAAACGCCTTTACCAGCAGTGGCTGAAAGAATCACGTCTTTACAGAAGAATATGGATCTTCTAAAGGAGAATCTGGAATCGGCTCAGGAAAAGTACAAGAAAGCAGCAGATAAATTTCGTAAACCTGCACCAGCTTTCAAGGTAGGAGACTTGGTCTGGCTGTCAACCAGAAATCTTAAGTTAAGGATTCCATCGTCTAAGTTGGGACATAAGTACATTGGACCCTATAAAATCAGTAAAATTATAAGTGCCGTTGCTTGTCGTCTTCAACTGCCCAGAACTATGAGAATTCACCCTGTCTTTCATGTATCCCTACTAAAGGTTGCGACACCCAATACGTTTCCTGGACGTTCTTCTCCTTGCCCTGACCCAGTGCTAGTCGATGGTCAGGAAGAATTTGTGGTGGAAAGGATTTTAGATTCCAGGTTGTATAGAAATCAGTTACAATATCTGATTAAATGGCAGGGCTACCCAGTGGAGGACAACTCATGGGAACCAGTCAATAACGTTAATGCTCCTCGCTTGCTCCGTCAGTTTCATCAGAGGTACCCACACAAGCCTGGCCTGAGGTCATCCGGAGGTTGTCCCTAAGGGGGGAGTAATGTAAGGTTCTGTGTACATGTTCCTGAAACTCAGTTTGTTCGTCAGCCATTTTACTTTCTGTCGTGCTGCAGTTATCTTGCCCTCAGTCAAAATGGAGTTTCCAGCTTGCATGTTCCCGCCCTGATTCTCTCCTTTTGCTTCTTAAGCAGCCACAGCTGAGCAATCAGTGCTTCAGAATCTAGCCTGCAGTGAACCTGTGACCTGACTCCTAAAGCCTTGGACCTTGTACTCCAGCTATTCCTACTGAGGAACTCTGAAGCACTTGTGGACTCTGAACCCTGCTCTTTGAAAGACCCACGTTTGCATGGACTTACGGTAACAGAGAAGAAGATCCTGAACCTGTTGTGGAGAGTGATTGCTGAGCTTAGATTACTCTGGCCTGCTGTGTCTCCTGCTTCTGTGTCTGCAAACTGTGTGACTATTTTTGCCAACTTGTATGAAGTAATACAAGACTTTCTATATCAAACCTGTGTCTCATGTATTTTCATCGCACCCAAGCACAAGACGCTATATGAACTGTACTACATACATTACAGTTAGTGCCTAAAACCACATTCAACCCATTTTCCTCATTAACAGTCTTTACTACAAGAAGTCCCTGATTCTTTAGCTCCACTCTCCCCACTTTCACGTCTACATTTTTAGCCCCCAGTAAGTCAAGAGGGAGGCCATTAGAGGCGTATACGGCAAAGTCAGGGTTTGGGGGTTGGAGACCGTCACTGGACCAGTATCTATTGTAGAGAACATCAGGTATTACGGTTACCTGAGATCCAGTGTCCAGCAGGGCAGGGATTGCGATCCCGTCCAGTATGATGGACAGGTATGGTCTTCCTCCCACAAACCTACGGTTCCAGTCTGAGGGGCCTGAAGAGTCTATTCCTGGGTGTTGGCCCTCGGACCCAGGATTTGCTCGTTTAAAGGACACCGACGTGCTGGGTGACCCTCTCTGTGGCAGCGATAGCAGATGATCTCTCGGCGAGGATGATGCTGGTCGCGGGTACTTCCTGGGGGTGGCGTTGTCCTCCTCCGGTGGGGCGACGTCCTCCCTCTCCTCCGGCGCATCCAAGGGACATCCTCTGGGCAGTCAGCTAGCAGGATCTTTCCTTCTTCCTCCGTCGGCAGTTGCAGGGCACTCATTACAGTGGCCAGGTTTTTGGTCAGCTGGCGCACTTCTGAGCGCAGACAGTCCAACTCTGTAGGGGGCGCTACCTGCGTTTTGGCTTCCGCAACCAGCGGGGAAAAGGTGGATGCTGCTGGCTTTAAGGTGGCTTCACTCGGGTGACACTGGGTTGCCATCTCGGGTGTTTCCAGGGGTCACAGTCCTTTTATAGCCATGTCCTTAAGAGCATCAAAGGTAGCATCAGGATGATCCAAGGACCACCAGTGCACTGTCCTGCTTTCAGCTTGGGACCTCAGTCCCCGTACAAATTGTTCCTTTAACATTTTATTTTCGTTGGAGACACTCATGGGGTTAACTTGTTTGAGTGCTCGCAGGGCCCCTTGTAGTCGGCAGGCATAGTCCCTAATGCTGTCATCTGGTTTCTGGGAGCATTGGTAAAAACTCATCCGGAGATCTGTTTCAGTGCGGTCCTCAAAGATAGTCTGTAGCTTTAAGAAAATTGCAAGCACTGACTCCTGGTCTGCAGCTGTCCAAGTCTCTACTTCTCTCTCCGCAGCACCAGTCAATTGTCCCACTACCACTGCAGCTCTCTGCTTTTCTGTCATAGGGTACATGTCCATTATGCTGCATATTTTTCGCTTGAACCCTGCCAGGGTGTCTGGCTTGCCGCTGTACTGAGGGAGCCACTTCACTCCAGGCATGTATGGCAGCGTTAGCGGTACTATTGGGGCCACAGGACCAGGTGAGGGGCCAGCATTTTCAGCCTGTGCGGCAGCGCCGAGGGGTAAGTCATTAAGGCCGTCGGCCTGGGCCGCGTTGTCGGCTGGCTGCTGCGACATGTCTGCGCCCCCCTAGTTAATCATGGCCTACCTTCTCTGAAGGCTGCAGCTCCGCAGGGCACAGGGGTGTGTAGAAGGACCTGCGTCGCTGGCGCTCTGACGTCAGAGCGTTCACTGCAGCTCTTCACAGGACCTGCCGCCGCGTCAGCGTTGGGGTCGTGTCCAGGACTCAGCGCGCTTTTGCAGGTACGCCCACTAGTTTTCGCGCTGTGGCGCTGTAAATGGCGGGCAATGGCGGGCAAATGGCGGGAAATCTTCACCACATACAAAACACAGTCTTTTAGTGAGGCACACAGTACCCGGTGGCAACGGGCACAAGTTACTCCGTTGCTGCAGGGCACGCAATCCTGTTTGTGATGCCAGAAAGAGATGAGTCGCACACGGTACCAGGGCTAGGGGTACTCGGCACCGAGCCCGTTGATGTCTATGGGGAATGTCACGGATAGCACAGCTCGGTCCGTTGCCCTGGGCGCTCACTCTAAATGTGGGATATTTACAGGTGACTTGAATATGGATATGGGGATTCGTGACGCCACTTGTGGTATCTGATCAGAATGACCAGCGCTGCTATGCAGATCCACTGGAGGGTTAATATTGTGCAGCTAGATGTTAAGCCTTCCACAAGTAAGGCTGATTCCTCCAGGGCAGATAGATGAATAGGAATGCAGGGCATATGGGGACCCGGCAGTCAGGGATAATAAGGGAGACACACACATAAGTCACTTTGGTACCTTTACTGTAGAAATTGCAGGCACTTCCCGGAGTACTGTAGGTTGAAGGATGCACATCCAGATTCCTCCACTGGTAGGTGTGTGGCCTCCTGTCCTCTGCCTTTTTGTAATGTAGTCTTGGCCTGCGTGTAGCTGGGCCTAGCTTAGTCTCCGTCTTGTACCTGGCTGATCTTGTGATTGGACCTTCTCACTGAAAGTACACAGTCTCTGCTTGCAGGGCCCTGCTTGCCAGACTCTGTCCTCCTGGTCCTGCTACGTATCAGCTCTGTGGTACTCCTGGGACTTGTAGTCCTCCAGGAACTCCGGTGTTCTCCTAATAGGTTGTGGAGATCCCTATAGGCTCGGACCCCGGTGTCTGGTGGTACTTGCTGAGATGAGCTATTAAGGCTCCTTTGTCTCATTAACTTCCACTCGCCTTCGGCCTACCTGGATCCTCACACGATCACACACACTGGCAGTTGGTAGGCTGCCTCTTCGCCGCTCTCTAAGCGTCGGCACGCTTTCTACTGAGCTATACTCCTAGATTCAGCTCTGACTAGACTGGAGTGATTTCTCTTTCACTCTTACTAGACTCCACTTACTAGGAACTGAATAGCTCTGCAGCCTCTCTGAGGTGACTGAGCTGCACTGCTCTCTGACTGAGCTCTGACTGAACTCTCCTAGCAGACTCCAACAAAACTGAAACTAAACTTCTTTTTATATGCCTAACACAGCTCCCTCTGGTGGTCTTTAGGATAAGCTGTACGTGTGTGTAGGTGCATAATGACCTCTAGTGGTATCTTCTTTCAGTGCACCCTTCTGGGAGATATGGATTCAGTCACAGCTGGGCTCCACAGAAGTGTTGCCATTACCATGTATTGTGGTCAAGAAAAGGACATCCCTCTTGTTCTTTTACTTGACCAACAGCACGTTATTGCTATATTGCTCTCACCTTTTCTGAGCAGCTGCCCAATTAGTGACCTAGGGAACCCTCTCTGGTTTTTGCACATAATACCGCATGCTGCGGTAGCCCAGGCAGAGAGGGATTTGAAAAGAGGGATGCTGGTGTAGAAGTTATCTATATAGAGGTGATAACCCTGATCCAGCAGTGGGTGCAACAATTCCCACACAATTTTCACACTCACTCCTAGGACAGAGTGGCTGTCAGGTTGTTGAATCCAAGTGTCCTTCTCTTCATAAACCGTATATCTGTGAGTGTATCCTGAGGTACTCTCGCACAGCTTGCAAATTTTAATTCTGTACCTGGCTCTCTTACTGGGCAGGTATTGCCAGAATTTAAGCCTCCCTTGAAATGTATTAGGAGCTCATCTACACAGATGTTCCTTTGGGAGATGTACAACTCAGCAAATTTATACTGAAGTGATCAATGACCGGCTTAATTTTGAAAAGTTGGTCAAAGTTGTGGTCATCTTGTGGTGGATATTGTGCATTACCATTGTAATGCAAAAATTTGTAAATGACCTCAAAGCATGTCCGGGATATGGCCATGCGGAAATCTGGAGTGTTATAAAAAAACATCAACATGCCAATATTGCCGAGCTTCTGGTTTCTTCACTAACCCCTTTTGAAGAGCAAGGCTCCAAAACGTCATCATTTACACTGCATCTATGGGAGTCAAGTTAGCATTTGATGGGATTTTGAGATCAAAATTGTTAGGCGTACAAATTTGTCTGAGTCACCATGAGTTTCCCAAAATTTTAAGAGAAAAAGACTTTGAAAAAGTTTATCTCTGTGAGGCCGGTAGCGTCAAATTGGATTCCTGATTGTGCCACAAAACCAGGAATCTATGTCTCATAATCTTCAGGGGGTGAGGTCCAAAGGGGGTCACTAATGGTGGGTGCTGGCTCATTTGCTGTCCTGGGGCATCTGTATGGGGGTTCATTATCTCTAGAGGAAGAAAAGGATAAGGAAAAATAGAGGAAGGTGTCATCCTCTACCTCACTATCAGTGTTGGAGGCAAGAAAGGCATATGTCTCCTCAGATGAATTCTGTCATTGGGAACAGTGGGACATTTTATTTTTAACGTGGTTGGTGTGTGTCTGTTGTGTTTTTCACATGTTTGTGTGTTAAATAACCAATTTTTATTTAGGTGTGTATTTGGTGTCCAACTATTTTTTTACTAATTTATAAAATTTAGAATAGAAAAAAAAGAATGGAAAAAGAATAGGAAAAAAATAGAAGAAAAGAATCTAGAAATTAAAAACTAAAAATAAAAAGGAGAATATAAAAATTTGGTGAAATTAAAAAAAAATTAATAAACAGACGACAGTAAAAACAAATACTGAGTGCCTGTAACTAAACTGCGCTAGTCATATTGCTATGCAGTAGAAAAAAACTATAGTATATTTACTACAATAATTTTCCACTAAAATTCTGAAACTACAATTACTAAACGGACGTTAATAAAAATAAATTATTGAGCGCCTAAATTATTGAGCGCCCATAACTATCTGACCCTAATTTTGGTTCTATATATAAGTAAAAAAAAAACTTTGTGGCATAAATGCTACAAGAATTTTCCACTAAAATTCTGAAACTGCTATTACTAAATGGACATCAGTAAAAACAACTTACTGAGGGCCCAGAACTACCAGACACTAATTGTGATTATATTTTAGTAAAAAAAACTGTTGTAGAAGCTGATTACTACAGTATATTTTTTCCTGTGGATTTCACTGTCCCTACTATAGATCTATGAACTAATCTAAATTTTTATTTGATTCTTTTTTTTCACACTTCACTATATAATTGTGATTACATTTTTATAAAAAATACTGTATTAGAAAACTGATTACAACAGTATATTTTTACTTACCCTAATCTAGACCTCTCAACTAAATTATTAGTTTTATTAAATTCTTTTTTTTAAACTTTTTGAAAAAAAAACAACAATCGAATGTCAATCAATAATGTGCGTCACTGATCAGTGCTCAGTGGCTGAAGGACATGTGCATAGAGGTGTACAAGGGATGGATTAAAAAAATGGACAGAGAAAAAAATCCTGGCCAAAAGTGAGCACTGATGCCGATCAGTGATATGCGTCAGAAGGGGGGTGGGCAAGGGGTTAGGGAAACTGGGGAAGGAGAGTGAGTGAGATTTGGGTGGACTATAAAAAAGCAGCGGACAGGAACAGATCTTCTTTCTTTCTCTCTTGAGTTCTTCAGTCAGCAGCAACAACAGAAGTAGTGTTACAGGGTAAAATAGTCGGTGGCACCACAAGGCCAAGCAGATTGGCAGCAAAACAACACAGTGACGGTTCTGCACACATCTCCAAACTGGAATAAGGCAGTGCAGAGCGAGCACTGTGAGGTCAGACCGTGTCTTCAATCAGTGCTGGGGCTGCTGACGCTGCTCTTTCCTAGCACTAGCCTATGATCGGTCCTGTAATATCACCAATCATACCTGGGCATCAATGTTTCAGGCAACTCTATTTGCCAAAACACTGAAATCGCTTTGGTTGACTGTTCAGAATCAAACAGCCAATCACAGTGATTGTAGTTGCCTGGTGCAGTTAACCAGCCCCCCAACCCTCCGTGGTAACAAGTAAAGGTGCCCAGCTGTCAGAAACAGCATGCACCTTCCTGCAATCACTGTGCCTTCGGACACGGTGGCCGCATGATCACCATTACGAAACCGTATATCATCGGCTGGGAACCCCTTCTCGACCATGACGTATAGGTACGTCAAATGTCATGAAGAGGTTAAGGTATATATGTCAAACACTTTTCACAATATATATGTTAAATGCAAATGAAAAATGTAGTACGAATCCAGCCTGTTGAGAACTGGATGCTATGTGTTATGATAATTATTTTTATTTTAGTTGTCCTGGTTTTATTATTGTTTGCAATCCCATCATAACCTACAAGGAAGCATAAAATTCTTTGATGAGAATTATTACAAATGCTACACTCGACTCTACTTCAGATCTGTTCTTTATACAGTATGTTCATTATATTGGTAACCCAGAGGGCATTTTGAAAGAGATTTTGTTTTCTATAATGCAGCCAGGGTCAGCCCAAGAAAGATTAATGAGCGTTCTGACACCCACTCCACTAATGCTTAGCGGCCTGTAAAAATACACAGCTTTCTTCTCCGACACAAGGCTCTGTCTGTATGGATGGCTATCTCATATTCATTCAAATCTATTTATTGCTTAACCCCATGCACCCTCACTCTTGATTATCTGAGCATAATTTCGCACAAGCAATTATTCTAATAACATACTTACAATATGCTCTCAATATGCCACACACATTTCATGGCACAGAAAATCGTAAGTTATATCAGTTTTCATGTCAGGATCATAATAAGTTGAGTAAAAAGCTTACAAATTGAGGCAACTAATAAACCAGAATCTTTCATAAAGAATGACTTGCAACTTAGCAGCTTTCATAACATTATCAAAAGTGGGGGTATGCTATATTTTACTCCTAAATTAAAGAAGCGTTCTCATTCACTTTTTCCCTTATACCTACGTAAATGTTGGTGTAATGTAGTGTCAGTGTGTTAATATACATGTAAGGAGGAAGACCGGGCTGGGGGTACCTGTATTGAGCAGGGTCCGGAACTGTTGAGGCTGCCTCCCATGTTGCTTGGGGGAAGGAATGGGAGACCGGACAAACCCCATGACCCGAGCAGGAGAGGCATGGAAAAAGGAAAAACGCGCAGAGCAGCAGTTAGTTTTGTGCGTTCAGACAGTGCGCAGAAGGTTGAGCAGGGCGCTCCATCCTCCGAGCGCCGGCACTGAGATGGGCTTCAATTGACAGCTTCCATTACCACTAGCGGGACAGTGAGAGTGAAGAGCGATGTGCGCCCAGTGACTCTGAGTTCAGCGCACGTGTGGAGAAGTGAGGGCCGAGTAAAGGACAGTAGCTTGCGCCCTTCCTGCCATCTGCTGCATGCCAGCCCACGTTTAACCCCAGGAGTGCTTTGACCTTGTTTACTTTGGCTGCACAGGTTCATGGATTGGGGGCTCAAGAGTAAAACCGGAGACCGCCCGTTGCCCGGATCATCGCTTAAAGGACTCCATCTGTAGACATCTCCCCGACCATTGCCAGGGCTACAATCCCCATGGGATCATCTGCAGTGGAGGAACATAAAGGACACGATAAGTTTGATAATTGGACTGCTATTTTTCAGGACTTGCTTTTCACCCTTTAACCATTTATCTCCCTGCAAGGAGTTTATTGCTCTGGTAAATTAAATTGATAAATTTGTTAACCCTTGCTCTGCCTCCTGTCTGTCACTGCATCAAGCAACCTGCTTAGATACACACCGATCGCTGTGTTTTCTGGAATCCAGTGCTGTTTTAGTTCTTACCTGGGTCAAGAGACATTGATTCAGACTCTTTGGATAATACTGGTTTTCTATGCAGGAGCCAGAAGTCTCTATTACTATGTAAAAGATCTATTGCTCAATAGATTTACATTGGAAAAGCCACTAGATCACACAGAGCGCTGTGTGATTCAGAGAGTCTGACTAAATTAAGACACTGACATTACACTAACATTTTCACAGCTTTCGGGGGAAAAAGTTAATCAAAGTGTTTCTTTAAATCTGCATGAAATATCTTATTTTAAATTTTGCAATGGATGTTTTGAAAAGACTCAAACATACATTTCATCCATGCAGCACCTATGATGAAATAAAGGGATATTCAAGTACAGACTGGATAACTAATAATTATTTGATTGGTAAGGATCAAGCCAGTGGAACCCCTTGAATTATCAGAATGGCAAACCCATGTTCCCTGTTAACTCGCAGACATAAGAACTCAAACATGAGATGAGTTGAATGGAAGAGTTGATTGTGAGTATGAATTGCCGCTACATTTAATGTCCGTGGCTCTGACAAAGATGGTTGAGTATAATTTAGGCTGGGAAACTGGATTTACTGAAATACCATGTACAATGCAGAAATTTGGTTGAATTCATTGGAAGAATGTGAATACCTACAAAGGCTTGCACCCTATCCACCATACTTTACAATGATGTTTTTAAAAGGGTTGTCTGAAACTGACATTTATTTTAATCCTAAATGTATGTCTATTTAATGCCGTAATCTAATCTCTTGTCTAGTATACTTTAATAAAAAATTTCCTATTGTTCTTGCACTACTCTAACAGCTTTTTTTTAACTACTTACTGTCTGATGACGCTTTGTTTGAGAGTCCCCAGTGGATACTGGGATACTTAAATGAGTCATCATCAGGGGAAGAGGCTGTGGTCACTGCTGCAACCCTGAAATGAAGAGTCATCAGTGACCTTTGTTTCAGAGGCTGGTCTAATCTCCGCTCTACTGAGCATGCGTCGGTTGTCAATTCCGCCACATGCTCAGTAAAATCTTCTCATTGTGCAATATGCACAGTGACAGTGCACTCATGCACTACCTCTCCGGCTCTAACAAGTGACGAACCAGTAAAAGAGTGCACAGTCAGTGCACATTGTAAGGAGATTAACCAGCAGAGACTAGCCCCGCCCCGCAATGGAAGTCACAATAAAAATTACCTGATTGAAATTAAAGAGGCAGATTCTGATTCATGCCACTGGGTTCCCTTTAGGTAATTAATGAAATATGCTGGTTCATGGTTTTGTTACCTAAAAATCAGTGAATTTCAGTATTACGACAGCAAGTAAAGTGTTTTGAATCAAGGAAAATGCTATGTTGTCAATAGATATCAATCCAAGTGGCTTCATATCAGGAAATGTGAAGAGAAAGAGGGACACATCTATATATTTAAAAGGATAAATTTGCCAGCTCAATACTCCCCAAAGAAATTAACTGCTAAAAGTATTGACTCCATTAAAATTAGTGTAAAAGCATCAATATTATCAACAAGTGGCCACCCTCATATAGAAACTGATATTCTAACTTGCAATAGTAATAGTAAGTATGGCTGTTTTCTGTGATATGAACTAATTTTTATATTACTTTTTATCTGTTAGTATTTCATAAGGTCTGGTCAAATAATTTGTTTGCACTGATTTTCTGCGGTAAAGAAGTGATTGTACTGCCATGTTTTGTTAAATAGCTTCTCAAAGCTTCTGTATAGCTTTGATCTCATCTGCATTGTATTCAGGGACAATTCTCAAATAGTGAGATCATTACCTGTTTCTGTCAAAACTAATGGTCTGGGACTGCCCAATAAGTGGTTTTGCGTACTTTGGGACTAGTGAAGATCAACCAACCATATCAAACTTATTAGGACTAATTTCTACAGAAAAATAGCTCTGAAAAAGAGCAGATTTGGACTACTAAGTAAAAATTTTCTCTTACTCTGCTTCACATAAAAAGAGCTTCAGTAACATACTCCTTCAGCGGTGGAAAATATGTACGTAAGCAAAATATGCTTTTTGCTTTTCAAGTACTAACTTAGTTCAAAGAAGATCTGTGTGAATCCACTTCATATTTTAACATTTGTATCAAATAATATATTTCCTTCTGATCACAAAAAATAATTCATTTCTTTCTTCACAGAATTATTCTCCATTTATTCATTAATTTATCAGACCATTTATAAATCATTTAATTCACTCATTAATGAAGAAAAGCTTTTTGATACAGACTTGCGTTCCTGAAAATAATTTTCCTCTATCTCTTCATCCAGCTATCCGCACTACTGCCCTGCAAAAACATGGTCGTCTTTTTCTATAATTTTGCAACAATTGCTATTTTATTAAACAGTTCTATGGAAATAGTACTAAACTCCTCAACATTGAAATTAAAACAACAAAAATGAAAAGTCTCAGAAATATGAAACTCACAGGATCAATAGTCATGTTACTAATATGGAAATAATAAACAAAAATACAAACAAAATTTTAAAAAAACACCTCGATTTATTAAGTATTGGGTATGAGCACCATATGCTGAAGTATTCTCACTTATACACCTTGGCATGATATCTAAGAGCTTTTTATTGGTTGCCTGAGGAGTGTTCTGCCACGGTAAATGTACTTGGGTATGCAAATTATCAAAATCCACTGCTGTCAGCCATCTTTGAAATTGCCAAACAATGATGTCTCAGATGTGTTTGATGGGAGACACTAGAGGCTGTGGTAGCATGTTTAGGCCATACAGTCTGCTCGTAGTAGCACGAGCAATATGCAAACTGAAATTTTGCTAACAAGCAGCTCTTTAGAGAAATGACCATATCACTAGTTCAACGACCAAATCAATGTAACCTTGAGTTGTTAGGCCATATAATATCAGCTCCCTGCATTCTTTGGATGATCATCATGGGTTTACTAACAAATTATAAAATAATCATGTCTATAAATTCCTAAATGTGTAGACTAGACAGTTATCAGGCAGGCAGAACTTACAAGGCATTAACCCTTAATGACCGCTAATACGTCTTTTTACTGACCTGAGATATAAGAGAATATCATCCCCATACAGGTGACAATCCAGCAGCAGTCAGCTGTACAGTCATGGCCAAAAGTTTTGAGAATGACACAAATATTAATTTTTACAAAGTCTACTGCTTCACTTTTTCTAATGGCAATTTGCATATACTCCAGAATGTTATAAAGAGTGATCAGCTTGACAGCAATTACTTGCAAAGTCAATATTTGGCTAGAAAATGAACTTTATCCCCCAAAACACATTTCAACATCATTGCAGCCCTGCCTTAAAAGGACCAGCTAACCTCTTTTCAGTGATTGCTCCATTAACACAGGTGTGGGTGTTGATGAGGACATGGCTGGAGATCAATCTGTCATGATTAAGTAAGAATGACACCACTGGACACTTTAAAAGGAGGCTGGTGCTTGGCATCATTGTTTCTCTTCTGTTAACCATGGTTATCTCTAAAGAAACACGTGCAGTCATCATTGCAATGCACAAAAATGGCCTAACAGGGAAGAGTATCGCAGCTAGAAAGATTGCACCTCAGTCAACAATCTATCGCATCATCAAGAACTTCAAGGAGAGAGGTTCCATTGTTGCCAAAAAGGCTTCAGGGTGCCCAAGAAAGAACAGCAAGCGCCAGGACCGTCTCTTAAAAGTGTTTCAGCTGCGGGATTGGGCTACCAGCAGTGCAGAGCTTGCTCAGGAATGGCAGCAGGCAGGTGTGAGTGCATCTGCACGCACTGTGAGGCGGAGACTCTTGGAGCAAGGCCTGGTCTCAAGGAGGGCAGCAAAGAAGCCACTTCTCTCCAGAAAAAACATCATGGACAGACTGATATTCTGCAAAAGGTACAGGCAGTGGACTGCTGAGGACTGGGGTAAAGTTATTTTCTCTGATGAATCCCCTTTTCGATTGTTTGGGACATCAGGAAAACGCCTCATTCGGAGAAGACAAGGTGAGCGCTACCACCAGTCTTGTCTCATGCCAACTGTTAAGCATCCTGAAACCATTCATGTGTGGGATTGCTTCTCAGCCAAGGGAATCGGCTCTCTCACAGTCTTGCCTAAAAACACAGCCATGAATAAAGAATGGTACCAGAATGTCCTCCAAGAGCAACTTCTCCCAACCCTCCAAGAGCAGTTTGGGATCAACAATGCCTTTTCCAGCATGATGGAGCACCTTGCCATAAAGCAAAGGTGATAACTAAATGGCTCAGGGAACAAACATAGAGATTTTGGGTCCATGGCCTGGAAACTCCCCAGATCTTAATCCCATTGAGAACTTGTGGTCAATCATCAAGAGACGGGTGGACAAACAAAAACCTAAAAATTCTGACAAAATGAAAGCATTGATTGTGCAAGAATGGACTGCTATCAGTCAGGATTTGGTCCAGAAGTTGATTGAGAGCATGCCAGGGAGAATTGCAGAGGTCCTGAAGAAGAAGGGCCAACACTACAAATATTGACTTGCTGCATTAACTCATTCTAACTGTCAATATAAGCTTTTGTTACTCATATGTTTGCAATTATTATATTTTTGTCTGTGATAAAAACATCTGTCAAACACACATAAAAACCAGAGGGCAGCAGATCATGTGAAAATATAATATTTGTGTCATTCTCAAAACTTTTGGCCATGACTGTAGAATGTATGGACTCTTGGTGGTATATATATGTGAAAACCGATATGTGTATGTATGTGCTCAGTGTACACATGCGTGTGTTCTCTGTGTGTGTATACATATGTGTATATTGTAAAACAGTAAGACATGTGACCTGTGGAAGCGCATTTTAAGCGAAACAATCGTCGTTAGGCCGGCGTCACACTGGCGAGTGTGATGCGAGTAAGTCGTATGACTTTCTCACATCAACACCCGGCACGGCCGCCCGCTCTCAGACCCGAGTGTGCGGCTGCATGTATTTCTATGCAGTCGCACACTCGGGTCCGAGAGCGGGCGGCCGTGCCGGGTGTTGATGCGAGAAAGTCGTGCGACTTACTTGCATCACACTCGCCAGTGTGACGCCGGCCTTACCCTGTATTCAGCTCCCGTTCTCTCGTTGGTATGTTTTTGCAATAAAGACTTGATCATTTTACCTGGTGACTGCCATTCCATTCTTACTGTTTTACAATATGGACATGTGTTTTTCCTATGAATGAGCATCTGAGGGTTTTTGGGTTATTGGCTGGCTGCTGCTCCCGCATATTTTGTTCGGCCTGGGTGAAGCTAACTTTTGTGACATTGCCGATCAGCTGTTTCTACTAGTTTGGTATATATATGTGTGTGTATACAGTACAGACCGAAAGTTTGGACACAACTTCTCATTTAAAGATTTTTCTGTATTTTCATGACTATGAAAATTGTAAATTCACACTGAAGGCATCAAAACTATGAATTAACACATGTGGAATTATATACTTAACAAAAAAGTGTGTAACAACTGAAATTATGTCTTATATTCTAGGTTCTTCAAAGTAGCCACCTTTTGCTTTGATGACTGCTTTGCACACTCTTGGCATTCTCTTGATGAGCTTCAAGAGGTAGTCACCGGAAATGGTTTTCTCTTCACAGGTGTGCCCTGTCAGGTAAAAAAAGTGGGATTTCTGGCCTTATAAATGGGTCAGTTGTGTTGTGCAGAAGTCTGGTGGATTCACAGCTGATAGTCCTACTGAATAGACTGTTAGAATTTGTTTTATGGTAAGAAAAAAGCAGCTAAGTAAAGAAAAACGAGTGGCCATCATTACTATAAGAAATGAAGGTCAGTCAGTCCGAAAAATTGGGAAAACTTTGAAAGTGTCCCCAAGTGCAGTTGCAAAAACCATCAAGCGCTGCAAAGAAACTGACTCACATGAGGACCGCCCCAGGAAAGGAAGACCAAGAGTCAGCTCTGCTTCTGAGGATAAATTTATCCGAGTCACCAGCCTTAGAAATCATAGGTTAACAGCAGCTCAGATCAAACAGCAGGTCAATGCTACACAGAGTTCTAGCAGCAGATGGATCTCAATCTTGTCCTTAAGAGAGGACTGTGGTTCCATGACCGACGTATCTACATTCCAGAGGCCGTAAGTCTGTAGCTCCTCAAGTTGGTACATGACTCCAAGTTGGCTGGTCATAGGGGGTACAGAAGACACAATGCAGCACCCCCCTACATCTCCTCCCTCATTTCTGTCTATCGGCCTAACCGACTGCTGCGCTCTGCAAACGACTTTCGACTAACCTCTGCACTAATCCGTACCTCCCTCTCCCTCTCCCGACTCCAAGACTTCTCCCGCGCTGCGCCAATCCTCTGGAATGCTCTACCCTTAGAAATTAGGATCATCCACAATTTGCATAGTTTCACGCGCTCCCTCAAAAAACATTTGTTCAGAGCGGCCTTTAGGTGCCGGCTTTTTCTTTGTGGCCAAGAAGGATGGCTCATTGAGGCCATGTATTGACTATCGGCTACTTAATAAAATCACTGTTAAATATCAGTATCCATTACTAGAGATGAGCGACTTTCCCTTTTTCGGGTCAAGTCAGGATTCATGAAACCCGACTTTCGCAAAAGTCGAGTCGAGCGAAATCGGTCTACTATCGGGAAAAGTCGGTGGGTCGACCGAAACATGAAACCCAATGCAAGTCAATGGGGAAGCAAAGTCGGCAGGGAGTGGAGGACAGTAAACACACCTACAGTGCCCATTTCGGAGCCGGCGGGCGGCTCAGCCAAAGAGCGGTGCCGGTGCGGCTTTGAGCAGCGTGGGATTCAAATCCCCCGCCAAAGCCGCGCCGGCACCGCTCATTGGCTGAGCCGCCCGCCGGCTCAGCCAATGAGCGGCACAGGATTCAAATCCCCGGCTGTGCGGCACCGCTCATTGGCAGAGCCGGCGGTCGGCTCAGCCAAAGAGCGGCGCGGGATTCAAATCCCCGCCATTGGCTGAGCGGTGCCGCCCGGCTTTGCTATGTGTGTGTGCGAGGCTGTGTGTGTGTGTATATGCTGGCATCGTCCGATGGGACTACAAGTCCCATCCGGCTATACCTACTACACTGTCAGTGAGTGACAAATTAGCCAATGATGGGACAGTGGTAGTCCCATTATCCGGCTAATGTGTTGAATGTAAAAAAAAACATACATTACATACACAACATACAACATATAACACATAACATACATATAACACAGAACATACATATAACATACAACACATAACATACATAAAAACAATAGCATACAAAACATACATATAACATACAACACATAACATACATATAACACATAACATACAGTACATACATATAACATACAACACATAACATACATATAACATACAACACATAACATGCATATAACATACAACACATAACATACAGAACATACATATAACACATAACATACAGAACATACATATAACACATAACGTACAGAGCATACATATAACATACAACACATAACATACATATAACATACAACACATAACATACATATAACACATGACATACAGTACATACATATAACATACAACACATAACATACATATACTACATAATATACAGTACATGCATATAACATACAACACGTAACATACAGAACATTCATATAACACATAACATACAGAACATACACATAACATACAACACATAACAACAGTACATATACATAACATACAACACATAACATACAGAACATACACATAACATACAACACAAAACATAGAGTACATACTGACCAATCATCTATTCCCCGATGCCATCGACTCCTGTAATAAAAATAAAATAATAAAGCAACCTATACATCACCTGTCCACCGAAGTCCAGATAATAACGAGTGTCCCACGACGATCTCGGGTATAGAACGCTGACATCTAGTGATGTCAGCGCTCTACACCGCACCTGCGATACACTCCTGTGTATCGCTCAGACACCGGGAGAGAATGACGTCACTACAGTTCATTATCTCACCAGCAATGCTGGGTGTGAAAATTCCCACGCAGTATTGCCATAAAGTGAGAGAATGAACTCAGTGATGCACTCAGGGGCCATTGTCTCCTGTCAGTGCATCACTGGGAGGCCCTACAGAGCAGTGGCATCACCTGATGTCACTGTTCTACAGGGGAGACCGTCGTGGGACATTCGTTAATAATTGGACTGCGTCAGACAGGGAGAATACGTTTGTTTTATTTTTTTACGTTTTATTACAGGAGATCGAGGGCGTCGCTTGGATCTGAGCGTATAATAAAGATATGAAAACCGTGTTGTGTTTTATTTCATTAAAATACTTTATTCTTATGGGTGTGTTGTTTTTTTAAGCCTTTATTAATATAAGATTAATAATGGATAGGCGTCTTATTGACGCCTCTCTATTATTAACTGGGCTTAATGTCACCTTACAATAGCAAGGTGATATTAACCCCTTATTACTCAATATCCCACGCTACAGGGGAGTGGGAAGAGAGGGGCTAAGTGCCGGAATTCTGGGGCGGCTGGGCGCTGGTATTTTTAGTCAGGGGGGTGCGCCAATATCCATGGTCCCTTCCTAGGCTATGAATGTCAGCCCGCAGCTGTCTGCATAGCCTTTCTGGCTATAAATTACTGGGGGACCCGTCATTTTTTTTTGGGGTCCCCCTATTTTAATAGCCAGTAAAGGCTAGCTGGGGGCTGATATTCATAGCCTTCTATCTTATATCTTATATCTATCTATCTGTCCATATATTATCTATCTATCATCTATTTATTATATATCTATCTATCTTCTATCTATCTATTATCTATCTTTCTATCTATCTAGCTAGCTATCATCTATTTATTATCTATCTATTATTTATCTATCTATTATCTATTTATCTATTATCTATCTGTCTATAGCCGGAGTCACACACACCGTATAAAAATCGGACCGTATTATACGGCCGTAATATGCAGAAAAGTCCCCTGAACAGTGATACGTATGTCATCCGTGTGCAATGCGAAGATGCGATTTCCTCGCATCAAAATATCCGTGTATCATCCGTATGGCATCCGTACGGCGAGATTCTCTCGCCGGCTTGCAAAACCGACATATAATGTATCCAAATGACAGTTTTTAAATCACAAAAGAAAGAATAGATATATACACATAGAATATATATATATACATATACATATGTATATATATATAGGACTATTTGCTTTTTAAAATGATGTGTACAGGTTTTTTTTTACAATGTTATTTTAACATGAATTTTTACAGAGAACTGCTCTATGTAAAACCTCATGTTAAAATCGCATTGCATACGGATGGAAAACGGATGGTGCGATTAAAAGTCGCATACAAATCGCATGACAATCGCATATACTTCTACATAGCAGAATAGCCGCTAATTCAATTGCAGGCTTCTGTAAAATCATTACAGAATCCGACATGAAATGACACATGGTTTACATACAGTAAACCATTTCATTTCATGTAGTTTGATATATGGTTTTGATTAACAATTACATGAGTGTATGTGTGCAAAATTTCATTCATGTAGGTGTTAATTAAATGTGTAAATTCGTTGAAAAAAAATGCATGGGCTCCCGTGGTATTTTCTCCAACAGACAGGGAAAGCCAGTGACTGAAGACAGATATTAGTAGCCCTGAGAGGGACCATTGTTTTTGGCCCCCCCTGGCTACTAACATCTGCCCCCAGCCACCCCAGAAAAGGCACATCTATGATTAGATGCACCTTTTCTGGCACTTAGCCCGTCTATAAACATTGCCCTGTAGCGGTGGCTAATGGGTTAATAATGGGTTAAGGCCACCTTGCTATTGGAAGGTGACATTAAGCCAGGTTAATAATGGAGAGTTGTCAATTAGACAACTCTCCATTATTAATTCTAATGTATTAAATGGTTAAAAAAAAACACACACACATTAATTAAAAATAATTTTAATGAAATACACATAGTTTTTGACCATATTTTATTGCACTGGTAATCCTTCCAAATCCCTTTTTCTCCTGTAATAACAATAATATAATAAAACAACCATATTCTTACCTCTCCGGCGCTCAGTCAGGTTCCCCCCTGCAATCCATCTGAAAGGGTTAACATGTTTATAGCGGTGACCGCAGCTAATGCTGGCAGACTCGCTGTAAACCCCCGAATGAATGAGCTCATCACCCCGGCTCACAGGGGAAAACGGATGGTGCGATTAAAAATCGCATACAAATTGCATGACAATCGCATGCCAATTGCATAGAATCGGACCGTTTTTTCATCCAGAAAACGAACCTTTTTTTTCTCAAAAATGGGTATGTACCCTTAATTAACACGTACATGTATGAAATTTTGCACACATGCACTCATGTAATTGTTAATTAAAACTATATATCAAACTACATGAAAAGAAATGATTTACTGTATGTAAACCATGTGTCATTTAATGTCGGATTCTGTAATGATTTTACAGAAGCCGGCAATTGAATTAGCGGCTATTCTGCTATTTAGAAGTGTAAGAAATAATATATATATATATATATATATTGTAGGGATGTGGTCTCGCTTGTGTGGGACCGGAGGTAAGCAGGAGGGTGACTCTTCTTGGTTCTTCAAGCAAGTTTATTAACACTTCATAAACTTGCTGTAAAACAGAAAAACAAAACAGCCTTCTCTGGCACAAAGTAACAGAAAACAGATAAAAGTCCTTGTACTCTAACCGAGTACTCTCTTCAGCACACACACACTGGAGGTCTCCTCACCTCCAGCCCCTCACACCTGTTGTCAGCATAAGCCTAATTTATATCCCAGACACCCAGCTTCCTCAGAACACATGACTGGTCATGTGGTAGTGACATCATCCCAGGTCCTTTAACCACATACACTGCTATGGTGATGCCACTACCCAGGGCTAATGTGTACTGGGCTACATAACAGAGACAAGGCATCTCTGAGCCAGATACCTCCCGTCTATTACACAACCCTTTGCCACTCTACACACCTCCCCCCTCTGCCTAAAGCCGTGGGGCTTGGCACTTTCTCCCACTAGACACGGGATTCTTGAGAGGGCATCAGCATTACCGTGTAGCTTCCCGGCCCTGTGTTCTACCTGGAAACTAAAGTCCTGCAGGGCTAAGAACCAGCAGGTGACCCTTGCATTTCTTCCCTTGGTTTCCCTCATCCATCTGAGTGGGGCATGGTCAGATATCAACCTAAATTTCCGCCCCACTAGATAGTACCGTAAGGTGTCCACTGCCCATTTTATGGCCAAGCACTCCTTCTCCACGACAGAGTAATTCTTTTCACACGAAGATAGCTTCCTGCTCAGGTAAAGGACTGGATGCTCCTCCCCATGTATCTCCTGTGACAGAACTGCTCCCAATCCGACATCTGAGGCATCTGTTTGAAGAACAAACTCTTTCTTAAAGTCTGGGGCTATCAGGACCGGTTGTTTACACAGGGCCCCTTTCATTTCTTGGAAGGCCAATTCTGCTTCTTCAGACCATTTTACCATCACTGATTTGGTCCCTTTCAGCAGATCAGTCAGAGGGGCAGCCCTCGTGGCAAAATTTGGGATGAACCTTCTGTAGTATCCCACAATCCCCAGGAAGGCTTTCACTTGCTTCTTGGACAACGGTCTTGGCCATGTTTGAATTGCCTCGATTTTATTTATTTGAGGTTTTATTCCACCACGACCTACTACATATCCAAGGTACTTGGCCTCTTCTTTCCCCAAGGCACACTTCTTCGGGTTTATTGTAAACCCTGCTTCCCTTAGAGCATCAAACACTGCTTGGACCTTTCCCAATGACTTCCCAGTCCGGGCTGAAAATAATGATATCATCCAAGTACGCAGCGGCGTATTGCTTATGAGGTGCCAGGATCCTATCCATGGCTCTCTGAAAAGTCGCTGGCGCTCCCCGCAGGCCAAACGGCATCCGGACATACTGGAAGCATCCGTCTGGTGTTGAAAACGCCGTTTTCACCTTGGCTTCCTGGGCCATGGGAATCTGCCAGTATCCCTTCGTCAAATCCAAGGTGGTTATGTACCTGGCGGGTCCAAGTCTTTTGATGAGCTCATCAATGCGTGGCATGGGATATGCGTCACACTTGGAGACCTCATTCAGCTTCCTATAATCATTGCAGAATCTCCATTCTCCATCAGGTTTTGGGACCAAGACGATACGACTCGCCCAACCGCTCTTGGATTCCTCAATGACTCCGAGCTTCAACATACGCTCCACCTCCTTGGAGATTACTTCTCGACGGGCCTCAGGGATTCGATAGGGCTTCACGTTCACCCACACATGTGGCTCTGTCAGAACTTCATGCTCTATGACCTTCGTGCACCCTGGCAACTCTGAAAACAGGTCCCTGTTCTTCTGGAGCAATTCCCGCCATTGCTGTTTCTGATCCTTTGATAGGGTCTCTGCTATCGTACGTCTTACCGCCTTCCTGATGTGGTTGTCATCAGCCAGACCTGGGTTTGGGGCGCTCGTCCTGCCCTGGATGACAGTTGTCAGAAGCTGCAACTGCTGCCGTTGTTCCTGCTGGCTTTGTTGTATTTGCTGCACCAACAACCTGTTGGTCTCTTGCTGCTGTGCCTGCACCTGGACCAAGTGCTTCAGCAGGTCCTCCATTTTCTCCTGCAATGCTGGCTGGGTTGCTATAACCTTTACCCACGACATGCAGCACCCACTTCTCTGCTGGGAACGCTGCTCGCACGTCTCCACCAATTGTAGGGATGTGGTCTCGCTTGTGTGCGACCGGAGGTAAGCAGGAGGGCGACTCTTCTTGGTTCTTCAAGCAAGTTTATTAACACTTCATAAACTTGCTGTAAAACAGAAAAACAAAACAGCCTTCTCTGGCACAAAGTAACAGAAAACAGATAAAAGTCCTTGTACTCTAATCGAGTACTCTCTTCAGCACACACACACTGGAGGTCTCCTCACCTCCAGGCACTCACACCTGTTGTCAGCATAAGCCTAATTTATATCCCAGATAACCCAGCTTCCCCAGAACACATGACTGGTCATGTGGTAGTGACATCATCCCAGGTCCTTTAACCACATATACTGCTATGGTGATGCCACTACCCAGGGCTAATGTGTACTAGGCTACATAACAGAGACAAGGCATCTCTGAGCCAGATACCTCCCGTCTATTACACAACCCTTTGCCACTCTACAATATATATATATACAGTGCCTACAAGTAGTATTCAACCCCCTGCAGATTTAGCTGGTTTGATAAGATGCAAATAAGTTAGAGCCTTCAAACTGCAAACGAGAGTAGGATTTATTAACAGAAGCATAAATCTTACAAAACAAAAAGTTATGTTGCTCAGTTGAATTTTAATAAATTTTAAACATAAAAGTGTGGGTCAATTATTATACAACCCCTATGTTTAATATTTCGTGGAATAACCCTTGTTTGCAATTACAGCTAATAATCGTCTTTTATAAGACCTGATCAGGCTGGCACAGGTCTGTGGAGTTATCTTGGCCCACTCCTCCATGCAGATCTTCTCCAAGTTATCTAGGTTCTTTGGGTGTCTCATGTGGACTTTAATCTTGAGCTCCTTCCACAAATTTTCAATTGGGTTAAGGTCAGGAGACTGACTAGGCCACTCCAACACCTTGACTTTTTCCCTCTTGAACCAGGCCTTGGTTTTCTTGACTGTGTGCTTTGGGTCGTTGTCTTGTTGGAAGATGAAATTACGACCCATCTTAAGATCCTTGATGGAGGAGCGGAGGTTCTTGGCCAAAATCTCCGGGTAGGCCTTGCTATCCATCCTCCCATGGATGCGGACCAGATGGCCAGGCCCCTTGGCTGAGAAACAGCCCCACAGCATGATGCTGCCACCACCATGCTTGACTGTAGGGATGCTATTCTTGGGGTCGTATGCAGTGCCATCCAGTCTCCAAACGTCACGTGTGTGGTTGGCACCAAAGATCTTGATCTTGGTCTCATCAGACCATAGAACCTTGAACCAGTCTGTCTCAGAGTCCTCCAAGTGATCATGAGCAAACTGTAGAGAGCCTTGACATGACGCTTTGAAAGTAAAGGTACCTTACGGGCTTGTCTGGAACGGAGACCATTGCGGTGGAGTACGTTACTTATGGTATTGACTGAAACCAATGTCCCCACTGCCATGAGATCTTCCCGGAGCTCCTTCCTTGTTGTCCTTGGGTTAGCCTTGACTCTTCGGACAAGCCTGGCCTCGGCACGGCAGGAAACTTTCAAAGGCTGTCCAGGCCGTGGAAGGCTAACAGTAGTTCCATAAGCCTTCCACTTACGGATGATGCTCCCAACAGTGGAGACAGGTAGGCCCAACTCCTTGGAAAGGGTTTTGTACCCCTTGCCAGCCTTGTGACCCTCCACGACCTTGTCTCTGATGGCCTTGGAATGCTCTTTTGTCTTTCCCATGTTGACCATGTATGAGTGCTGTTCACAAGTTTGGGGAGGGTCTTAAATAGTCAGAAAAGGCTGGCAAAAGAGATCATTAATCCACACATGTGAAGCTCATTATTCTTGGTGCCTGAACTACTTCTTAATACTTTAGGGGGACCAAACAGAATTCTTGTGGTTTGAGTGGTTGAATAATAAATGACACTCTGAATTAACTTTTAACGTTTTTTAAAAAAAAAAAAAAAATTAAAACAAAAATTTTTGCTGCAGTGCATTTCCCACTTCCAGGCTGATCTACAGTACAAATGTCACAATGCCAAGTTAATTCCGCATGTGTCAACCAGCTAAATCTGCAGGGGGTTGAATACTACTTGTAGGCACTGTATATATATATATATATACATATATATATATATATATATATATATAGGATTTTTTGCTTTTTACAATGATGTGTACAGTTATTTTTTTACAATGTTATTTTAACATGAAGGCCGGCGTCACACTAAAGAGGAATACGGACGAGTGAGAGGCGTGAAAATCACGCATTACACTCGGACCAATATTTCTCTATGGGGCAGCTCTGATCATGCGTATATTTCTCGGGTGTATTTTACACTGCGAGACACTTGCAGCATGCTGCGATTGTGATCATATTACGCCTGTAGTACGCCAATGAAAGTCTATGGGTGCGATAAAAATATGGATTACACATGGACCACAAGTGTGACTTGCGAGAAATACGCACCGGTGTCCTGGTGAAAAGCCAGCAATTCATCACCCGGCTATACTGTAAAATCACACTGACAGGTTTAATAAAGAATGGAAAGAATAGATACAGTATATACACATAGAATACATATATATATTTACATGTCATTGTGACATATATATACATATATTTATAGTTCATACACTTCTACATAGTATAATAGCCGCTAATTCAATTGAAGACTTCTGTAAAATTACAGAACCCGACATGAAATGACACATGGTTTACATACAGTAAACCATTTCATTTCATGCAGTTTGATATATGGTTTTGATTAACAATTACATGAGTGTATGTGTGCAAATTTTCATACATGTAGGTGTACAATAATAAATTATATTGTGGAACCGTGTTAGCCAGAAAAATCGATGTGAATACTTTTCCGTCCAATTATGACAAGAGCATTCTTAAAGTGATACCTTTATTGGCTAACCAGAAAATTTATATGTTCGCAAGCTTTCAGAGCTCAAAGGCTCCTTCTTCAGGCAAGATTTAAATGTAATCTTGCCTGAAGAAGGAGCCTTTGAGCTCTGAAAACTTGCGAACATATAATTTTCTGGTTAGCCAATAAAGGTATCACTTTAAGAATGCTCTTGTCATAATTGGACGGAAAAGTATTCACATACATGTAGGTGCTAATTAAATGTGTAAATTCGGTGAAAAAAAATGCGTGGGCTCCCGCGGTATTTTCTCCACCAGACAGGAAAAGCCAGTGGAGTGGGGGCAGTATGAGCATTAAGTAGCGTATAATAGAGAGGGTGCACTTTTTTGTACCCCCCTGGCTACTAACATCTGCCCCCAGCCACCCCAGAAAAGGCGCATCTATGATTAGACGCGCCTTTTCTGGCACCTAGCCCGTCTATTTCCATTGCCTGTAGTGGTGGCTAATGGGTTAATAATGGGTTAAGGCCACCTTGCTATTGGAAGGTGACCTTAAGCCAGGTTAATAATGGAGAGTTGTCAATTAGACAACTCTCCATTATTAATCCTATTGTTTGAAATGGTTAAAAACACACACACATTAATTAAAAATAATTTTAATGAAATAAATACAGTTTTTGACCATATTTTATTGTACTGGTAATCCTTGCGAATCTCTTGTTCTCCTGTAATAAAATTAAAATAATAAAGCAACCATATTCTTACCTCTCCGGCGTTCAGTCAGGTCCCCCGCTGCAATCCATCTGAAAGGTTCAACAGGTTTACAGCAGAGACCAGAGCTAATGCTGGCAGCCTCGCTGTAAACCCCCGAATGAATGAGTTTCATCTCCCAGCTGACAGGAGATGAAGTGATTAGCTGGGAAGCTTAATTGATTGCTTCCCACGCTAATCATAATTTACTTTATGATTTAATTACATTCTTATCTATCTAAGTTTGTTTCCCAATTTTTGGTACTCATTGGATTAAGGAATCGTGTTCCCACTTCATGGCCAGTGCGCATGCGCTAATCAGAGCGGCCCTGTGACTTTCTACCTCGCAATTCAGGAAGCGCAGAGCGTGTCACGCCTGCGTTCCACAAGCGAGGGGGAGGAAGTCACCTTTTACTATGGAGGCATTGCTCATGGATAGGCGCATGCGCCGTCATATTGGCCATTTAGTTAGAATTGCAAGCACCTGCATGGAGGGCTATTTCAACCACGTTTGTACACACACATGCACGCCCCTATTTAAAGAAGCCCAGGAGGCAAAACGGCGCTGTCGGGGTGCCTGTGGTGAACGGAATCACATATTCATGTAAGTAAGCAGTCTGTTTTGCCTTAAATTGTATTGTTACATTGGCAGGTTAGCGTTCCATTTGTATGGATTGGAGGTTCATTCCCTGTATGATTATATAGGTAGCGCTGCCCTATTGTCAGCATTAATTTCAGACCTGTTTGTGTTTAACTCTTTGCAGTAATATATAAGCAGTAGGATGTTACTCTGCTGGATGATGAGCTTTTTGCTTTAACGTACAGGTCTTTTTGCACAGTCCTCTACCATTTTTTGAGGTGATTTCCATGATTTTGCTAGCATAGTATATTTGTTTGACTGCACTTTGTGGATAAAATTTATGACATACAGCACTTTATTTGTGTACATGTTTACAATTGAGCAGATAATTTTGCCCTTTTCATCTTATATTAGGATTTTTTGATCCATCAATTATTGATTGTTATAGGGTGTTTTTGTTCACTTGTTTAACAAGAGGTGTTTTCTATCTTATATTAATTTTCAATATTTACATGAAGACAAGTGCAATTTTTGCCTTTAATCATTAGTATATAACTCCCCTCTTTTTCTTTATTCCACATGTACTCAATATTTATGTATATGATATTTTCCACTGATTACTATCATTATGGTGCTGTGTCAGTTTTTTCACTGTGACATTCCATACCCCCTAGGTTCTTTGGTGTATTTTTCCTTGCATTTTTTAGTGTCTGTATTTGATTATTGAAATAAAATTGTTATTTATCTTATATACATTGTGCTGTGAGCCTCTTTTTCGACCATTTATTCTTTGGTGGATATGTTTTTGCATTTATTACGGAGTTGATGTTGCAAATATTTTGGACATATTTTTGTATCTATTAAAATTTCATACATGTAGGTGCTAATTAAATGTGTAAATTCGTTGAAAAAAAATGCGTGGGCTCCCGCGGTATTTTCTCCACCAGACAGGGAAAGCCAGTTGAGTGGGGGCTGATAATAATAGCCTAGGGAGGGTGCATTTTTTTGTGCCCCCCCCTGGCTACTAACATCTGCCCCCAGCCACCCCAGAAAAGGCACATCTATGATTAGATGCGCCTTTTCTGGCACTTAGCCCGTCTATTACCATTGCCCTGTAGCGGTGGTTAACCCCTTCACCCCCAAGGGTGGTTTGCACGTTAATGACCGGGCCAATTTTTACAATTCTGACCACTGTCTCTTTATGAGGTTATAACTCTGGAACGCTTCAACGGATCTGCGCGATTCTGAGACTGTTTTCTCGTGACATATTGTACTTCATGTTATTGGTAAAATTTCTTCGATATAACTTGCGTTTATTTTTGAAAAAAATGCAAATATGGCGAAAATTTTGAAAATTTTGCAATTTTCAAACTTTGAATTTTTATTCCCTTAAAACAGAAAAATATATCACACAAAATAGTTAAGAAATAACATTTCCCACATGTCTACTTTACATCAGCACAATTTTGGAATCAAAATTTTTTTTTCTTAGGAAATTATAAGGGTTAAAATTTGACCAGCGATTTCTCATTTTTACAACAAAATTTACAAAGCCATTTTTTTAGGGACCATCTCATATTTGAAGTCACTTTGAGGGGGTCTATATAGCAGAAAATACCCAAAAGTGACAACATTCTAAAAACTGCACCCCTCAAGGTACTCAAAACCACATTCAAAAAGTTTATTAACCTTCAGGTGCTTCACAGGAGCTGAAGCAACGTGGAATGAAAAAATTAATATTTAACTTTTTAGCCACAAAAATGATCTTTTACAAAGTTTTTTTTTATTTTCACAAGGGTAAAAGAAGAAAATGGACAGATAAAGTTGTTGTGCAATTTCTCCTGAGTACGCCAATACCCATAAGTGGGGGAAAACCACTGTCTGTGTGCACAGCAGAGCTCATAAGGGAAGGAGCGCCGTTTGACTTTTTCAAACTAAAATTAGCTGAAATTGAGATCGGACGCCATGTCGCGTTTGGAGAGCCCCTGATGCGCCTAAACAGTGGAAACCCCCACAAGTGACACCATTTTGGAAACTAGACCCCCTAAGGAACTTATCTAGATCTGTTGTGAGCACTTTGAATCCCCAAGTGTTTCACAAAAGTTTATAATGCCTGGGTGTGAAAAAAAAAAAAAACAATTTTCCACAAAAATGATTTTTTAGTCCCAAATTTTTGATTTTTCCCAAGGAAATTGGACCCCAAAAGTTGTTGGCCAATTTGTCCTGAGTACGCTGATATCCAATATGTGGGGGGGGGAAACTGTTTGGGCGCACGGCAGGGCTTGGAAAGGAAGTAGTAACGCTTTGGAATGCAGACGTTGATGGGGTCATGTTCCGTTTGCAGTGCCCCAGATGAGCCTAAACAGTAGAAACCCCCCACAAGTGACCCCATTTTGGAAACTAGACCCCCTTAGGAACTTATCTATAGCTTTGGTGAGCACTTTGAACCCCAAAGTGCTTCACACAAGTTTATAATGCCCGGGCATGAAAATAAAAAATCCTATTTTTTTCCCACAAAAATTATTTTAGTCAATAATTTTTTATTTTCCCAAGGGTAACAGGAGAAATTGGACCACAAAAGTTGTTTTCCAATTTGTCCTGAGTACGCTGATACCCAATATGTGGGGGGGAACCACTGTTTGGGCGCACGGCAGAGCTCGGAATGGAAGGAGCACCATTTGACTTTTTCCAACCAAAATTGGCTGGAATTGAAATTGGACACCATGTTGCATTTGGAGAGCCCCTGATGTGCCTAAACAGTGGAAACCCCCCACAAGTGACCCCATTTGGGAAACTAGACCCCCTAAGGAACTTATCTAGATTTTTGGTGAGCAATTTGAACCCCCAAGTGCTTCACACAAGTTTATAACGTAGAGCCGTAAAATTAAAATATCATATTTTTTCCACAAAAATGATCTTTTCACCCCAATTTTTATTTTCCCAAGGGTAACAAGACTCCAAAAGTTATTGTGCAATTTGTCCTGAGTACGCTGATACCCCATATGTGGGGGTAAACCACTGTTTGGGTGCATGGCAGAGTTTGGAAGGGAAGGAGTGCTGTTTGACTTTTTCAACGCAGAATTGGCTGGATGCCATGTCGTGTTTGGAGAGCTCCTGATCTGCCTAAACAGTGTAAACCCCCACAAATGACACCATTTTGGAAACTAGACCCCTCAAGGAACTTATCTAGATGTGTGGTGAGCACTTTGAACCCCCAAGTGCTTCACAGAAGTGTATAACGTACAGCCGTAAAATAAAATTTATTTATTTTTTTTACAAAAATGATTTTTTCGTCCCCAATATTTTATTTTCACAAGGGTAACAGGAGAAATTAGACCCCAAAAGTTGTTGTCCAATTTGTCCTGAGTACGCTGATACCCAATATGTGGGAGAAAACTACTGTATGGGTACACGTTGGGGCTCGGAAGGGAAGTAGTGACGTTTTGGATTGTAGACTTTGAGTGAATGGTCTGGGGGCGTCATGTCGCATTTGGAGAGCCCCTGATGCGCCTAAACAGTGAAAACCCCCCACAAGTGACCCCATTTTGGAAAATAGACCCCACATGGAACTTATCTAGATGTGTGGTGAGCGCTATGAAGCCCCAAGTGCTTCACAGAAGTTTATAACGTACAGCCGTAAAAACAAAAAAATTTTTTTTTTTTACAAAAATTATTTTTTTCGCCCGCAATATTTTATTTTCACAAGGGTAACAGGAGAAATTGGACCCAAAAAGTTGTTGTCCAATTTGTCCTGAGTACACTGATACCCAATATGTGGGAGAAAACTACTGTATGGGTACACGTTGGGGCTCGAAAGGGAAGTAGTGACGTTTTGGATTGCAGACTTTGATGGAATGCTCTGGGGGCGTCATGTCGCATTTGGAGAGCCCCTGATGCACCTAAACAGTGGAAACCCCCCACAAGTGACCCCATTTTGGAAAATAGACCCCACAAGGAACTTATCTAGATGTGTGGTGAGCACTTTGAACCCTAAGTGCTTCACAGAAGTTTATAACGAACAGCCGTAAAAATAAAAAATATTTTTTTTTTTACAAAAATTATTTTTTTCGCCCCCAATATTTTATTTTCACAAGCGTAACAGGAGAAATTGGACCCAAAAAGTTGTTGTCCAATTTGTCCTGAGTACGCGGATACCCAATATGTGGGAGAAAACTACTGTATGGGTACACGTTGGGGCTCGGAAGGGAAGTAGTGACGTTTTGGATTGTAGACTTTGATGGAATGGTCTGGGGGCGTCATGTCGCATTTGGAGAGCCCCTGATGCGCCTAAACAGTGGAAACCCCCCACAAGTGACCCCATTTTGGAAAATAGACCCCACAAGGAACTTATCTAGATGTGTGGTGAGCGCTATGAAGCCCCAAGTGCTTCACAGAAGTTTATAACGTACAGCCGTAAAAACAAAAAAAATCATTTTTTTTTTAAAAAAATGATATTTTTGCCCCCAGTTTTTTATTTTCCCAAGGGTAACAGAAGAAATAGGACAAATTGCACAATAACTCTTAGGGTCCAGAGTACGCTGATACCCCATGTGGGAGTAAACTACTGTTTGGGCGCATGGCAGAGGTCAGAAGGGAAGGAGCACCGTTTGACTTTTTCAACGCAGAATTGGCTGGAATTGAGATCAGACGTCTTGTCACATTTGGAGAGCCCCTGATGTGCCTAAACAGCGGAAACCCCCCAATTCTAACTCCAACCCTAACCCCAACACACCCCTAACCCTAGTCCCAACCCTAACCACAAACCTAACCCTAACACACCCCTATCCCTAATCCCAACCATAACCCTAATACTAAATTTAGCGCCAACCCTAACCCTAACTTTAGCCGCAACCCTAACCTTAACCATAACCCTAATGGGAAAATGGAAATAAATACATTTTTGTAATTTTATTATTTTTCCCTAACTAAGGGTGTGATAAAGGGGGGTTTGATTTACTATTTATAGCGGGTTTTTGTGATTGGCAGCTGTGACGCTAAAAGACGCTTTTTATTGCAAAAAATAGTTTTTGCATCACCACATTTTGAGAGCTATAATTTTTGCATATTTTGGCTCACAGAGTCATGTGAGGTCTTATTTTTTGCGGTACGAGTTGACGTTTTTATTGGTACCATTTTTGAGCACGTGACATTTTTTGATCGCTTTTTATTTCGATTTTTGGGAGGTTAGAATGAACAAAAATCAGCAATTCATGAATTTCTTTTGGGGGAGGCGTTTATACCGTTCCGCGTGTGGTAAAATTGATAAAGCAGTTTTATTCTTCGGGTCAGTACAATTACAGCGATATCTCATTTATATCATTTTTTTATGTTTTGGCGCTTTTATAGAATAAAAACAATTGTATATAAAAAATAATTATTTTTGCATCGCTTTATTCTGCGAGCTATAACTTTTTTATTTTTTCGCTCATGATGCTGTGTGATGGCTCGTTTTTTGCGGGACAAGATGACGTTTTCAGCGGTACCATGTTTATTTATATCGGTCTTTTTGATCGCATGTTATTCCACTTTTTGTTCAGCGGTATGATGATAAAGCACTGATTTTTTGCTTTGTTTTTATTTTTTATTTTTTAAGGGGTTCACTAAAGGGGTTAACTAGTGGGACAGTTTTATAGGGGGGTTGTTACGGACGCGGCGATACCAAATATGTGTACTTTTATTGTTTTATTTTTTTTATTTACAGGAAGAAATTAATTTATTGGGGAATATTTTTTTTTTTTTTTAATTTATTTTGGAATTTTTTTTTTACACGCTTATTTTTATTTTTTTTACTTTTTTACATTGTCCCAGGGTGGGACATCACTGTAAAATGTCAGATCGCTGGTCTCACAGTGTGCACAGCACTCTGTGAGACCAGCGATCTCACAGGCAGCGCTGCAGGCTTCTCAGTGCCTGCTCTCGGCAGGCACTGAGGAAGCCGCCTCCCTCCAGGACCCCCGCACCATCTTGGATCTGGGTCCTGGGAGGGAGGAAGCCCTCAGAATAGCGCGATCACATCGCGCTGTTCTGAGGGTCTCAGGGGGCGCGCAGGGAGAGGGCCCCCTGTGCCCCCAGTACACCGCGATCATGTTTGATCGCGGTGTGCAAGGGGTTAATGTGCCGGGAGCGGTCCGTGACCGCTCCTGGCACACAGTCCCGGGTGTCAGCTGTGATAATCAGCTGACACCCGGCGGCGATCAGCTGCGCTCCCCCCTGGAGCGCAGCTGATCGCTATGACGTACTATCCCGTCCGTGGTCAGATTGTCACGGGTTTTATGGACGGGATAGTACGTCTAATGTCAGAGAGGGGTTAATGGGTTAATAATGGGTTAAGGCCACCTTGCTATTGGAAGGTGACCTTAAGCTAGGTTAATAGTGGAGAGTTGTCAATTTAACTTGCAAGCAAATTAAATGAAGATAAAAATAGCAAATAATTTGTGATTGCAATCATTTTCAGGAAGAAACTGAGTATTATCTGACAGAATTGCAGGGGTGCCAATACTTTTGGCCACCACTGTAGATAATAGATAGACAGATTGCTAGATAATAGAGATATAGATAGATAGATAGATAGATAGATAATAAATACAGGGGTTGAACATAATAATGGAAACACATGGAAACATCAACAAAAGTTAGTTTAATATGGTGTAGGTCCACCTTTTGCGGCGATTACAGCCTCAATTCTCAGAGGTATGGATTCCTACAAGGTGTGAATTGTTTCCAAAGGAATTTTAGCCCATTCTTCAGTTAAAACACCCTCCAGTTCTTTGAGCGACGATGGTGGCGGAAGTTGACGTCTAACTTGAATCTCTAAAATCGACCATAAATTCTCAATAATGTTGAGGTCTGGGGATTGTGGGGGCCAGATGAGATGCTCAACTTCATTAGAATGTTCCTCGTGCCATGCTTTAATGATTCTAACTGTATGAATTGGTGCATTATCATCCTGAAAGATGGCATTCCCCTCCGTGAACAGTGCTTGAACCATAGGATGCACTTGGTCGCCCAAAATGTCTAAATAATCGCGGCTGTTAATTCTTCCATGAAGGGATATCATTGGCCCGGAGGATCTCCACGAAATAGCACCCCAGATCATCACAGAACCTCAGCCATGAGGCAGTCTGGATGGAATGCTTCTTTCGGCTGTCTCCAAACGTACACGCGGCCTGAGGACGGTAATAGGGTAAACGATGATTCGTCTGAGAATATCACATGTTTCCACTGCTCGAGGGACCAATTCTGGAGGTTTCTTCACCACTCTAAGCGCTGGAAACATTTGTCATTGAGAACAGCGGATTTCGAATTGCAGCTCTTCCATGGACTCCAGATTTGTTCAGGTCCTGACGAACAGTTTTCGTGGAAAACTGGGTTCTGTAGGTGTTCATTGAGCTCAGCAGTGATTTTCGGAGCCGTGGTCTTGCGATCCTCTCTCACAATTCGCTTTAGAGTCCGACGGTCTCTCTCAGTCAACTTCGACTTTCGGCCGGACCTGTGCTTTGCTGCGGATGTTTTTCCTTCTCTTTCAAACGCAGTCATTACTTTGGGGACAGTACCTCTTGACACGCCAAGCATTTGGGCACTTTCAGTTACACTAGCGCCTGCCATACCAGCACCAACAATTTGGCCTCTTTGAAAATCCGAGAGGTCTGCCATTGGTATCAGGTTCTCATCAATGTTCTTACAATTATGCAAAACAAACAGTTAATTTACATACACATATTACATAACACAAATAATCAACTACAAAACATTACCATATGTGACGGTTTGCATGTTTATAACATGTTCGAAGATTATGATGCCAAAACCTTAGGTGTTTCCATTATTTTGTCCAACCTCTGTAGATAGATAGATAATAGATAGATAATAGATAGATAGATAATAGATAGATAGATAACAGATAGACAGATAGATAATAGACAGATAGATAGAAGATAGATAGAAAATGGATAGATAATAGATAGATATTACATAGATAATAGATAGAATGGTACATAAATAGTTAAAGACCCACACGCACACACACAAATCTTCACGCAATAGCGTTAATTTAAAAAAAAATGGCGTGGGCTCCCGTGCAATTTTCTGCACCAGAGGGGGAAAGTCGACGGCTCGGGCCAATATTTCTAGCTTGGGAAGGTGTTAATACCCATGGAGCTTCCCAGGCTCTAAATATCAGCCCGCAGCTAGCCTTTACTGGCTATTAAAATAGGGGGACCCCCCAAAAAATGACGTGGGATCCCCCAGTAACTTATAGCCAGAAAGGCTACGCAGACAGCTGCGGGCTGATATTCATAGCCTAGGAAGGGGCCATGGATATTGGCGCCCCCCCGGTTAAAAATACCAGCACCCAGCCACCCCAGAATTGGCGCATCTGTACGATGCGCCAATTCCAGCACTTAGCCCCTCTCTTCCCATTCCCCTATAGCGGTGGGATATGGGTATAAAGGGGTTAATATCACCTTGCTATTGTAAGGTGACATTAAGCCCAGTTAATAATAGAGAGGCGTCAATAAGACGCCAATCCATTATTAATCTTATATTAATAAAGGGTTAAAAAAACAACACACGCATAAGAATAAAGTATTTTAATGAAATAAAACGCAACACGGTTTTATATCTTTATTATACGCTCAGATCCAAGCGACGCCCTCGATCTCCTGTAATAAAACGTAAAAAATATAAACAACCGTATACTCCCTGTCCGACGCAGTCCAATTAATAACGAATGTCCCACGACGGTCTCCCCTATAGAACAGTGACATCAGGTGATGCCACTGCTCTCTAGGGCCTCCCAGTGATGTACTGACAGGAGACAATGGCCCCTGCAGTGCATCACTGAGTTCATTCTCTCACTTTATGGCAATACTGCGTGGGAATTTTCTCACCCAGCATTGCCGGTGAGAGAATGAACTGTAGTGACGTCATTCTCTCCCGGCGTCTGAGTGATACACAGGAGTGTATCGCAGGGGCAGTGTAGAGCGCTGACATCACCAGATGTTAGCGTTCTATACCCGAGATCGTCGTGGGACACTCGTTATTATCTGGACTTCGGCGGACAGGTGATGTATAGGTTGCTTTATTATTTTATTTTTATTACAGGAGATGATGGCATCGGGGAATAGGTGATTGGTGATTATGTACTCTATCTTATGTGTTGTATGTTATGTGTATGTTCTGTATGTTATATGTATGTTCTGTATGTTATGTTTTGTATGTTATGTGTATGTACTGTATGTTATGTGTTGTATGTTCTGTGTTGTATGTATGTTATGTGTTGTATGTCATTTGTATGTTCTGTATGTTATGTGTTATATGTATGTTCTGTATGTTATGTGTTGTATGTTATATGTATGTTACGTGTTGTATGTTATATGTATGTACTGTATGTTATGTGTTGTATGCTATATGTATGTTATGGGTTGTATGTTATATGTATGTTCTGTATGTTGTGTTGTATGTTATATGTATGTTATGTGTTGTATGTTATGTGTATGTACTGTATGTTATGTGTTGTATGTTCTGTGTTGTATGTATGTTATGTGTTGTATGTTATTTGTATGTTCTGTATGTTATGTGTTATATGTATGTTCTGCATGTTATGTGTTGTATGTTATATGTACGTTACGTGTTGTATGTTATATGTATGTACTGTATGTTATGTGTTGTATGTTATATGTATGTACTGTATGTTATATATTATATGTATGCGCTGTATGTTATGTGTTATATGTATGTTCTGTATGTTATGTGTTATATGTATGCTCTGTATGTTATGTGTTATATGTATGTTCTGTATCTTATGTGTTGTATGTTACATGTATGTTATGTGTTGTATGTTATATGTATTGTGAGACAGTGAAGGGGTGCGTACTGGACGGGGTGTATATCTCGCCCAGGTTTCTTAGCTGGGTCGCATAAGGAAAATAGGAGTGAAGGTAGGATGGCAGTACGACGTTCACTCCACTCCCCATCCAGTACAGGTTTGCAGCTCAACCCTGAGTGCACACAGCTGCTTAATTAAGCAGCCAGAAATAGGTGGTAGAGTTACACAGACAGAGCTCTCAGTCTGGATCTGACTTCAGACGCTGTTGGAGTCTCCTGCAAGTCCATCTCTGGTAAATTACAATATATGTGTTGTTGTGGCCAGGCTGCTAGAGCCTAGTTCACAGTAGTGAGGAACTTAACTGTGTTGAAGTTAGCAGCCTGCCAGGCTTAGGACTTTTGTTTATGATTTGGTTTATGTTTTGTTTGCTGTGGACTTTAATAAAACTGGTTGCGGCCAGTTGCACCAGTACTGCTGTCTGGACTCTTTATGCCACTCCGTCTACCCGAGACGGCGATCCCGGAGCTATATCCCCTGAAAAGCTTACAATTGGTGCTTGAATGCTGGGGCAGCACAGTGGCTAAAGCAGCAGCAAAGGAAAAGTCTGTTGGAGCAGTCTTAAAGAGACAGTAGCCCTAATAGAGTTTGCACAGAAGAAAAAAAAAAAAAAAAGTGTCTGCACAGCAAAGCTGAACTTGCTGTGGAAAAGACTGTGGAGTGTGTATGTCTTGGGTAAAGGCCGCCGTTGCCGGGACAGACAAGTCTGACAGTATGGAGGAGCTGCTCAAACATATGGCGAGAGCTAGTGTGCAACAGCAGGAGACTAACCGACTATTAATGGAGCACGTTGCAGCACTACGCCAGCCTCTCAGCACCTCGTCCCAGAGTGATGACGCAAGGTCACCTGCGTTGTCCGCGGTAAAGAAGGCGGTAAAACAGACTCTGCAAAAGATGACGCCTCATGATGATGTGGAGGCTTATCTCGCTATATTTGAAAGGCTGGCAGAGAAGGAGAATCTGCCATCATCTGAATGGGCCATGGTGGTCGCACCCTATCTGACTGGGGAACCCCAAAAGGCCTATTTTGACCTTAGCGAGCAGGACAGCAGAGACTATGCCAAGCTGAAAGCAGAGATACTTGCCCGGCTGGGGGTTACGGTTGCAGTCCGTGCCAGGAGAGTCCGTAACTGGAGATACAGTTGGGACAAGCCTGCTCGCTCACAAATGTATGACCTGATTTCTCTAGTAAAGAAGTGGCTGGAGCCTGACGTCAGCACCCCTGCCCAAATGGTCGAGAAGGTAGTGGTGGACCGGTACATCTGGGCCCTTCCTCCTGAGGTGCAGCTCTGGGTCGGACAGGGAGACCCCAAAGACGCCAATCAACTGGTCAGCCTGATTGAGAGGTACTCCGCCACCAAAGACTACCTCCGTGACCAGCCGTCCGAGCGGTCGTCACTTCGGAGTTCCCGGCCTCCAACATCTCTCGATAAGAGGGTTCCAGCTGGTGGGGCCAGGGGGACTGCTGATAGACGGGGTCAGCCCCGAGGGGACATGTGTGAGGCAAGGGCCGATGCTTCCCTGTCGGGAGTTCCCAGGCCTAGAAAGGCCTCCACGTCTGAACCACCCGACCTGAGACAGTGTTGGAGATGCCGTGAGAGGGGTCATATTTCAGCCAATTGTCCACTAGTGGGGGAACCTATGGACTGTGATGCTGGAAGGTCCCTCTCTTTCCTCGCGGAACCCGTGTGCGTGGCCACCCCAGCCGAGGAGACTGGTCCACAGGTGTCCCAGGTGGTTATAAATGGCTGCCCAGTACAAGCCCTCCTAGACTCAGGGAGTCGAGTGACTCTGATACATGCCAGCCTGGCTGATAGGGACTTCATCCCCGATAAACACCTGAGCGTGGTGTGCATCCATGGAGACACCAAAGTTTACCCGGTAACTTCCGTGGACTTCGTCACAAAACTCGGGGAGATCTCGTATGAAGTGGGGGTAGTGAAGAACCTGATGCACCCCGCCATATTGGGTCGTGACTTTCCCCTGTTTTGGGATCTTTGGGGAAAAAACGGTTCTACCGGACAGTGTACTGAAGCTCCTACTGAGGTTGCGCGGTCCATAGGGGCGGAACAGAATGCTAGTGGGCTGTTGAACTTATGCGATGATAATGATAATGATAATGATGATGATCGTGATAATGATGATGATCGTGATAATGATGATGATCATGATAATAATAATGATGATGACCGTGATAATGATGAATTTCCATTTCAAGTGATGTTGGGGGAGGGGGATGATGGTTCTCTGGAACAGAATGTCCCTGACCTACCTGTGTCCCGTGGCAGTTTTGGGAGTGAGCAATTGCGAGACCCCACTCTTAAACATGCCAGGGAAAATATAACTGTTCTGAATGAGATCCCACAAGAGCCCTGCTCTGATGAAAGATTTCCCCATTTTGCCATGAACAATGACCTGCTATATAGGGTCACTAAGGTAAAGGGAGAGGCCGTGAGTCAGCTCCTAGTACCTAAGCCATATAGAAGTATGGTGCTAGGTTTGTCACATAACCACGTGCTTGGTGGGCACCTGGGGATGGACAAGACCCAGGAAAGAATCCTCCAGAGGTTTTACTGGCCAGGGGTTTATCGAGATGTGGAGGATTATTGCAAAACCTGCCCCACGTGTCAGATAAATGCTCCGGTTTCTCACTTCCGCAGTCCATTAGTCCCGCTGCCGGTTATAGAGATACCATTTGAAAGGGTAGCGATGGACTTGGTAGGTCCTATTGTGAAATCAGCCAGGGGCACCAATACATACTAGTGGTACTTGATTATGCAACCCGGTACCCGAGGCTGTCCCTTTAAGAAATATGGCGTCCAAAAATATTGCACGGGAACTCTTTCATATGTTTTCCAGGACAGGGATCCCTAAAGAGATCCTCACGGACCAAGGCACACCTTTTATGTCCAAGGTGATGAAGGAACTGTGTAAGTTGCTTAAAATCTCGCACATTCGAACATCCGTGTATCACCCACAGACGGATGGGCTGGTTGAACGTTTTAATAAAACGTTAAAACATATGTTAAAGAAAGCAGTGGAGAAAGATTGTCGGGACTGGGACTACCTGTTACCCTACCTAATGTTTTCGATCAGAGAGGTGCCCCAAGCCTCTACGGGGTTTTCTCCCTTTGAGTTGGTATATGGTCGGCACCCGCGAGGCTTGCTAGACATAGCCAAGGAAGTATGGGAAACCGAGGCAACCCCATACAAGAGTGTTATAAAGCATATTGCCCAGATGCAAGATAGAATTGCTAAGATTATGCCATTGGTTAAGAGTCATCTGCAGAGAGCCCAAGAAGCTCAAAGCAGGATATATAATCGGTCAGCAAAAATTAGGACTTTCAACCCCGGGGATCGAGTCCTAATCCTAATTCCCACGGTGGAAAGTAAGTTTTTGGCCAAGTGGCATGGCTTATACGAGATAGTACAGAAAGTGAGCGAGGTCACCTACAAAGTACACCAACCTGGGAGACGGAAGCTCTACCAGGTCTATCATATCAACCTGATCAAGCCCTGGAGGGACAGAGAGTCATTGTTGGCCTCGGGTGAAGTAGAGAAAGGGTTAAAACCACCTCTACCTCCGGTGACAATTGGTGAGACATTGTCTGTACACCAAAAACAGGAAGTACGGGAGATTCTGCAGAAAAATCAGCAGAGGTTTTCAGACTTGCCTGGCTGGACTTCTCTCGTGAAACACCATATCGAGACCGAGCCCGGTACTAAGGTCAAGCTGAAGCCGTACAGGATTCCGGAAGCCCGCAGAAAGATAGTCTCTACTGAGATCAAACGGATGCTAGACCTCGGGGTCATTGAGGAGGCCCAAAGCGAGTGGTGTAGCCCGATTGTCCTGATCCCAAAACCTAACGGAACCTGGAGGTTCTGTAACGATTTTAGAAAGTTGAACGACGTGTCAAAATTTGACGCATACCCGATGCCACGGGTAGACGAGCTAATCGAGAGGTTAGGGTGTGCCCGTTATATTACAACCCTCGATCTGACAAAAGGGTACTGGCAGATACCCCTGTCTGATGAGGCAAAAGAAAAAACGGCCTTTGCAACCCCTGAAGGCTTGTTTCAGTATCTTGTGATGCCATTCGGGTTGCATGGAGCCCCAGCTACCTTTCAGAGGCTTATGGACCTGATCCTGCGCCCGCATCAAGCCTATGCAGCTGCCTACCTGGATGATGTGGTAATTTTCAGTTCCGATTGGGAGAGCCACCTCGCTAAGGTACAAGCCGTCTTAGACTCGATAGGCGGAGCTGGGCTGAACATAAACCCAGAGAAATGTGCAATTGGCCTAGAAGAGGCCAAGTACCTGGGCTACGTCATTGGCAGGGGGCTGATTAAGCCACAAATCGATAAGGTAGAGGCGATTCAGAATTGGCCTATACCCCTCACAGAACGACAGGTCAAAGCGTTTCTGGGCATCACTGGGTACTATCGCAGATTTGTACAAAATTATGCCTCCATTGCTGCCCCATTGACCGACCTGACAAAAGGTGGGAAGTCAAAAATGATAGAATGGAATCCAGAGGCAGAAAAAGCATTTCAGTCTTTGAAAATGGCTTTATGTCAAAGACCAGTTCTGGTCACCCCTAATTTCAGGGACGAGTTTCTTGTTCAAACTGATGCCTCTAATGTAGGGTTAAGGGCGGTGTGTCGCAGGTCATGAAGGGTGAAGAGCACCCGGTCATGTATCTAAGTCGAAAACTGACACCGGCTGAACAAAATTATGCCATTCTGGAGCGAGAGTGCCTTGCAATCAAATGGGCGCTGGACTCGCTGCGTTATTACCTCTTGGGCAGGAAATTTAAATTGCAGTCAGACCATGCTCCTCTGGCATGGATGAAGCAGAACAAGGAAAGGAATGCCAGGGTGACAAGGTGGTTCCTTTCGCTTCAAGAATTCAATTTCTCAGTAGAGCATAGACCTGGGAAGTTACAGGGTAATGCCAATGCCTTGTCCAGAGTTCACTGTCTCTTTGGAGTTGTTGACCAGCCCTCCGGTCTGGAGAAGAGGGGGGGGGATATGTGAGACAGTGAAGGGGTGCGTACTGGACGGGGTGTATATCTCGCTCAGGTTTCTTAGCTGGGTCGCATAAGGAAAATAGGAGTGAAGGTAGGATGGCAGTACGACTTTCACTCCACTCCCCATCCAGTACAGGTTTGCAGCTCAACCCTGAGTGCACACAGCTGCTTAATTAAGCAGCCAGAAATAGGTGGTAGAGTTACACAGACAGAGCTCTCAGTCTGGATCTGACTTCAGACGCTGTTGGAGTCTCCTGCAAGTCCATCTCTGGTAAATTACAATATATGTGTTGTTGTGGCCAGGCTGCTAGAGCCTAGTTCACAGTAGTGAGGAACTTAACTGTGTTGAAGTTAGCAGCCTGCCAGGCTTAGGACTTTTGTTTATGATTTGGTTTATGTTTTGTTTGCTGTGGACTTTAATAAAACTGGTTGCGGCCAGTTGCACCAGTACTGCTGTCTGGACTCTTTATGCCACTCCGTCTACCCGAGACGGCGATCCCGGAGCTATATCCCCTGAAAAGCTTACAGTATGTTCTGTATGTTATGTGTTATATGTATGTTATATGTATGTTACGTGTTGTATGTTATATGTATGTTCTGTGTTATATGTATGTTATGTGTTATATGTTGTATGTTCTATATGTTGTGTATGTAATGTATGCTTTTTTTTACATTCAACACATTAGCCGGATGATCGGACTACTAGTGTCCCATCATTGGCTAATGTGTCACTCACTGACAGTGTAGCAGGCATAGCCAGATGGGACTTGTAGTCCCATTGGACGATGCCTGCATATATACACACACACACAGCCACACAGCCTCGCACACACACACACACACACACATAGCAAAACCGGGCGGCACCGCTCAGCCAATGGCGGGGAATTTTAATCCCGCGCCGCTAATTGGCTGAGCCGCCCACCGGCTCTGCCAATGAGCGGCGCGGCTTTGGCGGGGGATTTGAATCCCGCACCGCTCATTGGCTGAGCCGGCGGGCAGCTTAGCCAATGAGCGGTGCCGGCGCGGCTTTTGCGGGGGATTTTAATCCCGCGCCTTTCAAAGCCGCGCGGCACCGCTGCACACGTCATCTCATTGCCCACAGTGTACGTCCTTGCTCATTGGTGAAAAAAAGGCGCCTGCAAGCGGCGAAACCCAACTTTGGCGCTCGGGCGATGAACGTTCGGCCGACTGCACGCTATGGTCAGGTTTCGTTTCATGAAATCGGACTTTGCCGAAAGTCGGCGATTTTTGAATCTGACCGACCTGTTTCGCTCAACTCTATCCATTACCCCTGATTTCTGATTTATTCTCCAGAGTGAAAGGTGCTAGTTGGTTTATCAAGCTTGACCTTAGGGGGGCGTATAATCTTATTCGCATTAAGCACGGTGATGAATGGAAGACAGCGTTTAATACTCCTGAGGGGCATTTTGAGCACCTAGTGATGCCTTTTGGGCTCACTAATGCCCCTTCCGTCTTCCAATCTTTCATGAACGATATTTTACGGGATTTTGTGGACAAGTTTTTGATTGTTTATTTGGACTATATTTTGATTTTTTTCCAATGACTGGGATTCTCATGTGGAACATGTTCGGAGTGTATTCTGGATTTTGAAAGAAAATGCTTTGTATGTTAAAGGACCGAAATGTCTCTGGCGTACAAAAAATTTTGTTTTTGTGATTCATTTTGCCTCCGTCCGCTATTGAAATGGACCCGGTCAAAGTTCAGGCCATTTATGATTGGGTTCAGCCCACTTCCTTGAAGGCTCTTCAGAAATTTTTAGGATTTGCTAATTTTTACAGTAAATTCATAAGTAATTTTTCTGGTATTGTGAAACCACCACTGACGGATTTGACCAAAAAGGGCGCTGATGTGGTGAATTGGTCTCCAGAGGCAGTTTTGGCGTTTCAGGAGCTTAAGCGGAGATTCACTTCTGCTCCTGTTCTACGGCAACCTGATGTTTCTCTCCCATTTCAGGTGGAGATAGATGCTTCTGAGATTGGTGCAGGAGCCGTTTTGTCTCAAAGAGATACGGTAACCTCTAAGATTAACCCTTTTGCATTCTTTTCTCAAAATTTTTTCCCATCTGAACGTAATTATGATGTGGAGAATCGGGAATTAATGGCTATGAAGTGGGCATTTGGAGAGTGGAGACATTTGTTGGAGGGAGCCAAACATCAAGTTGTGGTCCTTACCGACCACAAGAACTTGATCTATCTCGAAACAGCCAAGCGATTGAATCCTAGACGGGCTAGGTGGGTCTTGTTTTTCACGCGTTTTAATTTTGTGGTCTCCTTTCTTCCAGGCACTAAGAATATTAAGGCGGATGCCCTCTCTAGGAGTTTCTTTGCAGATTCTCTTGATGTGACTGAGCCTACTACCATTCTGAATGAGGGTGTGGTTCTTTCCGCTATCTCACCCGATTTGAGACTTGCCCTGGAGGAATTTCAGGAGGATAAACCTGAACGATGCCCTATGGGGAAATTGTATGTCCCCAACCAATGGAGGAGGAAAGTAATGTCTGAAATTCATTGCTCCACGTTGGCTGGTCATCCCAGTATTTTTGGTACCAGAGATTCGGTGAGTCGGTCCTTTTGGTGGCCTGCTTTACCTCATGATGTTAGGAATTTTGTGCAGTCCTGTGGGACTTGTTCTCGGTCCAAATCCTGTTCTCGCTCTAGTGGATTGTTAGTGTCACTGCCGGTGCCCAGGAGGCCATGGACACATATCTCAATGGATTTTATTTCCGACCTCCCTGTCTCTCTGGGAATGACTGTTATCTGGGTGATCTATGATAGATTTTCCAAGATGGTCCATCTGGTACCACTGCCGAAGTTGCCATCCTCTTCTGAGTTGGTACCGTTTTTTCAGCAGGTGGTTCGTTTGCACGGCATTCTGGAGAACATTGTGTCTGACAGAGGAGTCCAGTTTGTTTCCAGATTTTGGAGAGCCTTTTGTTCTAAACTGGGAATTCAGTTGTCCTTCTCCTCTGCGTTTCACCCTCAGACCAATGGGCAGACTGACTGAGAGAGCAAACCAGACTTTGGAAACTTATTTGAGATGTTTTGTGTCTGCTGATCAAGATGACTGGGTCTCTTTTTTTGCCCTTGGCTAAATCTGCTCTAAATAATAGAGCTAGTTCTGCCACTTTGATGTCCCCTTTTTTCTGCAACTTTGGGTTTCATCCTCGGTTTTCTTCAGGGCAGGTGGAGGCTTCAGCCTGTCCAGGTGCTGATTCTATGGTAGAGAGAATGCAGCAGATTTGGAATCAAGTAGTGGATAAGTTGTCTTACTCTCAGGAGAAGGCCCAATGGTTTGCCAACCGGCATAGGACTGATGGTCCCCGGTTTAAAGTAGGTGACATGGTTTGGTTGTCCTCTAAAATAATTCCTATGACAGTTGCATCTCCAAAATTTCAGCCAAAGTTCATTGGACCTTATAATATTTTGGAAATCCTTAATCCCGTTTCTTTCCATTTGGCTCTTCCAGGAACGTTCAAGATTCACAACATCTTTCATAAATGTTTGTTGAAAAGGTTTGTTGAGCCAGTAGTTCCCATGGCTGCGCCCCCTGATCCTGTATTGGTTAAGGGCAATCTGGAGTATGAAGTAGAGAAAGTATTGGATTCTCGTCTGGCTAGACGGAGACTCCAGTACATGGTCAAATGGAAAGGTTATGGTCAGAAGATAATTCTTGGGTGTTAGCTTGTGACATTCATGCCGAGAGATTGGTTTGCGCCTTTCACCGGGCCCATCCTGATCGGCCTGGTGGCTTGGGTGAGGGTTCGGTGACCCCTCCTCAAGGGGGGTACTGTTGTGAACACTTTTAATCTGGCTTCTGAGTTTGGGCTCCCTCTGGTGGTTGCTGCTGGTAATGGAACTGGTCTGACTGACAGAAGTCAATCACCTGAAGAGGATAATTGGAGATCAGGTGTTACTGACTGAAGAGATTTAAGTGAGCAGCCTTCCCTTAGTGGTTGCCGGTGATTTGGTCTTCTTCCTGAGCCTTCTGGAAGTCTGCTTGCTCCCTGCTTTGTCCTGCATCTTTCAGATAAGTTATTTGTCTGTTTTACTCTGTGGCATTTTTGCTTTTCTCTGTTCTCTGCCTTGCTGGTGTGAGTTCAGCCGGGTTCCCTGCGGGGACCTATGCTGGACTCTGTTTTCCTTTGCCATAGCTTATGTCAGTCTTTTCTGTATTTCTAGTCCCCAGTTATTTCAGTATCTGTTGTTTTGCATCCAGTTCACACCAGAGTTCTGATTTAGTGGGGGAGAGGTCGTGTGGCCTCAGTATTTTTGCATATCAGACGTGTTGGAATTTTTCTTAGGGTTTTTTGCGAGATTGCAGACTGTATCCTTTCCTGTCCTGTTCTATCCAGTTTGGGCCCCAGCATTTGCTGCCTGTATTTTGTACTTCATCTGTCTCACCAGCAATATATGTTTGGGGGCTATCTATTCCTTTGGGGCTCTACTCCGGGGCAGTTTAGCTTTCCTCTTTCTCTCTTTAGGCTTAGTTAACGCTTTGGCTGTGTCGAGGAGTCTAGGGCATCATAGGTATGTCCCACGGCTAATTCTAGTTGTGTTGTCAGTTTAGGGGTCTGCTAAGTTACCAACCTCTCTGGGTGTCTGGTTGCCTAGCCTATTTCTCTGTTATCCTCCTCGATTACCGAATCATAACAGAATCAAGACTTCCTCAACAGCAATGGGGGCATGTTGTGCCCTATCTTATGCAAACTTATGTTTCGAGTGGCAGGAGGAAGTCCAAGTTTGACCCTTGGAGGCATTTCAATGTAATGTTATCCAATGGTATAGATTATACTCGTACTTTGAAGAGGCACCATTGAGAACTGAACACAATTTATTGCTCATTTGAACCACAACACATGGAATATTGCCCTCACATGTAATATTTCTATATCATTTATAGAGTTCCTGGACCTGAAAATCACAGTAGATAGCACTTCAATTAAGACCATGTTATTCAGGAAACCAACAGCCACCAACAGCTTTTGCACAGTACCAGTTTCCACGCAATACATCTACGTAATAGCCAGGGCCGTATTTGGCCTTCATGCTGCCCTAAGCACTTTTCGTGGTTGTGCCCCTTACTGACATCACACACAGAGTCTGTGCACACGACATCTATTTAAGGCAGATCTACTCTGTAAAACGCTTTAAAAAGCGCTAATTAAACACTAAAGAATGAACGTCTGCAATTGCTGAGCTGTGACAGGTTGTTTTTTGAGCGTTTTTTTTAACACCTTCAGCTTTTCAAAGTCATCAAGAGATTAAAATAGGTGACCTAACCATTGCTTCAGTGATCAGAGGCCTAGTGATATGGAGACATGCTGTCTGCTCATTCACCCCTCCTCTTTACTGAAGGTGGTCAAAGGGAAGCCAAGAGCAGACAGGTAGCAGGAGTCAGAGCTAGCCTGCAGCCACATTGTGTGCACCTACACTGACACTTGGAGTGCGCTGCTGCACTCAACGAGTGTCGCTGGTTTCACCCTTGCGTTTTTTTCCAAATCAGGCAAAATCAGGTTTTTCAGCCAATTCCTTATCCTTTCAGGATCCATTTTTTTCCCATTCACTTTAAACCCTTATCACCCAAGGGTGATTTGCACGTTAATGACCGGGCCAATTTTTACAATTCTGACCACTGTCTCTTTATGAGGTTATAACTCTGGAACGCTTGAACGGATCTTCGCGATTCGGAGATTGTTTTCTCGTGACATATTGTACGTCACGTTAGTGGTAAAATTTCTACGATACTACTACTTTATTTTTGAAAAAAATGCAAATATGGTGAAAATTTTAATTTTTATTCCCTTAAAACAGAGAAATATGTCACACAAAATAGTTAATAAATAACGTTTCCCACATATCTACTTTACATCAGCACAATTTTGGAACCAAAATTTTTTTTTGTTAGGAAATTATAACGTGGAAGGAAAAAATTAATATTTAACTTTTTAGTCACAAAAATGATCTTTTACAAACTTTTTTTTATTTTCACAAGGATAAAAGGAGAAAATGGACAGATAAAGTTGTTGTGCAATTTCTCCTGAGTACGCCAATACCCCATATGTGGGGGAAAATCACTGTTTGGGCACATGGCAGAGCTCGTAAGGGAAGGAGCGCCGTTTGACTTTTTCAAACCAAAATTGGCTGGAATTGAGAGTGGAAGCCATGTCACGTTTGGAGGGCCTCTGATGCGCCTAAACAGTGGAAACCCCCACAAGTAACACCATTTTGGAAACTAGACCCCCTAAGGAACTTATCTAGATCTGTGGTGAGCAATTTGAACCCCCAAGTGCTTCACACAAGTTTATAACATAGAGCAGTAAAATTAAAAAATCATATTTTTTCCACAAAAATTAATTATCTTTTCACCCCAATTTTTATTTTCCCAAGGGTAACAAGACCCCAAAATTTATTGCGCAATTTGTCCTGAGTACGCTGATACCCAATATGTGGGGGTAAACCACTGTTTGGGTGATTGGCAGAGCTCAGAAGGGAAGGAGCGCCGTTTTACTTTTTCAAACCAAAATTAGCTGGAATTGAGAGTGGACGCCATGTCACGTTTGGAGAGCTTCTGATGCACCTAAACAGTGGAAACCCCCCACAAGTAACACCATTTTGGAAACTAGACCCCTATGGAACTTATCTAGATCTGTTGTGAGCACTTTGAACCCCAAGTGTTTCACAAAAGTTTATAAAGCCTGGGTGTGAAAAAAAAAAAAATTCCACAAAAATGATTTTTTAGTCCCAAATTTTTGATTTTTCCCAAGGAAATTGGACCCCAAAAGTTGTTATCCAATTTGTCCTGAGTACGCTGATACCCCATATGTGAGGGGGTGGAAACTGTTTGGGCGCACGGCAGGGCTTGGAAAGGAAGTAATAACGTTTTGGAATGCAGAAATTGATGGGGGTCATGTTCCGTTTGCAGTGCCCCAGATGTGCCTAAACAGTGGAAACCTCCCACAAGTGACCCCATTTTGGAATCTAGACCCCCTTAGGAACTTATCTAGATCTGTGGTGAGCAATTTGAACCCCCAAGTGCTTCACACAAGTTTATAACATAGAGCAGTAAAATTAAAAAATCATATTTTTTCCACAAAAATTATCTTTTTACCCTAATTTTTATTTTCCCAAGGGTAACAAGACCCCAAAATTTATTGTGCAGTTTGTCCTGAGCACGCTGATACCCCATATGTGGGGGTAAGCCACTGTTTGGGTGATTGGCAGAGCTCGGAAGGGAAGGAGCGCAGTTTGACTTTTTCAACGCAGAATTGGCTGGATGCCATGTCGTGTTTGGAGAGCTACTGATCTACCTAAACAGTGGAAATCCCCCACAAATGACACCATTTTGGAAACTAGACCCCTCAAGGAACTTATCTAGATGTGTGGTGAGAACTTTGAACCCCCAGGTGTTTCAATAAAGTTTATAACGCCCTAGCATGAAAATAAAAAAATCATATTTTTTCCACAAACATGATGTTTTAGTCCCCAACTTTTTATTTTCCCAAGGGTAACAGGAGAAATTGGACCCCAAAAGTTAATGTCCAATTTGTCCTGAGTACGCTGATACCCCATATGTGGGAGAAAAATACTGTATGGGCACACGTAAGGACTCAGAAGAGAAGTAGTGACGTTTTGGATTGCAGACTTTAATGGAATGGTCTGCGGGCGTCATATAGCGTTTGGAGAGCCCCTGATGTGTCTAAACAGTGGAAACCCCCCACAAGTGACCCCATTTTGGAAAATAGACCCCCCCAAGGAACTTATCTAGATGTGTGGTGAGCACCTTGAACCCCAAAGTGCTTTACAGAAGTTTATAACGTACATCCGTAAAAATAAAAATCTTTTTTTTATTTTTTACAAAAATGATTTTTTCGTCCCAATATTTTATTTTCACAAGGGTAACAGGAGAAACTGAACCCTAAAAGTTGTTGTCCAATTTGTCCTGAGTACGCTGATACCCAATATGTGGGAGAAAACTACAGTATGGGCACACGTCGGGGCTTGGAAGGGAAGTAGTGACGTTTTGGATTGCAAACTTTGATGGAATGGTCTGCGGGAGTCATGTCGCATTTGGAGAGCCCCTGATGTTGAAACCCCCCACAAGTGATCCCATTTTGGAAAATAGACCCCCCATGGAACTTATCTAGATGTGTGGTGAGCACTTTAAACCCCAAAGTGCTTCACAGAAGTTTATAACGTACAGCCGTAAAAATAAAAAATCCTTTTTTACAAAAATGATTTTTTTCGCCCCCAATATTTTATTTTCACAAGGGTAACAGGAGAAATTGAACCCCAAAAGTTGTTGTCCAATTTGTCCTGAGTAAGCTGATACCCAATATGTGGGAGAAAACTACTGTTTGAGCACACGTCGTGGCTTGGAAGGGAAGTAGTGACGTTTTGGATTGCAGACTTTGATGGAATGGTCTGCGGGAGTCATGTCGCATTTGGAGAGCCCCTGATGTGCCTAAACAGTGGAAACCCCCCACAAGTGACCCCATTTTTGAAAATAGACCCCCCCAAGGAACTTATCTAGATGTGTGGTGAGCACTTTAAACCCTGAAGTGCTTCACAGAAGTTTATAACGTACAGCCGTAAAAATAAAAAATCCTTTTTTTTTACAAAAATGATTTTTTCACCCCCAATATTTTATTTTCACAAGGGTAACAGGAGAAATTGGACCCCAAAAGTTGTCCAATTTGTCCTGAGTACGCTGATACCCATATGTGGGAGAAAACTACTGTATGGGCACACGTCGGGGCTTGGAAGGGAAGCAGTGACGTTTTGGATTGCAGACTTTGATGGAATGGTCTGCTGGCGTCATGTTGCATTTGGAGAGCCCCTGATGTGCCTAAACAGTGGAAACCCCCCACAAGTGACCCCACAAGGAACTTATCTAGATGTGTGGTGAGTGCTATGAAGCCCCAAGTGCTTCACAGAAGTTTATAACGTACAGCCGTAAAAACAAAAAAAAATCTTTTTTTTTTACAAAAATGATATTTTCGTCCCCAATTTTTTATTTTCCCAAGGGTAACAGAAATTGGATCCCAAGAGTTATTGTGCAATTTGTCCTGAGTCCGCTGATACCCCATGTGGGGGTAAACCACTGTTTGGGCGCATGGCAGAGCTCAGAAGTGAAGGAGCACCGTTTGACTTTTTCTACGAAGAATTGGCTGGAATTGAGATCAGACGCCATGTCACATTTGGAGAGCCCCTGATATGCCTAAACAGTGGAAACCCCCCAATTCTAACTCCAACCCTAACCCCAACACACCCCTTACTCTAGTCCCAACCCTAACCATAACCACAAACCTAACCCTAACACACCCCTAACCCTAATCCCAACACTAGCCCTAATCCTAACTTTAGCCCCAACCCTAACTTTAGCCACAACCCTAACACTAACCCTAATGGTAAAATGGAAATAAATACATTTTTTAATTAATTATTTTTCCCTAACTAAGGGGGTGATAAAGGGGGGTTTGATTTACTATTTATAGCAGGTTTTTATGATTGGCAGCTGTCATGCTATAAGACGCTTTTTATTGCAAAAAGTAGTTTTTGCATCACCACATTTTGAGAGCTATAATTTTTGCATATTTTGGCCCACAGAGTCATGTGAGGTCTCATTTTTTGCGGTACGAGTTGACGTTTTCATTGGTACCATTTTTGAGCAAGTGACATTTTTTGATCGCTCTTTATTTCGATTTTTGGGAGGTTAGAATGAACAAAAATCAGCAATTCATGAATTTCTTTTGGGGGGGCGTTTATACCGTTCTGCGTGTGGTACAATCGATAAAGCGGTTTTATTCTTCGGGTTAGTACGATTATGGTGATACCTCATTTATATAATTTTTTTTGTTTTGGAGCTTTTATACAATAAAAACAATTTTATATAAAAAATAATTATTTTTGCATCGCTTTATTCTGCGAGTCATAACTTTTTTATTTTTTCGCTGATGATGCTGTATGGCGGCTCATTTTTTGTGGTACAAGATGACATTTTCAGCGGTACCATGTTTATTTATATCGGTCTTTTTGATCGCGTGCTATTCCACTTTTTGTTCGGTGGTATGATGATAAAGCATTGATTTTTTGCTTTTTTTTTTAAGGGGTTCACTAAAGGGGTTAACTAGTGGGACAGTTTTATAGGGCGGGTCGTTACGGACGCGGCGATACCAAATATGTGTACTTTTATTGTTTTGTTTTTTTTATTTACAGGAAGAAATGAATTTATTGGGGATTTTTTTTTTCCTTTATTTTGGAATTTTTTTTTACACTTGTGATTTTCATTTTTTTAACTTTTTTACTTTGTCCTAGGGTGGGACATCACAGTATAGGGTCCGATGTGACAGGCAGTGCTGCAGGCTTCCTCAGCGCCTGCTCTCAGCAGGCACTGAGGATGTCGCCTCCCTGCAGGACCCGGCCGCCATCTTGGATCCGGGGTCTTGCAGGGAGGAAGGCCTCAGGACAGCGCGATCACATCGCGCTGTTCTGAGGGTCTCAGGGGAGCACGCAGGGAGCCCCCTCCCTGCGCGATGCTTCCCTGTGCCCCCGGTACACCGCGATCATGTTTGATCGTGGTGTGCCAGGGATTAATGTGCCGGGAGCGGTCCGCGACCGCTCCTGGCACATAGTGCCGGGTGTCAGCTGTGATAATCAGCTGACACCCGGCTGCGATCAGCCGCGATCGCATGCGACGTATTATCCCGTCCCTGGTCATACGGGCCCAGGTATCATGGACGGGATAGTAAGTCGGATGGCAGAAAGGGGTTAATGGTGTCAGGTAGAATCTAGTTATTTCAGGTTGCTTCCTGACACCATTAAAGTGAATGGACAAAAAACAGAATCCTGAAAGGATCAGGATTTGGCTAAAAAAAAATAATTTTGCCTGACTTGAAAAAAACACAAATGTGAAACCAGCTGCAGTGAGTAAGGGCAGACTTGCAAGCTGATTTTAGACAGCACTGACTTTTACTAACAGAGCGCTGACAATAAAGACAAGCTTTAGTATACAAATACGAGAGCGCTGCGTAACACCTTTATTTGCATATTAAGTAAAGTAGATTTTACTTTATAGCGCCAATAAAAACTATTCTATAGGAATATGCCCCCTAATCCCCATTTTAGAGCATCAGCCTCGCCCAAATCTCCAGCCTTCATATCACCAGACTCATCTGTTCACCAGTATATAGCAGCACCAGCCTCCCCTGTTAACCAGTATATAGCAGCACTAGCCTCCCCTGTTCCCCAGTATACAGCAGCCACAGCCTCCCCTGTCACCAGTATACAGCACAGCCTCCCATCACCAGCCTCCCCTGTTCACCAGTACACAGCACAGCCTCCCCTGTTCACCAGTATAGAGCACAGCTTCCCCTGTTCATCAGTATACAGCACAGCCTCCTCTATTCACCAGTATACAGCACATCCTCCCGTCACCATCCTCCTCTGTTCACCAGTAAACTGAACAGCTTCCCCTGTCTCCAGCCTCCCCTGTTAACCACTATACAGCAGCAGCCTCACCTGTCACCAGCTTCCCTCATTCACCAGTATACAACAGCAGCCTCCCCTGTCACCAGCCTCCGCTGTTCACCAGAATACAGCTGCAGCCTCCCCTGTCACCAGTCTCCTCTCACTAGTATACAGCATCAGTCTCCCCTGTCACCAGCCTCCTCTCACCAGTATACAGCAGCAGCCTCCCCTGTCACCAGCCTCCTCTCACTAGTATACAGCAGCAACCTCCACTGTCACCAGCCTCCTCTCACCAATATACAGCAGCAAACTCCCCTGTCACCAGCCTCCTCTCACCAGGATACAGCACAGCCTGCCCATCACCAGCCTCCTCTCACCAGTATACAGCCGCAGCCTCCGTTGTCATCAGCCTCCTCTCACCAGTTTACAGCAGCAGCCTCCCTGTCACCAGTCTCCTCTCACTAGTATACAGCAGCAACCTCCCTTTTCACCAGGCTCATCTCACCATTATACAGCACAGCCTCCCCTGTCACCAGCCTCCTCTCACCAGTATACAGCACAGCCTCCCGTTACCAGCCTCCTCTAACCAGTATACAGCAGCATCCTCTCCTGTCACCAGCCTCCCCCTTTCTTCAGCTCTATAAGAGCGCACCTGCTCCTGTGTCCTTCTACCATGTCATCTTCCTCCTCCTCTGCTGTGATGTTTGCAGTGAGAGATGATCTCATCCTCCTCATATGCACAGACGCTGCAGCAACTCGGATGCAGGGACCTCTCTGACCCCGGAAGTTGCGGCGCCACTACTTCCTGGGTCAGTCAGCTTCCTGCATCGAGGTGAATATGGAGGTGCGCCCCCTCCCCCTCCTGACCCCGACCACCTTCCAAAAGACAACAGATTTCCTGGATTGTCTAATGGAGGGGAGGTTAAAAAAAAATAAAATAAAAAAGTTTTCTTCCCTGTCTTGGTGCCGCCCCCTGCAGCACGGCACCCTATCCCTTGTAATAGCATCTCAAGAGGACAGTTCTTGGGGGCATGAAGAAATTGCAGCACATTGAAAGACTTCAAGACTGAAACTAAAGATCTAATTGGTTTGTAACCAGCGGATAGCCCAAAAAAGTTGTCTAAAGAGCATATCAACATTCATTAAAAAGTAGAAAACATAGTCTCAGACTAAAAGCTCAATTGTACATGGCTAAATGTAGTCCAAAAAAGGAACTATAGGGAGAAAACAGGAGGGCAATCGCCCTATGGCACTCCACTGCATACACTAAAACAAGAAGAATTGGAGAAAAAACGCCATATATTGATGTATAAATATTTATTAATATCAAAAGTCATGTATTTCAATAATCACTAGTAAATATATACTAGTAAAGAAGCCAGTGCGAAACGCGCGTCGGGGCGCGTTCCTGAACCTTTGTGCCAGCATGGGTGAGTTTTATCATTGACTTAGGCAGCAGCAATTTATGGATATGAGTTGGGGAATCCGGACCCTTTTCTCTGTATGCACTTGCAACTACCTCAATATGTGTTTCTTTTAGGGAACATTTGTGCTGCGCATGAACATATTCATTTATTGGGGCACATTATGCATTGAGCATCTGATTATATATCTAGGATATGTGCACCCACCTTACCCTGCTGTCATAGGTGTTGCAGGTTATTACATCTATTTACATCTCGCATACCATTTCAAACCACTGTTTTAGCTATGCATTTGTGTATATATTTACTAGTGATTATTGAAATACATGACTTTTGATATTAATAAATATTTATACATCAATATATGGCGTTTTTTCTCCAATTCTTCTTGTTTTAATTCATTAAAAAGTAGCAGAAGTGACACATTTCTACCACATTCATGGGAAACCCCAAATTCGGTCACTGTGGTTATCACATTTAAAGGGAATCTGTCACAATAAACTGGCGGGATATTTAAATGATGGCTGTCCGGTCTGATGGGCGGTGTTTTGGGTACTTGTCTTAACCTGTTTTTCGCCGCTGTCTGCATTATTTCTGGGAATTGTAGTCGTTGCCCTCCATATAACGCACAGATTCATTCATTCAGTGAAGGCACATTTTGATCACTGTGATAAACCTTATCACAGTGATCAAAATAAAAACATAGTAAATGAACCCCCTCTTTATCACCCCCTTAGTTAGGGAAATATAATAAAATAAAGAAAATAAATTTATTTTCATTTTTCCATTAGGGTTAGGGTTAGAATTAGGGTTACAATTAGGGTTAGGGTTACAATTAGGGTCGGAATTAGGGTTGGGATTAGGGTTAGGATTAGGGTTGGGATTAGGGGTGTGTGTGGGGTTAGGGTTGGAGCTAGAATTGAAGGGTTTCCACTATATAGGCACATCAGAGGGTCTCCAAACACGACATGGCATTCAAAAAGTCAAATGATGCTCCCTCCCTTCCGAACCCTGCGGTCTGCCCAAACAGTGGTTTACCCCAACATATAGGGTATCAGCGTACTCAGGACAAATTGCAGACCAATTTTGGGTTCTAATTTCTCCTGTTACCATTGGGAAAATAAAAGATAGCTGGCTAAAAATCATTTTTGAGGAAAAAATGATTTTTTTTTCATGGCTCTGCGTTTATAAACTTCTGTGAAGCAGTTGGGGATTCAAAGTGCTCATCACACATCTAGATAAGCTCCTTGGGGGATCTAGTTTCCAAATTGGTGTCACTTGTGTGGGTTTCTACTTTTTAGGCACATCAAGGGCTCTGCAAACACAACATGATGCCGCAGAACATTCCATCAAAGTCTGCATTACAAAATGGTGCTCCTCTTCTTCCAAGCTCTCCATGCGCCCAAACAGTGGTTCCCCACATATATGGGGTATCAGCGTACTCAGGACAAATTGCACAACAATTTTGGGTTCTAATTTCTCCTGTTACCCTTGGGAAAATAAAAACAGCTGGCTAAAAAATCATTTTTGAGGAAAAAAATGATTTTTTATTTTCACAGCTCTGCATTATAGACTTCTGTGAAGCACTTGGAGGTTCAAAGTGCTCACCACACATCTAGATAAGTTCCTTAAAGGGAATCTGTCACCCTAAATTGGGGGATATTTAAATGATGGCAGTCAGGTCAGATGGGCGGTGTTTTGGGTACTTGCCTTAACATGTTGTTCGCCGCTGTCTCCATTATTTCTGGGAATTGTAGTCGTTGCCCTCCATATAAAAAGCCAGCACATTGCGGATCACACTAAATTAACTTAAACTATAAAGTGTGATCGCAACCCGGGGTCCACTGTGCAGAGATGTTAAACTGCTGCTAGTGTGAACAATGACGGATAAAAAACTACTAGCGAATGTTCCTTCCTAAAACACCGAGTCAACTCCACACATTGTGAATGGAATGCAAAAACCCAACACCAAATAATAATCAGGATTGCACAGGAATAGGAGTACCAGCTCAGCTAACCACTGAGGGGTACAAGTGAGATGAGTACCAGCTCAACTAACCACCAAGGGGTACAAGGGAGTTGAGTACCAGCTCAGCGAACCACCGGGGGTACAGAAAATATAAATAACTAACTCAGCTAACCACCAAGCGATATAGAAAAAGGAGTGTGCAATACCCAGTAAAAACAAAATGGAATAAGCACGTGGTTTGACTGTGTCCTGTAAACAGGTCATGCTAAACACATACACACACAAACACACACACGTGATGCTAACACACCTGTGTGCTTTGCAGAAAGCCCTTTATGCGCTAGGCTCCACCCCAAACACTTATGCCTAGTCGGACAGG
>JARQOD010000005.1:326948579-327001405 GCA_033576555.1 Oophaga sylvatica | reverse complement strand
GACTTACATGGGACTTCCGGTTCGGTATGGGTTTATCCCCGATTTTTTAGGATATCGGGATACCATTCCGATTCCGATTTTTTAGGATTCGGAAAGTATGCTCAATTTCTACCTACCCCCCAATTTCCCCGGAAAGAGTCTAGTTCTCCTGGACTCCCAACCCAAAGGAGCATTCTCCCTTTCTAAAAAGAAAAATTTACCCTGAAACCTTTCCTGCCCACCCCAACCCCCCGAGTTTGCCTTCATAATAGGGTGGTGCTTCAGACCCCCCTTGGGGGGAGTTTTATTTTTCCCCAGAGAACAAGTGAGAAGAATGTCTTCCCCCCCAACCCTGTGCCTTCTTTTCCCGGGCAGTTGTTTTTGGCTGAGGGGAACTACGATGGGGGAAAAGAGAGTTGTTGGCCTTTTTGCCCCCTTCAAAAAAAGGAAAAAACCTTTTCGGGGCTTCACAGAAAAATTGTGTCCGACGCCATCGAAACCCTTTTATTTTTTCAGGTCGGCAAAATTGCCTGCTCCTCCCCCGGCTCCGGGGTTCTTTTTTTAAAACCCCAATTTTTAATTTTTTCATTTCTTTTTGACCAGGATCGCGAAAAGGAAAAAGGGTGATGCACTTCTTGGATTTAAAACAGCAGAGACAGTCCAATTAAAACCCTCCTTGCTTTTTTTCCTGACTCTAGATTCCGGGGGGAATTCATAATCGACCTACTTAAGGGGCCCTAAGGAAGCTACCAGCGGTTCCTTTTTGGCAAAACCCCCAAAAGGGGGGGGAAGTCTTGTCTTTTTAAAAATGGTGTGTTTTGGTTTTAGGGGCCGCCTGTATATTCCTGAAAAGTCGTTTTGGGGATTGCATCTTTTAAAGATTCCCAAAATAGTGGGTTATGGGGGAATTCTTTTACACAGGAATTTTTTTTTTCGTTTCTTTTGGGGCCCTTTTCGGAAGGTTTTTTAAAAATTGTCACTTAAAGTAAAAATTGTGAAAAATGCAAAACACCTCGCTCCCACCAAAGGGGGCGTTTTACCCCTTTCCCCCCCCCCCCCCCCCGTGGGGATCCATTTTATGGGAAATTTATTGTTTGGGGTTCCAAACCCCTCGGGGAAAAAAAAACCATTCTTTTGGTGGTTGGCTGTCTAACAAAAGGGGGTCATTTATCCCTTGTGTGGCTTACCCCCTGCAAAAAACGGGACATCAGATTTGATGATTAAAGATGTGTTTCGCTTACATGGAGTACCGGATGAGGTTATTTCGGATCGAGGGGTGCAATTCACTTCTAGGTTTTGGCAAAATTTCTGTGCAGCATTGGACATTAAAGTAAACCTTTCTTCTGCTTTTCATCCCCAGACTAATGGACAGACCGAACGAACCAATCAAACCCTGGAGCAGTATCTCCGCTGCTTTATCTGCCACCTACAGGATGATTGGGTGGATCTACTTCCATTAGCTGAGTTCTCGTATAACAACTCTCAGAGTGCCTCCACTAAACAGTCTCCTTTTTACTCTAATCTAGGTTATCATCCTAACATTCTACCACGATTTCCCATAGAAACGCCTTTACCAGCAGTGGCTGAAAGAATCACGTCTTTACAGAAGAATATGGATCTTCTAAAGGAAAATCTGGAATCGGCTCAGGAAAGGTATAAGAAAGCAGCAGATAAATTTCGTAAACCTGCACCAGCTTTCAAGGTAGGAGACTTGGTCTGGCTGTCAACCAGAAATCTTAAGTTAAGGATTCCATCGTCTAAGTTGGGACATAAGTACATTGGACCCTATAAAATCAGTAAAATTATAAGTGCCGTTGCTTGTCGTCTTCAACTGCCCAGAACTATGAGAATCCACCCTGTCTTTCATGTATCCCTACTAAAGGCTGCGACACCCAATACGTTTCCTGGACGTTCTTCTCCTTGCCCTGACCCAGTGCTAGTCGATGGTCAGGAAGAATTTGTGGTGGAAAGGATTTTAGATTCCAGGTTGTATAGAAATCAGTTACAATATCTGATTAAATGTCAGGGCTACCCAGTGGAGGACAACTCATGGGAACCAGTCAATAACGTTAATGCTCCTCGCTTGCTCCGTCAGTTTCATCAGAGGTACCCACACAAGCCTGGACTGAGGTCATCCGGAGGTTGTCCCTAAGGGGGGAGTAATGTAAGGTTCTGTGTATATGTTTCTGAAACTCAGTTTGTTCGTCAGCCATTTTACTTTCTGTCTTGCTGCAGCTATCTTGCCCTCAGTCAAAATGGAGTTTTCAGCTTGCATGTTCCCGCCCTGATTCTCTCCTTTTGCTTCTTAAGCAGCCACAGCTGAGCAATCAGTGCTTCAGAATCTAGCCTGCAGTGAACCTGTGACTTGACTTGACTCCTGTAAGCCTTGGACCTTGTACTCCAGCTATTCCTACTGAGGAACTCTGAAGCACTTGTGGACTCTGAACCTGCTCTTTGAAAGACCCACGTTTGCATGGACTCACGGTAACAGAGAAGAAGATCCTGAATCTATTGTGAGAGTGATTGCTGAGCTTAGATTACTCTGGCCTGCTGTGTCTCCTGCTTCTGTGTCCGCAAACTGTGTGACTATATTTTGCCAACTTGTATGAAGTAATACAGGACTTTCTATATCAAACCTGTGTCTCATGTATGTTCATCGCACCCAAGCACAAGACGCTATATGAACTGTACTACATACATTACACTTCCTCTATTATATGGTAGTAGCACAAAGCTTAGCTATTGTGAACTTGTGGTCCAAAGTTACTTTACAGCTTGGAATGATTTTAACAAAGGTCAATCATTTTATGACATACTAGTTCTAGTTAATATTTACATATCTGTGTCATTGTTTGTTTAGATTAACATTTTTATTTTATCATTCCTTTCTTTAAAATACAGCGAATGATGTAACCTAACGATGGTGCAGCTGTGGGGACCCTTTCCGGAGAGAGTATGGCCGTAAGTGTACATTTTTTTGCATGCTGTATTTTTAAGGAGTTAAATACTAAATTTGGACTACCACTTTTTAACATCTTTTTTTGCAGGACCACTTCCAACCTTCGGGAGCGAGACACCCTATCAGTGTCAGAAGTGGGCGAAGGGCAAGAGGAGGAAGCAGTACCAGGGTTGGCAACATCAAGGTCTGCAGAAGAACAACAGGCAGACAGCAGTAGCCCTATTGTGCCCCGAATACATTATCCCCTGCGGCACCCATAGCCAGTGTGGCCCGGCAAAGAAGGGAGGCCCCAGAATCACCACATGGCATGAGGTAGCTAGTTGAGTACGTCAATATCTATCTCGCACCGTCAATGATGATGTTGATAGCTCCTTTGGCAGATGCCTAACTCATCATATACGGCAGGTGCCACAAGAAATGAGTAGTGAGACCACTACCCCTGCCACCTCCAGCCTATACTCATATGCTCATGCTGCCTGACCCTCACAACGAATGGCTTTCAGCCATGAGCAAGAAAGCTGGCACCCATGGGCACATTTACAACCTCACAACAGAGGCCCACAAGCACACCGGTGCCCCAGAAATTACACCCATAAGCCAATATGTTGCCCAACTATCCAGGGGACTTCTGGCCTTCCACAACCCTTCCTATACTGTACATCCAGTTTACAACCCTCGCCATCTTTTGGTGATCCCCCTCCACACCCATCTACCCTACATCCTTCAATCAGTCCCACCACCCTATCCAGATCCTCCATGTATTATAATTTGTTTTTTGTATTTTTTTGGTTTGTGAATTTAACAAACATTCTTTTTCAAAACAGCAAAGTGTTGTTGTTTTTTGTGACTTGTTTTTTGTAATTTTGTAAGCATTGTGAAAAATAAAAACTATGTTTGAAAAATAAATGTTCTTTAATGTGTTCGCTAGCACAATTTTTTAGCACAAAATGTATACAAAAAAACACAAAAGGCACAAACTGAATAAATAATATTTTGAGAGACACAAAAAGATAATTAAGAAAGCTCAAATATATACATGCTCAAATGTGGTGGAACCCTCTGGCAACATAAAATAGTTTGCAAACATATCGCAAACTGATGTCTGAAGGTGTATTCTGTCTTCCAGGATGGTTACATACTAGAAGCAATTCTGTTATTTTTTAACAGCAACATCTGCTGAATCTGGAGACTCATGTATTAGTGTTAAATTGTGCAGGATGACTCATGCTTGAATGATGCCATTGACATTTTGTTCGCTTAATTGGAGTGCACTCAACAACACTCTCCATTTACCAACTGAAATGCCAAAGGTACACTCGACTTAATAGCAGGCGCTGTTAGGATGGTAATTAAAAACCCTCGTTGTTTGGTCAAATTCCTCAGTGGGAATGGCCTCATGACATGGGGGGTCGGGTGATAGGCTTCATTACTAACCAGAACATGAGGAATCGGTTCACCGATATATCCAGGCAGGATCCGTGGGTGAGGGACTAATATGTCTTTTTTTAGAAGCCACCATCAGATTAAGGAAGAATTGAAAATTTTGGAATCTCTAGTTCTTCCATAGGCCTCAATGTCTACAATTACAAACCTGTAGATGCTGTCAGTCATGGCTAGCAGAACTACAGAGAAATATAGTTTATAATTATAGTATTGGAACTCTGAGTTTGGAGGCTTATTCACAAGGATGTGTTTTCCGTCGATGGCCCGAATGCAGTTGGGAAACTGGCTGGTGTCATAAATCCCTCTGGAAATTTGGATCCAGTCTTCAGTGGTTGACTCAGGCATTACCGCTTCCTGGAGGCACTCCCAAACTAGCTTGAAGGTGTTCATGATGCCCGAAATATTTACCAAGAAGAAACTCCATATGTAGTGCTGAGTATAAAAGACTCGCAGATAGAAATCTGAAAATGGTAGGGAGAATATTGTTAATAAGAGTGAACACACACGGGCAAAAAAACACAATATTATGTTTTTATGGTTTATTTATTATGGGTTTAAAATGGCAGTATTTGGTTTTTACTTTGGACTAATATGTAATTGTTACCAAATGAACCGAAACGCAAAGTCTGCAAATGCTCAACGGCCACCATACACAAAGGTTTTTACACACACACATTACACTTTATAGGGGCTCTTTTAGGGGGACAATCTTTTAGGGTTTACGGATCACACTAAATTAAATTAAACTATAAAATGTGATCGCAAGGCGGGGTCCACCGTGTAGAGATGTAAAACTGCTGCTAGTGTGAACAATGACAGATAAAAAACTACTAGCAAGCATTCCCTCTTAAGCACACCAAGTTATCTCTACCCATTGTGAATGGAATGCTAAAACCCAACACCAAATACTACTCTGGAATGCACAGGAAGAGGAGTACCAGCTCAGCTAACCACCGAGGGGTACAAGGGAGATGAGTTCCAACTCAGCTAACCACCGAGGGGTGCAAGGGAGATGAGTATCAGCTCAGCTAACCACTGAGGGGTACAGGAGATGAGTACCAGCTCAGCTAACCACTGAGGGGTACAGGAGATGAGTACCAGCTCAGCTAACCACCGAGGGGTACAAGGGAGATGACTACCAGCTCAGCTAACCACCAAGTGGCACAGAAAATATAAATACGTAACTCAGCTAACCACCGAGTGGCATAGAAAATATAAGTACCATGCTCAGCTAACCACCGAGCGGTACAGAAAAAGGAGTGTGCAATACCCAGTAAAAACAATAGGGTTTAAGCACTTCGGTTGACTGTGCCCTGGAAACAGCTCGTGCTAACTGCACATGTGGCGAGACAGGCACTAGGTCAAGCGAAAGCAAAAACCTGCCTGACTAAGGAAAGCTAGGCACACATACGAGCCAGCAGAACGGCAGCGTATCCAACCACACACACACCAAACACAAGTGACGCTAGCACGCCCGAGTGCTTTGCTGAAAGCCCTTTATGCGCTAGGCTCCACACCAAACACTCACACCCAGTTGGACGGGGCGTAGTCCATAAGCCAATCCGGAGCTGCCACATAACCAGAGCAGTCCGAGCTCCAATAAGAAGGCGCAACATCATGGACATGCTCAGTAAGGTGACTTCTGGACATAGACTCCAGAGACTAGGGCTGCCTTAGTATGCCACTGGTTACCATAGACTTTAGCTGGACAGCCAGCAGTAACCACACGTATAACAGGAGCCTGAGCAAGTTGCAGGGACTGACGTCTGTGCTAAGCAGCAGACCCAGTGGCTGGGCCCAAATGGGAGACCACGGCACCAGACAAGGCTTGGGATCTATCCCACACAGCGGAAGAATCCGGCGACTAACACAATCAATTTTAACACATGTTTGTCTGTGCGAATTGCAATGCCAAGTTCCTTAAATGTAAAGGGCAGCGCATAATAATACACATGAAGCACTGACAGGCCTATAATAGGCAAAGGAACCCAGGTAAATAGAAAATCCTCACGCTCCTCAAAAAAGAAAAGACTGCTAGTCATATCTGGATGCAAGACACAAACAAAACCCTATGTATGTGCTCCCCGTTTTGGCCCCTAAGGAGGGTGATTTGAGGGTTAGCATTAGCAATAAATCAGCACCTTGAGTTACATGGTTTAAATTATTGTAAAAATATGTTTAAAAACGGATTTCATACACATGTCAAATGGATGCTAGGCGAGGATAAAAAGCACTCTTGCTTTACACTCTCCAACTTTTCAGGGTGAGAATCTCAGCTACTTTAAATACGCAGATGTGAGCGAACCCAAATCCTTAGCATATTGCACAGTAGAAATGATAAACTAGCCTACTTAGGCAATGCTTGCATAGTTTGTAATGTGGGTTTGTGGAGCCCAGCTGCGACTGGATTCATATCTCCCAGAAGGGTGCACTGAAGAAATACACCACTAGAGGTCATTATATACACACACACGCCTTCACCCATCCCTAAGACCACCAGAGGGAGCTGTTTAGACATATAAAGGAGGGTGAAGACAGGAAAGAGCAGGCAGTCTGAAGGCTGCATTCTGCAGTAAAGTTCAGTTGAGAGTTGAGTTCTGAATTCAGTCAGACTGAAGTCTGCAGCCTGCAGTTCAGTTCAATAGAGTGGAGGCTAGTAAAGTGGAACTGAAACCACTCTAGTCTAGTCAGAGCTGAAACGAGTGTGTGCAGCTCAGTGAGAAAGCGTGCCGACGCTTAGAGAGCGGCGAAGAGGCAGCCCACTAACTGCCAGTGTGTGATCGTGTGAGGGCCCGGGTAGGCCGAAGGCGAGTGGAAAGTGAATGAGGCAGAGGAGCCTTCATAGCTCACCTCAGCAAGTATTTACCGGACGCCGGGTCCGAGCCTATAGGGAGCTCCACGACCCATTAGGAGAACACCGGAGTTCCTGGAGGACTACAAGTCCCAGGAGTACCACAGAGCTGACACGTAACCGGGCCAGGAGGACGGAGTCCAGCCGTGCACGGCAAATAGAGACTGTGTACTTCAAGAAAGGGTCCAACCACAAGGTCAGCCAGGTGCAGGACGGAGACTAAGTTAGGCCCAGCTACATGCAGGCCAGGACTTCATTACTAAAAGGGCAAGGAACAGGAGGCCACACACCTACTCAGTGGAGGAATCTGGATGTGCACCCTTCACCCTACAGTGCTCCGGGGAGTGCCTGCAACATCTTCAGTAAAGGTACCAAAGTGACTTGTGTGTGTGTCTACCTTATTACCCCTAACTGCCGGGTCCCCGTCTGTCCTGCATCCCTACACATCCATCTGCCCTGAACGACTCAGCCTCACCTGTGGGAGGCCTAACATCTTGCTGCACAATATTAACCCTTCAGTGGATCTGCATAGCAGCGCTGGTCACCCTGACCAGGTACCACAGGTGGCGTCACGAATCCCCATACCAATATTCAACTCCCCTGTAAATATTCCCCTTTTTTCAGTGAGCGCCCAGGGCCACGGACCGAGCTGCAGCTACCATGACATCCCCCATAGGAATCAACGGGCTCGGTGCCGAGTTCCCCAAGGCCCTGTCGGGTGGCTCAGGTTCTCTGCACATTGAACAGTGGACAGTACCAGAATAGTCATTGTGGTAGTACAGATGAGCAATTTTTCATGTTGCATAGCATGGTATTCAACAATGTTGGATCCAGCTGCCTGCCAGATATAACTACTGCATGCTGGAAAGCTTTCTAGAAGGACTTTGGGTTGCTGTGCAAAATTGTACAAGTGCAATAACACATTGACAAACAGTTGTGTGTATTACCCTATATACATGACATTCAGCAGTGGTTTGGTAACTCCAGCCCAAAGCTTCCATATGAATTCTGTGAAAAGCGAGAATCTAATGTTTACTTAATGAAGCCATTTACTACAGTGAGACAAACTGAGCTGTATATAAAGAGAAAACTTAGATGCACGTGTGTTGCCTATTTCAGGAAAAGAAGAAATACGGATGTTTTAGTGGGAAATGCACCCTAAATAAAAAAAATCAGAGTAATCTCCTTTTTACTTTGACTCAGTGGCATACTTTAAATTATTTTCATAGTCACAAAACATATATCATACTTACAGTTTATATATACACCATGTTCCAAATTATTATGCAAATTGGTTTTAAGTGTCATAGCGTTTTTTGTTTTTTTTGTAAATGAAACCCATTGATGGTATTGTGTCTCAGGGTTCTTTGGATCACTGAATTCAATCTCAGATACCTGTGATAATTAGTTTGCCATGTGAGCCCAATAAAAGGAAAACTGGATGTTCCACACTATTATGCAGGCCAGAGTTTTCAAGTAACATGGGAAAGAAAAAGGATCTCTCTACTGCTGAAAAGCATCAAATAGTGCAATGCCTTGGTCAAGGGATGAAAACATTAGATATTTCCCGAAAACTTGATCATCGTACTGTTAATAGATTTGTGGCTAATTCTGAGCACAGACGTGTTTGTGCTGATAAAGGCAGAATGAGGAAGGTTTCTGCCAGGCAAGCTCATCGGATTAAGAGAGCAGCTGCTAAAAAGCCATTACAAACCTACAAACAGATATCTGAAGCTGCTGGTGCCTCTGGAGTCCCTCAAACCTCAATGAGTAGGATCCTTCAAAGGCTTGCTGTGGTGCATAAACCCACTTTTCGGCCACCCCTAAACAGTGCTCACAAGCAGAAACGTTTGCAGTGGGCCCAGACATACATGAAGACTAATTTTCAAACAGTCTTGTTTACTGAGTGTCGAGCAACCCTATATGGTCCAGATGGATGGAGTAGTGGATGGTTGGTGGATGGCCACCATGTTTCAACAAGGATGCAACATCAGCAAAGAGGTGGAGGAGTCATGTTTTGGCCGGAATCATGGGGAAACAGCTTGTAGGGCCCTTTAAGGTTCCTGAAGGTGTGAAAATGACCTCTGCAAAGTATATAGAGTTTCTGACTGACAACTTTCTTCCATGGTATAAAAAGCAGAAACGTGCCTTCAGGAGCAAAATCATCTTCATGCATGACAATGCACCATCTCATGCTGCAAAGAATACCTCTGGGTCATTGGCTGCTATGGGCAAAAAAGGAGATAAACTTATGGTATGGCCACGATCTTCCCGTGACCTCAACCCTATAGAGAACCTTTGGAGTATCATCAAGCAAAATATCTATGAGGGTGGGAGGCAGTTCACTTCAAAACAGCAGCTCTGGGAGGCTTCATGCAAAGAAATACAAGAAGAAACCCTCCAAAAACTCACAAGTTCAATGGATGAAAGAATTGTGAAGGTGATATCAAAGAAGGGTTCCTATGTGAACATGTAACTTGGCCTGTTAGGATGTTTTGGAGTTAAGTAGCTTTTTTGTTCAGTGAATGTGACCTCCTAATGCTGCAAATTCCACAAATGAGCATTTTCAGTTCTTTAAAACAGATCAAATGTTCAGAAATTCTACTGTGCCTAATAATTTGGAACAGTGCATTTTGAGTTTTTATTCATTTTGGAGATTATACTGTTATCATTGGGAGGTTTCTTCAATAAAATTTGATGTATACTCTAACGGGTGATGACTTTAATTAGACTGACTGTCATTTGCACCGACCACTTAGGAAAATCAGAGAAAAATATCATTTGCATAATAATTTGGAACATGGTGTACATATAATGCTGATATGGAAACATGTCTGTAGTGCAAATGGTGCCATTTTTTCTGATTCTTGAAGCCCTTCTTTCTTTATGTATAATCAATAAACTAACATTTTTTTCTTCATGTGATAGTTTTCTTTTTATATGTTTGTGTGCCGTTTGTAAACTTTTATCATACATGTGTTATTTGTTTTGCTCCTCTATAAAAAAAAGGATGTGGGGTTTTCAGGCTTCACCTAGTGAAACACTGGGTTAACATATAATTTGCATTAGGCTCAGATGAAACTAAACTGCTGATGATAAATATACATCAATTGTTATCAAGCTTTTCCAATTTTTGCTCTCAAGTGCTCCAGGCACATATCACAGGATATTGCATGAACTTTTGTGTGAGGCCCCTAGTTCGGCACCTGGACCGAGCTGCTGGAAAAACTGATGCTCTTGACTAGAAAGACCAGTCTCATTGCAAAAACTGAAAACAGTAAATCAAATTTAATTTGGTGTTTTAATTAAACTTCAATGCTGAATATATGTCAAAGGGGTCTACTGCCTCCAGTCTGTTCTAGCTTTTTGTTTCAAATACCCATTCCCTTAACAGGGCGAGTTTAGGATGTAAATAGAACATATTATCCCACTGTTAATTCTAAGGTCAGTTTCACACACCAGTAAAACAAGGACAATGCTTGGATTGCAATATCTAGGCCCACCTGGCATGACTCTTGTCCTGATCAAACTGCCTCATATTCATGAAGAAGTGAGTTTAGGTCAGTAGTATCAATGGTCGGGCAAGGTCTTATGGTCCAAACATGAAGTGTGCACATATTGTAACAATGGCCAATGTGCTTAACTGTACGGTCCAGTGAGCACAGGGTTAAGGACAGAAATTACACTCACTAGACTGAAAAATAGCATAATGTACAAATATACCTATATTTAGATACATCATTATACCTGTCAATCAATATAGGAAATTTTTCAATGGGAATGATATTTTTTGAACTGTAATACATAGTAATTGCAAAAGTAGATTTGCTCTATAACCTGAATCACGTGGATAAGGTGGAAGAAAAGACAACATCAAATCCTATTTTTTCCTTTTTTTACACAGTTTATTGGCAGTACAGAATGCAATATTTTCTATTATTGTTGAATTGCAGGTCTCAAGCACTATTGAGGAGCAGGCAGGGGAGCAAGGAGGAGAGAGCGATCTATTATCACAGTCATGCTGTGAAAGACAATTGGGGGAGATAGCTGGGAAACCTCCGCAGTCATCACAGAATAAGGCTCAGTCCACACTACGTATGTCAAGTGCATGCACCCAACAGAACCAACAGTACAGAGGGATGCTAAGAGATCTGTCCCTTATAGGAACCCACTGTAAAGAAATGTGTGGCGCCCCTGAGGGTCCAGTCGCCACAGAGGTACTGCACCTCATCCAGATGTGTGGTATCCCACTCTCAGGTAAGGAGAGAGCATTACCCAGGACTCTAACACTCGCACCCAACACACACCAGTTCATTCGGGGCATCTGGTTGTACCCTTAGGTAGGATAGCCTCATCCCAGGCTGGGTAGGAAAGGGTGTTAGGGAGTGAGTGGGAAAGGTAGAAAAGGGGAGGAGCTTACAAGTCGAGAGGGGAGTGTTGTGAGGAGTTGGTCTGAGGAGACCGGAGGAGGAGTGTAAGAGAGATGCAGAAGAGAGAATTGAGAGGTGGAGACAGAAGGAAGCTCCTGGGAGGACAGAAGGGGTTCTAGGGGCACGGGAAGTGCAGAAGCCACCCATGGGGCCAGCATCCAGACGTGGACGGACCAGGTCGCGGTTAGGGGACTGGCACCAACTTAGTGAGAAATTGTACATTCAGCTAAGAAACCGGAGGCTGTGGTAATTGCAGGTGCTACAGCCACACTCACCTACAGCTATAAATAGGGTCAAGGGGACTCAGAGGACGTCGCCCGACAAAACTGCGGGCTCTGGGTGAGCGGCGCAGAGCAGGAGAAGTGGGAGCTAGCGCAGTGAGATGGCCAGGAGAGAAATACACAGAAAGGAGTCCTGGAAAGGTGTATCCCAATCTACCTGGAAGTTTGCTGGATCACTGACCCGATGGACACAGCATCCGGCTGGCGTATCTGGACTGGATAACTGTGAATAAAGTGTTGTAAACTGCACCCTGCTGTGTCCTTACATTTATTTACTACGCCATCCACCCAGCACTGCAACTATCATCATCATTATTACCTTTAACGACTTAAGTGCCCTGGGACTAAAGTTCTACCTGTGGAGAGCTATACCAACTCAGCTGCATCACCATCAGCCCCCAGAGGTCTCTTTAAGCAGCGTCGGCTAACAACCTATTTGCTGAGTACCATAGGTGGCTGCTGTGAATGGGTTTGAGATGAGTTCTGAGCAGAGGCTCCCTCTGGTGGTTACAAGCGGTACTAGTGAGGATTGGGAATCAGGTGTTACTGATTGGTCTTATTTAAGGGAATCATTTTCCCATCAGGGTTGCCGGTGATCAATTGTTCTGGTCTGAATCCTTCTTTCCAGTTTCCCTTGTAGCCTGCTGTGTCGTGTCTGCATCTCCTGCTATCAGATAAGACAATTTCTTATTTTGTGTTTTTGCTATATTTTTGCATTTTGTCCTGCACTTCTGTGGGGGCCTTCTGGGTCCCCTCCGGGGGCTTTTGCCCTCTCAGTTTAGTCCAGCCACTGTGTTTTGTACTTTTGCTTTTTGCAGTTTTTTCAGTGGCTGCTGTTTTTGTTACACCAGAGAACTAATTTAGGTGGTAGAGGTCGTGTGATCTCAGGTGATTTTGAAATTAGTAGAGTTGGTGTTTTTCAGGGTTTTCTGGGATTGCAGTAAGTACCCTTCCTGTCCTTTTCTATTTAGATAGTTTGGGCCCCAGCGTTTGCTCATACTATTTTCTTTCTGTGTCAGTATTTCCTCTTGTCTAACCGCCATTACATGTTTGGGGGCTTTCTATTATCTTTGGGGTTCTGCTCCGGGGCAGATAGCTTTCCTATTTCTATCTTTAGGTGTAGTTAGTTTCTCAGGCTGTGACGAGGCGTCTAGGACCATCGTAGGAACGCTCCACGGCTGCCTCTAGTTGTGGTGGTTAGTCAGGGTACTGCAATCTCATAGATTCCAACTGCTCTGGTGTATTTCCTTTTTTGCCTGCACTCCTCAGCTACCGTAACATAACAGTATCACCGGCCATAAAAATTGTATGGTACTCACAGAAGGGAAAAAATATTTTGAAGGAAGAAAAGTTGTCAGAGATATTTTTCTGTTTGTTGCATTTTTTTTTTTTTTTTTTTTTTTCCCTCTGTATCTCTGGGTGCTGGGGAGGATCTTTTCTCCCAATGGAGTTTGCACAGTTGTCTGGCCGTGTGGATCAGCTTGCCGCTGAGGTTCGGAGTATTGCTGCATATCTTGCTAGGTTGCCTGTTGTGGAACCTAGGATCCCCATGCCAGATTTGTTTTTAGGGGATCGAGCTAAGTTTCAGAATTTCAAAAATAATTGTAAATTGTTTCTTGCCTTAAAATCTAAGTCCTCAGGAAACGCAGCGCAGCAGGTTCAAATTGTCATCTCTCTCCTGCGCGGCGATCCTCAGGATTGGGCTTTTTCCCTGACACCTGGGGATCCTGTTTTGAGTGATGTTGATGCATTTCTTCAGGCTTTGGGGTTATTGTACGATGAGCCTAATGTCACTGATCAAGCTGAAAAAGCCTTGTTGGCATTAAATCAGGGGCTTGATGACGCTGAGTTATACTGTCAGAGATTCCGTAGGTGGGCAGTCCTGACCAAATGGAATGACGACGCTTTGGCGGCCCTTTTCCGGAAGGGTCTGTCGGATAATGTAAAGGATGTTATGGTGGGATTCCCTGTCCCCTCTGGTCTCAATGATTCTATGTCATTAGCGATTCAAATTGACAGACGTTTGCGTGAGCGGAGAAGTATGCGTGGAGTGGTGTTGCCTTGTGAGCCAGCTGCTGAGCCCATGCAGTGTGATGGAGTGGTGTCTGGGGCACAGCGTCATGAGTTTCGAAAGCGCAATGGGTTATGTTTCTACTGTGGTGATGCCTCTCATGCTATTTCAGTCTGCCCTAAGCGGGGAAGACGTTTTGCACGCTCAGTTGTCTTGGGTAGTGTTCAGACTAAGTTTTTATTAACTGTCACTCTGATATGCTCTCTGTCCTCATTTTCTGCTCAGGCTTTCGTTGATTCTGGAGCAGCTATTAACCTGATGGATTATGATTTTGCTAAACGTTGTGGATTTCCCTTGATACCCCTACAGAAGTCTATTCCCCTACTGGGGATCGATTCTACCCCTTTGGCTGAGAATAAACCCCAGTTTTCTACTCAGGTGATAATGAGGGTTGAACCTGATCACCAGGAGTGCTGCAAATTTTTGGTTCTATATAATCTGCATGACATTATCGTGCTGGGTTTCCCTTGGTTACAGTCTCATAATCCTGTTTTGGATTGGAAATCTGTGTCTGTAACCAGTTGGGGCTGCCAATGTGTTAATACCAACACTCCTGTTTTTTCTGCCTTCCCCCAGGCTGAGGATGTTCCTGACTTTTTGTTTGATTTTTCTGATGTGTTTAGCGAAAGTAAATCTGCATCCTTACCTCCCCATAGGAGCTATGACTGCGCTATTGAATTAGTGCCAGGTAGTAAATTCCCTAAGGGTCGCCTTTTTAACTTGTCTGTACCTGAACATGACGCTATGCGGTCTTATATCAAGGAATCATTGGAGAAGGGTCATATCAGACCATCCTCTTCACCCTTAGGTGCCGGTTTTTTCTTTGTGGCCAAAAAGATGGTTCATTAAGGCCGTGTATTGATTATCGTCTCTTGAACAATATTACTGTGAAATATCAATACCCGTTACCCTTGATTTCTGACCTGTTTTCCAGGGTGAAAAACGCTACTTGGTTTACCAAGCTTGACCTCAGGGGGGCGTATAACCTTATTCGCATTAAGCACGGGGATGAATGGAAGACGGCATTTAACACCCTGAAGGGCATTTTGAGTACCTTGTGATGCCCTTTGGGCTCACTAATGCTCCTTCCGTCTTCCAGTCCTTCATGAATGACATTTTCAGGGATTTTGTGGACAAGTTTCTGATTGTTTATTTGGATGATATCTTGATTTTTTCTAATGACTGGGACTCTCATGTGAAACATGTTCGAACTGTATTCCAGATTTTGAGAGAGAATGCTCTGTATGTGAAGGGATCAAAGTGTCTTTTTGGCGTACAGAAGATCTCATTTCTGGGATTCATTTTGTCCCCATCTGTTATTGAAATGGACCCGGTCAAGGTTCAGGCCATCTGTGATTGGGTCCAACCTACTTCATTAAAGGCTCTTCAGAGATTTTTGGGTTTTGCCAATTTTTATCGTAAATTTATTGGTAATTTCTCTGTTATTGTTAAACCATTAACTGATTTGACCAGAAAGGGTTCTGATGTGGTGAATTGGCCTCCTGAGGCAGTCTCTGCGTTTCAGGAACTTAAGCAGAGATTCACTTCTGCTCCTGTTCTACGGCAGCCTGATGTTTCTCTGCCATTTCAGGTGGAGGTTGATGCCTCTGAAATTGGGGCAGGTGCCGTTTTGTCCCAAAAAGATCCAGAGACCTCTAAAAGTAACCCTTGTGCCTTTTTCTCTCGAAAATTTTCTCCTACTGAACGTAATTATGACGTGGGTAATCGGGAGTTATTGGCCATGAAGTGGGCTTTTGAAGAGTGGAGACATTGGCTGGAGGGAGCCAAACATCAGGTGGTGGTCCATACGGACCATAAGAATCTGGTCTATCTGGAATCTGCCAAGCGACTCAATCCTAGACAGGCCAGGTGGGCCTTGTTTTTCACACGTTTTAATTTTGTGGTTTCCTTTCTTCCTGGCACTAAGAATGTTAAGGCGGATGCCCTCTCGAGGAGTTTCCTTGCGGACTCTCCTGAGCTATCTGATCCCTCTGTTATTTTGAAGGAGGGTGTAGTTCTTTCCGCCATCTCGCCTAATTTGAGACTTGCTCTGGAGGGGTGTCAGGAGGATAGGCCCGAGCGCTGCCCTGTTGGAAAATTGTTTGTCCCGGACCAATGGAAAAAGAGTGTGATGTCTGAGATTCATTGTTCCGCATTGGCTGGGCATCCCGGAATTTTTGGTACCAGAGACTTGGTTAGTCGGTCCTTTTGGTGGCCTACCTTGTCTCGCGATGTCAGGGAATTTGTGCAGTCCTGCGGGACTTGCTCTCGCTCCAAGCCTTGCTCTCGCTCTAGTGGTTTGTTGATGCCATTGCCTGTGCCCAAGAGACCATGGACCCATATCTCTATGGATTTCATTTCCGATCTTCCTGTTTCTCAGAGAATGACCACATCTGGGTAATTTGTGATAGGTTTTCCAAAATGATACATCTTGTGCCATTACCTAAGTTGCCTTCCTCCTCTGAATTGGTGCCGTTGTTCCTTCAGCACGTGGTTCGTTTACACGGCATTCCTGAGAACATTGTGTCTGACAGAGGAGTCCAGTTTGTTTCCAGATTTTGGAGGACTTTTTGTTCTAAACTGGGTGTTCAATTGTCTTTCTCCTCGGCATTTCATCCTCAGACCAATGGTCAAACTGAGAGAACAAACCAGACATTGGAGACTTATCTAAGATGCTTTGTGTCTGCTGATCAGGATGACTGGGTCTCTTTTTTGCCTTTGGCTGAGTTTGCTCTTAATAATAGGGCTAGCTCTGCCACTTTGATGTCTCCGTTTTTCTGTAATTCTGGGTTTCACCCTCAATTTTCTTCAGGACAGACGGAGGCTTCTGTCTGTCCAGGTGTTGACTCTGTTGTTGAGCGTATGCAGCAGATTTGGGACCAGGTAGTGGAGAGGTTGTCCCTCTCTCAGGAGAAGGCCCAGCGGTTTGCTAACCGGCATAGGACTGATGGTCCTCGGTTTAAAGTGGGGGACTTGGTCTGGTTGTCCTCAAAGAATATTCCTATGAGAGTAGCATCTCCTAAATTTAAGCCTAGGTTCATTGGACCTTATAAGATCATGGAGATTATTAATCCTGTTTCTTTTCGTTTGCTTCTTCCAGGGACATTTAAGATCCATAACGTGTTCCACAAGTCCTTGTTGAAGAGGTTTGTTGAGCCAGTGGTTCCTGCTGCTGTGCCTCCTGACCCTGTTTTGGTTGAGGGCAATCTGGAGTATGTGGTTGAGAAAATATTGGATTCTCGTTTTTCTAGACGAAGACTCCAGTATTTGGTTAAATGGAGAGGTTATGGTCAGGAAGATAATTCTTGGGTGTTTGCTTCGGACATCCATGCTAGGAGACTTATCCGTGCATATCATAGAACTCATCCTGACCGACCTGGTTGCTCAAATGAGGGTTCGGTGACCCCTCTCAAGGGGGGGGTACTGTTGTGAATGGGTTTGAGATGAGTTCTGAGCAGAGGCTCCCTCTGGTGGTTACAAGCGGTACTAGTGAGGATTGGGAATCAGGTGTTACTGATTGGTCTTATTTAAGGGAATCATTTTCCCATCAGGGTTGCCGGTGATCAATTGTTCTGGTCTGAATCCTTCTTTCCAGTTTCCCTTGTAGCCTGCTGTGTCGTGTCTGCATCTCCTGCTATCAGATAAGACAATTTCTTATTTTGTGTTTTTGCTATATTTTTGCATTTTGTCCTGCACTTCTGTGGGGGCCTTCTGGGTCCCCTCCGGGGGCTTTTGCCCTCTCAGTTTAGTCCAGCCACTGTGTTTTGTACTTTTGCTTTTTGCAGTTTTTTCAGTGGCTGCTGTTTTTGTTACACCAGAGAACTAATTTAGGTGGTAGAGGTCGTGTGATCTCAGGTGATTTTGAAATTAGTAGAGTTGGTGTTTTTCAGGGTTTTCTGGGATTGCAGTAAGTACCCTTCCTGTCCTTTTCTATTTAGATAGTTTGGGCCCCAGCGTTTGCTCATACTATTTTCTTTCTGTGTCAGTATTTCCTCTTGTCTAACCGCCATTACATGTTTGGGGGCTTTCTATTATCTTTGGGGTTCTGCTCCGGGGCAGATAGCTTTCCTATTTCTATCTTTAGGTGTAGTTAGTTTCTCAGGCTGTGACGAGGCGTCTAGGACCATCGTAGGAACGCTCCACGGCTGCCTCTAGTTGTGGTGGTTAGTCAGGGTACTGCAATCTCATAGATTCCAACTGCTCTGGTGTATTTCCTTTTTTGCCTGCACTCCTCAGCTACCGTAACATAACAGGTGGCGTCACGAAGATTATATCACAAACTTTCATCCCCTTTATTATCATTTTCCATGGGACGCCCAGGGCCATGGGACGGGTCACTGCTGCCGTGACACTTCCCATTAAGAAGCGGCCCGGTACCGAGTAACCCCCGACCCTGGCGGGCGCTCCAAATGCATACCCCATGCTATATGTTCCTTTGCAGTGGCCTTTTTTTTACAGGAAAGTTTAGTCAATTGTATTTTGCTATACAGTTAAACAAACGATAAGCAGTAGAATAACGGCCAGACAGAAGCCTCAGACTAAGGAATGGTCACCTAAAGATACATTAAAGTATAAGTCAGGAAAAATTTATTCTAAAAAGAAACATATTTGGTATTGCCACGTCTATAAATGTTCAAACAAAATATAACATTAAAACGATAGGTAAATGCTGTAATGAGTAAAAAATCTAAACAGAAATGCAATTTTTCATTCACCCTACCGCTTTAAAACAGTTCAAAACTCCATATGTACCTCAAATTTGTATAATTAAAACCATCAGGCACATTGCAAAAAACAAGCCCTCACATAGCTTAATCTGAGGAAAAATAAAAAATGTTACTGGCCTCAGAAACTCTAGCCACATTTTTTTTTTAATTATAAACTTTAGATTTTTTTTTTAACTCTCTAATTAAAGGGGTTATCCACTACTTGGACAACCTCTTCTGAATCCCTGTTTCCCCCAATAGCATACAAGAGAAAAAGGTAGCACACTGTAGCGCTATAGCTTGCAAACACGAAATATGAAAAATATGAAAAATGAATTGCATCATTACCTTAGAAATATGAAAAATTGAGAAGTCTTAGCGCATAAGATGGCCAAATTATGTGAGCCTGATAGCCACGTCAAGGCTCTTCTCGTATATCAGAAGAGCCTTGACGTAGCTATAAGGCTCACATAATTTGGCCATCTTATGCGCTAAGACTTCTCAATTTTTCATATTTCTAAGGTAATGATGCAATTCATTTTTCATATTTTTCATATTTCGTGTTTGCAAGCTATAGCGCTACAGTGTGCTACCTTTTTCTCTTGTATGTATATGAGTTGGTGACTCTAGGTTTAGCACCTGTTCACACTGAATCTATGTTTGGATGTGCCGGTCAGTTTTTTGATATGTATCCCCCAATAGCATAACACACATATATTTAGTACCGATGTCATTCCAGAGGTGTCTTCACTGCCTCTCCCAGGGATTTTGTGACTTTGTTGTGCAATTAAAACAGTTCAAAACTCCATATGTACCCCAAATTTCTATAATAAAACCATCAGGCACCTTGCAAAAAACAAGCCCTCACACAGCTAAATCTAAGGAAAAATAAAAATGTTACAGTTGTGTTCATTGCCTCTCCCAGAGATTGCATGACGTTGTTATGCTACGCAATCCCTGCAGCCAATTAGCGACTGCTTTTCTCTCCCCACATTCAAATGATGCAGCAGCTCTCACTTCCTCCAGATGTATGTGATTCGCTCAAAGACGGATTGGGCAAAGGGATTGTTTGACATAATGTCACGTGATTCCTGGGAGAGCCAATGCCGACACTGCTAGAATGGAGTCAGGACAGGAGACGAGCATAGCTGTTTTACAAAGGGGAAATATAGGGGTTGAGACAACACCTATATTTATAATGATATAGTGTATATATTATTAATATAATTATAATAATTATATATAATTATAAAAATATTATATTTATATTTAAATGAAAATATGTTTAGACAAATTTGGTATTGTCATAATCGTATTGACCTGATGAATTCAGGTCAGAGTAATTTTTTACCACAGAATCATTGCAAGCAAAAAAAAAACCAGAACATGGCATAATTTCATAATTTTTCACAGTATCATCTTACTTGTAATTTTTTCTTTTCATTCTCCAAGTACATTGAATGTAACTGAATGGTGTTAAAACTACAACTTGTCACACTAAAAAACCCTTATACAGCTGTGTTGACTGAAATATAAAAAAGTTCTGGCTTTTAGAAAAAGGGGAGGAAATAAAAAAAAAGCGGTTAAGATGCAATCCTCACTGCTGGCTCCTCTGAAGCAACATTAGGTTGTAAAATGTTTTAAAATTCCCTCAAACAATTCAAAAAATATGTTATCATTTTCTTTCTTACTCCCCAGTAAGTTCAGCATTAATACCATTCTATTAAATATTACAACGCTTCCACAGTATAGATAGCTTTATATGTATAAATGTGATATGGATAAAATTTGCTGTCTATTTGACAGTAAGCTACTTATAATTGAATACCTTTACTGATGAAGTGTGTAGTGGTATTTGTTGCTGTTATCGCACATCGTGCCTTGTACTGTTATCAAATCTGTATTTCACCTACTGTCACATCCTCTTGAAAGCTGCAGCATTCATTCATTTCACAGATCTCTGCTGCCATCATGTGCTTACACTCGGTAATGCAGCTTTCTTCCCATACTATGCACATTTAAAATAAAATGAGCAAAGTAAAATGTTTCTTTTCAATAGAAAATAGCTATAGAAAAGCTGACTTTATCATCACAAAAGTTTTGTTTGAGATTGATCACAGATCACAGATTTACTGGCTGTTCCTGTATTCATATAAATGTATTTGCAGGTCAGGTATATCTGTTTTAATACTTTAAAACAATATTAGGCTACTTACTCACTGGCGACGAAAACGTCCGACTCTCGCATGTAAAATGCCAGCTCAGGCGCCGGCACTCGGGAGTGGAGTGTGCGGCTGCATGAATTTATATGCAGCTGCTCTCTCCACTCCCAAGTGCCGGCGCCAGAGCTGGGATTTTACATGCGAGCATCGGACGTTTTCGTCGCCAGTGAGTAAGTACCCTCAGGGCGAAGTTCACACTTGACATGGATAGTGTATCATATCGAGGAGACAGTCCTACGAGACATTCAAAAACAAGGTTGACACATTTCGAAGCGATGCTTCTTAATCATAACCTGACTTCAAAGTGATATTCCAACAAAATATAGAAAAGCTCACCCTAGGTAACCACACCTCTACACACCTGTTGTCATTACTCTTAATTAATAGGTACAGCAGTACCTGAGATGCAAATAAAGCACAATAACCAAATTTGTATATAAATAATGTCAAGCACAAGCATACATATAAAGAACCTACAAAAAATTGTGCAATGATGACATAAAATAGAAATTGTATACAAATTAATATTTTCTCCATCGTCTCATTGGGAGACACAGACCGTGGGGTGTTATGCTGCTGCCACTAGGAGGACACTAAGTAATATACAAGCAAAAAAAGGTTAACTCCTCCTCTTCCTCCTCCTGCAGTATACACCCTCCGTCGGCTCAGACCTGAACCAGTTCTTACTTAGTGTCTGTAGGAGGCACTAGGGTCTGCTCTCAGACCCCACTTTTTTGTCTTTTATTATTTTTCTTTCTTCCACGCACGGAAGGGCGACGGGTCTTAATGAAAAGTCCCGATCTCCCAAAACCAGCAACAGGCGGAAACGTGAAGTGTCGTCTTCTCGTACCCCCTCCTGCTACGCTACCATGGGGCGACAGATCCCTTGAATGGGTCGTCTCCCCATGAGATACCTCGAATACCACTCACCACGAAATCCCTCTCCACCTCCCTATCAAAGGGATGGTCAATTGAGGAGGTACGGTGATTCGAGGAGACACAGTGAATACAGGCTGAGGCCTCTACTGAAAGCGGCTGGGCCAATGGAGGCAGACATAGATCCCTCTCCACCTCCCTATCAAAGGGACGGTCGATTGAGGAGGTACGGTGGTTCCAGGAGACATGACCGCATGGGCCGCTGGCCCCGACATCAGTGAGTACAGGCTGCAGGCCTTTACTGAAAGCGGCAGACATAAATCCCTCTCTGCCTCCCTATCAAAGGGACGGTCGATTGAGGAGGTACGGTGGTTCCAGGAGACATGACCGCATGGGCCGCTGGCCCCGACATCAGTGAGTACAGGCTGCAAGCCTTTACTGAAAGCGGCAGACATAAATCCCTCTCTGCCTCCCTATCAAAGGGATGGTCGATTGAGGAGGTACGGTGGTTTAAGGAGGCGAGCTCCCTTCAGCGCGCCACAGTCTTCTCTCCTAGTGGAGCCGCCGAGAGTGTGCAGCCGCGCGGTCTAGTTGGAGCCATTGACGCGGCCTATTTGTGCCGCCGCGGCCTAGTTGTGAACCGCCTCCGGCCTAGCTGTAAAGCCGAGGTCTAGTGCAGCCACCGCCGCGGCCTAGCTGTGGGGCCGCCGCCGCGGCCTAATTGTGGAGCCGCCACAGCGGCCGCTGCTGCGGCCTAGTGGTGGAGCCGGCGCCGCGGCCTAGCTGGGAAGCCGCCGCCTGCGGCCTAATTGTGGAGCCGCCGTGGTCTAGGTTCCCTGGAGGTTAGTGGCAGCAGCATAACAGAGCCGCCGCCGCTGTTTAATGAGGAGCCGCCGCTGCGGCCTAGTGCAGCCGCCGCCGCGGCCTAGCTGTGGGGCCGCCGCCGTGGCCTAATTGTGGAGCCACCACAGCGGCCGGCGCCGCGGCCTAGCTGGGAAGCCGCTGCCTGCGGCCTAATTGTGGAGCCGCTGCCGCGGCATAAATTGTGGCGCCGCCACAGCGGCCTAGCTGTGAAGCTGCCGCCGCGGCCTAGTGTGGAGCCGGCGCCGCGGCCTAATTGTGGAGCCGTCGCGGCGGCCTAAATTATGGAGCCGCCACAGCGGCCGCCGCTGCGGCCTAGTGGAGCCGCCGCCGCGGCCTAGTAGTGGAGCCGGCGCCGCAGCCTAGCTGTGAAACCGCCGCCGCGGCCTAACTATGGAGTCGCCGCCGCGGCCTAAATTAGAAGCCGCCACAGTGGCCTAGTTATGGAGCCGCCGTGGCCTAGTGTGGAGCTGCGGCCTAGTGGAGCCGCCGCCGCGGCCTATTAGGGGAGCCGGCGCCGCTGTCTATTTGTGGAGCCGCCGCCGCGGCCTAATTGTGGAGCCGCCGCCGCGGCCTAAATTGTGGAATCGCCTCAACGGCCTAGTTGTGGAGCCGCCGCATCGGCCTAGTTGTGGGCCGTGGCCTGCTTATGCCGCGGGCTCTTCTGTGTTGCGCCGCAGGCCCTTCTGCGTCGCGCCACAGGCTCTTCTGCGTCGTGCCGCAGGCTCTTCTGCGTCGCGCTGCAGGCTCTTCTGTGTCGTGCCGCAGGCTCTTCTGCGTCGCGCCGCGGGCGCTTCTGCATCGCGGGCGCTTCTGGTTGGACCATCCACTAATCCATCCATCTGGATCATCAAAGGCTCAGATGGAGGGTCAGCATCCGCTAGCTCTGGTTCCCGCTATCCCTCTTCTGGGGAATTCAGTGAACATGACTCTGAGTATGAGGCGGATGTAGCGGTTGACCCGGAGTCACCAGAATATCAAGAATCCATAGATTCTCGCATAGAAGCAGTTTATAAAATCCTGAGTGTTAATGTACAACCCGGCTCTATTTCAGTTCACGCCTGGTCGTTCTAAAGAGTTAGGCGACCTCACATATTCATCAAGAGTTTATTGATATTGTTCAAGAACAGAGGGGTCATCCAGACAAACGTTTTTCAGGTTAGAAATCACTCAAAATTCGATATCCTTTTCCAACTAGGGTATCGAAGGAGTGGACTGTTTCTCCGGTAGCAGATCCACCTGCTTCCGGTTGGAAGGGCAAGGATGGCCTGGGCGGAAGATATAATTAAATCTTCTCATGACAACCCTCTTCCCACTGAGGTAATCAATCTTGCTTATCAGATTTCTCGAGCAGGTGACTGTCGTGCATGCATTCTTAGATGCAGCCGCCTGCTCTGCACTCATGGCGGCTAATGCCATCGCCATTAGAAGAACCTTATGGCTCCGAGAGTGGCGCGCAGACTCTGCTTCAAGGAGGTCCCTGACTTCGCTACCGTGTCAAAGCGGTCGCCTCTTTGGAGAGAGACGAGATCAAATCATATCTGATACTACTGGGAGCAAAAGCAAATTTCTCCCTCAGCTCAAACTCAGCCGATCTCTTTGGCCTCAAGACCAAATCCGTTTTTCGGCCTTTTCGCGGCTCTTCCAACTGGTTTTCCGCATCTACTTCGTCCCTGCAGTCCCATCCTCTGCATAGGGATAAGGGTCTTCAACCATCATTCAAATCCTCTCAAGCCTGGAGAAACAGATCATCACAGTCGGGACGTAAGGGATCCTCTTCTCGCAAATTCTCTTCGCAATGACTCTTTGCCGGGTCTTGTGGACCCAAACAGGGTAGACAGCCGCCTACTCTTGTTCCACGAGATCTGGTTGTCGGTCGTTCACGACCGGTGGGTCAGAAATCTGAAATAAAGGGCGCCTATCTCCACATTGACATTGACCTCTGGGTCATCAAAGAAAAAAAAAAAAAAAAAAAGAAATTTTTCTTTGGTTTGAGATCGGAGACGATCGCTTTCAGTTTTCAGCTCTGCCTTTTGGCCTCGCCACCGCCCCCAGAGTATTCACAAGAGTCATGGCGGCGGTCATGACAATCTTATACTGTCAGGGCATGTTGGTTCCTTCCTTAGTTAGATGACCCTCTCATCAAAGGATCGTCTTTTCGGGCCTGTACAGACAACATCGACCTTTGCTGTCGACACCCTCTCACGCCTAGGCTGGCTAGTGAACCTGGATAGGTCCTCTCCCGTTCCTTCTCGGAAAATTCCCTTTTTGGGAATGATTTTGGACACTTTCCAAGGGTTGGTATAGCTCCCTCCAGAGAAGATGTCTTCCTTAAAACGGAGAATACTCCTGTTGTCTCTGGGACGCTCTCACTCTCTTCGGTTCGCAGTGCAGGTCCTAGGGAAAATGGTTGCTTCCATCAAGGCAGTACCATTTGCTCAATTCCATTTCGCCGTCAACAGGAGTTGATATTAGTATGGGACAGAAATCCAGCATCTGTAGGTCGCCGACTTCGTCTGTCTCCCAGGGTTAAGCGCTCTCTGACGTGGTGGATGAGCGCTTCCTCTTTAAATCAGGGAAAGTCCTTTCTACCGGTACATTGGTCGGTAGTGACCACCGATGCCAGTCTCCTCGGCTAGGGTGCGGTGTTTTCGTCACCACTCTGTTCAAGGTCGTTGGACTCCTCAGAAGACCCATCTTCCGATCATCATTCTGGAGATCAGAGCTATCAGACTAGCTCTTATTCACTTTCTTCAACTGTTAGCCGGATGTCCCATCCAGATTCAGTCGGACAACGCCACGGCTGTGGTGTACATCAACCGTCAGGGTGGCATTCGGAGCAGATCTGCAATGCTCGAGGTGTCGCACATCCTGCAATGGGCAGAGTCAAACCTCTCTCTTTCTCATCTCTGCGGTGCACATTCCGGGAGCAGGACAATTGGGCTGCGGATTTTCTCTGACGCCAGTGCTTAGCCTCCGGAGAATGGTCCCTTCACCCGGAAGTATTTTGTCAGATTTGCCAACGCTAAGGCACTCCGGATGTGGATCTCATGGCATCCAGACTAAATGCCAAGTCTCAGGCTTTCATAAGCAGGTCTTGCGGTCCTCTAGCCATCAGATCGAACGCATTAGTCCTCCCTTGGAGTCACTTTCATCTCCCTTACGTTTTTTTCTAACTCTTCCATTACTTCCCAGGGTCATTCGGAAGATCAAAGCAGAAGGCGTTCCTCTCATTCTTGTCATTCCAGACTGGCCGCGCCGCCCATGGTATGCGGAACTAATCCAGCAGCTGGCAGACGTTCCCTGGAGGTTACCGGATCTTTCGGACCTTCTTTCTCAGGGTCCAATTTACCATCAGAATTCGAAGGTGCTGAATTTGACGGTTTGGACATTGAATCCTGGTTTTTAGCCCAGGCGGGCTTTTTCTCAGAAGGTTGTCACTATCATGATCAATACCAGGAGACCGGTTTCCATGCGCATTTATCATCGTGTTTGGGAAACATTCTTTTCCTGATGTAGGAATAAGGGTCGCTCCCCTTTTGGTCTTCTCTATCCCTTCCATCCTAGAGTTTCTCCAAGCAGGATTGGATTCGGGGTTGGCTCTTTTCTCCCTGAAGGGGCAGGTTTCTGCTCTATCCGTCCTTTTTTCAGAAACGGATTGAATCTAAGTCTCAGGTTAAAACTTTTATTCAAGGGGTGTCTCATCTCGTTCCTCCTTACAGGAGGCCCTTGGGATCTTGGGATCTTAATCTGGTCCTCAGTACCTTACAAGAACCACCCTTAAAGCCTTTACCTGAAGTATCTTTGTCTTTTGAAAAGTTGTTTTCCTTGTTGCTATAACCTCCATCAGGCGGGTCTCGGAGTTGGCAGCTTTATCTTGTAAACCTCCCTTCCTCATTTTCCACCAGGACAAGGTGGTCCTTAGATCCTCTCCTTCTTTCTTACCTAAAGTCGTGTCGGCTTTTTCACATCAACGAGGAGATAGTTCTACCTTCATTGTGTCAGGCGCTAGTTCACCGCACTGAGAAAGCCCTTCACACTCTGGATTTGGGAGGGCTCTTCGAAGGTACATTTCTAGGACGGCATCCTTTCGTAAATCGGACGTCCTTTTCGTGTTTCTGGAGGGAAGCAGACAGAGTTTCCCTGCTTCTGAGGTCACGTTAGCAACATGGATCCGCCTTGCAATCATGTCAAGGGTCAGCCTATCCCGGCTGGAACTAAGGCACACTCCATACGGACTATGGTGGCCTCTTGGGCCATTTGGCACCAGGCTTCGGCACAATAAGTGTGCATGGCTGCGACTTGGTCCAGTCTGCATATTTTTATTAAAGCATTACAAGGTACATGCTCAAGTTTCTTCAGATGCGTTTCTTGGCAGACAGATTCTGCAATCAGTTGTTGCGCATCTGTGAGTTTTTTCTATTAAATTATTTGAAGCGTTTATGCATTTGGCTTTCGAGGCTACATCCGTTGTGATGTTTGTTCCCACCCAGGGACTGCTTTAGGACATCCCACGGTCTGTGTCTCCCAATGAGACGATGGAGAAAAGTAGATTTTTGTGTACTCACCGTAAAATCCTTTTCTCCGAGACACTCATTGGGAGACACAGCTCCCACCCTTTCTAGTCTGTAGCCTCGTGCCTTTTTGGTTTTCCTCTTATTGCATCTCTATTATGAGCTCCTACTGCTTTGGCACCGAACTGGTTCAGGTCTGAGCCGACGGAGGGTGTATACTGCAGGAGGAGGAAGAGGAGGAGTTAACCTTTTTTTGCTTGTATATTACTTAGTGTCCTCCTAGTGGCAGCAGCATAACACCCCACGGTCTGTGTCTCCCAATGAGTGTCTCGGAGAAAAGGATTTTACGGTGAGTACACAAAAATCTACTTTTTATTTATTGAAAAAAATTTTGAATAAAATATGTAATAGCTGTATAAAAACTGGAGCACATATATTAGAAGGTATAGGCAATAAATTAAATAAATAACAAAAAACACCATCAACAACAATCCATAAAAGTATAAATCATTAGTTCAACATCCAGGGTAAAAAATATACAAAAATACTTCATAAATACAGTGTTGAAGTGCAAAGAAATGTATACTAATAATTTAAACAAACAATTGATTCCCAAAAATACATGTGAAAATACATGTATGAGGTGTTCGCTTTATTTCAAAGTAAATGAAAAGTACTTAACAATTTGCGGTCTTTTCACCGGACCGATCTGCTTTAGTAAATACTTGTATTTTCCGTAATCTAGAGCACCATTCCCAAGAGCTGTGTATTCTTATTCTTCTGTTCCTCCTAGAAATGTATGCACTAATTCCTAATTGGGTGTTACTAATCAGGGGGGTGGAGTCACTGTCCACTGCCAGACTGTGTAGTGACACACCTCTTTGACATAAGGATTAATAATAATAATTATAATAATCTTTATTTTTATATAGCGCTAACATATTCCACAGCGCTTTACAGTTTGCACACATTATCGTCGCTGTCTCCGATGAGGCTCACAATCTAGATTCCCTATTAGTATGTCTTTGTAATGTGGGAGGAAACCGGAGAAAACCCACGCAAACACGGGGAGAACATACAAACTCCTTGCAGATGTTGTCCTTGGTGGGATTCAAACCCAGGACTCCAGCGCTGCAAGGCTGCAACGCTAACCACTGAGCCACCGTGCTGATGTCCAGATATCAATTTACTCTTAAAGCTGTCACAGGAATGGCGCAGTGTCATAAGAAAGGTGCTCTAGAACAGTGGTCCCCAACCTTTTTTGCACCAGGGACCGGCTTCAAGAAACACCATTCTTCCATGGCCCGGCAGGGCGGGGATGGAGGTGTGGCAGGGGTGGGGCTTTGGTCATAAGGGGGCAGGGCTATGGACGGGGTTGTAGTTTAGTAGTAGTGCATACTCATCATTTAATTATAACATTTATAATGTGAATGTGACTCCCTTGTATGCAAGGCTCCGCTCCCACCCTTGTATGCGTGGCTCCGCTCCCACCCTTGTTTATATGGCTCCGCTCCCATCCTCCCATCCTGTATACATGGCTCCGCTCCCACCCTGCCATCCTGTATACATGGCTCCGCTCCCAACCTCCCATCCTGTATACATGGCTCCGCTCCCACCCTCCCATCCTGTATGCATGGCTCCGCTCCCAACCTCCCATCCTGTATACATGGCTCCGCTCCCAATAAAATTAAATAAATAATGATTATGCATATTGGTACCAATGATCAGAGAAAACTAGAATAACTTAAATTTTCATTGAGTCCTAAAGGATAAAGAGTGCGGAGGGACCACATCCATCTGGCTTCTTTTTGTGCTAAACTGCGACTAACATTGCCTCCCCTCAAGTCAGTGACCACACGATCTATACCTATAACACGTAAACCAGATGGATCGCAGTTGTGATGCATTTTAAAATGCTTGGGTATAGTTTTCAAATGGTCAATCACTGTTTCTTTTTCTGCTGCCAAAATGTCCCTTACATGTTCCCTAACACAGATTTTAAGATGTCTAGTAGTAAGTCCTACATAAATTTTGGGGCAAGGACAAGTAGCGTGGTACACAACAGCCTTTGTATTACAATTGATGTTTTGAGTAATTTTAAAGGATCTGTTGTCTGAAGAACAAAAAGTGGTAGCATGTTCAATGTTTGGGCACGCTACACAGTTACCACATGGGGAACAACCCCATCGTGGTACCGGTTTAGGACATGTTGATGGGAATAATGTTGACTGATTATTAATAGGATAAAAACTCCTAACTAGACTGTCTTGCAAATTTGGCGCACGGTGTGCCGTGATACACGGTTGGAGAGGAAGATATTTTTTTAAAATAGGATCACTAGTTAGAATAGACCAGTGTTTGCAAAGGGTGTCCCACATACGATCACACTGGGAATGAAAATTCGTGACAAATCTGGCCTCGTTATTAACTTTAGATTTTAGAATAGAAAAAATGAGGCTTGGCCTTTCAGTCTTCAATGCCCGAAAATATGCTTTCTTGATGCATCTATGGCTATAACCCCTTTCAAAAAACCTTTCCTTCAATTCATCAGCGCGAATTTTAAAATCTTCCAAAGACGAACATAACCGATGTAGTCTTAAAAATTGTCCGGTAGGAACAGCTCTTATTACGTGACCAGGATGTGCAGAAGAGGCATGCAACAATGAATTTACTACTGTCTCTTTCCTAAAAATATCAGTTTGTAAAACACCAAAATTATCACGTTTGATAGTTACATCAAGAAAATTGACACTATTGGAATCGTACTGGCATGTCAACCTAATGTTGAGGAGACTGGTATTTAAAAACTTAATAAACTCAAGTAATTCGACGGAGTTACCACGCCAAATGAAAAAAATATCATCAATATAGCGTGTCCAAAATATTAAACGGTCCATGGCCTCCATCGAAAATAGTTCCCTCTCCCACAGCCCCAGGAACAGATTATCATATGAAGGCGCACAAGTTGCGCCCATTGCTGTTCCCTGGAGCTGTAGGAAGAAGGAACCGTTAAAAGTAAAAAAAATTGTGAGTTAAAACAAATTTTAAAAGTGATATAATAAAATCAACCTCCTCAACATTAAGGCCAGACATGCCCAAAAAATATGATGAGGCCCTGATTCCATCATCATGCCTTATACTAGTGTATAAGGCCTCAACATCACATGTTACAAGCAGCGTGTCATCAATTACCATAGTCTTAATTTTCCTGAGCAAATCCGTGGTATCTTTTAAAAATGAAGGAATGGTTTTAACTAAAGGATTTAGGTGTGAATCAATGTAACGACATATATTGTCAGTTAGGCCACCAACGCCAGAAATTATTTGTCTTCCTGGAGGACAAGTAGAGTTTTTATGTATCTTAGGCAGGAAATAAATAGTCGGTATAGTTGGCTCTTTAGTCATTAACAAATCCTGAATTTCTTTAGTAATGAGGTTAGTGTCACGTGCAGATTGTAATAGAGATCCTAATGGAGTTTTGTATGATGATAAGGGATTAAATGTTAATTTTTGATAACAATGGCGGTCTTTAAGTTGACGATTAACCTCATATTCATACATAGGAGATGGCCACACCACAATATTCCCCCCCCCCTTATCAGCAAGTTTAAAAATCACGTTTTCTCTCTTTTTTAAGGATTTAAGAGCCATCAGTTCCTCTTTGGTTAGATTATCCAAATATATATGGGAAGAAATTTTTTCAAATTCTGCAGATACAAGCCAAACAAATATATCAACACTAGGGCATAAAGAAAAAGATGGAAATTTTTAAGACTTTTGTTTCAGTGATTTTGGAACCTTACCTAGTGATGAAGAATCATGTTCCTCATGAAGTTCTTCAAGAATATGTATGGCTTCTTGTTCTTCAGGGCTAGGAAAATTTTGTAAATTTTCATCACTGTGAAACCATTTTGTAAAAATCAAGGACCCAGCAAATAAATTTAGGTATTTAATAGCTGTGAAATGGTCAAACCGTGCGGAAGGTGAAAAAGATAACCCTTTAGATAACAAGGAGATTTCTACATCAGAGAAACTTTGGTCAGATAAATTAATTACCTTTAAAGCATTGGTGTTTCCAGATATGGGTTTACGTTTATTATCACTCGGTTTCCTGTCCCATATTCGTTTGGATCTCCCAAACCGGTGACGCCTCGGTGCATGTGACCGATATAAATATGCATAAGACCCTGTTTAGAACTATACACGCCCCCTGGAGGAAGGCTTAAACGCCGAAACGTACGTAGGGTCCTGACAGCGCATGTTTATAGGTAAATTGGCTTTCTGATTTCTTTTTGCATCTTGGCACCTTAGCGCTGCAACTATTATTCATTAATACAATCCCTCTTTTTATATAAGCTTTCCCGGTCATTAACTGCTTGATTTCTATGTGTATTATTTTTTTCTTGTGGACTGCTTTAATTAGCAGTCTGGTTTGCAAACCATTGCACTCTTAGCACTTTTTCATACACCTTTTTGCAGGAATTTTTCCTAAATTATTTGCACAATTTTTGCACTTCAGCACTTTTATTTACTAAATGAAATAAAGATATTTTCTGTGAGATTGTCACATTTAGTAAGCAGATTGCAACTCATTGCACTTTTAGCACTTTTTCACATGTATTTTTGGGAATCAGTTGTTTGTTTAAATTATTAGTATACATTTCTTTGCACTTCAGCACTTTATTTATGAAGTATTTTTGTATATATTTTGACCGTGGATGTTGAACTAATGATATATACTTTTATGGATTGTTGTTGATGGTGTTTTTTGTTATTTATTTAATTTATTGCCTATACCTTCTAATATATGTGCTCCAGTTTTTATACAGCTGTTACATATTTTATTCAAAAAAATTTTCAATAAATAAAAATATTAATTTGTATACAATTTCTATTTTATGTCATTATTGCACAATTTACTGTGATGCAAATAGAAGAACACACATGATAAATTCACATATCAATTAAAACATAAAGGAGAAGAAATATAAATGATTATAATATACCCACATTAATAATGTAGAATAGGATCTGCTCTTTTTAGACCTGCAGGGAAAGAAGTGTTCAACATAAGGATCAAAAAAGCTTCATGATTCAACAAAGCTCTCCTGTGATCACCTCCTCTAGCAGAGTTTAACCCTTTCTTAACCAAAAATTCAAAACTTTTTAGGTTTCCACTATGTTCACTCAAAAAGTGTTGAGACATTAGAAGGGTTAATAGCCTCCGGGTTAAGGGAGTCGTGTAAATGCTCGTTAATTCTCTGTCTTAGGGTTCATTCCCACTTGGGATGAAAACGGACGAATTCAATCCGATAAAAAATCGGATTGAATTCGGACCAATTTTAATTTATGATGGTGTCTTCATCTGCGTTTTTTTTCCAGCTCGGATCGGTTCAAGATCGGGCTGGAAAAAAAAAATTGCAGCATGCTGTGATTGTAATCGCAAATCGGATCGCATTCTGCAATGGGTGCAATAAAAAAAAAAATTGCACAGCAAATACCATTAGAGTGCTGTGCGATTTTTACGCACCGGTGTCCCTTGAAAAGCCGGCATGTCATGTCTGGCTACTGTGAAATCACACAGCTCACAAAAAATAGATATAGACACATAGAATACATACAGTATATATATATATATATATATATATATATATATATATATATATATAAATGTCAGTGATACTCATTATGTATATATATATAATATATATACAGTATATATATAATATCTAAAATATATATATACATATATTCATATAATATATGTATATATATATATATATATATTGTAACATATATATGTAATATATATATGTAATATATATACAGCTCTGGCAAAAATTAAGAGACCACTGCACAGTTCTATAACAATCAGCTTCTCTACATGTCTGACAGCCATTCCATTCCAGTGTCAGTTGAATTCCAACCAGAGTACACCTCATTCTACTTAATGTGCTTAACGAAGGAAAGTAGAAAAAACACTGCTGTGGCGTTCACAAACCTCTTGCAATGGGACAAGCTGGATGGCAAAACAAGTGCTAGTAATATCCCAAAAGTAATAGGAATGAAAAAATAACTTTTGACCATGCCAAAGGAGTTGAAAAAAAAGTCTTGAGTGAGGCTGGGTTCAGATCGCGTTATGGCCCTGCGTTTAATGCATCCGTTACATAGCAGCACTAACGCTATGTAACGGATGCATTAACGCACCCATAGACTGCCATTATAGTAAAAAAATCCTAACTAGTGATGAGCGAGCACTAAAATGATTGGGTGCTCGTTGTTCGGGTTGAGTAGAATACTCGGTTACTGGGACAGAACAACGAGCCTATGTAAGTCTATGGGAGACCCGAGTATTTTTGCCGTGATCCCCCGGGGGTCCTTTAAAGGTCTAAAAATGTCTGAAAATGATGGAAACACTGCTCAAATGACACGGGGACATCATGGGGATCGCCCCTGGAAGCATTCCTGACTCCTAGTTCACAGCTTTAAACAATGCTATCATGCCATTTTTCCCGATGGACCCAAAAACATACCAAAACGAAACCAAAACGAATTTTGCTGGGAAATATGTAAAGATGCATCCTTTCCAGGTTAATGACTTGTATATAAGGCAAAATAATTAACCCCAGACCAAAATGTTCCTCCACCACTTGGGATATGTTCTGATGCATTTTTGAAGTGTTTTTCAACTTTAATATTGATTTCAACCAAAACAAATGCATTCACTGGGAAATGTCATTGTAATATTTAACAACCCTAGCTGGGCTTGTGGTGTGTGACACATAAGCAGACATATCTTGTTTCATTTATGAAGGAGGGACTCAAAGTCACAGCGCCTATTTTTACAGGGGCATCAGGCAGCATTAATCTGATTAAAGGGCCATTATTAAACAGTGGGTCTCCTAAACTGTTATAGCCTATGCAGTGAGTGGATAGTCTGCCAAGAATTACGAAGCACCCCAATACCCCTTTCACAAGATGTCCAGGATGGCTTCCATAAAAAATGTTTAATTGAATGCAAGGCCTGCCCTGCTACCAAGTCATATGCACCCCAATAAGCCTTTGAACCCAGGTACTAGATGGTCCCAGGAAAATCCACTTCACATTATTCATTTTGTACTCCCATTCTATTTTCTTATACATTGCCTGCAAGGCCTGCCATGCTACCAAGTCATATGCACCCTAATAAGCCTTTGAACCCACATACTGTTTTTGGACCCACATACTGTTTGGGCCCAGGAAAATCCACTTCTCATTATTTATGTTGCCCTCCCATTCTGTTTTTTTTTGTCAGTGACTGCAAGGCCTGCCCTGCTACCAAGTCATATGCACCCCAATAAGCCTTTGAACCCAGGTACTGGATGGGCCCAGGAAAATCCACTTCACATTATTCATGTTGTCCTCCCATTCTGTTTTTTTTGGCAGTGACTGCAAGTCCTGCCCTGCTACCAAGTCATATGCACCCCAATAAGCCTTTGAACCCACACTAGTTGGGCTCAGGAAAATCCACTTCTCATTATTCATGTTGTCCTCCCATTCTGTTTTTTTGTCAGTAACTGCAAGGCCTGCCCTGCTACCAAGTCATATGCACCCCAATAAGCCTTTGAACCCACATACTGGATGGGCCCAGGAAAATCCACTTCTCATTATTCATGTTGTCATCCTATTCTGTTTTTTTGGTCAGTAACCGCACGGCTTGCCCCGCTACCAAGTCATATGCACCCCAATAAGCCTTTGAACCCAGGTACTGGATGGGCCCGGGAAAATACACTTCACATTATTCATGTTGTCTTCCCATTCTGTTTTTTTTTTGCATTACCTGCAAGGCCTAACCTGCTACCAAGTCATATGCACCCCAATAAGCCTTTGAACCCATATACTGGTTGGGCCCAGGAAAATCCACTTCTCATTATTCTTGTTGTCCTCCCATTCTGTATTTTTTGTCAGTGACAGCAATGCCTGCCCTGCTATCAAGTCATATGCACCCCAATAAGCCTTTGAACCCAAGTACTGGATTGGCCCAGGAAAATCCACTTCACATTATTCATTTTGTCATCCCATTCTGTTTTCTTATGCATTGACTGCAAGTCCTGCCCTGCTACCAAGTCATATGCACCCCAATAAGCCTTTGAACCCAGGTACTGGATGGACCCAGGAAAATCCACTTCACATTATTCATTTTGTCATCCCATTCCGTTTTCTTATGCATTGACTGCAAGGCCTGCCCTGCTACCAAGTCATATTCACTCCAATAAGCCTTTGAACCCAGGTACTGGATGGGCCCAGGAAAATCCAGTTCACATTATTCATTTTGGCACTGCCATACTTCCCTGCACCAAATTCAAACGCACCCCAAAAAGCCTTTGAACCGACGCACTGGATGGACACTGGAAAACCAAGTTCATACTATTCTTTTGGCACTGCCATAGTGTTAGCCTATGCATTGAATGCAAGGCCTGCCCTGCACCAAATTCAAATGCACCCCAATAAGCCTTTTAACCCACGTACTGGATGGCCACAGGAAAACCAAGTTCACATTATTTATTTTGTTCTACTATTATCCTATGCATTGAATGCAAGGCCCGCCCTGCACCAACTTCTAACGCACCCCAAAAAGCCTTTGAAACGACGTACTGGATAGACACAGGAAAACCAAGTTCACATTATTTTTAGGCACTGCCATGCTGTTAGCCTAAGCATTGAATGCAAGGCCTGCCCTGCACAAATTTCAAATGCACCCCAAAAAGCCTTTTAACCGACGTACTGGATGGACACAGGAAAACCAAGTTCACATTATTCTTTTGGCACTGCCATACTGTTAGCTTATGCATTGAATGCAAGGCCCAACCTACCGCAAAGTCACATGCATCCCATTAAGCCTTTGAACTGACGTAGTGGCAGGACACAGGAAAACCAAGTTCACATTATTCTTTTGGCACAGCCATACTGTTAGCTTATGCATTGAATGCAAGGCCCGACCTACCACAGAGTCACATGCACCCCATTAAGTCTTTTAACCGGCCTAACGGCTGGACACAGGAAAACCAAGTTCACATTATTCTTTTGACACTGCCATACTGTTAGCTTATGCACTGAATGAAAGACCGGTACTGCACCAAATTCTAACCCACCCCAATAAGCCTTTGAACAGACTTACTGGATGGACACAGGAAAACCAAGTTCACATTATTTTTTGGGCACTGCCATACTATTAGCCTAAGCATTGAATGCAAGGCCTGCCCTGCACAAAATTCAAACACACCCCAAAAAGCCTTTGAACCAACGTACTAGATGGCCACAGGAAAACAAAATTCACATTATTCTTTTGGCACTGCCATACTGTTAGCCTATGCATTGAATTCAAGGCCCGCAATGCACCAAATTCAGAAGCACCTCAAAAAGACTTTGAACCGTCGTACTGGATGGATACAGGAAAACCAAGTTCACATTATTCTTTTGGCACTGCCATACTGTTAGCCTAAGCTTTGAATGCAAGGCCTGCCCCAAATTTGGACAAACTAAAATACCACTTGGAAGAGACGTGTATGAAGTCTTCCTAAAAATCTATTTCCATTACAAACGAGCGGGTCTCCTATACTTGTAATGCCCATACACTAAGTGCATAGGCTGAAAAACATTTTCCCCTGGGGGGGGCACCTCAACCTAAAGTGTAAATAATTGTTGTTACGGACATGCTAAACACCCTTGCAAAACAATGTAGTGGCTGTTTCATCACGGAACACGGTCGCCCTGGTGATCTAGGGGTGGTGTAGGAAGAGACGTGGAGTATGGCCTGCGAAAAAGGTCTTCCCAGTTTAAAGGAGTGCATCTGCCATACTTGTAATGCCCATACACTAAGTGCATAAGCTGAAAAAAATTTCTACTGGCTGTTGCATCACGGACCACGGTCACCCTCGTGTTATAGTGGTGGTGGATGATGAGGAGAAGGAGGAGGATAATAAACACACTAAATAGCCAAAGTCAGGAAGCGTATACCTATGTGTGGGTGTGAAGAGGTGCATGGTAATACACCTCCAAAAAATACACTGTATTGGAGGTTATGTTTCGCTGTTATCATTTGGTGGGGTACAGAAGTCTTCCTCAATCCAGGCCTTGTTAATTTTTATAAGAGTCAGCCTGTCAGCTTTTTCAGTTGCTTATCAGTTATTATTCCACCAGCGGCACTAAAAATCCGCTCTGACAAAACCCTAGCGGCAGGGCAGGCCTGAACCTCCAATGCGTAGAGAGCCAATTCATGCCACATGTCCAGCTTGGATACCCAATAATTAAAAGGCACAGAGGAATCACTGGAGGATGTTGCTACGGTCAGCAAGGTACTCCTTCAACATCTTCCCAAACTTTCCAGGCCTTGTAATACTACCCCGTAACTCTGGACAGGGTGATTGGAGGGTTTGAGAAAAGTGTCCAAGTACTTTGCCAGTGTTCCCCTGCCTCTGCTGGATTGTAGTTGGGTCTCTCTTGCCTCAACTTCTAGGTTGTCCAATGAACTGTGACCTCTGCCACCAGCGTTTTCAGATGGGAAGTTTTTCAGTAAATCGGCAACAATGGCCCTCTGGTACTGCATCATTTTAATACACCTATAAGAGATTGAAAGTTCTCCTTGTAGTGTGGGTCTAGAAGTGTCACCAACCAGTACTGAGTTTCCGCAAAAATTTTGATAATGTAAGGGTCAGGGGAAAGGCAGCGCAACATAAAGTCTGCCATGCGTGCCAGACTGATAACTGACAGGTCTTCCGTGTCCTCACCAACAGGACAACTGACCATGCTGTCCTACTCCTCCCTGCCTCAGGCCATGCATGCTAAACAGACGGTATAACAGTTGTGCTTGTAGTACTGTCTATAGCGCAGGAAAGTAGCTCCTGTTCTTCCTCATTGTCAACCAATCCACGTTGGGATGACATAAGACTGGGCTGTGTGTAATCACCCTATATGGTTCCTTGCTCCATCTCATCGTGCTCCACCTGCAATGCATCCTTTTTCATTGTGATCAGACAGCTTTTCAGAATACAGAGAAGCAGGATGGTCACGCTAATTATGGCGTCTTCGCCGCTCACCATCTTGGTGGACTCCTCAAAGTTTTGTAAGATGGTACATATGTCTGACATCCATGTCCATTCCTGAGGTCTTATGTGTGGAGTCTGAACTGAATAACTGAATAGTTTCTGATAAGAACTTACTACCTACTCGCCTTAGTGAAATGTCTGACAAATTTAGAAATAGGAACTACCCAGAACAACTTCTAGAGAGAGATAGACAGAGGGTTCTCGAACCCCCTCTCTCCTTAAGCTCATCCACCAAACCTGAATGTATCACTTTCAGTCACACTCATCACCCGATAATGCCTAAACTTTACAATGTTATAAACATTGGTCACTCCTCCATAGAGCATAACCCAATGTAGAAGCCTTCAAAATCCCAGCGCTCATGTGCAAACGAAAGCCCCCAACCTCAAAAACCAATTAGTAAGACCTGATATTGGGAGATTTACTAAACATTCCAGAGTTTTATGGGACTGAACGAGTGGTACTTTTCCGTGTTTGGGATGTGCTTGCTGCTCTAATGTAATTGAAGGCAGGGACATAACCCATCCCCATACTGGTAAAAAGTATAAAGTGAGGTTTCAACACATGTGAATCGAACTTTGTAATGTATGTGGTCAAATGCCCTTGTGGCCGGGGGCGTGGCTACCGCCTAAAGAGCAAGACGTGCTAATCTGAGCGCTCTGTACACGGCCTCATAGCCGACTACTTTCAGCCTTACTAAGCACGGCTAGCTGATCCCTGGCGACGGAGTGGAACTCAGTGCCTACCCAGATGTCCAAAAGAAAAGGATCGGGCAATCAGATGAAGCGCCTCACAGACTTCTACCCTGCTGGACCTGGTGAAGGAGGCTCTAACATGGCGCCGGGACGTAACCGCTCTGCACCCACGAGGACATCGGCGGCCGCCAATACCCGCGGCCGCATCGCGGCTTTGCAACACAGCTCCCTACCACCGAGGACACAGCACTCACCGCCTGCGGCACCCGGTCAGTCCAGTCAGCCTCACCGCTCATCCCAACATCCGCCGCGTGTGCAGAAGCTCATAGCCGCAACTGTGCAGGAGGAAGAGATGGCGCCACAGGACACTCCAGTCACGACGGCAAACTCCTCTCCTTCCTCCAGTCCTCAGAAACAACGAACACGGATGGAGGCCCCTGCGGGTGAGTCACAATCAGACCTTATCGCTGCATTTTCTGCTCCAGCTTCTAATCAGCCTGCCTCAGAAGCGTATATAAAGGAGCTGATCATTGCTTTGAGTGGATCACTACAGGGCAAATTAGATAAGCTACACGCTGCAGTGGATGCATCTGTGGACAATGTGTCATACAGGGTTAACACAGTAGAGCATAAAGTGGAGGAGGTTATAGAATCGCATAATGCCCTCATAGACTCCCACTATGCATTATATGATGAGGTGCAATACCTAAAATCCAAGATGGCGGATATTGAGGATAGAAACCGCAGAAATAATATTAAAATAAGGGGAGTACCAGAATCTGTCCTCTCATCAGACCTTCAGGATTATGTAGTGGACTTGTTCCGCGTTTTTGTCCCAGACGCCACTGATCGCGACCTCATTATCGACCGCATACACAGGCTTCCTAGAGCTAAATTCTTGCCGCCAACTGTGCCGAGGGATGTACTGCTCAAAGTCCATTTTTTCCACATTAAAGAACGCATATTATTTGCAGCCAGGAAAATGGAGGAATTCCCAACGCCATATTCGGGATTGCAGCTTTACACTGACTTATCTCAAGCTACTTTACAGGCGCGAAGAAACCTCTACCCTCTGACCTCCGCCCTCAGAGCAGCTTCTATACAGTACAAGTGGGGCTTCCCACTGAAACTCTTGGTGCGCCATGATGATACCCTGCATATCATTCACTCATTAAAGGAGGGATGCGCCTTGGCAAAAAGTTGGGGTGTGAAGATTGACTTGCAATTGCAGTCGGCAGCCCAGAGACCTCCTAAACCGACCCATGATTGGCAAATCCAAGGCTCCTCACGCTGATACCGCCGGGCTGAAGATTGCTGAAGTTTACTTTACAGCGGCTAGTTACTGGGACCGTTCCGTCGTTGGAGACTAGCCTTCTAGTTTTTGAGGCCTTAATTTGATGGCCTTTTGAACTCCTTCCCCCTGGAGATTCTTGATTGAGGAGCATATTTGAGTATCGATATGTGCCTTCGATTGCTCCTTTCTGATTCCGTCCAGATATACTGCTACTACTATTGTTATGCCTTTACTTGTTGTGTCCCCTTCCTTGTGTTTCTTTCCCCATTGTTACCCACAAGTCCGCTACGTGTTCCTGAACCTTCCTGCACTGCCGAAATGGAGTTACCCTGTACACTTCGCCTTGTGACCGCCTTATTTCAACTTCTAAGCTCAGCTTTATGGTGTGGTAAGCAAATTGTGGTATCTCAATATGTCGCTTAATTTGGTATCCCTCAACGTTAAGGGACTAAACTCCCCCTATAAACGCTCTTATCTATGGAGAGAAGCGAGCAGACTTAAAGCAGACATGCTTTTTCTGCAAGAGACTCATTTTTCCTGTACTAAGACACCCCTCTTTAGCAGTACTAAATATACGCAGATCTTCCTAGCCTCTCAGGAAAAAAAAAAGGCAGGCGTGGCTATTTTGTTCTCCACTGACGTGTCGTTTCATTGCGAGTCTTCCTACACTGACCCTGCAGGTCGCTTTATCGTATTAGTGGGATTGCTACAAAACAAAATGGTCACCGTGGTTAATATATACGCGCCGAACTCAAGACAAATTTGTTTCTTAAACAGGGTAATGCGCAAAGTCCGAGGAATGGCGAAGGGGGTATACTTATGGGGGGAGACTTCAATCTGATAGCAGATGGGTCATTGGATTCTTCCAATTCTGGGACCCGGCATGTTCCATGCCTTCGACAATGGTTAAGGTCACACTCCTTATATGATACATACAGATGCCTTAATTCCAGCTGTAGGGCATACTCCTTCTATTTAGCCCGACACCGCACCTTCTCGCGCATTGACATGTTTGTTGTGGATCGGTGGGCACTGCCAGACGCTAAATCCGCTGCGGTGGGAACGGCCACTTGGTCAGACCACGCGCCGGTCACGTTGGAGTGGTCTCCGCGAGCCTCTACATCATTGGCGAGGCACTGGCGAAATAACTTGGCACTGTACACCGATTCCTCCTTTACGACGCGTATACGGCGGCACATAGTAGACTACTTTAGTGCTAACACTACCCCTGACGTCACCCCCTCGATAATATGGCTGGCCCACAAGGCCGTCATACGAGGACACCTCATCCAAATGGGTGCTCAGAGGAAAAAAACCTTGACGAGTCAGCTAGATAGCTTATTACTGAAGGTCCAAACCGCTGAGAATAACGTTGTCTCACAACCAACTTTGAGTAACCATCGCACTCTAATGACCCATCGACACGACTTACAACTTCACCTGTTCAGCCTACATGACAAATATATACGCACTATGCGTGCAACTCACTATGGGTCAATTAATAAAACCTCTCGATATATGGCATCCAAATTGAAACAAAGTTGAGTCCGTAGCACGGTGTTCTCACTGAAAGACTCCCAACACCCTCACTCGTCAATTACACATCCTATGGAAATAGCGGAGTCGTTTCGTAAATACTACGAACAATTATACAATCTCAAAGACTCCCCAGGAATTATACAGCCCACAGACCTAGCCATTAACTCCTTTCTATCCCGAATTGATCTTCCGAGGCTACCCCCCTCGTCAGTCTCTATGCTAAATGCCCCAATTTCGGTAGCCGAAACCTTGCAATCCATCAACATGTCTAAACTGGGCAAATCACCTGGCCCTGACGGGTATTCGAATGAATATTTTCGAACCTTCCCTGAATTACTTGCGCCACACTTGACTAACATGCTGAACTCAGCTCGAGACTGCGCCTCTTTCCGCCGGAGTTCTTAGAAGCAACGGTAACTGCGATCCCTAAACCTGGGAAATCCCTAATGAACCTGGCAACTTTAGGCCCATATCGCTACTGAATTCAGATACTAAGATATATGCCAAAATACTAGCAAACAGGCTATCCAACATTCTACCACTATTGATTCACACTGACCAGGCGGGATTTGTGGCGGGCCGCCAAACATCTGACGCTACACGACGTGTCCTCAACTTGCTTCAGCATGCTTCGAGGGATCGGACGCTTTCTCTGATTCTCTCGTTGGATGCGGAGAAGGCGTTCGACCGAATTCATTGGGGATTTATGTTCCACACTTTGCGCAAATTTGGATTTGAGAACGATTTCTTACACTATATTGAAGCTTTATATTCCTGCCCATCCGTCAGGGTGCTCATTAATGGCACTTTGCCGCAATCATTCTGCATCACAAATGGCACCCGTCAGGGTTGCCCCCTATCTCCCCTCCTCTTCGTCCTCATAATGGAACCACTGGCAGAGAAAGTCAGATTAGACCAGACTGTTAGAGGTATCCCACTTTCTGGCAGACAACACAAGATAAGTCTATATGCAGACGATATAGTCCTTCTATTGACCGACCCGTTGACTTCTCTACGATCAGCCTGTGCTACCCTTGAAGAATTCGGGCGGATATCCCACTACAAACTCAACTATACCAAATCACATCTCATGGGACTACACATTGATTCCCAGCTTATGGCTGCGATGCTTGCTGAGTTTCCCTTCCGATGGCAGGACACTACAGTAACGTATCTAGGCATTAAGCTTACATTGCCATTTCACAAGACGGTTTTACAGAACATGACTGGCCTACTTCAAGATGTTCGGGAGACCTTAGACACCTTCTAGGAATGGACATATCGTGGATAGGCCGGGTCATATCATATAAGATGATGGTTTTACCTAAAATCCTATATATTTACAGAACGCTAAATCTCCCGATACCAAAGAAATATATAAATAAGCTTTCGTCGCAAATGATGGAGTTTATTTGGGCGGGGAAAAAACCCAGGGTGGCCTCCTCCGTCTTAAAATTGTCTCGTTACCATGGAGGGGCGGGGGTACCCAATTTACACGCATATTACCACGCCACGATCATACGTCAAACTAGACACTGGTGGCTGAAATCCACGCACTCCTCTTGGCCGTCCATAGAATTAGCCTTAAATTACTCACGCCCACTACACCTGCATTTGCTAGCATATACTGTAGACAAAACTCTTCCTCCACCGGCCTCTCATATAGTGACAACATCTATGCGCAGCTGGGTCTTACTGACCTCCAGATTGAGCAAAGACACGCAAGTTCCTGCGACAGCATTGCCGATAGAACTCCTCCATCAGTGCATACCAGATTTAGATACCCGGACTTGGAGAGAGCTCGGCCTGCAGACTTGGGGAGATGTAGCTACGGTACCGCTTAAAGGTCACATATCGCAGTTGACTTTATTTCATATACGAAGGGCCAGATCCTATATTCTATCTGACAACAAACTTGCTAAGCAGGTGCATCTGACCCTCTGGAACCTTATCCTGGGCACTGATCCCCAACCTCACTTTGCTACGACTAGGCATTTATATACAATATTTAATGACTCCATTCACTTTACTAAGCTACTCACATTATCAGCTGGGAAATTGACCTAGGGAAACCCTACTCTGAGGCTCAGTGGGAACTTGCGTTTAAATGGGCCAAAAAAGCATCGCTCTCCATGACGCTTCAAGAATCGCATTTGAAATGCATGTCACGCTGGTATTACACTCCTGAGAGGCTAGCCAAGCTCTTTCCCGGGAGCTCTGACCATTGTTGGAGGGACTGTGGGGAGACAGGCTCTTTATTCCACATATTTTGGAACTGTCCAGCGGTTTTGTGCTTCTGGGGAGAGGTCTTCGACTTATTAAATTTGGTGACATCCTTGAACCTACGACGATCTCCTCACATGGCACTATGCTTGCTAGAGATTGAAACCGTACCACTTAAATTCCGCAGATTTGTGGCACATACTCTTATGGTCGCTAAAGTAATGTTAGCCCAACGTTGGAAGACCTCCTCCACCCCATCAATGCTTGAGCTGACCTCTCGTCTCAAAGACCACCACGCTCTGGAATCCCTGTTTGCTACCCGCAATAATTGCGTAGCCCTTTGCAACCGCACATGGTCCCCTTGGTCCAAATATTGTAAAGAATCAGTACACTCGGCTCCAACAGATCACCCTTGAGTCGCCTTAGGATGTGATACTGGAAAAAATGCTCCTTACCGCTGTCCACCTCCTATCCTTCCCTATACCATACCCCTCCTGTATTGAACTGTTTGTCTGCTTAGTTAGTCCCTGTCTTGTCTTGATTAATATGACTGTTTTTATAATGCATGGCCTGTTTTGGGCCTAGTTGTATGCTTTCTTTGTTCATATATATAAACCAGAAAATTTTCAATAAAGAAATATTGAACATAAAATGCCCTTGTGGCCTACTGTACTGTACGTAGACGAGACAACACAGCAAGTCTGTGACCATATAGCTAGTCACAAATCCACGATTAGGTGCAAAAAACATGGCTTCCCCTACCACAACACTTCTCAGTGGCCAGACACTCGGTTTCACAACTAAGATTCAAAGTAGTGGAACAAGTTGTAAGACCTAGAAGGGGTGGCGACCACATCAAACTACTTAAAGAAAGGGAATCCTTTTGGATACAAACACTACAAACTCTCTCACCCAAGGGTCTCAACAGAGAATTGGATCTTCTGACTTAAATGATACATTTGCCCCTGTTGGGGTATACTCTGTCCTTTTAACTATGTGTAAACCATATGATTGGTGATACATTTATTGTAACTTCATGCATCATGTTTGATACAGGAAAGATGTATATCTTTGTACCGTGTTAGCCAGTAGATAGAAAAATATTTAGAATTGAGAGTCCTCAGTGGTTGATACCTTTTAATGGCTAACTGAAAACATGGTAACAAATTGTAAGTCTCGAAAGCTTGCAATTTTGTTATCATCTTTTCAGTTAGCCATTAAAAGGTATCAACCACTGAGGACTCTCAATTCTAAATATGCATCATGTTTGAAATTTTGAGGTGCTAGCATATATGAGCCGTACTTCTCCTTTTAACTTCGTTTTCACTCTTTTAGACTCACTGACTCTGCGAGCAATGCTCATAATTCCTCCACGGGTAATTGTATTTTTCTCCCTTCTGGTCTTTTTAACCTGAATGGTTATTTTCTTTGTATTTTTATTATTTTTTCATATAGTTATTACTTCATTTTGTTCCCTTCATTGTTTTCATTTTATTAAACTTGTATTTTTTTTTTTAGCATTTTCATTAATATTTCTATTTATTTTTCTTATGTTTCTATTCTCTATTCTATTCTATACTCCTAGGGCAGCACGGTGGCTCAGTGGATAGCACTACAGCCTTGCAGCACTGGAGTTCTAGGTTCAAATCCCACCAAGGACAACATCTGCAAGGAGTTTGTATGTTCTCCCCGTGTTTGCGTGGGTTTCCTCTGGGTACTCCAGTTTCCTCCCACATTCCAAAAACATACAGATAGGGAATCTAGATTGTGAGCCCCTTCGGGGACAGCGACGATAATGTGTGCAAACTGTAAAGCGCTGCGGAATATGTTAGCGCTATATAAAAATAAAGATTATTATTTATTCTCCTTATGTTTATATTGTCATTTCATTTCCATTCTTAAAACCAAAAAAAAAAAAGGTTGTCAACCTTCTTGTCCCTTTTTTTCCCACACCATTTTCATGTCACAGGACACTATCTACACCAGTGCGGTCTCCCCAACCCCCCGCCTTTTTTCAATTCAGCCTTTATAAGTTTTTCAATAATTTATTTTTTATTTTTTCATTGTCTATTTTTATTTTTGTCTTTTTTCTATTTTATCTCTATTTTTATTTGTTATTTATTTTATATTTAGTTTTTTTTTATTTTTCCTTTTTATTCTTATTTATTTGCATACTTTCTCCATTTTATTTTAGTTACTTATCTCATTTTTATTTTATTTTTTATTCTTTGGTTCCATATCCCCATTTTCAGCCTCGCATCTTTCTTACCTTCCTTTTCCCCTCTTCTTTTCTGCAGACCATTTCCCAATACCAACTACTATAATAGCATTACCCAATTATCACAGCCTATGCATCATCAATGTTAGTGTCTGACAGCACAGACACAGATACACTTGTTCCCATACTGCTACACACTGCTCTCTTCCTCTTTACACACCACGCATGCGCAGTGACACTGTTTACATAAGATCCTCTGCCACCAATGTAGTTTGGCAGACACCAGCATATAAGCAGGACATCCTATCCTTCTACCAAACGGAGGCCAGTACTGTTATGGAAATTTAATTAGGATAAATATATCCTTCAGTGTTTGCTGCTTGCCATGTCCAAATCTCTATTTAATGTCTTCTTGAGCGCTCAGAACGAAATGAAAACTGTCCACAAGGGAGTGTTAGTATAACAGTTCGTCAAAGACATACATTTATTATTCATTCAAGGTTTTATACGTTTACAAAAAGGGGCTGGTTAGTCAATTAACATACAATTAAAAGCTGCTAGATTATTGGCTGTTCTAGTGTAAATTTGATAATTATGATAATCATGGTAAAAGAGCTGAAGTTGCAGAATTATTGTTTTATATTCTTTTGACCTAGTTGTCTTGCATGACTATAAGGTAAACAACAGATATCTAATAAGACTCCATGTACTTGTTCCTTATGAAGGCCTTATGAAGACCAGATTTGTTTAAAATGACTGATTATAGCTCGCATGAGCACAGGATTTTTAGCAAGTGAGATCTATCTAACTGTGAACTGTGAATACATATATGTGAATATACTTTGAATATATGGAATACATATATATTTTCATGACAGTCCCCCCTTAGATACCACTTGCCCTAAAAACCTGCTCCTGGCCCAAAGCGCTGCAACTCTTTTGTGCTGCCGGCGAGTTGAGACACCCCTACTACATGCCTCCCCCACCGAATATAGACTTTTCGCAAATGGGCAGTCAGGAGGACTGTCCCTGTCGGGGGTTTATGTGTTTGCAATCATAATCTCATAGTTGATAGGATGTTTCATCAAGGATGTGTATTCTCAGTCTGGAGGTAGTTCGGAGATCTGGTCAAGCCAGGCAGTTCCATCCGGACTGGTGCGAGGTCCAAGATGGTGAGTGGCATCAAATTGGTTGTCTCTTGAACAGTTTTTTCCATTTTCCTGCGGATACAAGGAATTACACAGCAACCAGTAATTAATGCAAAAATGAGAACCCCCATAATGGCTGTCCCAACCTGTGCCAACATTTTCTGCCACCCACTCATCCACCCAAAGTATCGATCCCATGGGTCAGTGACACCTGAGTTCTGTTTCAGTTCCTCTGATAACTCAGTAAGTTTCTGTATTGCCATTGTGACTTTACCATTTGGGCCAGTGTTGTCTGGGATGTGGGTGCAACAGGTGTCTTTGATCATTTTGCAAACACCTCCTTTTTCAGCTAGAATCATATCCAAAGCCATTCTATTCTGGAATGCCATAATGGAAGTGGGGCCTAACTGTGCTGCCAAACCTTTTTCAGCATCTATGGTGAAGTTAACAAATCTCTGCTGGTTATAATAGATGTAATTTATCCAATCAACATTTCTGTTTATAGTTACTAGTGGCAATAGTGACTCAAATCCTGCTTTAACTTGGTCTCTGGCCTTGAACTCATCAGGTAGGTCATCTGTCTGGTCAGTCAGAGCATCCACGACATCCTTCATGGCTTAGGTGTCTCTCCTGGTACGGGAGCTTCCTTGCAATGCGATACGTGGATCCAAACAGGCTTTCCCTCTAGTTACACAGAGGTTGGTGTCATCTGGGGCTCTTGGACAGGACCATCAAATCTGGCAGTGAAGAGAAAAACTCGAGAATGGACATTAGTTTTTGACCAATTCAATTACATAAGTGTTATGATTTGGTAGCTGAGGAGAGCAGGCAAAAAAGGCAATACACCAGAGAGGTTGGAATCTATGGGATTGCAGTACCCTGACTAACCACCACAACTAAAGGCAGCCGTGGAGCGTTCCTACGTTGGTCCTAGACGCCTCGTCACAGCCTGAGAAGCTAACTACACCTAAAGATAGAAAAAGGAAAGCTATCTGCCCCGGAGCAGATCCCCAAAGAACATAGAAAGCCCCCAAACATGTAATGGCGGTTAGACAAGAGGAAATACAGACAAAGACAGAAAATAGTATGAGCAAACGTTGGGGCCCAAACTTCCTAAATAGAAAAGGATAGGAAAGGCACTTACTGCAACCCCAAAAAACTCTGAAAAGTACCAACTCTACTAATTACAAAAACACCTGAGATCACACGACCTCTACCACCTAAATTAGTTCTCTGGTGTAACAAAAACTAAACAGCAACCACTGAAAAAACTGGAAAAGGCAAATGAACAAACAACAGTGGCTGAACTAAACTGCAAGCACCAAAAAACTAAAAGAAGAAAATGTCTTATCTGTTAGCAGAAGATGCAGGCACGAAACAGCTTTTCTGGGTCTCTGGGAGTGTGCCTTACGCTAAACAGTGCAATTAGGAGTGTGTCATGCCATGGTTTGCGTGTCTTTTGGGCAATTTTTCAGCATTCTATTCTTAAGTGTTTCGTTCAGTTTTTTCTACCTTCCTGCTGCTCTGGGGGTGGTAAGGAGTGTGTAGGCCTAGGTCTGATCCTACTGCTAATCGGGTCTCGTGTGTCAGATTTGCTGTGAATGCGGGTCCCTGATCACTCTCTATCATTTCTGGAACCCCGTATCTGCACACTTTTCTGAAAGTAGCTTCGTTGCAGTAGTCTTTGCTGACTTGGAAGGCTTCTGTTCATCTTGAAAATACTTCTTTTGACCACAATGGCGTATTTGAATCCTTCACTTGGCGATATCTGGATGTGGTCTATCTGGATCCTTTGAAGCTGGTAGAGTGGTCTTTCCAGATGAGGTGAGGGGGACTTTCTTCCATACGTCCAGGCTTGCATTTGCCGCAGGTCAGACAGCTGCTGGTGAATTTGGCTGTTAGGGTGGAGATCCCTGAAGCGAAAACAGTAAGCACCAATCAGATCATTCAACTGTGTCTTTGATATGTGGATGTGGGTCCATGTACCCATTGGACCACCATAGGGTGCATACTTTGTGGTAGGCAGAGTCTGAAGTCTATTATTGATAGCCTTCTTTCTTCACGTGTTGCTTTTTTCGCATTCAGCTCTTCTTCTCCTTTTGGAGCTTGGTCTTGTAACTTCTTGAGCAGATTCCAGGACGTTTCTTTGTCAGGTTTCTTGTCTTCAGTCGTCATGTAGTAGCCGTCCGGCTCTATGACCTCTCCCACTTCTCCATGTTGTCTTCCTTTGGCTGCTTCTTTGGCTGCCATGTCCGCCATGTTATTGCCTCACGCCTCTTCTGTTCTCAGTTTTCCATGCACTTTGATTTTTCAAATTGCCACCATTTTGGAAGTTGGAGTATACCCAGTAGGTCCCTGAAGGCTCCATGATGCTTCACGGTTGTCCCGTTTGCTGTGATGAAGTCCCTTGTAGCCCAGATGGGTCCAAAGTCGTGTGCTATGCCATGCGAGTACCTGTAGTCCATGTAGATGTTTGCAGTCTTGCCTTCTGCCATCTGGCAGGCCTTCGTCAGCGCTATCAATTCTGCTTCCTGGGCTGACAGGCTAGGTGACAGACTTCTGGACCATAGGATTTCTTGATTGCTGGTCACTGCACTTCCTGTGTTGAAACTTCTTCTGGAGCCATCCAAGTATCCCCCCTTGGGAGTGGGAGTAGAGTGGCCGGGCTGAGGACTGTAGGTCTGGAGACGGTGACATTATGAGACAAAGGCAATAGAGGCGCCACAAAGATGCCTGGCGGTGGGGAGATTACTGTTGGTTGAGCTTGATTGAAGATTGCCAAGATGTCATGTGGAGTGAGAGTTTCCAGTGGCTGTCCAAGAGTGATGTCAGCAACCTTGTCCAGGAGGGTGTGTGCTGCAGATACTGCCATCAGGCAGGAGGGTGCTCTTCTTGCAACTGGATCCAAGCGGGCTGAGAGGCAGCCTAAAAGTCTCTGTTTTCCCCGTGAATCCGTGCCAGGACTCCAGTAGCATGACCTTCTTTCTTCCATCAGGTAGACGGAAAGACTTTTCATAGTCAGGTAGGCCTGGTATTGACGCTGAGACTGTGGAGTTCTTCCAATCTCCTGAATGGGTTGAAGGCTGCGTCTGATAGAAGGAGCGGGGTTGCGTTGATGCAAGCGGACAGAGGCTGCATTAGGGCTGAGGCATCAGGGATCCAGGTTCTGCAATATGACACTAGACCAGGGAAGGCATGCAGCATTCTTGGAGTTGTTGGGGAGCCATCTTCTCCACAGTGGTCTTCCAGTCTTTTGACATGTGTTTCGTCTGGTGGGCAATACAGTGTCCCAGGGATGTAACTTGCTTCTGGCATCGCTGGACTTTGTTCTTCCAGACCTTGCGTTGCTGTTCTTCCAGGTAGAGTAGGAGAGACAAGGAATAGACTGTGCAGGTGTCGATGTCAACCACACAAAAGAGAAAGTCATCCACGTGTTGTAGAAGAGTGACTCTTGCATATTCTGCAATCCAGTTGACGAGGATGGAGGACATTGTCTTGGTGAAACTTGAAGGGCTTGTTTTGAGCACCTTGAGGCAACATTGTCCATATGCACTGCACTGGTGCGTGAAAGCAGGCCTCCAGGTGGAGGGGAAACACTGAAGGTGCTGGCCAGGTTGATCACCGTGAATACCGTTGCGGTGACTGGGACTCTTGAGAGCAGAGTGTGATAGTTCAGCACTGTTGGGGTTTCAAATATCGTAGCCTCTTTCGCGGCCTCCAGGCCTTGCACCACTCTGAACTCAGTGGGGTTTACAGTCTTTTTCTTCACTGTGGAAAGCTGGGATTGATTCCGATGGGCGAGACAGCCCAGTTTGGCCTTGTCCTTCAGTATGCGGCAGGGGACTCCCATCTGCTGGTGCAGAGCTGGCGGGAAAACAAGCCGTCTACTAGGATCCACATCATGAGAGATGACGACCAGCTGGCTTTCTTGTTCTCCACCAAGACAGTCACTGTGTTAGCACCTGCTCTGGTCACAGGGGGTCTTCTTGTTGGGACGTCTCCTTAAACGGCTGCTTTCCTCTCAGCACGGGCCATCAGTAGTTTCTTTTTCTCCAGCTCGGTCTCAGGTCAGTATTTGTGCACAAGTTTGAAGAGCTGAGTGGCCTTTTGCCGGTCTAGGGCCTGGGTGAACTGGTTGATTGCAGGGGGCACCTTCTGGTGCTTGCAAAAGATGAACCTCTGGCGTTGGAGCTGGATGAGGTGTTGCCATTCCATGAAGCGAGTAGGGTCCTTCTTGAGTTGAATATCCTGGCCAATGTCAAAGTTCTCAGGCCGTCTTCTTAGGCGAGTTCACTTAGATCTTCAGTTGGTCAGAGACATCTTGACTCTGGGTGATGGAGTGGCTTTTCTGGTACTATGTCCAGCACCTCCTGTGATAGGTCTGCAGTGTGGTTTGTTCAAGGTTCCTGTTTCTTCTTGGGTCAGGGGTGAAGAAAGTGTCATGGTCCCATCTTCCTGGAACACTCTGGTCGCTTTCAGCTTCTGCAGTAGGTCCACTCCCAATAGGTTGAGGGTGCAGGTTTTTTACACAACAAACTGGGACATGATGGAGTGTTCTGGCTGAGTCCACACGCTCAGGGGCTTCATAATCTGGAAATATCTGACTTGACCATCAATTCCCATGCAGGAAGCAGAAGATTCTGATAGATAGGTGTGGTTGCGGAGTTCCACAAGAAAAGGTCTGACTACGCCATCCATTCTCAGGATATTGGTCCCACTGGTGGGGTTTCCTGTGGACTTGGTGTGCTCTTGTCCTATGGACGGGGTTCTTCACTGCTTTCTGTGTTTCTTCTTTTTCTGGGTGAAGTCAGTGTTCTGCACCGGTTCCGGAAATGACCAAACTCGCCACAGTTGTAACACTTGACATCCCTTCTGTCCCGGCGGGACTCAATCCTTTTTGCTACTGTGAGCAGGGTATCCATTGCTATTGACGTGTACTCAGGCCTGGCTGCTACCAGTGGTTTCCTGATTGGTTCTCTCAGTCCATGCACAAAAGCCTGTGCCAACATCCGTCTGTGTGTCTGATCATAGGTAATGAGGCCCAAATCTTGAAACACTTGCATTACTCTGTCATGGAACTTCTCCACAGACTCTGTCTTGTCTTGACTCGTGACATGTAGGCTGAGAGTTTGTCCTGTCAGTCTGCTTTTGGCCCATTCTCTGAGTTGCTCAATTAGCTTTGGTCCTGTCTCCCAGGCATACACATCTCACTCTGTTGGAAGCTTGAAGTGTTCTCTCATAATTGACCAGAATGCATCACCTGCTTTTATTTCCATTTCGGTCCAGAGATCAATCCAGGCTGCTGTATACGTTTGCTGGATCTGCTGCATTTTTTGGCAAAATAGCATGGGGTGTATCCCTTGGTCTGGCAGCATACTGATCACCTGGCTTGGGATGAAGGGCTCATAGGATGGTGCCTCTACCTGTCCCTG